>JAHSPW020000005.1:0-600000 GCA_019985065.2 Arctostaphylos glauca | reverse complement strand
TTGGGATTTTGAGGACACGAGTGGGTTGATCTCGACGAGACGAGTTCAACGGAAGTCGAACGGTCGCGAAAGGACGCCGGACGCGCCCTCACGCGCGGCTTGAAGGCGGCGCGTCGCTGTGACGCCGCCCAATTTTTCCGGCCGGTTCAAGTCTTTTCCAGTGGCCGGTTCAGGCCCTTCCAGGCCGGTTCTTGGCCGGTTCGGACCGGTTTCTGACTCGTTTCGACGAGCCCGATCCATTTCCGCGATCCGTTTCTGCTGGTTCAACTCCTACAGTTCTGGTTTGGTAAGGTTTTACCGTTTTGGGCACTGTTTTGGAGTTTTTTGAGTTGAGGGTCAGTCCTGGGATTATTACTGCTGTGTTATTTTGCTGTTTGAGCGTTTAGCAAGATGACGGAGGTTGCCGTTAGTAGCTTGAGTTCAATGATTATGTTATCGGCACAAAATTTTGCAATTTGGAAGCCGAGAATGGAGGATCTGTTATACACGAAGGATTTGATGGATCCCATTGATTTCAAGGGGGTTAAACCGGAGGCAACGTCGGCTGAAAATTGGAGGAAGCTCAATCGAAAGGCTGTCGGACTTATTAGACAGTACGTCGGATTGGAGGTATTTCATCATATTTGCGAGGAGACTGATGCGTACACTCTCTGGACTACATTGCAGGAGAATTATCAGTCTAAGTTATCGCGGAACAAGGCGCTGTTGATGAGGCGACTTGTTGGTTTGAAACTCCGGAGTGGGATTTCTGTTGCCGTACACGTTAGTGGGTTTCAAAGTATGGTGAATGATCTAGCCAGTGTCAAGTTGAAGTTTGACGATGAGTTGCAGGCCCTGTTGCTAATCAGTTCTTTGCCAGATGACTGGGAGACGGTGGTGGTTTCTCTCAGTAACTCAGCTCCTGATGGAAAGTTGACCATGAGCATGGTCACAGATGCTATGTTCAGTGAGGAGGCAAGGAGGAAGGAGATGAGCATTCACAGTCATGATGGAGGGCAAGCCTTCATCACTGAAGGGCGTGGAAGAACTCAGGAAAGGGCTGGAGGTTCTAATCATGGCAGGTCTGGGTCTTCGGGTCGCAAGTTTGTGGTCACCTGCTACCGGTGCGGCCAAGAAGGGCATATTCGGCGGAATTGTCCGAAGGGGAAAGGAGATAAAGCAGGGGGTGACGATTACACGGCAGGTATTGTGTATGATTCAGATGCACTTCTGGTCACTACTGCAGGCACTGAAATTGGGAGAAAGGACTGGGTGTTGAACTCAGGATGCTCAGCCCATATGTGCGCGGACAGGAAGAGTTTCACGGAATATCAAGCATGCGATGAGGGGAGTGCTAGGATGGCCAACGGAACAGCTAGCAAGATTGTTGGCAAAGGGGCAGTCCAGTTTCATATGTCAGATGGAAGACGGGTGAAACTCACGGATGTGCGATATGTTCCTGGGTTGAGGAAGAATGTTATTTCTTTGGGAGTGCTGGAGTCGAAGGGTAGCAGTTTTTCTGCTAGTGGGGGCGTTCTAAATGTTCGCAAGGAAAATGGGCCCTCACTACAGGGTAAGAAGATTGGGCATCTGTACAAGTTGGATGGGAGTGTTTGGACAGATGGAGCAACTGACAAACATGGTTCCAACGGAAAGGGAAGGCAACGGAGTAACGGGAAGCAAGGAGGTCGCATCGACGTTCACGGAATTGGCGTAGGAAGAATCAGTGGGCCCAAAATGATTCTCCTGTGCTGGAATGTGAGCGTGGGCTTCGGGATGTTTACTGGAAAGCTCAAGAGGGCATTGAGACGAGGTCGTGTTTGAAAAAGTGCACTAGAATGGCGACCACGGAAACGACCAGGAAGCGTGTCTCATTTGCACCTGGTTTGATTAGTGACGGTTACACTTCTGAAAGATTGCGTGCACGCGTTGGAAAAGTGGAGTCACGGGCTGAAGAAGCAAGTCCTTGCGTGGCACCCGTTGAGGGGGTGCGGGCATCCGTCGAGGGGGTGCGGGCACTCCATTGTGGGGGTGCGGACTCTTTGACTTAAAGAGTAGTTTAACCGACAATTACCCACTTGTGGTGGAGGGGGTGAATTGTTGGGTTTGTGGTCCACCAAAAGTGGGCCGATTAGCCCATTAGTGGGCTAGGTCAACTAGGTCTTCTAGTTCCCCTATATATAGGTGCTTATGTGTAGGGTTCTATTCAACGAGTGAGTGTGTCATTGTTTCGTAAGCGGAATTGTGCTGCGAATGATACACCGGTGAGATTGAGAGAAGATCTGTGCGAGTTGAGTGTCGAACACCGGATTTGGTTGTTCCTCTTCGCGGTCAGAGTTTTTGTAAGCTGTTTTAGTGGATTTTTTCTCTGTTCAATCTCTCTCGCTCTTGTGTGTGTGTTTGTTGGTGTTCGTGGGATTGGGGTTCATCCCAACACAGTGTGCGACTCACAAATAGAAAGCATCACATTAGTGAAAGTAGAATCAAAACCTAGAATCGGCCGTTAATCGCCGGTTTGCTTCCGACGGCCGCTACCTTCTGCCATTTCCTTGCCATGAGCTTGTTGACACTTAAACATATTGTGTTTCCCTTTCTGTTAGTGAAGGAAGAAACTCCACATGGGAAAAATTGGAAGAGGACTACTACTTAGATTTTATAGAACAATGAGAATGTGTTGATGTGATGAGTCCTATGCAAATGGAAGTGGGTTATTTATAGTCTACAATAAAATATCTCTTGTTGCTTTCTTAATCTTGGATTCATGTCTTTTGTTGCTTTTGTTTTTATGTCGGGCGGTAGGAGAATTACAAGCAACGGGACACTATATATTAATCATGTGAGATTCGTAATAATTAGATCAAGTTGAAATAACCCAGACAAGCGTTAGGATTAGAGCAAGTCCCTAGTTCCTTTCTTCGTGGCAAGGTATGAGGGGTTTTGTGTACCAGAAATTAGTCGAGATATATGTAAACTGACCCGAATACTCTGAATTTTCAAAATAAGGTAGGAGGGGTTGGGCTTTCCAGCTCATGATAATCAATTATTGCTTTCGACAATATTTAAATCAACCACCTCTCACTAGTCTTGGGGTCATGCATTCCAAACCATGTGATTTTGTTGGACTTAAAACAGCATATGAGTTGGGGGCATGTTTGTTAAGGCAGGCAATTAGCACATTTAGAGGGAGGACAAATGGAAGATATATAGTATCTAACAAGAAGTTAGTTATATGTATAGTATTGTAGGGACATTTTTTGATGAAGCTTTAGTTGTGTCTGGATATATACAATTGTAGTTATTCTAAATGTATGTTTCATGGAATCAATTGATTTCACTTACCCAATATTCTCACCGAATTCAGTGATGGGCATGTTTTTTAATGTTTGTTAATCACCATGCCAAGAGAATGCAAATAGAAGATAGCATGAATTCTGCAAATTGGTTTATGGGCACCATTGAATCCAGCTATTTAACCTTAAAGGACTAGTTTTATCTTGTGTGTAGAACTTTTTATCTTTTTACCATGCAGAAAAATTGTCTTCTACTCATAATTTATCTTATCCAAAAGAAAAAAGTAATGCATGTAAGTTGTAACATCGAAGAATTTAGTCATTTATTACTAATGCAGATACATAATGGCTTTCAGAGCAGCCAAGACTTCTTTCTCTTTATAGGGGTCTTTGCTCAATCTTGACTAGCAGTATTTGAGATGCATTCTTTCGCGTCGTCAGAGGTGGAAGAAGAAAACCGCTTCTACCAAGTTCCTCAATAGCAGCTTAGCTTAGTAACTAAACTCTTTTTATTGGCATGACGTCGCTGAATGCTTTTGATAAATAGGATTAGGAGGGGCAAAAAAACTTATGATGAGCATCTATTTGAGTCGATCAAGAGTATCTTGACTCGTCAAAAAAGTCGATGAATTTTTTACTCTCAAGTACAAAATTACCCGTTCTTCCCGCCTATTTTCTTAGAAACCATTGACAAAAGGTGGGAAGTATGAAGAGATTCACCTCAGTTGAATCACATGTGAAAAAATTGGTCATAGAAGTACTGTGAACATAATCCGTAATATCTACCTTCTTGCCACAACTTATGACAAAAAAACTTGTAGCAATTTGAGACCAGCTAACTCAAATCCAATAAATGGCATATTGAAGTTATAATTAGTCTTCTCAAATGCTATATATGGTTTTGCTCTCTGAATTAATTTCAAGCCCACTAAACAAGGAGCTGAGTTGGAACGATATGGTAGTCCTCATTAAAAAAAGGGCAAATAGTGATTTCACTATTCTGTTACCAAACAGACCCTTAATTGGCCTGGGCTTGGGAGTCCAGTGGTTCTCACTCGCATTTCAATTTTTCCTACTTGATGAACATGTGGATATCTCAGTAAAGCTTATCCCCCACTCTCTGACTCTCTCTCCGAACACCATCTTTACATGCTATTTCAACTGTTGAGATAACCAGGGAGGGACAGAGAGAGAAAGACAGGAGGAAATGGAGTGCTTGAAGCTTCCCGTCTCTCTTGGCATGAGCAGTCATGGCGGGAGACCTGTTGTCCCATTTCTTGCTTCAAGCTTAGTTTCAAGATTTCAGCCAAGATGCAACCTTGCTCCCTCCAATGGTAATTTAATTTGTCTATAATACCCATATGGTTATATGCATATACATACACATACACAAACGTGTATACGCACCCGTACAAAGGGGTGTCTGTATGACTTTACCAATAACATTAGTATCAAATTTGGAATTGTTTAGGGGTTTTGGTTTATGGGAGCTGTACATTTTGAAGTTTTGAGGTTTGGGTTTAAGTAAAATCTTTAAATTTTGTTAGCAATCTATTTTACTCACAATTTTCCTGATGGGCAAGTCTTAGTAGCTATCTAGTGCTCCTTGACAAGAATTTAAGTCTCCTCTTGCGCATTCAGGATATATATTTTGGTTGAAGATGAGTACTAATTTACCTTATTCCCTCCCTTTTGACTGCCTGGATCTCTATAGGGCTTGATTCCACAAATTCTGAAATCTTTTGGGCTAGGTGTCTACCAATTGAATCTGGAACGACTAATTAAATATCCTTTTATATTCTCCAGGATAATTTTTTCATCAAAGATCTGGCAGCTATCAGTTTTTGCCCGTAATGTTAAGAGATAGGTTGATGATTATTCAGTTGAACGTATTTATGAAAACTGGAAAAATCATATCTATTAACCCGGAAAGGAGGAATTTTCTTTTAATGAATGCTTTCCATGTCCTTATTTGTTCCTAACTCAATCACTCTCTGTAATGGGCAAATGATAGAATGGGATTCACTTATGTCTGTAAAGTGGTTGATTATGTTGTCAAAGTAGTAAATTTCATTTTGCTAGAGGTCATATGATTACATACATCTGAGCGCAAGAAAAGAAAGGTATTCAGATTGTTAAAATGTAGTATATTTGTTTGGCATTTAGGAGTCAACTTTTTTTCTTTTTTGAAATTTGTGATTGGTATCTGATGTTGTCTTGTTTTCCCTTATCCAGTGAATTATGCCTTGTTCCCCATGCTGACACATTAGAATACAGGTTGCAGGAATTATTCAGGCTTCATCATAATTTTTCCAACTAACTTTCCTTCTAAACATTACAATACGAAAGGAGTACGATCAGCACAGGTCAGCACGAGTAGTGCATCAGGTATCTCTGGTTTGTGCTTATTATTATTAGGAATTCTACGGCAATCTGCCTTCGGAATGATAATTCCGAGGCTCTCTTCTTTCAGCATCAGTACAACCAATGACTGAGGAATTGATGGAGGACAAGCCCAAGGATCTGCTTGCCAGTGGGGATTCTATACGCCGTCGGTTTCTCGATTTTTATGCTTCACGTGGTCACAAGGTCCTTCCAAGTGCTTCTCTTGTGCCAGATGATCCAACTGTTCTGCTTACAATTGCTGGAATGCTTCAGTTCAAGCCCATATTTCTTGGAAAGGTACTTACATTTGGTTCAAAACTTTACTTGCAATGCTTGCCTCTCTTATTCTTCTGAAAATAAACCCAAAACTAGCATCGTGTTAAGTACATTATTTACATTTAAGGATAGGTCATTGAGATATCTTTGCCAACTGTGATCTGTCTGTTCTGTTACAGACTGGATATCAGCACTTATAGAGCATCACAACACGTCAATATCTACAAATATTTGAATGTCTCTGTATTTAAGTTTTTATGCCTTCGGGCAAAACGACTAAGGATCTGAATTTACTAGTTACGAAGTAATGAGATCCATATTGAGTTCAATAATCTACTTTCAGAATAATTCGGGTGACCAATTATTAAGACCTGAGGTCCACTCTTCCATCACATGATATAGGACCTTGTAACTGAGTACATACTAGTTTAAGTGGAGAAATGACTGAGACATTTACCTAATCAAAACTTCTCTTGTCAGAGGGCACTGATGCATGTACCAATTTGGCTGGGTAACATATTCATGCACTGCCTAATGATAACAAATGCTTGATCTTTAAAGTTTAAACTAGCAGTCGACTGGGTTTTCAGTTCTTGACTTTTCACTATGTGTCTTCTCTGATGGTCATGTGTGATTGTTTCCTTTCTTCCTTTTTACACCTATTTCTTGGTACGTTTCTCCTTGCTTAGGTGGTTTGGGTGGTCAGGGGGAGGTCTTGAGCCATCTAAGAGGTGTGTGGATGGGCTGGCTGTTGTCTGTTGCTTCTATATATTCTGTCATGTTCTTTTCTGTATTAATCAACATGTCAAGTTTGTCCTTTTGAATACAATTTTGGTCCACTTTAACATCATTAGCATGTCTTTTGTTCAGGTTCCTAGAGAAGTACCTCGTGCCACAACTTCCCAAAGGTGCATAAGAACCAATGATGTTGAGAATGTAGGTCGAACATCTAGACATCATACATTCTTTGAGATGCTTGGGAACTTTAGTTTTGGAGATTACTTCAAGAAGGAAGCAATTAAATGGGCATGGGAGCTTTCAATCTCCGAGTATGTATGAATGTTGTTTAAACATTAAATTCCAGGCTGATAGTTTTATTGAATTGTGATCACTATCTATCACTGAAATTATGCTGGAAATAGTAGGGCACAAGAACTTCATTCGCCAAATTAGTATTCTCCTTCAGCTAATTCATATGCTGAGGTTGGGTATCATGCCAAACTGTGGTAATACTCGATTTTCTCTGAGTTGACAGAGCTTGTTTCAACTCAAGGAAACAGTAACTGTCATCCATTTGTGGTTGTTTCATATATCTTAGTCGTCATTTCTTTTAACCCGGTATTCTAATCAAAAGAAATTGGCGGTGGTAGTATAAGGTTGGGTTTCTGCACATGCTTTTTCTTTCATCTCTTGAATCCTTCTCCCCGTCCTCGTACTGGTCCAATTGTTGTTACTCTCTCAGCAAGCAGAATGGAATTTATTTGAGCTTTGTGTATCCTTACAGATTTGGATTACCAGCTGAAAGATTATGGATTAGTGTCTATGAAGATGATGATGAAGCTTTTGCAATATGGCATGACGAGGCAAGTAGACGAGGACTAGACACTTATGAGCACTCTTCATTGTCATTCGAGTTATAGATATCTGCCTGCTAACCAGAGCTCTCTCCTCTATATTATCCGCAGCTGAAACAGTTTTGAGTATGTTAAAAATGTCTTACAATTCTCTATAAGTGGGTTTTATGTTTATTCTGGAGAACAATATTAGTTTCACTTGAGTTCTTCTTCAGATGGATTCTGGATATCAATTAAATGATCTTTCAACTAAGTTTTATCAACCTGGCTCTTGCTTCAGATAGGTGTTCCCGTGGAGCGTATAAAAAGGATGGGTGAAGAAGACAACTTCTGGACTAGTGGAGTAACTGGTCCTTGTGGTCCATGCTCCGAGATTTATTACGATTTTCATCCTGAAAGAGGATCCTCCAATACCGTATGTAGTTCACTAAGACATGTTTTTCTTTGTTAATTTTCTGTTATGTATTGTTTGGGGTGAAGCCACTGTTTAGTTTTTGGTTTCTTTATTGAATGAATACTATAATCATTGTGGTGATGAATTTACTTGCAGGACCTAGGTGATGATGGTAGGTTTATAGAGTTCTACAACCTGGTTTTCATGCAATACAATAGAAAGGATGATGGTTCACTTGAACCATTGAGACAAATGAATATAGATACTGGGCTAGGTTTGGAGCGTATGGCTCGCATACTTCAAAAGGTACTTCTAGCTTCCCCACATCTGGGTTATGAACCAATAAGTACTTAAAGCAAGCCAACTTCGGGACATATCTTTTGTATAACGTATGAAAAAAATCCGTGGGAATAGAATTGATTTTTCTTATCATGAAACCACTGCTTGCAGTAACTTCCAAGTATTTCTAGTTCTACTTTTCCATTTTTATTTTATAGTCCCCTGTGTCTATTTTGCTTCAGAGTTTCTGCTTATATGATCATTTTCTTTTGCAGGTTCCCAACAATTATGAGACTGACCTGGTTTTTCCCATTATAGAGAAAACATCAGAACTGGCAAATGTCTCGTATGCTTTTGCAGATGATTCTGTAAAAACAAACCTCAAAGTATGTTATCTTTCAGAGAATTTGATCAACCTTCAACTTCATTCTTTGTCAGTCACTACTCACTCGTCGGACACTCCCCTAGTTTTGGATGCTCATCCAAAGATGTCTTATTAGGTTTATATTAGTTAAAACTGGACACTTTGTGGAGACGATTCGGACACTAGGTGGATACCATGTCCATCATGTACACATGCATGAAACACATAACAAGTTCGAAAAATAACTTAGATTCCAATAGCAAATAAAATGGCGTGTTACTGTTTTCATAATGATATGTTGCCAATATATGGTGTTCTATCCCTATGTTTGTAATTGTTGTTTTAACATATCCATGTTATGGCGTGTCCTATATCTGTATCTATGATTCTTAGTTAATTATTTTTATTATTTGCAATGATGTCTTAAAACTTCCGATTGTTTTCAGATAATTGGTGATCATATGCGTGCTATTGTCTTTCTCCTATCGGATGGGGTTGTCCCATCAAATATTGGGAGAGGTTATGTAGTTCGGCGGCTTATCAGAAGGGCTGTGCGTACGGGCAGGTTAATTGGTATAAAAGGGGACGTTAGGGGAAACATTGAAGGAGCATTTCTGCCGACAATTGCTGAAAAAGTAATTGACATGAGTACCCACATAGATTCAGATGTAAACGCAAGAGCACCACGCATTCTGGAGGAGCTGAAAAGGGAAGAACTACGCTTCATACAAACATTGGAGAGAGGTGAAAAACTCCTTGACCAAATGTTAGTGGATGCAACGTCAAGCGCCAAGGAAAATGGAACTGCACCTTGCTTATCAGGCAAGGATGCATTTCTTTTGTATGACACGTATGGCTTTCCTGTGGAGATAACCAGGGAAGTGGCTGGTGAACGCGGCATCAGTATAGATATGAACACTTTTGATGTTGAAATGGAAAACCAAAGACGTCAGTCTCAGGCTGCACATAGTGCTGTCAAACTTGAAGTTGGAAATGGTGGTGATCTAACTGGAAGTATTTCAGACACAGAGTTTCTGGGTTACGACACACTTTCCGCCAGAGCAGTAGTTGAGAGTCTCTTGGTTAATGGGAAACCAGTACTACAGGTTTCTAAAGGAAGTGAAGTAGAAGTTCTCCTCAACAGAACACCTTTTTATGCTGAATCAGGTGGTCAAATTGGAGACAACGGGTTTCTACTTATTCCTGAAGCTGGAAACCAAGAGAAGGCTGTAATAGAGATAAAAGATGTCAAAAAGTCACTAGGTAATATTTTCGTTCATACGGGTACTGTGAAGGAGGGAAGTATAGAGGTTGGCGGAGAAGTGGAAGTGCAGTAGATGCAAGGCTGAGGCAGGGGGCGAAGGTAATAGTTTCCACACTTACGAACACTTTTATGTGCGATCAACATAAGTGGACATGCTTCAAAATTAATGCCTGCCGACTCTAACTTTGTTTGCGCTGTTGTAGATTCATCATACTGCTACTCATTTGCTTCAAGCTGCACTTAAAAAAGTAATAGGCAAGGAAACATCACAAGCTGGTTCATTGGTAGCTTTTGATCGTCTTAGATTTGATTTCAACTTCCACCGGCCAGTTTTGGATAACGAGCTCGTGGAGATTGAAGAACTGATCAATGGCTGGATTACGGATGCTACACTACTGCAAACTAAAGTGATGCCTCTAACTGATGCAAAAAGTGCGGGGGCCATTGCAATGTTTGGAGAGAAATATGGAGAACAGGTTCGAGCACTGTATAATCTATTTTCAAGTAGCTAAGATTTTATTATTATGTTCTCACTTCATGAGAACCCTTCTTGACACATGACTGCTAACCGTAGATGTATCATTTTTGCTTTTCACTGGAAAATTTGTAAAATATAGAAACTTTGGATTCTCAAAGAATGTGCCATGCAAGAGAAGATCCATTTTTTAGGTTTTTCTTCAACTAATGTGATTGTTTTCAGGTGCGGGTTGTAGAGGTTCCAGGTGTATCCATGGAACTATGCGGTGGCACTCATGTCAGCAATACTTCTGAACTACGTGGCTTCAAGATAATCTCAGAACAGGGAATCGCATCTGGGATCAGACGTATTGAAGCTGTGGCT
The DNA here is from genome assembly GCA_019985065.2 of Arctostaphylos glauca. Taxonomy (NCBI): domain Eukaryota; kingdom Viridiplantae; phylum Streptophyta; class Magnoliopsida; order Ericales; family Ericaceae; genus Arctostaphylos; species Arctostaphylos glauca. The sequence continues at coordinate 589,354 of JAHSPW020000005.1, read as the reverse complement.
GGTGAAGCTTTTATCAAGTACATCAATGCCAGAGATAACTATATCAAACAACTATGCTCCACTCTCAAGGTACATTTTTACGGAACTGTTGTTTGGTTCGTTGTCATAACTTATGAGGTTCACATGTCTACGAAGTATTATATTTTGTGAAATTTCTCGGAGGAATCACATTAAATTCAAATAGGAGCATGCAAAGGCGGTTTTCTTGGCAGACTTCTTCTAACTTCTCAATTTGGCTACCGAATGTTTTTCTCTGAAGGTCAAAGCTGAAGAAGTACCAACCAGGGTAGAAACACTCCTGGAGGAATTGCGTATGGCCAGAAACGAAATTTCATCCGCTCGCGCGAAAGCAGCAGTTTACAAAGCCTCTATTGTTGCGAACAAAGCATTCTCTGTGGGAACAACTAAAAAGATCAGGTATTCATGTGGTTCTACTCCATTGTCCTAAGAAGTGGAAATTTTAGATCACTTGCACATTCATTATGCTCATGGAGAGCACGTTGATTCTCGCTAACCTGATGAAGTGAAAAAGCTTCCTTCCTCTACCATCACACGGATGTACACCCAAAAAACAAAACAAAAAATTATATGTATATGTCATGTATATGTAGATAAGGCGACAACGTGGTAAGAGAAGAAAAAACTGTTGCAATCTAAAGGAGTCTTTTATTTTCCCTTCGAAATGTGGAAAGAGCATTCTTTGAATTCATTTATTTGGTGGAAATTTTTGTAGAGTGCTGGTTGAGTTCATGGACGATATGGATGCCGATTCACTAAAAAGCGCAGCTGAATACTTGGTGGATGATTTGCAAGACCCTGGAGCTGTAATTTTGGGATCATGTCCAGGCGAAGGCAAGGTGAGTTTAATTGCTGCATTCACTCCGGCTGTTGTAAATATGGGAATTCAAGCGGGGAAGTTCATTGGGCCTATAGCTAAATTGTGTGGTGGAGGAGGTGGTGGAAGGCCTAATTTTGCTCAGGCAGGTGGGAGAAAGCCTGAGAATTTGTCAAGTGCGCTTGAGAAAGCTCGAACGGATCTTGTTTCTCTTTTGTCTGAAAAAGCAAGCTGATCTTGCTCAGAAGCTTACCATAGAAATCATTGTGCCTATGAAGCTTCAACCACAGCAATAGCATACAGAAGGTTTTTCCTTTCCTTCACCTTTTTGTTCATATTTACTATTCTTGGGGGGAGGGGGCTGGAAAGTCAAAGATTGTAAAGTGCATCTTATAGCATTAGTATATTCAAACTGTGAGCTGGCTTTGTGTGAGCCAATTTGTACATATTCACACAAGGGTGTCCCCAAAGAAATAGGATGGGGCTCTTGTGCTCGCATTTGACTTCACTTTAAAGCAACAAAAGGCCAAATTGTTTGTCTTTTGAAGAGACATAGTTCAGAAGTCTGTTTGAAACCATTTAAGATCCCACTCTTAGTTGACTTCCTATTATGGTCACATTCGTGAGTAATCACTCGGTGGTCCTGAGACACCACATGACGGTGCTCTAAATCCTTTTGAAGCCACATAATCATGGGGTGTGGAGCCCTTGCATTAAGTAGTAGGCTTGAAAATGTGGTTGTGAAGGTCTTGGGTACCATGTAGCAGTATCCGATGATCACTAATTAACTTCTCCACGTGATTATGGGAAGGATAATACCGAGGAATAAATAGAAGAGAATCTACACACACCTCCAACACACAAATTCGGAAATAGATGTTTTCGAAATTGTTTGATGTACTTGTGATTTTCTAATATGATGTGAACTTCACGTGCATCGAATGATTCTGAATACATTTATATCCGAAACTGTGCTTATAAGTTGTGTTTGTAGACTTTCTGAAAACTAAAAGGCAAATCAACAGAAAAAGATGCACATTCTTTATTGAACACAGCTCATCTTAGCTGCTATATTTTGGCATCATTCTTGCTTGATAAGAAAGCAATTTTGTAGAGTTTGTTCCTATCCCTCCACGCATTGGCAAGCTAAGCTAATCATAATGCTCACCGAACGAAACTTATCATCTCTTGCTTTCTTTTCATGTTATGCTTAACTTCTAGAGGATTATTCAAATAATCTGCATAATTGGAACAAAGCATTAAGGGCAATAATAATACTACTGACACTTTATTTTGTAATTCATGTTTTACCGCATACTAAGCTAACACCATTCCCCCCCCCCCCCCTCTTCAAATGTGAGCGGCCATCTCTGAGGTGCCACCTTAGCATGCATTAAACCATAAGATACAAAATGAGGTGTGAGTAACATTATTCGTAAAGGCAATGACCAAAATGCTCGGATGTTTTCCTAACCCGACTCGGGAACGAGCTGGAGAGAACCACAGTATGGGAAATGTCAGTGTCTTGTTGTTTGACTCATTTTGAGTTGTGGATCATAGGACGGGTTTCGGGCCGGCCATCTCCTCGTAGGTGATTGATTACGCATGGAATTATCAAATAATGAGCAACATCCTCTCGATGTGAATTGGTCAGTTATCGTAGTGGGTGTTTGCACATATTTCACTTATTTGATATGCGGGACAAGTGGGACACTGAAATAAAATAAGTACTCAGAAAAATTAGTCTGGACAAAACTTCAGACACCGTCATCAATACGCAGGAAAAGAATGAGCCCACCATGAATTCCAGAGTGATACGGATTGTCCGTTTCCGTGTGTTGGGATCATGAATTTAGGGCCTACTTGGGCAAAGAAAAAGTTTAGAAACATAAATAATTCGTACACGTCTGGACATATTTGTATCCGAAACCGTCGAATACACATGAAGCTTACATAATTATAAAAAATCTCACATATTTTATGGTTCCGAATACATTTGTATTTAAATATGCACAAATAATTTGTATTCCTAAACTAATTCTTGGGCAAAAGTTCTAGTTCCATTTTTTTCCTTGCAATAATCTAAGGTGTTTAGAATAAATTATTAAGTCAGATGGTTAGCCTCATCACCATACAGCCTACTTATAAGTTTGTAGGTTTTAATCATTGGCAGATGTGAAATGATAATTTTTCCCTTGACTTTTCAGAAGCACCTTGGCATATCCTTCTACGTTGAAAGACATAATCATCTTTCGGAGTCTATTTTCTTTCCGAATCAAAATGGAGATAACTATATATTGTGGTCAACACCCATAAATTAATTTGGTCAAACGAACTAAACTAAACTAAATTTTATAATTTAATAATATAATCAAACTAAATAGATACTTAATCACCTATGAAAAGTCTCACCTGCAATGAATAGTTGTGTTCATTACAGGCGAGACTCTTCATAACAATGTGAAACCTACATGCATTTAATAGTTTGGAATAAGTTTGTATCCAAATCTGTGTTTCTAGACTTTTCTGGTAAAAAATTCACCAACTTTATTGAGATTACAATGGGAGGAAATTACTTCAAACTGGAATTGGTTGTTGTCCACTTGAATAATAAAAGCCAAAACAAAGACAAGGGAAAAGGGAAAATTATAAAGTCTTTGCTAGCCACTCGTTACTACGCAGTGAATTATATACATATAATGACAAATAAATATTAATATTAATATATATTTACAGATATTAATACATATCGCAAATATAAAGATACGTTTCTCGAATATCAATGTGTATTTTTACACATTATTTATCGCCTAGTAAATGCTATTTAACATTGTCCGCGTTATAAAGCAGTAAGTCTCTGTGTTCCCACACAGCTGTTGGTGCATAGGCAAAGAGTCGGTGAGACATAGAAACCCACCCATACCCTTTATCTCTTTCCCTTGTCCCGCCGCGTATACGCAATTGCTTGTCTCTATCCTTGCCCATATTAAAGGCTTTGCCACCAATACCCAATAAAATACTAGCATAATTCTGTGAAACCAAATGGGAAAAAACCCACTCAAATCTGTTTTGAAATGCTAACCTGGACTCCACACAATCACTCCCCTCTATATATTTTCCATCAAAATCCATCCTTTTGCCTCTCATTATTCTCTCACCACATTGGTTAACCAAATGGCTCTGTTTCTTTGCTTCTTTTTCTTTCTGATCGTCTCTTCGGCAACAGCCTGTGATCGTTGTGTCCATCAAGCCAAAGTTGCCTATTTCTCCAAAGCTTCTGCTCTTTCATGTAATAACTCAACACAATCCCCAATTTGCTTGTTATTTTTTCAGATTGTCGTATGAATTGGACTTCCCGGCCTACATTTTCCAAAAAGTTATTGGGTAACCTGTACCTTCATCAATATGATGCTGCTGGGACTTATGGATACCAACACTGGTCCATATTGTGATTGGGAAAACACGAAATTGGCATAGACCCAGATGATATTTTTCCAAAGTATTTATTGGATAACCTTTACTTTTTCAATTTGATGCAGTTGGGCCTCATGGATAATGATACCCTTCTGTATGTGATTGAGAAAACAAAAAATTGACAAGGACCCATATGATATTTTTCCAAAATATTTATTGGGTAACCTTTACTTTTTCAATTTGATGCAGTTGGGGCTTATGGGTGATAAAATGGCATTGGGTAACCTTTGTTTTGTTTTTGAATTTAATGCAGCTGGGGCATGTGGGTATGGTTCCCTGGCTTTAGGCTTCACCGGCGGCCAACTTGCGGCGGCTGTTCCTGGTATCTATAGAGATGGAGCTGGTTGTGGTGCATGCTTTCAGGTTGGTGTTTTTTGAACTTAATTCTGATTTCTTTTCCACATGTGAAATTTATGAATTTTGATGGGTTATGGTTTTGCAGATAAGATGCAAGAACCAGGGTCTCTGTTCCAAACAGGGGACTAAAGTGATAGTGACTGATCTTAACAAGAATAACCAGACAGATTTTGTTCTCAGCAGCAGAGCTTTCATGGCAATGGGTAACAATGGTATGGGCCAGGATGTTTTAAAACTTGGGCTTGTCGATGTGGAATACAAGAGGTTAGCACATATACAATTAGATTAATTTTTGTTAAATACAATCGATATTATTTGATAATTTGTGATTTTTTATCATTTTTATTGAATTTTTTGTCTTTTTTCATTCGCCTCAACGCGTGTAGACTTGCCGATTAAAGAATGAGGAATTTTTATTTTATTTTTGTTGGGTGAAACAGAATACCTTGCGATTATAAAAATCAGAATTTAGGTGTCCGAGTGGAAGAGGTGAGTCAAAAGCCAAATTATCTAGCAGTGAAGTTCCTCTACCAAGGTGGTCAAACTGAAATTGTAGCAGTTGACGTGGCTAAGGTAAATTCTTGATAGAATTTCAGTGAAACTTTTTTACTTACTAATTTTATTTTCTAGACAAATGTTTAAATTGTCCGACATCATCATCAAAATTTTAACTAATCCCATGAAAAAACTTCACGATTCCAACATGGTTAAAAGTCAAACTTCAAGATAACGATATTTGTCTGGCTTCTCTTATTTTTCACTCTCAAGATAACGATATTTGTCTTCTATAAAGAGAAATAAAGCTCATGCCGTTGAAGTGGTAAAAAAACCCAATGAACACACTCGAACACAATGCAGGACATAACATAAACGAGACCACTGATCATATATACATATATATATTTGTGTGTAGGTTGGTTCACCAAACTGGACATATATGAGTAGAAACTATGGTGCTGTATGGGACACAAGCAGAGTACCAGATGGGGCATTGCAGTTCCGATTGTTGGTGACATCAGGCTACGATGGGAAGAACGTTTGGGCTAAAAATGTGCTGCCGGCTGATTGGAAGAAGGGGGAGATATATGATTCTGGGGTTCAGATCGATGATATTGCACAGGAGGGTTGTTCACCCTGTGACACTGCTATCTGGAAATAAAAACGGATTGCCCTTTTCTTGTGAATACTAATTAATGTTAATCTTACTACTCTCTCTCTCTCTCTCTCTCTCTCTCTCTCTCTCTCTCTCTCTCTCTCTCTTACATTGGTCCCCTACTGTGTTGTTTTTAGGAAAAAAATTTGGTCTTGAAAAGTTTCTCAAGAAAATATTTCTGAATTTCAATTTGATGGATGAGATTTAGTTGAGTATATTGTGCTTTTGAATCTAAGTGAATGTCATCTATTGATTTTTCTAAGAAAATTTATCTGCGACTGATTTGTACGTTATTCTGAACACTAAAAAATATACATCTATTTTATTAATTAACCAAATAGAAATTTACAGAACAAGATTAACATAAACAACGGAAATCATAAACTGTAAATAAATCAGGTGTTGATTTAATCGAACCGAGTATTGTGTACAATCTCTTTAAGACAAATTGTTGTCTTACCATGAGTGTTAGAGGATAGCTTCGACGTCGTCTCTCAGAATAAAACGGATCTACGAACAAAGTAACACTTAATCTTATTTGTCTGTCGAGCTTTCTTGTGTCTGTCTCTCTCTCACTTGAATAAACGAAATTGTGAAAGTTTGTTGTAGACAGAATTTCATGTGTCTAACAATCAAAAATCAGATTGATATATAAAGAACAATGAGAGAATTTTAGAATGCTAAAATCGAAAAACTCTTTGGTTGCATGCCATGAATGAGGATCGTGGAGTCTTAATTGGAGACTCCTTGATGCATAACGAAAGAAACATTCCGGTTGTCAAGAGACCCTCCAGTGTCTCATTTCATTCACACCCTCGAGTCCTTTTAAATTTCCAACAATTTTAAATTTGGAGATATTTTTGAGGAAATTTTTCAAAAGTTGTAGTCTTACTCATGTTTTTCTCTCACACACATTCTGACTTAGGCCAAGTGTGGTCTATCCATTGATGTGTCTTTTTAAGAAAACTACAAGCAAGAGCAAAAGGAAAAAGTTTATCGCATATGAAAATACTTTTATTATTGTCTCTCTTTTCAAGGTCAATAAAAATTCAGTTAGTTCAAAGGCCGAAGAGAGCATGGTTTCGCCTACAAACATACACGATGTTGGCATGTCAAGACACTGTTAGAGAAAAAGGTTGGGCATGACATGTGACCGTCAAAAGAAGCCGGTACCATGGCATGTGAAAGTGAACGGCAAGACAAAGGCTCACACTTGAAAGCGCCATGCCACGGACTGAAAAAAAACATATTATTGCCTATAAATGTTGACAACGTTGACATGTCAAGACACAATGAGAGAAAAAACTACGCACGACATGGTATGTGACTGGCCAAAGAAGACATATAAAGGCATACGAATATGTAAGACAAGGCAAAGGCTTTGCCGACATGTGACTGTCCAAAGAAAGCATGAGTTTCAAACTTATTATGTTAAACCAGTGGGCCATCTTGCACTAGCATAAACTGGGCCACCATAATATTCCAGGTCCGGCCCAGCTAAAATCAAAACCAATGTTTACAGTTAGAAGTTGTGTCCGCCCATATCTGGCCCAAAATTGCAGTACCTCTGATTGTACCTTGTTTGAAACAAACAACAGCCCAAACATTTGTGTCCCCCGCAATGTTATGTGCCACGTACTGTACTGTACATACCGGCCTAATGGTGGTATCAGCTCATTCTTGTAATTTTTTGGTATGGATTTGGACATGTATCATACCGGACTATACAATTTTTTTCTTTTAATTTTTAATTGATGAGTTTTTAAGTAATTATACATAAGTTGAGGTCAAAATTATCTCTTTTTATGTTTAGTGATTTGTTTTTATATTATGAAGTTTTATTTTATATAATCAATATGATTTTTTGTTAAAAAATATTATTTGAGAAATATATATTATTTTTTATCCATAAATTTAAAATGATGTGTCGGTACAATAGTACCAGTAGTAAAAAGGGTACGCTCATCAATACGAGATTGATAACTTTGATCCCCGAACACTTAAGCTCCATTTACTCACCAAGGAAGGAAAGAAAAGCGTGAATATATATATTTTTCTGTGTTTTCTTGTTCGGATAGTAAGAAAGTTGTAACACTCACATCTTTAATTTTTCAGTGATAATTAATTTTTTCTTAAAGCATCTACTGCAAAAATACAAAATTTTGCATAAATTTTGATTTTGTACTACTTTTTTTACAAAATTAAACTACTTATTTTTTTTACTTCTACATAAGTTTCTTATATCAAATGAACGTGAAGAAATATTTATTTTTATTGTATTTCACTTCAATAAATTTTCTCAAAAGTAATTTTATTACACCAATTTCTTGACCAAAAAATCTAAAAACACAAATGTGTCCGGAATCGTTAGATGTACATAAGATCCACAAATTATTGAGGTCTCATTTGCATTTAACAGTTTTGGACACATCTATATCTGAATGTGTCAAAATAATCTGAGTGTGTAGCATTACTCTTTCTTGACAAACGAGAACGATTTAAAATAAAATTTGTTATGAGTACAAATATGATGTATAAATGTGAAAGGAAAGAGAGGATGAGAGCCCATCTCTCACACATTTGTATATCATTTGCACTTATAACAAAATTCATTTAAAATACATATATATTAGTGATACTTCATTTTATATTTCATGTTTTAACGTATGTTTAAGTGCCACCACCTCTCCCCACTCTCTCCCTTCCCCTCTTTCTCTCTCTATGTGAGCTATTGTTTATGGGATGTCACCTCAACATTAGGTATAAAATGAAAAATAAAATGAAAAGTTCACTGATATTATTCTTTAAAATATCATATGATAATATAAAAAATAATAATAAATAGTCATAAATATGATGGGAAGAGGATGAGGATAGGGATGGGGGGAGAGTGGGAATGCGACCGGAGCCGGCGCTGGAGTAATGATTGCGCCACTTAACGATGCAATCAATCTCTCTTCCACCCAAATTCTTCCATGATTCACGACCCCCGGTCCCTACTCTCTACACCCTACGCCTCTCTCTCTCTCTCTCTCCATTTCTAGTTTAAGAATAGGTACATTTAAGCAGGGTGAGGCCTATGGTACGTACTCCCTACATCCTACCCCTAACTCTTTCCCTGTGGTCCATTTAGCGTAACTAGATTATGGGATTATTGGATTGTTGAATTATGTTGGGTGCCGGACGGAATAATCTAGCTCAAAGTGTTTGGACTAAATTATTTGTGGATATAGAAGTTATGTTGTGTTTGGAGCTAGATTAATCCAGATTATTTGGGTAAATAATTTAGGCCAAATGGGACTAGATTATTTCTCGAATAATCCAGACAATCTAAATAATCTAGTTAAGGCAAATAGAGCCTGTATTTAAGTGTGTGAACTTAAACAAGAGTCTTTTTATATATCTTATATATCGGAACATAAATATATTTAAAATTGTTAAATTTACATGGAGTTCACGTGATTGATGAAAAATTTAACGTGTATTTCACAATTTGAAAAATATTTGTGTCCAAATGCATACCGAAAACACATGTGTTCCTACTTCCTACTCTCAACACCTTAGGGCATCCATACCAACCTCTTATAATTTCCTCATTCCCTATATTGAGGATGAATTCTTTTAAAAAGCTTCTACATCAACTTCTCCTGATCTGCTTTCTATTTTATTATTGTTACAGTGTCTTTCTATGTTTAGAGAGTCATTGTAGTCTCCTAGAATTTTATTTTTATTTTTTTCATTTTTTCCTAGAATTGAATATTAAAGAAAAAATAATATTTTTAATAAAATATGGATAAAATAGAGCGTCTGATATAGGAAATATTAGAAAATATAACTCCCTAAAGTAGAAAGAGAAAATTTCTCCTTAATTTAATCCAAAAAAAAACTAGTGTCCGCAAACCAATTAAAATGGCGAAACATTTATGAATGAAGAGGCTGATTTGACTTATTTTTTTTAGATTCTATTTAATTATTTTTTAAAATTCTACGTAAATTATTTATGAATTATTAATTTATCTCTACTAGAGATTTCAGTAAAGTAAAAAAATAAAAATTACATTAGTCTCTGAAATGCTAAATAATCAAGGGCGCTCCCTTCAAGATCACCAGAGCAATAAGGGGCGATTGTGCGGCGTTGTCTACGCCCTGTATTAGTTGACTAACCAAGAATGCACGTGGCAGGTCAATTAATCATGTCTCGGTCTGAAAGATTCTGGTTAGTCAATGGAGTTCACCAATTGATCAGTTTAGAGTTTAAATTTGACTCATGAAGTCTTTTAATATAATATAAATCTCATATGTATCGAACAATTTTAAACACATCAGTGTGTGAATATACGTAATTAAAATGCGTGCTTAAACTTTCTCTTAAACTCTTGTATTGATACCTAATAAAAATGGGCTTTTTTTATTTAGTAAACAACAAAAAATTCTTACAACATTATTAAAAGAGTCCAGCTTGCAAGTTCATCAAAAGAGGGCGTTAGTGTTGAAGTTGGAATCGGACCAGATGCCTGTGGGAAGTAAATGCCCCAAAACAAAGGTATATTTGGAGCCTATATATATTTTCCATATATAGATATAGATACAGATATAAATATAGGAGGCGCCTCTGGTTGTGGTTTGAGACTGGTAGTACTGATTATACAGCAGTAGCTGCAACAGATGATTGATTAACGGATTACCTAATCTACTATAGTCCTAGACACCTAGATCTTCTTTTATAATTCACAATGTTCGGGTTAATTTATACACCTCAATTAATTTTACCGTTCACTAGCACGAGCCCAATTATGTACATTTTGTTTGGATTGGGCGATTTGAAGAGGAGTTGAGGGATTGTAATTTCCTGTTTGGATTATTTCCTCTGTCCCAATTTATTTGTCCAATTTTGAAATTTGAGCTTTCTAAAAAGATTATCTAAATTGAGTAATTTATAATATTTTAAATGATTACAAAAAATTGTATAATAAAACATATTGATTATAAAAAAAAGTTACAAATTAGAAGATACAAATTAGTTTTTAATTGATCTGGAATAATGAAATTGGACAAATAAATTGGGACGAAAGAGTATATTTTAGGAGAAAAATAAGGAATATGGAGAAAATGAGAGGGGGAATGATACAACTCTTTTAAACGCAAGGCGTCACGTACAAAAATAAAAAGAAATAAAAGAAAACTAAAGGTGATAATTTGACTCACTTTTGTAATTCAATTACAACTCCTCAAAAGATAAATATTGACAAATTATGTGTAACTTACACAATCTCTAACACGAAATTATGCTATAACTTTTCATTTTTCCTTCTTTATCCAGAAATATGTACATTCCTTTTTCACTAATCCTAAACCCATTTGTTGAGTTTGGACTAACTATTTTTTTATTAAATACAATTTATATTGTTTTGTAATTTGTAATCTTTCGTATAGTTTTTTATTAATATTTTTACGTTTTTTCTTTCTTCTCAACGAGAAGTATTAGAAAAATCTGGACTGGTTCAAAAATAGGATGACATTAAGAACACTAAATCATGAAAAAACTAATGCATATTTTTATAAAATTTAAAAATTGCCACAAAAAATAATGACGTTAATGTAGATTAGAAAAACAAAAAATTAACTCAATTGCATTGCCTATTTGAAATACAAAATCAGATTTCGGTTGTATGATTTACTCTCCATGCAAACTTACGACAAGCATAAATATATAATAATATTTTTTTTTGATAATCGAGGTATTTGATCGATTTTAAAATTACTCTTAATCATATTAACTCGTTAAAGTTCATAAATAAATTTGAGGTTTATTTAAACACAAGTCCAGTTCAGTTCGAACTCGTCTTGTATGAATTTTTATTGAGCTCGAATTTTAATTTGAATTGGTTAAAATTTTAAGGAACATTCAAGAAATAAGCACGCGCGCAAAATCGCGTGGGACCATATATGTTGCTTCAGAATAGTATTTGAGGGAATTAATGCGATATGATGCAGACTTACAGCACGTGCATAAGCCGCCAGGGTATGATTGCTTTTGCATTAAAATTTGATAGACAGACAAGTTAATACGTGATAGGACTTTGGAGTTTTAGGCACAGTAGTGCTGCTACTGATGGGAATGAAAACCATAACATAAATTATCAGGTGCTGCTGAGCACCATTACCAAGTAGTACATTCTTACAACATTTTAATGTTAATTTTGTGATAAGTCGAACCCACGTGGTGTTGGGTTTACGGTCTATTTCGGTGATGGGCCGGATTGATAGATTATGGGTCCATTTGACGTAACTAGATTATGGGATTATTGGATTGTTGGATTATGTTGGGTGCCGGACGGAATAATCTAGCTCAAAGTGTTTGGACTAAATTATTTTTTATATGTTGGTTATGTTGTGTTTGGAGCTAGATTAATCCAGATTATTTGGGTAAATAATTTAGCCCAAATGGGCTAGATTAAAACCCCAAATAATCTAGATAATCCGGATAATCTAGTTTGGCCAAATCAGCCCTATAAACAACTTGGCCTTTACTGTACATTTCTTGGGCCAGTGTTATCAGAGTAATCATGGGTTAGACTAAAAGTTCAACAAGCTTGCACGTCGTGTCACGAGCCCGTTTATGGGAGCATGATCAGCGTGTGGATTGAGCCGAACGTACTATGACCGACACATATGGAAGACAGTGGTTTGTAGTCTTTCTTTCAATAGTGAATGCTCGGCCATTTCACCGTGGGTATAGTGCTTCGTGGGCCAACGTAAGTCCAATGTGGGCAGTTATGTATCCGTGAGGTCGTGAGTGGCAAACTGTTACTAGTCATGCCGAGATGACTGTCATGATGTCTAGAAGTGGTACATGTGGCGTCCACAAAGGATTGGGCAACTCACAATATAGCATTTTCAGACATCGTGACCGTATGCCATAGTAGTCTCATATAAAAGGTATAATAACACTTCATTCCACATTCACGCTAACTCTTACTCAAAATTTTCATTTGATTTCATTTCCATTTTTGAAAACTAACTTTAATATTGGAGTGCTCCCCATACAATAATGAGTTATCTCTTGTGCAACTCGGGCAAAGAATTCAATCAAGATCAATTAGGAGAAAGCTCTATTCAAATTCAAGGCTCCACAATTTGATGATCACAGTGGAACTGTCAAGTCATTTTCTCAATCCCAAATTCTCAATATTTTTTTAGCCAACCATGGTTCCAAAAATGACTAGGCAAAACCAGAGAACTCTCAATCGGCGATTGGTGAAGGGTCCAAAGATCTTATTCCTTCACCCTTTGAACCATGCCTTGACTTGCACACCCGACCTATGTCGAGCATCTAGAGGTTTAATTGAATGAAAAAAAAAGTAGCTCCTTCTAGTCATGGGGAAGGAAATAGATCATGTAAAGACCAAAATCAGACCTTAACATACAAGCAACACATCCTTATTTGGTGGGTAAAAAAGACGACACTGAGCTCTTTCCCCCAAAAGGAGAAGACTTGACAGACCATGAAGGATTTCTTGCAAGGGACAGACTGGAAGGCCACAACGATGCCGGGTGCCACCATTGAGATCTAGGTAAACTCCGAGAATAGCACAAATCATATCCTAGAAAAACCATCCATCCGACGAACGCCATGGCCGAATATGAGTATCGATACATTAGAGGATAAGAGAGCCTACGATCAATAGTTCACACACTTAGTCTATCCCTTCAGCCTAGACATCTATCTAACTGGTAGTCATGAAGTCACGTTGATCATTGAGGAGGTCGGCAGTAGAATCAATAGGGAAGGGGGGTGGGGTGGAATAATGGAGGCAACTATCCCCTCGATACAACCAACAGAATGAGTCCTTCCCTAAGCGTGAGCGACAGTGTATGAGCATCTCTGTGATAAACTCGAGCACAAGCGAAGGAAATTGGCCAATGTCCCACTCCGAGATTATCCGCCAACAACTCACCTATTCTCCATTAATCTGGGAGGTTGAGTCGGTAGCTCCATCTCGGAGATTCAATCTCCAAAGTATCAATAGTACAATCCGAAAATGAATGCTTACGCTCATTTGGTGCACTTTAGATAGATAATGTCCATCTATAACACCGAGGACATGCAAAACTCATACTCCCCATTTTTGCAACAAAATTATTTTTTTATAAACTTGTTCTAAAAATACACAAATCTTCGATTAATACAAAATTTAACATGATTATTATTCTTAATAAATTTTAAAAATTAAATAATTTCAATTATTAAAATAGATCCAAAAGGCCACAATGTGCGAGATAAAATTTCAACTTAAAATTAAGAAAGAACAAGTCTAGGAACATAATTATTTGTGCACATCCAAATACAGATGTGTTCAGAATCGTTGGATACATGACAGTCATATAATTATAGCGGACTATACGTGTATCGAATGATTTTGAATACATCTGTGGAGGGCAGAAATGCAAGGCCCGACCCACTTTTAGTTAAATAAGAATTAGACTGAGCAGAGGAACACCGACTGTGTCGGCAGTGTGGAGCTTGGACCGACGAATTATTGAATGGACCTTTCTCTGTACAGGTCAGCGTGATGACATTTGGTTCGATTTCGGCATCATGGGCTTCGGCCAGCTAAGGTTGAAATAGGCTTATCACGAGGGCTTCGTCGAGCGCCAACCTGTAGGCCTGCCATTCAGTTAGGGTGTGGGAACTTTTGAGAAGAGTGACAAATCTTAATTAGAAAAGTATAGATTAAGACAATAGTTGAATTTGGGAATTTACCATGTTCGGAATGTTGTCTCATATGGAAAGATTGCAATTTGATATCAACAACTAATGAAAGATTCCCTAAAAATTATATTACCAAATATAACATTCGATAGTTTATAAATAGGAGATCATATGCCATTAATTACGTACGTTATTATTCATTGTGTAATTACTATTATACTTTGACCTCTTAGTGTTCTGACTTTAGTATCGGAGTGCTATTAGGTTAGAAACAACCCGTTGAACCTAATAAATGGTTTATTGCGCTCAGATAAAAGAATATTTACAATCCCCACAACATTTATATTCAAACATGTACGTGAATAATTGTGTTTGTAGTTTTTTTCATTAAGAAATACTATCCATACAAAGGATATCAAAATAATGTGCTGCGGAGCACCCAATAATTCTCAGAATGCGCATAATTAATTAACTACGTTTCATACAACAGACACTCAACCCTTGATGAGTCTGGCAAGCAAATGATGACACGTGTAAGCACAGGGTTTTTCAGCACAACTCCCCAGGAAGAAAGCCTGTCCTCTCTTTTCAATTTCCCTTTTGTCTCTATCATCTCTGATGAATTCTCAACACCCAAAACTTAAAAAACTTTAGCCATAAAAGGTGAACAGTTAATGTCATTATACATCTATATATAAAAGGATCGAAGAGTACTTGTTTAGTCTCAGTTTATGATATACCTGCGGCTCCATTCTCCTTATCTGAAATCAAACAATAACATCTCTCTAATGGAGGAGGTGAAAGTGCTTAATAAGTCAAGGTTCAAGACAGTTTGTGTGTTTTGTGGAAGCAGTACTGGCAATAGAAAATGCTACAAAGATGCTGCCATTGAACTAGGCCAAGAGCTGGTACTCCCTTACTCTCCCTACATATTTGTTGACACACACACACACACATATATTTACGTGTATATGTATATATGCTTTACACTTTGTGGATTTTGTTGTGGTTTGTGGTGTGAAGGTGACCAGGGGGTTGGATCTTGTTTATGGAGGTGGGGGTATTGGGTTGATGGGTTTGGTTTCTAGAGCAGTTCATCTTGGCGGTGGACATGTTCTTGGGTATGTCATAATTTTTTTACGAATTTGGGTTGATGTTATTGAGAGTCTTTTTAAACATTGAACTTCATTGGGATTTCTCATTTTCTTTTTCTCAACAGAATCATACCCAGAACTCTGATGAGCCAAGAGGTGGGATTTTCTTGATCTTTCTCGGCATATGTTATGGGGATTTTTTGTTGTTTTTGAAGTCGTACTTGTTTGATTTTGGCTTAGAATGTCTCTTAGAAAAATGTGT
The DNA here is from genome assembly GCA_019985065.2 of Arctostaphylos glauca. Classification (NCBI taxonomy): domain Eukaryota; kingdom Viridiplantae; phylum Streptophyta; class Magnoliopsida; order Ericales; family Ericaceae; genus Arctostaphylos; species Arctostaphylos glauca. Next base: position 573,466 of record JAHSPW020000005.1, on the reverse strand, counting down.
TTGGTTTTGTTCTACAGTTGACAGGTGAAACGGTTGGTGAGGTTAAAGCTGTAGCAGATATGCATCAGAGGAAAGCTGAGATGGCCCGTCACTCCGATTGCTTTATTGCCTTACCAGGTCCCATCTCCCCTCATTTCCCACCTCCATTCCTGTGTTTATTCATATATTCTCATTTTAGTTTTTTACTAACGTGGACCTTATATTTTTTAATAACGTTTTGATCCAATCTGTTAAATGTGTTGAGAGCATATTTTTAAGGTTACCCGATAAATTGATTCAAAATAATATCAGAAAGGACTTGATCAAAGTAATTTTAAAAAAATATTGATAAAAATAATTTTATGAAAAATTACTTAGATCAAGCTCTCTTAGATAAAATTTTGAGCTGATTATTTGTAAGTACTTTTAAAAACATGTTTGAAATACATTAAATGATTCGGATCATCAAAATATGATGAGAAAATAAGAGGTTTGCATTTTAACAAAACGAGGAATCCTTCGCGTCGACATTTAGGCTTATGCTTTGTACCTCTTTTCTTCCTCAAACTTGAACACTGAGTTTCTCTCTCTCTCTCTCTCTCACATGGCAGGTGGGTATGGAACCCTGGAGGAATTATTGGAGGTTATCACTTGGGCTCAACTGGGTATCCACGACAAGCCTGTAAGCTCCATTCTCAAACCCTAACTCCAAATGATAATCTGGCTGCATATTTACAGTCCTATATACACCTACTCTATGAAAAATGTCTAAAATTTCATTTTCCGAGAAAATCTTCAGGTGGGTTTGCTGAATGTTGATGGGTACTACAACTACCTGTTAACATTCATTGACAAGGCAGTAGATGATGGATTCATCAAACCATCCCAGCGTCACATCTTCGTGTCTGCCCCAAACGCCCAAGAACTTGTTCAGAAACTTGAGGTTGTGTGTTTAATTTCTCATAAATTTCTAGCATAATTTCAGAAAGGATCTTCACAGATTACCCATTTCGGAGTATTCAGGAATCTTTAATCTCGTTTTTGTTTGTTTTTTTCTAGGAGTACGTGCCAGTGCAGGACGAAATCATTGCTAATCTGAAGTGGGGGGAGAGGGTTGTTGATGAAGAGCAGCAACCACAATCACCACCACCTGTGGTGTTCAGCGCCTTGCAGCAGGCTACTGAGATCGCTCTGTAAAAGAGATGATGATGATTGTAATAGCTGGTATATAGATATATATTCACGTATACGTATAGGTGGCAACAGGGGAGGGAGTGATTTTGGACCAAGTGTTTTTTATCTGATTTTGGGGTATGTGGGGTATGGTGGATATGAAAGACTTGGGGGGACAAAGGGGTTTTTTGGTTCCTACTTTTGGTGGATTGTATCTCTGACTTGAGATTTATATATTTTATTTTCTGAATTTCTGAAGGAACAAAAGGAAAAATGGATTAAAAGAATGCAGTGGTTTTATTCTCTATACTTGTTGTAGTGATGGGAACATGCCTGTTTTGTACATTGTTTTGCATATCAAGATAGTTTTTGTTTATGAGTTTGGTGTGTTCGGATTAGTTTTTGCATTTCTCAACACGTCAAGATATTGCTGCATCTCTCGTGTAGTACGTTTTAGCATTTTTATCGAAAAAGTGTTGGTGGACTCTTGTCCAAAGCCTTTAATGTGAAGGAAGGTTGAGCAATTGGATCCAACGGGGCCATAGTGCACCTCTGCACTACAACCCCGTAGGGCACCAAAACGGTGCCATTTTGGTGCCCAAAACCGGAAACTTTGCAAGCCCCAAAAAGACGTCATTTTGGGAGTTTATTGAGAAAAAAAAAAACTTTGGTTGAAACCCTTAGTTTTCGCGGATCAAACAAGTTTCTCTCTCTCATGAATAATACGCCTCCCCCTCTCTCTCTCCCTCCAAATCTTAGAATACCCTGCTCTCTCGCAAATCGACACCATTAAAATCCAGAAGACCTACGTAAGAAGGAAAAGCAAGATAATATTGGTAGATGAAATCCTATCCGCTTATACTTGAAAAATAGGTTAGAGAGATTACACCATCCTCATCACACGTGCTTATCAACCATTGGTCCGACCTGCCAAAGAAAAAACCGGTCTTTCATGGCTTAGCTCAAGAAAAAGGATCGTGGTTAACCGATTTTCCTTAAGTACAAGTAGTTAAGAGTTCGGTTAAGGCTTATAACTGTTTAGACTCTTTTTTCCCTTTGACTAGGAACAAGGGTCAGGATGAAGAGGTAACGTAAGCTACTCTTTTAGTTTTGGAATTTCAGTAGTCGAGGCTGGGATGAAAAGGGAATTGTGAACTATATAAAAAATTATTCATTTATTTCTCTAACACAATATTACATATAAGAAGGTGAATATGATTGAGTTTGAATTAAATTATTTTATATTAAATTACAATAATATTATTTAATATTTTGTTATTTGTTGTACAATTTTTTGTCTTTTTGTTTTTTGTAATTTTAAATGATGAGTGGAACTAAAAAGAAATGGTGGGGGAATCAGAAATCTGAAATAAAAAGGATGAGATGAGAGGTGTAGAGTGTTTGGGGGTTTGAATGCCCACTGGGGGAATCAGAAATCTGTGGAGTGCAGGAATTAACAGCACAGCTCATTTACAGTGACAGGATTTTTTGAACAGTAGCACAAGCCAAGTTTGTTTGGTGCCATTCCTGATAAGTACCGTATAGAGAGAGAGAGAGAGAGAGAGAGAGAGAGAGATGATTGGCCTGAAATAAAAGCAGCAATTTATGGATGGCTGCCGAAAGCTGCTCTATGTGGATTGCACCATCTCTATCATTTGTTTACATTTTAACCAGTCCAATTTGATCCGATTTAATGAGATCTAATTAGATTTTTAATTTGGCAATTTATAATCCAAAATTGGATGGGTTACACCGGTTTATGTTCTATGTTTGAGACAATTTCAATCCGGTTTTAGTTCAGTTTGGATTTTTCGACTTTTTAGACCACATTTTGAGCCAAGCCATATAAAATACAATCGATCCGGTTCAGTTTTTAACACCCAGAAATTAAAAATTGGACCAGAACTTTAATTTTTCAAAGGCTTCAAACTAAAATTAGACCAGATCGAAGATTGAGCTCCTTAAACCGGCGGTCCAATCAAGTTTTCCTCTTGATCTGGTTCGCCCATTTTTTATTTCTCCCCTCGAAACTGGTCTACTTTGGAGGCAAACTTGGACCAACCAAGAATTTTGGTTTAAGATTTTTAAACTGAAATAGAACTAAATTATTTTGGTTTGGTTTGATTTGATGTTTTGAGTTTCGGTTCGATTGAAAGACCGAAACACCCACAAAACCTTTTAACATGGCAGGTGTTAATTGATTCCCATTTCAAGGGCATTTTGGTCATTGTTCATCCAAAGTAAAAAAAAACACTTCATTGAATTTGATCAAATTACACTAGAAATAATTTAGTTCAAACGAAAATTGACTGAATTAAATTTTATTTCGGACATCATAATCTAATAATTCAATAATAACCACATGCCAAATGACTATATTTCATGTAAAGTGAAGCGGGGATGTTCGTTGTGATTTGGGTTATTATGCTTGCCAAATGAGCATCGTTTCGAGTGTAAAAATATCATTTGAATAGTTTGTTTTGTAGAGTTCGATGAATTAAACAATCCTGAAAGAATACACTTTGATCGAATATCATGATTAATAACTCAATGTCACATTTGTAAAGGGATATTTCCGTGTTGAAAAAATCAAACTCGAGTAATGGTTGTGTTAGGGATGCCCAATCGATTTGATGAATTATATTTTAGAGGTTGAAACGATACCACTTTAATGGGCCATGGTTCCCATAAAAGGTGGCTCATCATATCCCCGTCTTTGGATGGTGAAGTTCATTCTATGGCGATTGAATAGATTCCGTAAATACTTTTTTACTTTTGTTCATAAAAATTCTCTTACAAATTCGGTATCAAATTACTTAAGGACTCCCTTCTTGAAAATTATTGAAACAAATCCTGTATAATTAATCAGTTCTCTATAACAATCTTTCTTTCACCATATTCTCTCTTATATTATTTTTTTTATATTTTTTAAAATTTTAACCGCTAATAAATGAACCGTTATAATTAATTAATGAACCAATCCCATCTGGATAGCTTGTAAACAAGTCCATTTCATCAAACCCAAACTTGGTTGATATCCAAAGAGACATTTCTTAGGCCCAAATTGATATGTGTTAGATCAATTGATTCTCCTATTTCGTAAATAAAATAATAAAAATTGGTTCTCTCCCTTATTTCAAAGAGAAATTTATATATACAGATCTAGATACAACTGTGTTTGAAGTTATTCAATGCACATAAGGTCTTTCAAAATAATGTAGACTCAACGTGCATCTTATACGGTTCAGAACAGATCGATGTCTTGATCTGTCTTAAAAAAATCTCTTTGCTCTATTTTTAAATGGTTCCATGCAAAATTATCAATCTCGAACCAGCGAGAATATCATTTTTGTTCAATCGTACCAGTACAGGTGTGTGCCGGTATACCGTTTCAAATTTATCACTAAAATTAATATAAATTTTTTAAATAATATTTTTCAACAAAAATCAAATTGAACATATAAAATAAAATCTCACAATTTAAAAATAAATCATCAAATATAAAAATAGATAATTTTAGTCTTAATTTATTTGTAATTACCCAAAAATCATAAATTGAAAACAAAAAAAAAGTCCGGTATGGTACAGGCTGGAATTGGGCCAGAACAGACTAGAGCAACACAAGGGGTGGGCCAGTACTACTTGGTGGCCGACACGGTACGTACTGGCCAATATTGTACGAGATAAATTACTTTGGTTCTAAATTCTCATGGGAACTTAAGTTGCAGAGTAATGATTTGTTCGACAAAACATAGCAAAACCATTTTTTAAAATATTCCCATATTAAACTTTTTGGCTAGATTCACATAGATAACTACTCGGTCTTTAAAAAATTAATCGAGATATTCATAAGCTCATGACCCGAGCACCTTAAATTATATATATATAAAAAAAAAAATACTCACCCAATACTATACCAAGTTGGATTTGCACCACATCATTTTCTTAACGTTTTCCAGGGGTTTTAATTATGGGCATATAGACTAATGTTTGAACAATGTTTATATTCTTTTAGTGTGATGGCTGGAAAAAATAGCTCCTTGTTATTAGCTAAAAGTTTTAGTTTTTTTTTTCCCATTAATTTGGTCTAGGTTTAAAATTCATACATTTAATTTTTTTCACTTCTTAAGTCCTAAAATTTAAAAAATAATAATTTTATGGACAAAATTACCATTATAACTCATGAATTAATATACTCTCTTAAAATACTTTAATTATTTGCTACACTTTCTCTCCCCGCTTCATCGTCACTACCACCTGTGACCACCACCGACCACTTTTCTTTGTCACCTCGGCCTCCGGAGATAGTTTTTTATACAATTTTTAGCAATCGCACACAAAATAGATAAGTTAATCTGTTCAAGTTTTTAATAAGTAAATTATATGTTCAAACTATAAGTACTAAATTTTTCAGCAGTAAGTTTATCTGTTCAGTTTTCAATAGATAAACTTATCTGTTGAGTTTTCAAATAGAAAATCAGATAATTTATCTATTGTAATTTTACAAGTTCAAGATACAACTGATAAACTTATCTGTTAAAAATTGAACAAATTATAAATTTATTTGTTAAAAATTTTTACTTGATGTGATAAATAGTAAAAATATTTTTGTTCAATTTAATGTAATAGACTTTCAAAAATTGAGATTTATATTAGGTAGATAGATGGCTGTAGAAGTTCTCCACTATGAACTTATGGTAAAAGTCTTCCACTAACTAACTTTTACAAGAAACTAGTCAAAGAATTTTGGAAAGAAGGAGGCCTTGCTGTCTACAGATGAACCGTCGGATCAGATGCGGCGTTTGGATTTAATTACACCTGATTTCTCTAATTATATACCGTCGTAATCGTTTTATAAGAGAGCATAAAAATTCTTATTGAGATTTATTTTGTTACACTTCTAATAAAAAGAACCCATTCGTATTACTCCATAAACGAGTGGAACAAGAATTTCAATAATAATAAATATTTAAAATAAATGCAATCAACGAAGAGAAAAACAAAGAGAGAGAGAGAGAGAAGAAATAAAAGATGAATGAATTAAGCGAAATAATATGTTTGATACATTTGCATAATATATCGTAAGATTACATATACTATGTGTATGATACACGCAACTTATATAAAACTTCGTATGAACACTAAGAATTTTAATTTCGTATTTCTACTTTCTCATTAAAAACTTTTTCTATTGATGTAAAATTTTGCATTAAGTATTAAATGACAATTTAATAAAGAATTTTGGTGCTTATGTACTCTTTTTATGAAGATGAAAGAGGGGAAAGGATGCACTTTTTATCAACATCGGGTTTTGGATATTTTGGGTGAATAAATTTTGAATATCGAAAGGTCTCACAATAACTAAAAAATATTATTTATACATGTCATTAATGTCCACTACTCAAATGTTCACGCAATGTAAAGATTTTGCAGCTCATGGTCATTTCTTGACTCTATAAATATCAGTCTTGTTTCATGATTCAAGCACTCAAAATTTGAACAACTCCACCAGAAAAATTCATTTACGATTTATTCCTATATTTCGAGTTCATTGAGAGAGAGACACAGACACAATGAAATTCGAAAGACGGACAAATGTCAATGTTTCTATGTCCGATTGAGCTATTTTACTCATGAATTCGTGAATTCCGATTGCGATTCTCTAACACCCACTGTAAAATGACAAATCAGTCCTATGTGAACTATGTATACACAAAACTCATGAATTCCGCATCATATTGGTTTACACTATGATTTTACAGTTTATGTTGTTTAGTTCATAGTTATGATATGTAATTTATTTCAATGTATATTTTCTAAAACTCCAAACATAAATTTTCTCTAGAATCAGACTAATGTGGGACCATAGTGCCCAACATGCGTCAATACCAAACTACTACTAGTTCATTATCATATGGAAGTTAGCATTATCCTGTAGAAAAGATTGGCACAAGATTCTGACCAACTACAGGGACCCTCAAACCCTCAACCCTCGCCTCCCCATAACCCCCATATAAACCCCCCATCCTCCACCCCAATCCCCTCACAACAAAAGACCACTTCCCACCACAAAACAAACATCAAGAAAATGAGGTCTTAGACCTTCACACTTCTCTCTCTACTAACCATCAGTACTAGTCTCTTTTGCCAAACCCAGTGCGGTGACATCAGTGGTCTGCTTTCTAGAGACTTGTTTAATAGGCTTCTTCTGCATCGCAATGACGCTGCTTGTCCTGCCAAAAACTTCTACACCTATGATGCCTTTGTGTCTGCTGCTAAGGCCTTTGGTCCCTTTGGTACTACCGGCGATACCGCCACCTGTAAGAGGGAGCTTGCTGCTTTCTTGGCCCAAACTTCCCATGAAACTACTGGTAATTTAGTTATCTTCATCTTCCTTAGCAATACATGCCAAAATGGTTTTTTTGTGAAGCTGTGTATATATATATAGAGGGAGAGAGAGAGAGAACAACTATATATGTAATGACATTATGTGCATACGGGGGTGGAACTAAGGAGGGGTTACGGTGAAATAATTTTAGCTGTCTCATTATTTACAGTTTAATTTATTTTTAGCTCGATTTTATTTTTTAGCACAAAATAGATTAAATTCCTGGTGGTCTTGTGTGTATAGGAGGGTGGGCTAGTGCACCAGACGGGCCTTACTCATGGGGATACTGCTTTTTGAGAGAACAAGGTAACCCCGGTTCCTACTGTGTCTCAAGCGCTCAATGGCCCTGTGCTGACGGCAAGAAATACTACGGCCGTGGTCCTATTCAAATTTCCTAGTAAGTGAAAATAAAAAGTTTGGCAACATAGATGTTTTGATCATATCCGGATACATTGTGCATTTGACAGTTTCGGATGTATGATGTGTCCGAAAGATCAGTGTTCCTTGCATTACTCAAGTGAAAATTACTTAGATATAAAGTTTTGTAGGCAAAATTCACCAGATTCCGGAGATGTAGTGTGGGTGTAATTTTGCTTGTTTTGTCATTTAAATTACGCCTTTTCCATCCATGTATTGTGGTAACAATTTATAGGGTAAGTCCAAATGACGTAGTTCAATAGACAAAACTACATCGTTTGTGCGTAATACACACGCATTGCACAAAATTGCACTACAACTCTTGAATCATAAGTTCACTACATAATCTGACTATGATTCTTATATTTCAGCAATTATAACTATGGACCTGCGGGAAGGGCTATAGGGGTGGACCTCCTGAATAATCCTGATCTAGTAGCTACTGATCCAGTCGTATCATTCAAGACGGCCTTATGGTTCTGGATGACACCACAATCACCAAAGCCATCGTCCCACGATGTTATCACCGGGAGGTGGAACCCATCGGCTGCAGACAAGTCAGCGAGTCGGGTACAAGGATTCGGGACAATCACAAACACCATTAATGGTGGAATAGAATGTGGACATGGGTAGGATTCAAGGGGTCAGGATCGGATTGGGTTCTTTAGGAGGTACTCTCAAATACTTGGAATTAGCTCCGGTGACAACCTCGACTGCGGCAACCAAAGGTCTTTTTGAGTCCTTATAAACACTATATAATAAGGAACCGAAAACTCTACTGTACAAACTGTCATGTTCTCGTATGTCCCCAAAATGCACAACATACTGTTGTAGTAAAAATAAGTGCACAATAATAATGACTAAATATGGAACTTTTGTAACAAAAATAAAAGAAAACGCGAGTTTTGAAGCTTTGGTTTTTCCACCATGCATGTGTTTTGCCATTACGTAAAATCCGTTATTAGTGGTTAAATTTTTAAAAGATATACGAAAGATAATAAAAGGAGATAAAGAGTTTATATGATGTGAGAGAGAGAGAGAGAGAGAGAGAAAGAGAGAGTATGTAGTGTAGCCCTATGTGGATTTCACCCATTGTTATCGATCGAATGGATTTAGAAAGGCTGTAATGTAGTTTCTTGTAGTCTACGTGTATAACGGCCAAAATAATTTAGTTTTGTCTGTTTTGGGCTTGAAGCTAAGTCATTTTAATCCTTATGCATTTTGATATCAATTTGTGAGATAAGTTAAAACGATATAAGAACTATGTTATTTTATCCGCACTACATGCGCATTATAGGAAATTACAGTACAGCTCTACCAAATTCATATCGTACTAGAGAATATGTACCGTATCACAAGAAAAACGGTATTGTTAGACACATGCACCATACTGGAAAATGTACTGGCTAATACCGAATAGTTCGGCCAATACTGAGCGATCCAACCAAATTCTATATAACTAGTCACATCCATGTAATAATCTTTGTTTCACTGTATTCTCTATATTCTTTTTAAAATGAGTAATGCTACGGACACATCCGGACACAGATGTGTCCGAAGTCGTTAGATACATGTGGGATCGTCAATCTATTAAGGGTTTATATGCATCTAACGGTTCTGAACACATCTGTGTCCGAATGTATTTGAACACATCTGTATTTTTAGATTTTTCTTTTAAAATTTGACTGTTAATAAATGGATCGTTATTAGTAGTGGACTGATATAAAACCTGGTAGAACATATGCAACTCTAATGGGCCTTGTTTTTATTTATTTATGGGGCCCATCTGGATAGCTTCTAAACAGGTCCTTTAATTTCTAATAAACCCAAACTTGGTTCTATTCAAAGAGACATTTCTTAGGCCCTAATTGAATTGTACTAGACCCACTGATTATCTTATTTCATGGTGAAACCATTTAAAAGAAATTTCCAAATTCAAGCTTATGGACTAGATCCACATGAGTGACGGATCCATTGAAAGCACAAGGGGGTCACGTAATCCCCTCTAATTCTATCTCTTTTTTTCTTTTTTATTTTTCGGATGCGGCGGGTGCTGTGTGCACACACACCGTTAACAAAATTAAAATTTTGAGTTTGCAGTTAATCTTGAAATATTTTTTTTAAGTTAACGGTGAATTTTTAGAATTTTTTCGAAAATAAAATCTAGAAACTATGATTGGAAGGGATTTAAATGAGCGGTGTCGGTCATTTTTTTTAATTTGGCAGTGACAAAATGAGCATATTTTTTTTGCTTTTCTTTTTACTTTTGTCACCGCCGCATTAAAAAAATTGACTGACACAACTCATTTGAACTCTATTTCGATCGTTTTTTTCTGAATTTTATTTTCATTTTTTTAAAATTTATTGTTTATTTAAAAAATATTTCGATATAAACCGCAAACTCAAAATTTTAAAATAAAATTTTGTTAACGTGTGTGTGCACAACACAGAAGAGGTGTTTTATTTAAACCCAAAATGGTACCATTTTTCTCACACATCACATACCCCATTCCCATATTTTTGACATGCGATCTAAATTTAAGTTTAAACTAAATTTGCTCTTGTTATATTGTAGTATGGCTTCTGAATTTTTTTTTTAAATTTATCCTAAATAAGTGACTCTCCTATATGAAATTTTTGAATCCTTCACTCAATATTCTTTCAAAATTAGTTAATGTGTGAATAAGCTGATTCGAACATTCTAAAATATTTTTATATTCTTTGAGTGCTGCTAGTTTGGTCACCCATACAGCTCCTTGTGATTAGCTAAAAGTCTGATTTTTTAAAATTTATTTATCTTTTTTGAGCAGTTTTTAATCTTTACCATGCATCTTCGTTTTCTAGGATCAATACTTCGAAATTTTTCAACAAAATTGTACCTTTTCACCTCATTTCAACAAGGTACCCTTCAACAACTCTACACACATAATCTTCATACATAGATCCGGATATAGATACGTTCAGAACCGTCCGATGCACGTAAAATTAGGAATATAACTAGAAATTCCACTATGCAGAGACGAATATATATTCAGTACTATTTAAACTTTTTTTTTTTTCAAAATATTTAAGAGGGACGAGTCTATATACTTCATATGAAATTATTATTTTTCTACATAATAAAAATAGAGGATTTTTTTTTTCGAGCAATGGCAACCGCCTCTATTGCCCTCCCCTGGCTCCATCGCTACGTAAAACCCTTTGAAATAACATGAGTCAACATGAATAGGACGATTCTGGACATATATGTATTCGGACATGTGTACGGTGGGTTGTATTATATTCCTAGAGTTTAATTCATATTGATCTTTGTGGGATATGTTAGATGATGCACATCGCACAATAAGATGTACGCGCGTGTCAAAATAATATCGTTTTTATATTCAAAATGCATCTGACGTAAGATGCATCCGAACGTGACGTTGGTTTGATGCACGACAAGTTTTCCGATTCCGAGTAGACATTTGTGTAATTGCAAACTAGTTACGGAGGACTTACCTCAAAAGTTACGGCGTAGTTGTCGCATAAAACGATGAATAAAAGAAGACTATAAACAATTGATCTCATAGCAAGGCCAATCAAGTGGATGGCATGAGAGAGAGAGAGAGAGAGAGAGAGAGAGAGAGAGAGAGAGAGAGAGAGATGATCCACACAATATGACAACACCACTTGCTAAAGATTTCTAGGATATGTATGTACTTTCTGTTTTTTTGTGTAGGGTTAATTGTTGCTTCCAAGGATGAGAAGATTCTTGGAAATTGCAAGGAATGCTACTACTCATGATGAACAAACCCTCTATCCTTATGAGGATCCGGGGGGGCCTGCTGTGCAGCCCCGCACAGCAGCCCCCGCTGCGCGCCTATACGACGTAGTTTAGCGTAAAACGACGTCGTTTTGGTATATGCTTTGAAGAGTTTGTTTGGCTAAAATTTTAAAACTTCACCCACTTAAAACAAAGTCATTTTTAGTTGAAAAAAACACATAAAAACGTCACTACAAACTTAACAAATGAAACATAGTTAGTGTCTATTTAGAATGTATTAATTATTAAATTATTGTTTGATTTTTTTTTTTGTCTTTCTTTGATTTTTTTTCAAATTTTCAGTTTTGTTTCAATTTTTTGGATTGTAGTAATTATTGAATTATTGTTTGATTGTTCTTATTTGATTATTTTTTCTTATTTTTAAGTTTGCGTTAATTTTTTTTTATGCTTATTGCTTCGTCTCAACAACAGAGTTCAAAAAAGTATAAAAATATTTTGAAAATGTTAAAAACGTTCAGTAAAAACAAAAAAATAAGTCCAACAACATATCTTTTTACTTATTTTTGGTCTTTAGTAAAAACAAATTTAACTTTAGATATAATTTCATACTTTTTAAATTATTTTTGTCGAAACGAATGAATAAATTATAAAAACACAATGGAACACATGAAAAAAAAGAGAGGGTTAAGTTTGTTATGGCTCTATTTGGCCTAACTTATGTTGAAAAATATGGAATTATATTTAAAAGTTAAAAAATTTTTATTAAAAATAAAAAATAAGTCTAAACAAATGTCGTTAAAATGATTCAAAAATAACAAATAATTTTTTTAAATAAAGATAAAAAATAATTCATTTACGTAAGTTAGGCCAAATAGAGCCTTTAAACAAACTTAACCCTCTTTTTTTTCACGTGCTCCATCATTTTTTGTAGTTTATTAGTTCGTTTTGACCAAAAATATAAAAAATATAAAATTATATCAAAAAGTAAAAAAAAAAGTACTAATAACGAAAAATAAGCTTTAATAGATCTTGTTTTGATTTACTTTTTTGTCTTTTATAAATTTTTTTAATTTTTCAAAATATTTTTATACTTTTTTGAAATTTATTTCGCCATGAATCAATAATCATCAAAAAAAATTGAAACAAAACTGAAAATTTGGAAAAAAAAAATCAAACAATAATTTAATAATCAACACATTCTAAATAGATACTAACTATGTTTCATTTGTTAAGTTTGTTGTGACGTTTTTATGTGTTTTTTCCACTAAAAATGACTTTGTTTTAAGTGGGTGAAGTCTTAAAATTTTAGCCAAACAAACCCCTCAAAGCATATACCAAAACGACGTCGTTTTACGCTAAACTACGTCGTATAGGCGCGCAGCGGGGGCTGCTGTGTGGGGCTGCACAGCAAGCCCCCCGGATCCATCATATGAGTCTCATAATCCTCGAAACAAATGCACCTAGTTGGTACTAGAGGACTCATTATTAGGGCTTATTTGTTTATTAGCAGTCGAAATTATAAAAGAAATATAATAAATATATTAAGAGGAATATAATAGAATGAGAAATTTATTACGGATAAATAAATAATTATAAAAGATTTGTTTGAGTATTTTTTGAAAAAAAGGAATAAAATAGATATGAGTTGGTAGATAATATTTTCATAATTCATAATAATATTTTTGAAATTAATAATGGTAGAAGAGGATGTAAAAGGGGATAAAATATGAACAGTGGCAAGGATGCAATGATTTTATCCCACTCCATGTAGATAACATTTGGATCTGGATATGATATTCGGAATCCAAAGACGTAACTAAACTCCAAATTTTCAATTCAAATTATCATATCTAGGGTGATAATTTTATCTCCTATGATTTCTAACAAACAGCCTCGTATATAGTATTAGGATTTTAGAAGGTATATGATAGATATAGTAGAAGAAAAAATTTAGTATAAAGGATTTTTTTTGAGTATTTTTAGAAAGGATGATATATATGAGATACAAATATGTAGATAATATTTTTGTAATTTATAATAATATCCTCGTAATTAATAATAACATTTGTGTAAATAGAAATAGGTACGATAAAGATAGGAAGAGGGATGATAAAATGTTATCCCCCTTCCAGAGAGATAAAGTAGTCCCCTAGATATAATTTGCGGTGTGCAAGGAAATAAAAAAAATCACGAATATTATAAACACATATAGCCGGAGTGATTTTAATGGACTATTTCTATGACCCATAACAAACATGTCATAGGAGTAACCAAGACCATGTTTGGTCTATTTTCTATCAACTTTTTTAACTTTTTCAATTTTGAGTAACTTATAAAAAAATTTCATATTTAATTTTTCTCGACGAAAGAAAATCGAAACATAAGTTTTTTTTGACTAGTAGCTAAAAAAGTTCATGATAGACTTTTCTTTACTTACTTTATATTTTATATTTTTATTTTAAATTGATTCATCTGTTTATATTTTTCTAGTTCCACTCTTCTAGACAAATCAAAATCAAACTAAGAGCTAAAGTCTTTTTTTATAATGCTAAAGTTAATCATTTTTTTCTAATAAAAAAATGAAGGATATTAGTACATGGAAGTTGAAATATCTCCAAAAGGAAGATGACTATTCTCAAGTTTGGTATACAATCTCATTTTTTATTAGCTTCGACGATAGGGCTCGTTCACGTTGTAGAGCACGTCGAGTAGAGTAATCATGAGAAAAATTATATTAATTTGATATGGATCAATACCTTATTAAAGTATGTTTATTTTTTAAAAAATAGGATCTTTAAGTTTTAATCTAGTGTGCCAAATAATTTTTTCAAGACAAATACATTTTGAGCTGGTGTTGATCAGTATCGATCGGATTAACATTAATTTTTTGTATGGTTGTTCTACTCAACGAGCTTTACAAGATGAAAGAATCCGATCATCAAATCCGAGCCAAAATGAGATTGAAATAACCATACTATAAATCTGTGCATTTCTCTACCAAACTCGTGACAAGCCTTGCCCTTCCAAATGAGGTAGCTAACAAAGAAGTGACTGGATGAAACTAGCCATCAATATCCCCACAGGGCAATAGACTTTGAGCAAGTCGCTACACAGTACAATTTTTATGTACAGATTCAAATGGAAAAGTGTTAGAAATTCGAGGAGTTTGTGAATGAAATAATACGGGAGGGTTTCGCGGCTATTGGAAGGTCTCGTTCCAAGAGTCTCGAATTATATCTCCATTCATGGTTGAAATTTCAAATGTCTCTGAAATTTTGAATTCCAAATTAAGGTCCTTTTGATTCTACAAATTTCATCCCGACTTTTGGTTTTCATTTTCGTTTTTGTTCATTACGTTTCTGTACAGTAATTCTTGTTTCGTTGATCAATGAATAGATGTATATTTTTCTTGAAATTCCGAATAATGTTTGAACCAGTCAAGATATTTGTCCCTTCGAGAAGTGCCCAAAATCGATCGATGCACTGAGAGTCGAGGCCCACATTATGTTGAAAATATCGATCACATGCATTAGACGATTTTTCAAACGCATTTATGTCTGAATCTGCACACGAGAATCTAGACTAACTTTATCAAAGACTTTAGCTTTGTGAAGTCTTCAGAGGAGACTTCCAAGTCAAATGGTCCCTAAAAGACATGAAACATCTCTATCATTCCTCCTCGATCAGATTGTTGGAATAAAGAATGCTAACAACGCGGATATGCTTTTTGAACCACCAAATTCAATATTTTAGTGATCAAGAAAATACTGCCTCTCCCCTCTGCAGATTTTGTCAATAGCACTTAAGTACACATGTATTGGCTTTCTTGCTATCTCTTCTATTATTTTCATCATTAATGTGGAATTTCTCCATTACCACTAACCCCTCCTATGATTTTCACCTTAATTGCCTCAAATTTATCACTTGTGTATTGGTCAAGACCAAGTCTCACCATTTTTTTTCCTTCAAAATATCCGACTTCTCTATTGTCCATGCACAGAGTTTTTGACCGTCCATCTCGGTAAACGACGGTCTAAATTTGTTAAAGATTCTTATCGGAAGTCGTGCGTGAATTGCAGAAAATATCCCAATCTTGATCGTTCATGTAACGACCCGTTTTTGCTTTGTACAATACTATCCGCTTTTGTCGCCCAAACCCCTATGGACTTCCCAGTAGGTCACCCATTCCTGGATTGCTCAACACGCTTAACTGTGAAGTTCCATTTGGTGTTGGCGTCATCATGACTTTAAAAGACCTTGTACAAGGAAGATTCATAATCTTATAAATACCACCGAACTTACATCCACCAAGCGATGTGGGACCCTTGACCACCCATCCGGACGTCTCACTGAGACTCCATCTCCCGGACGCCTGCCTCACAGCTAGCACTACAGCTTGACTGGGTTGTCACAGTTCATTTCCACAATCAATTTGCCCAGATTTGTTATTTGGTAAAGACTAGCGTACTAATGTATGGGGAGAGAGAGAGAGAGAGAGAGTATTAATGTATTTTTTGTTGTTGTTTTTTTTTTTTTTTAAAGTTGTGAGGTCAATAAATACTTGTTAAGATTGTTGTGTAATTTTTTCGTAGTGAATTTGAGCCATTAAATCAAAACAATCTTAGCATTTGTTGTGAAGAGTCCCACACTATTGTGTATTGTAATATAGATTTTAACTGGTTTCCTTGGTTGTCCATCTCAATAGTCAATGATCGATTAGAAACACTTTTGAACGGCCAAGATTGCAAGGGTTGCTTCTGCAGAGGGGCCATTTTCTTTTGCAAAACTTGGGTCTTGGTTGAAGCAAAGTTATCAATCTCGTACCGGTAAGGGTACCGGTTTTGTTACTGGTACGGTACGTACCGGTACCGGTAGGTACCGGGGTACCGTTTCGGATTTATCGCTAAAAAATAATATAATTTTTTTAAACTAATATTCTTTACAAAAAATTACATTTGACATATAAAGTAAACCCCACAACTTAAAAATAACTCACAAAACATAACATTTTCAAAGGACAATAATAAACCTATGATATTTCAATATCATTTAATTCACAAAATTTATAAAATTAGTTAGCATATGCTTGATTAGAAAGAAAAATTAATATTCATTTTAACATTAAGGTATGAAAAATGAAAAAAGAAAAATTAACATTCATTTTCTTGTCTAGAGAAATTGAAAAGAAAAATTAACATTCATAAAGTATCGAAAGTGAAAAAAAAATATTTATTTTCATGTATGTATGAAATTATGAATAAAGGTTAATATTTATTTTTTATTTTAAATTAAAAAGCAATGTTAAGTTTAAAAAAAAGAATGTTAACATTCATAAAAAGGAATGTTAGCTTCAAATTTAAAAAATGCTAATTTTTTCTTTTAATTTCCATAAAAAATAATGTTAACTTTTCTTTTTGTATTATAAATTTTCCTACCTTAATTAGAAGTATTTACAAGGAAAATGAAAAAAAAAAAAAAGGTATGTAAATGTAATTAAAAATACATAAAAAGTAAAAAAAAATTAAAAAAAAAATAAAACCGGTACCGGCCGAGATCCGGTATTTGGCCGGTACCGCCGGTATTCTGGCCGGAACGGAATGGACGTCCGGCCGTACCGGTTTTGGTCCGGTACGGAAGGTACCGGCCGGTACCGGCCGGTACGGTACGAGATTAATTACTTTGGGTTGAAGAGCTGTATAATGAGCTACCTTTTTAGTATCAAACAATAGCTAACAATTTTTCAATAGTGCCAACGTTCCTGCAATTCAAACTCATTCAACATCCTAACTCCGATAAAAAAAACTGAACTGACGAGACTTCTGCGACAACAGGGTCGGGAAATACTTAAATTCATGCAATCTTGAGCAGAAAGTACATAAAAATCTACGACCATCAAATCACAATGAGACAACATCCTAACACTAATACAATTCATCAAACCGATATCCACAAACTCTCTTAAAACTAATTAGTGATATAAAGGAGTCTCCTTCTATTATTGACACTCGACACCGCGCACACAAAGATTTATATTGAAAGTGGTGGAACGACACTCGAAACTGTGATACCTAGTGATCACACTGTGGTGCCAACTATAAGATTAGGCATCTGGGAAAGAGTCGTGGTGTACGTTCGAATGCTTGGTTATGGGTCCCACATCGCTTAGTGATATATAATAAATCATGGCCGTATTTTGTACGAGGGTTTATAAAGTATTGAGGGCGCCAAAGCCCAACAGAACTTTACAGTTAAACGTACTTGTCGTTTTAGCAATATAAAGACGGGTAACCTACTGGAAAGTAATGGAGTTTAGACGATTAAAACAGACAATATTGTATAAAGCGAGAACAGATCATTATAGAAAATACAAAGCACCAAGCAAAATAAGGGTCTTGACATCTAGTTACTATGACCAATTCAGTGTGTTGCCATTCTCCATTGATCGAAATTCTTGTTTCTCCATTAGCCAATATTTGATCAAAGTTCTTGACCATTGAATGTATGTGAAAAAGGTTGAAGCCGATTTATGATATCACTTTCTCTGAGAATGTCAAATTCAAAATTTACTAGGAAAATTCCCTTGGAAAAAGACTTTTTTGCCCAGTAAAACTCCAAAACATTGGAACAACAAGTGAGTCAAGCAAAGGACCAAAGACGTGTTGTTGATGTCTCTGTCACCAAGAGAGTCCATTATCATGAACCTTTGTCAATTATAAAGAACAAATTACCGTGTGGGGCCACCCGTTTGGAAGTACTATTCTTTTTTCTTCGGGGCCGAACTCCTTCACCACCAATTTCTGTGTATCGAGACTCATTTCCGAGAGATCAATTTCACCGTCTATTAGTAGAGGACTCATTTAAAGTCATAACTTTTATCTTATATGAACTGGTCCCTATAAGAGTTGAAAATAAATAAGATGTCTTGAACTTGACACCTAAAAGAGAGCACACCTCTAAGTTTCAAATCTTGACCACTGGACTGATGATCCCTTGGGATTTTCCCGATAAAATGCTAACTCAGTCGATGAAACACCAGTCTTTGACTGTCCGTATCTTTGGTTGTTTGTCTAACCGAGTTCGTGTCTGTTTTTCTCTCACTCAAAAACACAAAATTTAAAATATGCAAATTGAGCACGAAATCTAGTGTCGCTAAAAATGCAGAATGGATTGAACTTATACACACATGGAGTGACTTTTCAAATACTAAACAGCTAAGACCTTTGAGTTGCAGATCATTAATGGCCTTCAGCAAAACTTTTTGAACTACAAACCATCAACGATTGTTTAAACGAGGGTTTTTCTAATTACCCTGTAAGACCCTCCACTCTCTCAAATTCAATCTTTAAACCATTATGAATTCCAACAACAAGAGGCACTCAATAATTTCCCAACCATTTAGGTGGGGCCCCTCTCCGGCTCTCCCTCCCTAAATTCCTCTCTAATCAAAGACTTCAAAAACTTATCTTGTGCCTCCTCCCTCAAAAGATTTGCAACCCACATATCATATCTCCTTATAAAAACCCATCACACTTTCTTCTCTATATGTGTCTTTCTGCGTGTTAAAGAACATTGCCTTACTTCTCATTCAGAAACTAGAACACCCACAAAACAAAAGGCAAAACCAAGTAATACCCATTTGCAAAACCTTATTTTAGCAACTTATTTCTTAGAACTATGATGGAGGAATCAACATGTGAGACTGATCAATTGCCGGGTTTCCGATTTCACCCCACCGAGGAAGAACTCCTCGGCTTCTACCTCAAGAATATGATTTTCGGGAAGAAAATTACCTTTGATATAATCGGGTTCCTCAACATCTACCATCACGATCCCAAGGACTTGCCCGGTACGCATTACTCTATATTCTCATTCCAAAATACTCTATTCTCATTCCAAATAAAATTGTGACTTTTCTTTTTATTTTCTCGAAAGTAGCTGCTTCGGCTTTAGCCACTCGAACTTTCGAGATATAATTTGTATTGGGTAATGTGAAACAGGACTGGCTAAGATTGGGGAGAGAGAGTGGTACTTCTTTGTGCCAAGGGACAGGAAAAATGGCGGTGGAGGGAGGCCAAACCGGACCACTGATACCGGGTATTGGAAAGCAACGGGTTCGGACCGGAAGATACTGAGCTCAAATGACCCGAAGAAGATGTTAGGACTAAAAAAGACTCTGGTTTTCTATAAGGGAAGAGCCCCTCGTGGTTGCAAAACTGATTGGGTCATGAACGAGTATCGTTTGCCTGATGCTGTCCCCTCACCAAAGGTATTTTTTGTTTAATCAAAGTTTTTTTTTTTTTCCCCTAACACAAAATACGAACAAGGGAGTCTGCCGCGCATTGCATCCTGAAATTTGCTCGAAAAAAGGGCGAGCTGCGGTCAAAACGATATTGTTAGCAAGACTCACGTCGCAAGTGTTGGTGTCCTCTTTCTTCTGCATATCAGTCTTGGGCAATTCTTACATTTCAAGCCGATTTTCAAGGCTAAGTTAGGTCTATGTGCTTCTAACATGGTATTAGAGCTAAGTCCGTTATGCAATCATTACGCACGCGAATCCTGTTGTTCAACTCTCAGTCGTCCTCACATATGCATATGCTTCGCGTGAGAGAGGGTGTTAACAAGTCTACATCTTCTATGTTAGTATTTCTTTGGCTTATAAGCTCTACTTAACCTTTACCTTTCAAATCAATTTTCAAAATTTAGTTAATCCCATAAACTTCTAACAGTTTTGGCATTCCGAAGCCTACCAGAATATTGTCTAATAGGTTGGACATTTTTTTTTGCAAAAGTAGCTTTTTGAGCATTAACTTTACGTAATTTCCTCACAACTTCCTCGTTTTCTTAATCATAATGGGACGCAAAGATATTGTGTCCTACTTTAATTTCCTTGTACACTTTGTTTCGTAACCTTATCTTCTTTGTCTGCCTTACTTCTTGTCCCGTCATGTGTGACCCCTCTCGGTCCGGTATTTTCTTGGTATCGAAAAACTATCGGGTTAATTTCCAAATTAAACTTTTTAAATATATTTTCAAAAAATCGTACTACGAACATGAACACTCGTCACTTTCTATTGTATTGATTTTTTAGCAAGAACGATTTTCAAAAACATGAAATTAAACATAATTTGGTGTTTTATTAACAACCTAACTAATGAAAAGATCGTATCTATAGTTTCTGTTTTGTACGTGAACTACACACGTCGCAATTTTTATTTATAAAAAATTATACAAATTATACCCATGTCAACACGAATATTTCTTTTTCCTCACTCATTTTGCTACTCACATGCAAAAGAAAACCTTCAAACTTCTCCACGCATTCAAACTTTTCTTCTGTAAATAATTTTCACATTTAATAATAAATTCTAATTTGATAAAAGATTCGTATATTTTTGTAGATAGTACAAGTAGTGAGAATATATTTTCATTAGGTATATGTAAGATGGGTCCCACCAGCTTGCGAATCCTAATTATTCTCAGTGACAACTTTCGAAACTTTTTGTAATGGAAATCTATATAACGAGATAGAGAAGTATTTTTTAAAAATATTTTTTTTTCTTACAAACCTCAACCCTTTAGTCTACAGATCTAACGGTCTAAAAATATTCGTCTCATGCAGGACATAGTGTTGTGCAAGATATACAGAAAGGCAACTTCCTTGAAGGTGTTGGAACAAAGGGCACAATTGGAAGAAGAAGAAAGGAAGACTTCATCAATCCACCGTTCACTTCCACCACCATCAATGGACACTACTAGTATCTCTTTCCAAAGTCCACATGAAGAAGAATTTGTGGCACTACCAATGGCTGCACAACACGTGTCATTCAAGAAAGAAGATGACCATGAAGAAGAAGCAGAGGAGAGTACTAATTATAATTATTATAATAACAATAATAATAATAATAATAATTATAATTGTAATACTGGTTCTCTGCAGTTGACAGAGCTACAAGTGCCTAAAGCAAACATGGACTGGACCCAAGACCCCTTTTGGACACAACTAAGAAGCCCATGGCTTGATAATTTGATGACCCCTTATGCTAACCTACTCAACTTCTGAGATTTTGGTAATTAATCATGCTGATTAATTAATTAATAAAATATTATTCGATATTTAGTGTGTAGATCGATTATTAATAGCCATCCTAATAGGGGCTATTTTTTTGCCTTAATCTTGGGTTTAAGTAGACCCTTGTGAAGTGATGAAATCAGAAGGTAACTTTGTTTTTGAAGCCTTGTAAGCTTTGAATGAGCCAATTGAATAAAGAAATTTATTTCTTTTTTGTTACAAGAGTTCATGTTTCCTTCCTTCCAGCCTTCTGTGTGTGTGTGTGTGTGTGTTTTTTTTTTTTTTGATCAACAATAAACTCTCTGAATAAAGCAAATAGAAGAAGACAACCAATGGGTGGCTCTAGGCTGTTTAATTTCCGTGACATGATCACATGATTGAAATCAGGTCGTCTTTAGATATTTTACTTAAGTCGATTTCTTGGTAAGGTTAGCTTTGTCTTGAATTTCACATCTATCTTTTTTTCTTCTTTTTTCTACGCGTAAAAAAATTTACTTTAAAAACTATCTTTCTTGACAGCAAGATTCATTGAAGCTTATAGTTTTTTTCTCACCGAAATGTTCCCCCTCGTGGTGAGTTATGAACAATCAACTTGATTTGTATGTTTTGGATTGAGTTTCTTCTGCAAATTAAAATACTTGAGAGCTTTATGATTTGAATATACCATGAATTCTCGGTATAATAAATAACGTTGCCAATGGTGAAGTGCTTGCACTAATGCATAGAGGTCACGATCATATGTTGGAGTATCTTTTCTTTGCATCTGTAAGCTTTTTCGGTGAAAAATGTGACTGGTCGTTCTTGTTGACTAAGAACATCGCCAATTCTAGAATGTGATGCATTATATTCTACCACAAATAACACTTCTCAAAGTCTGAGAGCACATGCAAGCACCAGAATTATAGACATGAAAAGTTTAATCTGTTGAAATGCCTTATTTGTTGGTTTTACCAAACCATAGTTGTTCTCTATCGTGCCCGACAACTCGTAGGAGGTGAGCAGGCCTCTTATTATGTTCCAAACAGTGTACTACTATCGGCCCCTTTGCAATAGGAGGTGAAAGAACTACTTCTCATTTCTTAGGTTAGGCTGCTGTGTGATGCTTACTCTATCTCAACGGAGAAGCTCAGCTGACTTGCTAATAGACAGATGAACCCCTTGTGAGTATTAAGATGGTTTCACGTGGCTACTGCAAGACTATTATCTCATTTTCGGAAGAACAACTGGAAGAAGTAAGCCTCCCCATAATTAATTGTGATGAGCTATTTTACATAGCAGACTTTATGCCACATTGTCTAATTAAGCCGCCCAAACTTGATAAGTATCATTTATAGGCTACCCTGTTACTTGATTTTAAGTTAGAACCCTCCAAGAAATCACACAATACACAATCTTTTCAAAACATGTAACCAGTAATGACATATACGGTGCAAAATGAACTTGCATCCTATGAATTTGAGGCGTGATAGGTTTTGACGACTTCTTTTTATTTTTTTTCATTAATTACTATCATATCGCAAATAAATGGAGATTCACCGAATAAGATGTGGCCGCGTCCCAAGTGATTGGGGCGATCATATACAATAGTAGAGGTGTGCAAATGATGATCAACAACTGCACTATCTAGAAAATGAGATAAAGATAAAGATTTCAACGGGTATTGTTTGCACAAAGTCACAAGCACATGCTAAACTAGACAACTTTTTAGTTGGTAGGTGGATTAGATGCATATAAAATATACATTTGATAGTTGGTAGGGTGATTAGATGCATATAAAATGTACATTGATAGTTGGTAGGTTGGCTCTAACATTTTTCTTCACTGAGTAATCATTCCTCAAAACTTTATGTTGGGTGTGACCAAATGGAAAAAAATACATGCATGATGGAAGTGTTGGAAACAATGAATGAGAATTGTCTCGTAATGGAAATTAAAAAGGCCGATTTCTTAAATGAGAATATGCGTGCACTCATCGTCGCAGACACCTGGACAGAACCGAGGTTGAGACTCATGGTTCGTGAACCCGCAACTTGTGGTCCGTGAGGTTTGAGGTCTGTGGTCTGGTTATGGTTTGTTTGGAATTGATTTGGGCTTTGAGCCCAAAATTTCCAAATAACATAGTTGGTCTTTGGATAGGTTTTGACTTGTTGGACCTAGGTCTTTAGTGGGCTTGAGGTAGAAAACGATCCTTGTCAATTAGTCATTGGGCTTGGGTTTTCACTCTTGGCCCAAAAGTAAGCCCATGGGTGTTCATCATATGAGCATCACCAACAGAGTTATTGATTTACAAGCTGAGATGTTCCCCAACACTTTGAGGATTTCAATTTCCCACCCCCCATCTGTTTTTTTTTTTTTTTTAAGTATGTGACACACGAGCTTTGGTTTTTTTTTTTTTTATTGTTTTCAATTTTGATTATTGTAATCAATTTCGTATACTGGGTTTTACTCAGGTTTCGCAAATTTTGCCAAATTACTTTCTACAATTGATTAATCGCTTTGTTATTCTTATTCAGAAAGTACTGAAGCTGCAATGTTTGAATTTTCTTTTTCCTTTTGTTGCAGAAGGTCAATAGTACAATCACCCACAAAGAAGAACAAAAAACTTGGTCATTATTATTGTGCACTTATTCTTAGTACAACAGTAGGTTGTGCATTTTGTGCCACAAAAGAACAGGGCAGTTTGCTACACAAGATCAGTGCGTACAACATAGTTCCGGTTCCATATTATATAGTGTCTATAAGGAGTCCATTACCAAAAGACCTTTGATTGCCACAATCGAGGTTGTCACCGGGGTTAATTCCAAGTATTTGACAGTACCTCCTAAAGAACCCAATCCGATCCTGGACCCTTGAATCTGACCCATGACCACATTCTAGTCCACCATTTATGATGTTTGTGACTGTCCCGAATCCTGCTAGCCGACCCGCTGACCTATCTGCAGCCGACGGGTTCCACCTCCCGGTGATAACGTCGTGGCACGACGGTTTAGGTGATTGTGGAGTCATCCAGAACCATAAGGCCGTCTTGAATGACACGACTGGATCGGTTGCTACTAGATCAGGGTTGTTTATGAGATCCACCCCTATAGCCCTTCCTGCCTGTCCGTAGTTATAATTGCTGAAATATAAAAACCAGAGTCAGATTATGTAGTGAATTTTGGATTTGGGAGCTGTACTGTAGTTACGTGTACTGTGCATAATTTTGCCTTTCAAACTAGTCGTTTTGCTCACACTACACACTACAGCTCCCGAATGCGGTGATTTTGGCATACACAACTTTGTATCTTAAGTAATTTTCACTTACTAGGAAATTTGGATTGGACCACGGCCGTAATATTTCCTGCCGGCAGCACAGGGCCATTGAGCACTTGGGACGCAGTAGGCACCGGGGTTACCCTGCTCTCTCAGGTAGCAGTATCCCCATGAGTAAGGTCCATCTGGTGCACTAGCCCACCCTCCTATTCACACACGACACGGCACGTTAATGGTAGCTACTTTACTAAAATCAACTCGATTAAAGCTCGTTTGTAATCAGCTCAATTCATAAATAAGTTAATCTTGATAAAAAAATTTAAACCCGTTAATTTTGCAAACTAAGTTTGAACAATCAGGTGATATCTTGTCGGCTCGTTCATCAGGCCTAACAAAAACACCATTTTCGCTTTTTCTTGGTGTGAAATTACAGAGGAAGATGAAATCACGAAGGGATACAAAAATGGGGGACTAAGTGAATTACCAGTAGTTTCATGGGAAGTTTGGGCCAAGAAAGCAGCAATCTCCCTCTTACGGGTGGCGGTATCGCCGGTGGTAGCAAAGGCACCAAAGGCCTTAGCAGCAGACAAAAAGGCATCATAGGTGTAGAAGTTCTTGCCAGGACAAGCACCGTCGTTGCGATGCAACAGCATCCGATTAAACAAATCTCTAGAAACGAGACTACTGATGTCACCGCCGCTCGGGCCTGGTGTGGGGGTGGCGCCGCCGCACTGGCTTTGGCAACCGTCGCCGCAGTAGTCACCGCCGTTGCCGCACCACCCGAATTTGCTGCAGCATAGGCCGCCGGGACACAGGGCTCCCCCGGCTTGTCTTCCGCATTGCTCTCCTGAGGTAAGTCTCAGGAGAATGGCTAATAGAGAGAGAAGAGTCAATGCCCGAGACGTCATTTTC
Organism: Arctostaphylos glauca; assembly: GCA_019985065.2. NCBI lineage: Eukaryota > Viridiplantae > Streptophyta > Magnoliopsida > Ericales > Ericaceae > Arctostaphylos > Arctostaphylos glauca. The sequence continues at coordinate 547,513 of JAHSPW020000005.1, read as the reverse complement.
TTGGTGTTTGTTTTGTGGGTAAGGGAAGCAGTGGAGGGTGGGGGGTTTATATAGGGGGGGAGAGGGGTTGAGATTGAGGTGCTTGTTTTTGTTTGGTCTTCTTAGTTTGTTTTTGACCCAATCAACGATGGCTGCTAATCTTTTATTTTGAATGAGGATAAAGCCAAGAGAAGACCAAGTGGGCGGCTGTTGGCTGCATATTCATAAATGCAACTAATTTGGTTTGACACTCTTCTCATTAATGTGTTTATTTATGAGGGTTCGAGAATGCTGTAGTGCAACAATACTGTAATGCAAATCTTAAGAGATTGGCCTGATGATGAAGATTTGAGACTTAGAGGTATGCTCCCTCTTAGGTTTCAGATTCAAAATCTCTTAAGTGCTATCAACTTTTTTGTGATTAGTCCATACAGAGCAAAATGTGTTGGCTTTAATTGGGGCATCCGCAATAGACGGTGAGATTAGTCTCCCGAGGATTAATTGGCATTAGGTTGGGAGTTTATAAAAAAAACTGTAATGCAATAAAATAATGTGATTTTGTCTCTATTTAAGATTATTTAAAACTTAATTAGATTTACATTAATTTGAAAAGTTTCTAAATAACTTTAAATGTGAACAAAATTACATCATTTTGTCGCACTATAATATTGTAGTGTTTGGAGGCACTACAACATTCCTCAATCCAATTTGTACACACTTCGATTAAGTTTTAGGAACTAATTTTACTGTTCACTTGCAATTAGTCCAAGTAATCCAAAGTAAATCCTGGCATGATCTGGTCACATTGGAGTTTATAATACTTGAAAGGTTTTGAACATAAAATCTATAAGGGAACAAACTCAAAATAATCTCAAGGGGTTGGTCTAGTGGTTAAAGTCTGCGAATTAAGGATTTGATCTTTCTTAAAATTTGAAGTTTAAAAAGCTATCGAGTGTTATCAATTCTTCTACTTCGTGAAACGGATAGATCTTGGGTTGATCTAGCTGTTAAAGTCTAGGGATTAAAAATATTTTCTCTTCTAAAGTTTCAGATTCGAAACTTTTCGAGTGTTATTAACTCTTCGATCCAGAAAAATGGATGATCTTGGGTTGGCATATCCAAATATTCCAATGGGTGGTACTTGAATTAACTCCATCCTTGTCAGCAAATCCCTACTACTAGTCAAAATTCGTGCCTATCTTCTTTACCGGATAATGCAACTTTATAATGATATTGACATAGTTCGGCGTGGAAACATATTAGGCACTATTACACTAATATGGTCCCACATTAATTTCTAATCTTATACATCCTTAACCCTCTTTCATGTTGATAATGTTAGAAATCGCATTTTTCTAACTGATAACAAAAATTGATGTTCTCGTTTATGCATCAAAAATAAATTTATAAAACTAGGACTTAAAATTAACCTGAAGGATAGTGGAAAGATCAGGATTGTTCACTAGGAAAGAAAAACTAAGCTAAGATATTTTTAATTGATTTCTAATTCAATTAAAAAATAAGAGAGTAGTTTGAATTTTGATTAATTAAACAAAAGTAAACTAGAAAAGGAATAAAGTTTTAGAAACAAGTGAGAGAAGAAAATAGGGTTTCGATTCTATTTTCCTTGTAATGTAACTAAAGTAAAAATCAGGGTTTCACCTATAGGGTAACGATTCCTATTGATAATCTCCAAAAATATTCTCAAAGCTCGTACCCTGTATAGACTATCTCAATACAGCATAGGTCGCCTCACTGAACTAGACCAATGGCACGATCTATCTTATATCGTATAGTCTATCTCAAAGACTATCGCGAAATAATTAAAATGATTATATGAACGTGTTTGTTGAGACCATAATACGCCTTGTATAATGGCTCAACATATCCTTGTTAGGCATACGTGCGATATTTAAACATCAATTTTATCGGATAATGCACGTTTGGTAGCTTCTGTCCGATTTCAGGTTTTTAATGTTAAAAGTGATGTTGAAAGAACAAAAAAAAGTGAAATTCAAATGATCGGAGAAGGTTTCGTTACACAAGGAATGATGGAAGAGCAATTGGAAGGAGTGCCAAGGCCCAAGGGGATGTAAAGTTCGAGGAAAATATGAAGAAAGATGGAGAAAATATCGAAAGAGAAAATCAAAAAATTAAGAGGAGTGACCTGATTCATCAAGTCATGCATCTATATCTTTCTAGTCATGCATAGAGAGGAAGGAGACCTGACCTGATCATCAGGTCAGACCTTCAGGTCACCACACCAATGCAGAACTTGAAGAGGCTCAAGAAATTCCAGTAGCTAATCCTGACCAGTCAGAGTTGAATCCTGACCAGTCAGGGGAGCTCGTCCAGAATAATATTGTTTGACTTCTTTTTCTTTAGTTTTATTTCACTTTTGTAATTAGTTAGCTAGTTTCCTATTTTAGAGGATTAGGAAATCTTTTCCTATTTTTTCTCCTAGGGTTTTCTTATTTAAAGACCTAGGAGGCTTAGATCTAAACACACTTGTTATTATCTTTTTAGTCTTTACCTTTTACATTCAATTCCAATTTAATTACTAGTGTTCTTAACAATAAATTTCCGGCGATTATTCTATTTGTCTATTGAAGATTCATTCAAGTTATTCAAGTTTTCCGTTCAAGTTTTCCGGTAAGATCGTTAGATATTTATTGCGTTCATCAATTCTAGTAAGATGTTTTCAATTCATTATTTCGTTTTTAGTTTTAATATGCTAGGCTAAATCTCTAGGCAAGATCCAAAGATGAATTTCATCCCATGATTTAGGGTGTCAATATTTTCTCATTATTTTTCACCGTTTATTCAAAGATTGATTCAAGTTCTTATTTTTCGAACCAAACAAGGAGTGTTATGCTCTTGATTAATCGTCGCCATTAATTTGGTACGATTAATACTTGGGTCGATGCCCTCCTATGATTTGACCTAATTTTATTGAACAAGAATCAATTTTCGAATCCATCTTTTAAATTAAATTAAGTTTTCATCGTATTATTTTCCGATCAAGATTCTCTGGCCTGAAATCTTGATTGAGTTATAAAAGGGAAGATATTGTTACCTAAAATCTAGGATGGAAGGATTCAACGGATCTAGCCTATTTTCTTAATCAATTAAGTTTCCTATTTTCGTTTTAATTACAACTTTAGAATCAAAATCAAATCAAATCAAAGGCTAGCGTCCGAAACGCTACAACTTCCAGTTACGTGATTCCCCCTTCCTGCTGTTCTTCGTGGATCGATACTCTATCTTGCCACTCTACTGGTTTACTAAACTCGTGAGCCAAAGATCAGTTTTAATAATATTAAATATTGATTTGGCCGGCGCGTCAACGACACTTTTGCCGGTCGATCAGTGTTTGATATCATGAATACAAATATACAGATTAATAGGAAAAATATGCTCTTTAATAAAAATCCAAACTCATACAATTATAATTGAATGAAAATCTTAAAAATTAATCAATTACATTACTTGGAGAATGTTTCCTCGTTATCCTAGCCCAAGTGCTTAGCCGCTCATGGATGTAGGAAGCTCCAACTCTCTGATGATGACCTCCGTAAAAATATTGAATTTGCTTGATCCCTACCTAATGAGTGAAATTGCTACCGTTAACTTGCATTCTAGCTTCTCTACCCCTTTATAGTAAAGAGGTGAGAGCTTTTATGTAGCACTCCTTGACGTGGGACAAAAGAATTAAAGTAAATCTTAAAAAAAATCATATTTTTGATTTTGTAGCTCACTTTTAATTCACTTTTGACCTTCGAAACAGCTGAATTTAAAAAAGTCATAAACTAAAAACTTGTAGAAAATCAAATTCCCTTTCCGTTGCTGCAAACCTTGTATCAATCAGATACTTGAGTTGAGAAATATGGCCAAAACACTGAATATTATCTATATAATCTCTAATACAGGATTTTATGTTTTTGTTTTCAATTTTACTTGGACTTTAATTTCTTTGATTGAGTCCATGATTCTTTGTCTTCCAATTTTTTCAAAACTATTTTCTTTCTTTTTTTCATCAATTGACTCTTCCAAATGGGTTTAACTTCTAATTTTGTGCAATTGGGTACGAGAACCTATAATTATAAAATTCACTAATTAAGATTTAAGTAACTTAGTAATAGGTTTAACAAAGACAAGTTAGTAAATTTTAACATGAACATTTACGCCTTTATCAAAAATCTCTTATTAAAAATGTAGATATAAAAAGCAGGTGTAATTAAATCCAAACACCGTGTCCAATCCGACGGTTCATTTTGAGACAGCACGGCCTCAAACTCACATGCAAAAATTGTCCTCTTTCTTAGATATCATTTGCAGCCTGTTTGTTCCAAATTAGTTATTCATCCATTCGTAATTTGGTATTTGTGAGGAGGATGAGAAAATATAATATCCATCTGAATTACACATTCTCTATAGGAAATATAGTAGTTCGAACCTCCACATATGCATACATATTTCCTTGATAGATAGGAAACCGACAACCTAGGAGGTTTCCTGTGCTCTTCCAATGTTGTCTCCTCATCCACTCGATTTGAACTTCTACTCAGCTAGAGTAGCTTCTCAGTTCGATCAAAAGGCAAATTCTTAGATATATCAAAGTAACTATTCAGACCAACTGGGTCGGAAGGACTTGTGGAGGAAGACTCATAATAGGAACAAACCCTCTTATAATATGCAAATTGAAAGAGATATAGTCTCTATCCACATGGATAAGGAAAGACAAGAAGGAAAGTCTTTGATCAAACGAGACATATTCCGCCTTCATCATTAAATATGACTCATGTCTTGCGCGGCGTCTTCTGGCCAAAAGACAAGCATTATAGAGATCTTTTGATTTTTTTCAGCATCCACAGTTTATTTTGGGTGTGACCTAATGGCAAGACACATGGATGGTTGAAGTACCAAATCAACAAAGTTTGAATTTTATTTTATTTTTGTTACAGAAGGTCAACAGTACAATCACCCAAAAAGAAGAACAAAAAAGTCTAGTCGTCATTATTGTGCACTTATTCTTAGTACAACACTAGGTTGTGCATTTTGGGCACACAAAGTTTGCCACACAAGAACGGTGTGTACAACAGAGTTCTCGGTTGCATGGTCCATATTATATAGTGTCTACAAGGAGTCCATTACCAAAAGACTTTTGGTTGCCGCAGTCGAGGTTGTCACCGGGACTAATCCCAAGTATTTGACAGTACCTCCTAAAGAACCCAATCCGATCCTGGACCCTTGAATCCAACCCATGACCACATTCTAGTCCACCATTTATTATATTTGTGATTGTCCCGAATCCTTGCACTCTACCCGCTGACCTATCTCCAGCCGACGGGTTCCAACTCCTGGTGATAACGGCATGGCACGATGGCTTTGGTGATTGTGGAGTCATCCAGAACCATATGGCGGTCTTGAACGATATGACTGGATCAGTTGCTACTAGATCAGGGTTATTTATGAGATCCACCCCTATAGCCTTCCCAGCCTGTCCGTAGTTATAATTGCTGAAAAGGAAAACACAGTCACATTATGTAGTGAATTTGAGATTTGAGAGTTATAGTTCAGCTCTCTGTATTGCATGCGTAGTATGGATGAACGACTTAGTTTGTCTTTTTTTTTTTTTTTATAAAATTACATCGTTTTGACTTACTAGGAAATTTGGATAGGACCACGGCCGTAATATTTCTTGCCGGCAGCACAAGGCCATTGAGCACTTGGGACGCAGTAGGCACCGGGGTTACCTTGTTCTCTCAGCTGGCAATATCCCCATGAGTAAGGTCCATCTGGTGCACTAGCCCATCCTCCTGTACACATATGTTTGTTAGCAATCAAAATTTTAAAATGAATAAAATATAGTAAAAACAAAAATATAATAAAAGAAAGGTAATTTAAATCAGGGCTTACGATCGCAGACAACGTAGGTTTTTCATCTCATCAAGATTTTTTAGTTATGTTTTGGTCAATTTTACATAATTTGACGTATTTGATATTATTTTGAGTGGTTATTTGATCTTTTTGTCCTATTTAAGTGATATCATATATTTCTCAATTTGGTAGATTAAAAATTATGACAGTGAATTAAACTTGTAAGTTAAAAATAAATATGGTAAAAACATATCCAGTGAATTAGGAGAGAATCACCGAAAATATATTCAGTGAGTGCTATTTTCTATTTTCTATTCGTATAACTTATAGTAAATTTGCTGCAAATCATTTTGTACTTACGATGATAAATTTTCATAGTTTATGGTAAATTTGTTGGCTTATGGTAAAATCTTGTTATGATGATAATTCTTTTGCACATATAAATCATTTTACACTTATGCTGGTAAATTTGCATAGCTTATGATAAAATTGCATAACTTCTAAGTAAAATGTACTACAAATCATTTTGTACTTGTGATGGTAAATTTGCTGCATTTAATTGGGTTTCCGTGATACCACTCACTAAATATGTTTTCGGTAATTCTCATTAAAATCTCATGATGGTAAAATCTCGTTATATTTGCTCCAAATTCTACAATAGATCCCAATTTTTGGGCATAAATCTTCTATGAAAATAAAATCTCAAAATTTTTTAGAACCGAATCCAGCGATTTTCTGAGAATCAAGCTTAATAAGTGAGAAATTAAAATCGAGAGTAGTTTTGATATTTTTAAAAAATTTGAGACCAAAACATAACCCAAAAAAAAGAACTAGATGGAAAATTACTTGACACTCATAAATAGGACAAAAGATTAAGTGCCCCATAAAAGAATATATTTATTATAATTAAATGGATGATAGTTAGAAATATTTATTTTTAAGTATTTTTTAGGGGATGAATAGTTTTTTTTTATTATCGCGGTATCTAAACAGTTTTTTTTTTTGCTAAGTGGTATCTAAACAGTTGCGACCCAGGTAGAGTAAAATTTGGGGGAATCTCTACCTTAATTACTGACTATTCGTCGGGGTCTTGGGTAGAAAACCTCTCAGCGGTATCAATTATTAAGTTGCTAAGTTTCGAGGTTTATATTCCATCCGCTCTATCACTTGAACAAATCTTTGGAGTTGGGATGACTAGTTATAAATAGTTATAATTTTTGGTGTGAAATTACTAAGGATGATGAAGATAACTAATTAATTTACCAGTAGTTTCATGGGAAGTTTGGGCCAAGAAAGCAGCAATCTCCCTCTTACGGGTGGCGGTGTCGCCTGTAGTACCAAAGGGACCAAAGGCCTTAGCAGCAGACACAAAGGCATTATAGGTGTAGAAGTTCTTGGCAGGACAAGCAGCGTCGTTGCGATGCAGAAGCATCCGATTAAACAAGTCTCTAGACACCAGACCACTGATGTCACCGCACTGGGTTTGGCCAACTAGACTAGTGATGGTTAGTAGAGACAGAAATGTCAAGGCCCAAGACCTCATTTTCTTGATGTGTATGTTTTGTGGTGGGGAAGTGTTTTTCGTGGTTTGGGAGGTTTGGGTGGAGGGTGAGGGGTTTATATAGGGGGTTCTTGGGGACAGATGGGTTGAGGTGGTTGTTTTTTGTTTTTGAGCTAATCAATGATGGTGGCTAATCTTCTATTTTGAATGAGGGTAATGGAAAGGGAAGACCAAGGGGGCAGCTGTTGGCTGCATATTCATCAATGCTACTAACTTGGTTTGACAGGACTCTCATTAATGTGTTTCGGCTAATTTATGGGGTTCGGGAATGTTGTAGTGCAAAGTGTAATTTTGTTTACCTTATTTTAAAGAAGGTCATGAAAATTATTTTCACTCTCGTTAGTTTAGATGGTGTAAGTTATGCATCTGTAATATATTACTTTTTGATAACAATGTGACTATTTCAACTAATAAGAAGGAGGGTAATGTTTACCCTAGGGTGAACAAAATTCATTTCTGTGGTGCATCAATACTGGATTGTTGTAAAACGATATGGTTTTTGTGTTTATATAAAATTGTTTAGAATTTAATTAGGTTAATATTAATTTAGAAAATCTCTTAATAGCTTTAAATATAAACAAAATTATATTGTTTTGTCTCACTACATTGCTGTATTGTTTGGAGGCACAGGCACTACAACATCTATCAATCCAATTTGTACACACTTCGATTAAGTTCTAGGAACTGATTTTAGTGTTCGCTTGCAACGAGTCCAAGTAATCCGAAGTAAATGTTAGGAGATGAAGAAAATGAAGCTGAAAAATTGATTGTAGAATCTCCCTCCGGACGCCGACAGTTCTAGAATTTCCGTTCGGACGGAAGTGACGTTCGTCCGGACGCTCGCGGAAGGTTGGTCATTGAAATTATGTTGTTTTGTGAGATTAAACGTAGTTCATTTAATTTTCTAATAGTAAATTCTCACATGATCTAGTTACACTAGATTTTATAACACTTGAAACGTATTGAACACAAAATCTACAAGTGAACAAACTCAACTTAATCTAAGGTATTAGTCTAGTGGTTAAAGTCTATGAATTAATAATTTGCTCTTTCTCAAAATTTTAGATTTGAAACATCGCGAGTGTTACCAACTCTTCTACTCGGAGAAACACATAGATCTTGGAGGATTGGTATAGTAGTTAAGGTCTGAGAATTAAGAATATGTTCTCTTTTAAAGTTTCAATTCAAAACCTCTCAGATATTATCAACTCTTATGTTCGGAGAAACGATTGATCTTGAGTTGGCATATTCAAATAATATTCCAACGGAAGGTACTTGAACTTATCTGCAAAATCCCTATTACTAGTCAAAATCACGTGCCTATCTTTTTTACTCGATAATGCAACTTTGTAATGATTTGTGTGTAATAAGTATTAGATAGCAGGTGTAATTAAATCCAAACGCCGCGTCCGATCCGACGGTGCCATATGTAGACAGCACGGCCTCCTTCTTTTTGATAGGTTTTACTTTTCTTCTAAAGTTAGTTAGTGGTGGCAGACATATTTTAATTTACTTGGTGTTGTCTTTTAAATTACTCATTGTTTCCCTATCTTCTGCGAATATGGTGTCAAACTCTCACTTGCAAAAAATATCCGGATAATCTTCTTTTGATCTCTCTTCGACAATGACATGGAGGAAGACTAAGAATATCTGTGTGGTGTCGGTTAACACTCTTCTAATGTTTAAGTTAGTGATTGGACAGTCTCAAAGAAGTCAAAAAGAAAAAATTATTCTTGAAAATCTTAGGTTGCACGTTATCCTGTCCTCTTTGTCGTACTCTTAAACCTTATCTATCCCTTTACTCTTTTTTGGGGAGTATGTTGCAATCGGATCAGCTATATATAAGATCACTTTTCCGGCTGTTTCGGGATCCTTATATATCCATCCGGATAGGGGCCAAAGAAGACTTCTAGTTGGCGTACGCGATGATACAAATTATACTAGGAGTCTTCTTTTACCGGCATCCGTCTTACCAGTTCTAGGACGTCCCTTATCCTTACAAAGGAGGGCCCCACTTTTTCAGTGTGAACACTGCTCTAGCTAAGGAGGACTTCTTTTGAGGAGCTTAGAAGAACACATGGAAAGCAAGGACAATACTTCCTCGTCCGTCAATTTTTTTATCTATCATGTCATTTTTTTTAGATGTCATTTACAACGTATTTGTTCTGAGGAGCAGTGCTGCGGTCTTAAAAAAAATAAGAAATTTTTCACGAATACAAAATTAAAGATCACGATTTACTTGGATTTGTGAGATTATAAATACAAGTAATTAATCATGATCACTGATTTTGAATTAAAAAAAATTTCTTAGTTCCTTTTCAAGGGCCCTATACTTTTTCCTTGTTCTGATTAATACTCGGAATAAGTTATTCATCTATTCCTAATTTGGGGTGCGTGCTGTGCCTGCCCGCACAACACACAAGTTGTGACACAAAACACTGCGTTTTGTGCCTCCTTCGAAACCTTTGTGGTAGAACAACTGTTTGAAATCTTTATTTAACAACCTATTTTTTTTTAAGTTATAAAATAAAATTTGATTTACAAGATTTTAGTTGAAAATAATGAGAATAAAATTTAGACAGCACGACCGATAGGAAGTTCGAATGAGTAGTGTCGGTTCCTTTTCTTTTTCCGAGTGAATGGGAACATTATCGGAGCTTACTCAGCGACCTCTTCAATCGAAAAAATAACCGACACCAGTTATTTGAATCCCTTTCGGTCGTGTTGTTCAGATTTTATTCTCGTAAAAATTTCACTGTTGATTTGAAAAATTATAAAAATATAAAAAATTTACCGTTGATTCAAAAAATTAATCTCGAATTAAGCACAAACTTGAACTTTTCAAATAAAATCTCGTAAATCAAGCCGTATTTTATAGTTTAAAAAAACAAGTTACAACAATAAAATCTAGACAGTAGGATCGAAAGAGGTTCGATTGAGCGGCTTTGGTTTCTTTTTTCGTGTGAAGAAGTGGTTGACTGGGTCCAAATAATGTATCTACTCAGCCACCTCTTCACTCGAAAAAAAATCCGACAAAACTCATTCAAACTCCCGTTCGGTCGTACTGTCAAGATTTTATTCTTATAAAGATATTAAAAATTTACCGTTGACTCGAAAAATTATTTTAAAATAAACGCAAAGTTATTAATTTCAAATAAAATCTCATAAATCAAATGGTATTTTCTAACTTTAAAAAAATGAGTTGTTGGATAAGGATTTCAAACAATTGGTGTACCATAAATGTTTTGATGGGGCACAAAACGCAGTGTTTTGTGTCACACCTTGTGTGCTGCGCGGGGCAGGCACCACATATCCTAAACCCATAATTTGGGAATTTGGAGGTGCTGTAATGTATTTTTCTGTAGTGCGCATGTAATGCGGGCAAAATGATATAATTTTGTTCATTTTACTCTCGAAACTACATTGTTTTGATTTCATACAATTTGATAACAATTTATGCAATAAGTTAAAACGATGTAGTTTTAAGGACAAAACGAGGAAAACTATGTCATTTTACCTGTACTACACGCATTGTAGTGAAGTGCACTACAGTCTCCCGAATCTATCTGTTCTAATTACACATTATCTATAGGAGATATGAGTTTGACTTGATTTGATTATTTAATTAATTTTTTGTCTTTATGTAAATTTTTTTGCAATTTTTTTGTCTTTCATTAACTTTTTATAGATTATTGGTTCGTCTTGTCGAGAGGTTTTAAAAAAATTATAAATAATAGAGAAAATTTTAAAAAAATTTAAAAAAGACAAAAATAATTCAAAAATAGAATATTTTTGTACTTATTCGTCGTCTTTAGTGATTTTTTTTTTATTTTTGGACATAATTTTATACTTTTTAGATTTGTCTTATCGAGACGGACTAATAATCTACAAAAAATTTGGAGTCGAAATTTTTTTTAATAGAGACAAAACTTACTTAAATAAGCCAAATTCAACAATATTATGGGTCCATTTGGCCTGTGGTTATTATTGGATTATTCACTGTTTAGTTTTTTTGTACTTATTTGAAATTTTTTTTTTAATTTTTTGTTTTTCATCAATTTTTTGATGATTGTTGGTTCGTTTCGACAAGAGCTTTCAGAAAAGTTATCAATCATCGGCTAAATTTGAAAAAAGTTCAGAAAAGACAAAAAATAAGCCAAAAACAGCGTCTGTGTTGGCTTATTTTCGTCTTTAGTGATTTTTTTTTAACTTTTGGACATAATTTTATACTTTTTAGATTCCTTTTGTCGATATGAACCAATAATCCACGAAAAAATAATATAAAAATAACAAATACAAAATTTTTTTGAATAAAGATAAAAAACTAGCCAAAAAATTAATTTTGGCGAAATAGACTATATGTAATTCGAGCCTCCACCTATTCATATATGTCCCCTACTTGTCATCCTTTCTAATGATAAAAATATTTTAAATACATTATCCACCTACACTTATTCACTCATAACAACTACCAAACAAATCAAGATGCTCTCTCTCTCCCTTTCTATAAGCAGGAGTAGATGGTGCTGACATTTCCATGCCAGAGGAGACATCAGGCATCAACTCCACTCGTGCACCGCGTTTTCTGGTGAACCCTATTGTACTATATTACATAACCATTTTAGGGTCTATCTGGTGGGAGACATTGCGTAAACATCTCCATGAGAATCGAGTAGATCTAAATCAGAATCACGTTCTAGACAGGTGATTGTTTGTGGAAGATGAGATTCCTTGTCTCCTTCAGCCTGGGATATATATATATGGAGCCTAAGAAGGGTAAAGGAAACACAACCCACCTCAAGTAATTTTACATTGCAAATTTCACATCCAGTTCTTAGTTAAAGAAGAATGGCTTCATCTCCTTTCACATCGAAATCCAACTACCACGCTCGTTCTATCAGCTTGCCGTCTAGATCTAATCCACAGGTCGAGGAGAATTTGAGGCTAAGCGGCCTTGAAAACATGTATGATCGTTTGGACAATCTGCTTCTGTTGCCTCACACTCAACAAACCTTTGCCCAACAACGTCATGAGAAGTGGGTTGAAGTGGTGCTGGAGAAGTATCTAAGGCTATTGGATGTGTGTGCTGCTGTTAAAGATTTATCCTCGCAAACAAAGCAAGATTTACAAGGCTTTCTTTCAAGCCTACGCAGAAGAAGGGAAGAGAACGACTTCTCAGGGTACTTCAATTCAAGAAAGAAGGCGAAGAAGACGATCCAGAAGTCCCTAAAGGATTTGAAGGGTATCAAAAGCAATCACACCGTCGTAGCTAATGGTAAAAGCCGGGAAATTTTGGATTTGCTAAATGAGGTTGAAGCAGCCACTGTTGGGGTGTTTGAATCATTGTTGTCCTATATTCGAGGAACAAAGGCAGAATCAAGTTCAAGTGCAATTTCTTTGGTTTCCAAACTCATGAACCGAAAGAGTATCGCATCCAAAGATGATGAAACGAACACGAATGTGTTTGAGAAATTTGATATTGCACTGCATTCACTCAACAATCGAAAGACAAACAAATCTGATCATGCAGTACAAGTTGAGAATGTGCAATGTCAGTTGGGGAAGATGGAGTCGAGCATTCAAGATATTGAAGAAAGACTAGAATCCTTGTTTAGGCGATTAATCAAAACTAGAGTTACCCTCCTCAACATTCTCAACCACTAGCTAGCCAAAATGTTGCTATAGATTTTTGATTAGCTGTTCATACTTGTACATGAGCCGGGAGGAATACTTTTTAAATATTCCTCTCGTTATAAATCGATATACTTGAGACAATTCCCTAAACAACTTTACCTCTTTATATCTTTTGGTCTATGAAATATTGTGATCCATTCGGATAATTTGAACTCGAATGCTTATGGTGTCCAAAATCAGTTGGGGAAGATGGAGTCGAGCATTCGATATCTCGAAGAGGGACTCGAATATTGCTTGTTCATCATAGTTACAACCATTTTTTTGCCCATTTTACTTAAGGAATACAACCATGAATGTATTATAATTGAGATCGCATGCATAAGGGCATTTAATATGATAAAGTACGTATTTCGCATGGTAGTTTCAGATCTGATTCAATTTAAGATACAAAAATGTGCTGGCTATCTTTCTGTTTTGAGGACAACCTAATGCATATTGGTTATAAAGTATCATTAGTACTGTCAACTAATCTAGCTCCTGAAATATATGATGTTCTTCATCGTTCCTTTTATTAGTCTTCTCGGCTATAATCATTTAAGTTGTCTCCACTCTGATGATCTTTTCTATGAGCTCCTCAACTGGGTCTAGGAATTTAAGAAACCTCGCCGCGATGACTCAACAATCTATAAATCTGGAGAAACTCCTTTCTCGGTCATATGTGGTATTTGTGAGACTTTGGATGAGCCGGGCTTTTGACTCCCTCTGTCTCGTTGATTCTTTAAGTCACGGAGCAGGCACCGCGGTATCTGATAAGCCAAAGTTTGGACCTCAGAATTATAAGCACTGGTCATATTAAACTTTCTTGAAAACTCATAATCTTCAATTGGTTTTCTTATGTTGACAGTAATAAACTTTTAGCACCCACGAAGATAATACACTTTGTGAGACATTTTAGTAAGATATTGAACACACGAGGAGCCTGATTAATTACTTGATTGTGCAGAGCTGTCAAGATTCTATTTGTCTCAAAGTCAGGATTTTGATTAACAATTATGAGACACGTGGAAGTTGAGAATCTGATCTGGTTTAGAAATGAGAGAAAATGTGCTGGCTGTCTTTTTGTTTGGAGATACTCAAAGATTTGATTTAAAAAATACTAACCATCCTTCTAATGAAACTAAAGATAAAAGAATTACTCAGCGCACGAGGTTTCCGTAAAAAATTGAATGTATGCAGTACTATCCACTTGAACCCGTGACTATCAGGTGTTAACAAAAAAATTCCCCCTCTTGAACCCGTGACTACCAGGTGTTGACAAAAAAAGTTTCCCCTGAATCGTAATCGACAGAGATAAAAAGACAATAAAAACAGCCAATGAACAATGTTGATACTGGAAATAGGCAATGAACAGTACTGGAATGTGGAACTGTTTGTGCAATGAAAGATAAAAAATTGGTTTAATACTGTATTTCGGGATTTCTTGGAGTGTATTCGAAACGAGAAAAGAATAATAATAAATCCCTTCAATAATCTTGCTAGAGAATATAAATTACAAAGCTACTCCTGCGAAGAAGGCAATATATACAAGAAAAGGTAAGGCAATATATACAAGAAAAGGTAAGTTGATGTCCTCTTCTGGCTGCATCATTAAATATTTATAGCCTTCCCTCTAATGAAACTTTGAAATGAAAACTACTACTGTTTTCCTCTCTTGGCTTCGAACTTGAATTAGGCAAAATTCCATCGTAACCGCAAATAACCGTCATTTCTCTTTCTATGGCATTTGTTGATCATGAATTTCCAACTACGTACTTTCACTTTCTTGTCTCACTCCGGCCTTGTCCTTACACCGAACAATAACCTCAATGAACACGTGCTCCTTTCGATAGGTTTTCAACCACCGAGCTTGCTAAAATTATCATATCACTCCTTTGTTCGACATGTGTAAAAATATGATGTAAATACCAACACACACTGATAACCTTACTGCTGTGCCTGAGCTGCCCTTCTTTGACGGAGCTAACAATATGGAAACTAAAATTTCCCTCAAGTCTAGATTTGTCCTTATTACGCAAATGTTGCCTTGATAAGATGAAGAAATTAAACATAAAGATGCTCAGACCATGTGCACGGGTGTGTATTATTGTAGGGAAAGCATGAGTAGATGGTGCTGACATTTCCATGCCAGAGGAGACCATCAGGGCATCAACTCCACATTTTCTATGAATTCCACATTGTACTATATTATTACATAACCATTTTTTGGGTCTATTTGGTGGGGGACATTGCGTAAACATCTCCATGATAAGTGTGTAGATCTAAATCAAAATCACGTTATTGCCAGTGTGATTGCTGTGGAGGATGACATTCCTTGTCTCCTTCAGCCTTGGATATATATATATGGAGCCTATGAAGGGGGAAGGAAACACAACCCACCACAAGTAATTTCACATCCAGTTCTAAGTTTCCTTATTCCCAAATTGAAAGAACAATGGCTTCATTGTCGCCGTTGAGATCAAAATCCAACTACCACGCTCGTTCTATTAGCTTGCCGTCTAGACCTCATCCACACGTCGATAAGCATTTGAGGCTAAGCAGCCTTGAAAACATGTATGATCGTTTGGACAATCTGCTTCTATTGCCACACACTCAACAAACCTTCGCCCAACAACACCATGAGAAATGGGTTGAAGTGGTGTTGGAGAAGTATCTAAGGCTATTGGATGTGTGTGCTACTGTTAAAGATGTATCCTCACAAACAAAGCAAGATTTACAAGGCTTTCTTTCAAGCCTACGTAGAAGAAGGGATGAGAACGACTTCTCAGGGTACTTAAATTCGAGAAAGAAGGCGAAGAAGACGATCCAGAAGTCCCTAAAGGATTTGAAGGGTATCAAAAGCAATCAAACCGTCGTAGCTCTTGGAAAAAGCCGAGAAATTTTGGATTCGCTAAATGAGGTTGAAGCAGCCACTGTTGGGGTGTTTGAATCATTGTTGTCATATATTGGAGGGACAAAGGCAGAATCAAGTTCAATTGCAATTTCTTTGGTTTCCAAACTCATGAAACGAAGAAGTATTGCATCCAAAGATGATGAAACAAACACGAATGTGTTTGAGAAATTTGATGCTGCATTGCACTCCCTCAACAATCGAAAGGCAAACAAATCTGAGAATGTGCAAAGTCAGTTGGGGAAGATGGAGTCGAACATTCAAGATATCGAAGAAGGACTAGAATGCTTGTTCAGGCGATTAATCAAAACTAGAGTTACCCTCCTCAACATTCTCAACCACTAGCTAGCCAAAATGTTGTATACAGATTTTTGATTAGCCGTTCATACTTGTACATGAGCCACGAGGCATACACTTTTATAATATGTCTTCTTGTTATAAATCGATATACTTGAGACAATTCCCTGAACAACTTTACCTCTTATATCTTTTGGTCTATGAAATATTGTGATCTATTTGGATAATTTGAACTCAAATGCTTATGGTGTCCAAAATCAGTTGGGGAAGATGGAGTCGAGCATTCGATATCTCGAAGAGGAACTCGAATATTGCTTGTTCATCATAGTAACAACCATCTTTTTTGCCCATTTTACTTAAGGCATACAACCATGAATGTATTATAATTGAGATCACATAAGGATGTTTAATACTAATAAAATACGTGATTCGCATGGTAGTTTCAGATCTAATTCTATTTAAGATACAAAAAATGTGCTGGCTGTCTTTCTCTTTTTTGAGGACAACCTAATCCATATTGGTTATAGAGTATCGTTAGTACTGTCAACTAATCTAGCTCTTGAAAGACATTTATATGACGTTCTTCATCCTTCATTTTACTAGTCTTCTCGGTTGTAATCATTTAAGTTGTCTACTCCCCGACGATGTTTCTATGAGCTCCTAAACTGGGTCTAAGGATTTAAGAAACCTCGTTGTGATGACTCTTTTCTTGATCATATATGGTATTTGTGAGACTTTGGATGAGCCGGACTTTTGACTTCCTTTGTCTCACTGATTCTTTAAGTCACCAGATCTCATCGGAGCAGGTGTGATAGGAATTCAAATGCACCACAGTGTTTGATAAGCCAAAGTTTGGACCATAGAATTTATAAGCACTGGTTATATTAAACTTTCTTGAAAAGTCATAATCTTCAATTGGTTTCTTATGGTGACAGATATCAACTTTTAGCACCCAGGAAGATAATACACTTTGTGAGACATTTTTGTAAGATATTGAACACACGAGGAGCCTGATTAATTACTTGATTGTGCAGAGCTGTCAAGATTCTATTTGTCTCAAAGTCAGGATTTTGATTAGCAATTATGAAACACGTGGAAGTTGAGAATCTGATCTGGTTTAGAAATGAGATCTGAAATTGTGCTGGCTGTCCTTTTGTTTGGAGATACTCAAAGATTTGATTTCAAAAATACTAACCATCCTCTTGGTGGAAATCTCATCTTCTAATGAAGCTAACGATAAAAAGGATTACACTGTGCACGAAATCTCCGTAAAAAATTGAATGTATGCAGCATTATCCATTTGAACCCATGACTATCCGGTGTTAACAAAAAAATTTCCCCTCTTGAACCCGTGACTACCAGGTGTTAACAAAAAATCCCCTCCTCAATAATCTCGATAGAGAATCAAAATTACAAAGCTACTCCTACAAAGAAGGCAATATATACAAGAAAGGTATATAAGTTGATGTCCTCTTCTGGCTGCATCCTTAAATATTTATAGCCTTCCCTCTAATGAAACTTTGAAATGAAAATTACTGTTGTTTTTCTCTCTTGGCTTCGGATTTGAATTAGGCAAAATCTCATTGTAACCGCAAAGAACCGTCATTTCTCTTTCTATAGCATTTGTTGAATCTCCAACTACTTTCACTTTCTTGTCTCACTCCGGCGTTGTCCTTCTTGACAGCGAACAATAACCGCTATGGACACATGCTCATTTCGACAGGTTTTCAACCACCTAGCCTAGCTTACTAGAACTATCACATCACCCCTTTCTTCGACATGCGTAAAAATATGATGTAAATACCAAAACACATTGGTAATCGTACTGCTGTGCGTGCGCTGCCCTTGTTCAACGAAGCTAACCATATGGGAACTAAAATTTCACTCAAGTCTAGATTTGTCCTTAATACGCAAATGTCGCCTTGATAAGATGAAGGAATTAAACATAAAGATGCTCGGATCATGTGCACGGGTGTGTATTATTGTAGGGAAAGCAGGAGTAGATGGTGCTGACATTTTCATGCCAGAGGAGACCATCAGGGCATCTACTCCACATTTTCTATGAATTCCACATTGTACTATATTATTACATAACCATTTTTTGGGTCTATTTGGTGGGAGACATTGCGTAAACATCTCTATGATAAGTGTGTAGATCTGAATCAATATCACGTTGTAGCCAGTGTGATTGCTGTGGAGGATGAGATTCCTTGTCTCCTTCAGCCCTGGATATATATATGAAGCCTATGAAGGGGGAAAGAAACACAGCCCAGCACAAGTAAATTTGACATTGCAACTTTCACATCCAGTTCTAAGTTTCCTTATTCCCAAATTGAAAGAACAATGGCTTCATTGTCGCCATTGAAATCAAAATCCAACTACCACGCTCGTTCTATCAGCTTGCCGTCTAGACCTCATCCAAGCATTGATGAGCATTTGAGGCTAAGTGGCCTTGAAAACATGTATGATTGTTTGGAGAACTTGCTTCTATTGCCACACACTCAACAAACCTTCGCCCAACAACGCCATGAGAAATGGGTTGAAGTGGTGTTGGAGAAGTATCTAAGGCTATTGGATGTGTGTGCTGCTGTTAAAGATGTATCCTCACAAACAAAGCAAGATTTACAAGGCTTTCTTTCAAGCCTACGCAGAAGAAGGGAAGAGAATGACTTCTTAGGGTACTTAAATTCAAGAAAGAAGGCGAAGAAGACGATCCACAAGTCCCTAAAGGATTTGAAGGGTATCAAAAGCAATCAAACCGTCATAGCTCTTGGAAAAAGTCAAGAAATCTTGGATTCGCTAAATGAGGTTGAAGCAGCCACTGTTGGGGTGTTTGAATCATTGTTGTCATATATTGGAGGGAAGGCAGAATCAAGTTCAAGTGCAATTTCTTTGGTTTCCAAACTCATGAATCGAAGAAGTATTGCATCCAAAGATGATGAAACGAACACAAATGTGTTTGAGAAATTCGATTTTGCATTGCACTCGCTCAATAATCGAAAGACAACCAAATCTGATAATGCAGTACGAATTGAGAATGTGCAAAATCAGTTGGGGAAGATGGAGTCAAGCATTCAAGAAATCGAGGAAGGACTAGAGTGCTTGTTTAGGCGATTAATCAAAACTAGAGTTACCCTCCTCAACATTCTCAACCACTAGCTAGCCAATATATGTTGTTAAAGATTTTTTATTAGCTGTTCATACTTGTACATGAGCCACAAGGCATACACTTTTTTTATTGTGTCTGCTCGTTATAAATCGATATACTTGAGACAATTCTGTGAATAGCTTTATCTCTCTTCATCTTTTGATCTATTACACTTGCGGATCTTATGAAAAATTTCCAACATGCCCAGTCATTCAGAGTTCTTTACCAATTTTAAGGTACATACTTACGGTAAAATGCAAATATACAAGAAAAAGAAATCAGTAAAACCATGAAACATTTAGAATATGGTACATTTCCAACTCCATCAATATTGTGGTCTCCAAGTCCATCATCATGGTTCATGCCTGTAAATTTTGTATGGAGTTTATGACTAAATATATGAATCCTACATCAGTGTGTGATGATGAAAGAATTGATACTGCCCGAGGAGCATCGAATCAATCCATTTGCAATAACTATGAGTAATAGCCAATGGTCTTTTTCTGGTACTAGACTGTTCCCGAGCATATGCCGAATCGGTAAAGAGCATATACCATATTAATCCAAATGATTTTTTTTATAGCTACGTTGCTGGTATGGAAACCTAGCTAGGTCATCCAAAAACAAAATGCCTAAGGTTCCTCCCTTTGTTTTTAATGTCTTAACCTTTTTTTGGGTGTAAATATGTTAGCCCACTGAATGCAGGATCATACACTGAACTTCTAACTTGAACACTACCAAAAAAATTGGAAAATCTTTGGGGCAAAGCTATGACTAAAAGAGATATCATGTGTCTTAGTGTTAGCCTTCCTTTTAATCAATACATAAATGATGAACTCAGTATTAGTGATTGTTAGCTCCCTAAATTGCATGCAAATAGAAAAGGAACATGTGACACTGATGGTTGGATGTGCACACACACAAGATTAGGAGGCATGAGGTAACAACAAAGTGGCATCGTTTGGTTATTTAAAGACAGTTATTACAACAGTTCAACAGTCCTGTGCATGAGGGAGATGAAACTATGTTCGACATTATTTCACCTTCACGGGCAGTTATTAAATTGTTGAGTATTCCCATGCTCAAAGAAACAGAACATGAATGGATGTGGCCATGAGCAGTTGCAGAAAAGAGAGGGAAATTTGGAGAAGTGATTGCACATACACAACCATGATTTGATCCTGTTTTGAAAGCGAGGAAGCTATTCAAATTTAAGTGGGAAATTGAAGAGTGGAGGAAGCAACTATGTATCTGTTCCATCTCACATCGAAAGTTTACATTGGTGATCTTGGATATATAAGGACCCATGCAACTACTACGTACTAATAACTCGGGCTTAAGTATATTAGGCCATGTGGTTAGGCTCCGACAAGTTATTAGGCGAGTGGTATACATGGGCATTATAGCATTGGCATTTAATTGAAACTTAATTGACTCTGTTACATCATGCTTCAATTCCAACAATATTCTGGCTGGAAGCCTTGATGACCACAGTTCACTTCGTGAATAGATTGCCTCATTCCGCATTACAGTTTCAAGCTCGCCTATACTCTGTTGTTTCATATAAAACCTGATTATCATTCTCTCAAACCCTTTGGATGTGCACGTTTTCCTTGGCTCCAACCTTATAATAAACATAAACTTGAACCTAAGTTCACTACATGTATTTTTTTGGGATATTGTCCTAATGCCAAAGGATATAGTTGCTATGATTCAAAAGCCCATGTCCTAATGCCAAAGGTTTATGTCTTAACTCTTAAGACATGTTCAATTCTTTGAAAATCAGTTTCCTTATTCATCACTTGTCTCTTCGCAATTCATCACTTGTCTCTTCACAATCATCTTCTATAAGTCCTTCTCAGTTTAAAGCACTTCTTACTCTCAGATCAGTTCTCATGTGTCTTCTCATTCTACTTCCATCAATACTTTACCTTCTATCAGTGATATTCCGAATTTTAGGACAGATTCATCTTCAATTTTGCATTCTCCTTCCATAACTAATACTTAATCTGGACCTACTTGTACAGGACTGAGTGTAAACCCAGCTCTTCTCCATCTTCTGTCAAACGAGCCTTGTTTACTCCGGATTCTTTACTTGAAGATGCCACATTGTACAGGACTCTCGTAGGTAGCCTGCAGTATTTGACATTTAACAAGGCCAGAATTGGCTCATTCAGTTAATGTTGCATGTCAACACATGCATGCTCATAGAATAAGTCATCTTGTAGCAGTCAAACGAATTCTAATATATGGTTAATGTTTAAACCTGGACGTCTAATTGTTGAAGCCTTCTCAGATGCTGATTGGGCAGGAGATCAGTCCGATAGAAGGTCCACAACTGGGTTTGAAGTGTTTTTTGGTTTCAACTTGATCTCTTGGTGTGCCAAGAAGCAACATATTGTTGTCGATGATCAACAGAGGAAGAGTAAAATTAAAGCATTAGCTCAGACTGCAGCAGATTTAGTATGGGTGCAACAGCTTTTACATGACATTCATATTTCATGTCCTTCTATTCCTCTTATCTGGTGTGATAAAAAATCAGCCATTGCTTTGGCTTCCAATCCCATTTTTCATGCACGAACCAAAGGTATAGAGGTTGACTATCATTTCATTAGAGAGAAGGTTCTCAATAAGCAAATATTAGTTTTACATGTTGGAACAGCAGACCAAGTAGCAGACATTTTTACCAAATCTCTGTCAGTGGCAAGATTCTTTCCTAAGGTCCAAACTCATAGTTGCTCAGACATCATGAGTTGGCTAGGGGGTGTAAGAGATATGAATACTGATACCAGTTCTGTTTCAACAGGTCAAGAAGTGTCTCAAGGTTCTGATGTTGAAGATTCAGTTAGTGGAAGATTAACAGATCATGGAATTCAGTTGGTGAAAGTTTAACAGATCATGGACTTGTGTCATAATTAGAAGTCTACAAGATATAATATCAATGTATTAGTGAGTGAGCTGGAGTTTGACAGCAGAATAGTTTTGAGTTTGTTATTTTGATGAGCTGGCAGAGGAAGTAAGTTGAAGTAGGTTAGGCTTTCAATTGAGTCACTTGGTAAATTGTGAAGGGCTATAAAAGGAGGTCTGATTCTTTCGTAAAGAGTGATCTACAAAATCACTCTCAATAAAACAGAGAATTCTATTCTTTACTACAGACCTATGTTCTTTCAGTTCTTATTTCTTTCTTCATTCTCATTTTCTTGATTAATCACATGGTATTAGATCAGAAACTACCATGCAAAACACATAATTTATTTATCAGTATTAAACATCCTTATGTAGTCTAAATTATCATACATTCGTGGTTCTATTCCTTAAGTAAAAGGGGGAAAATGGTTGTAACTATAATGATCATATGGCTAACTTAACTTTTATCAATTTTTAAGGGGCTTCTTAAAGTTTATCATTCAACATGTCAATACAAATTCCCCTTGTACTTCTGTTTCATCTCAATGGCTTACTTTCAACTTCTACTGATTAATGAATGATTGTCCAGACAACAGGAAAAAAAAGTGATGTATAAGCAAGAGTTTTGCTCCAAATATATTGATTTATTAACTGGAGGGGAAATTTACACTGATGAACATCAAATCTAATGCTCCATGATTTTGTTGGATAATGGTTCTACTTTTGATTAACAGCCTGAACAAGCATTCGGGTCCCTCTTTGAGATATCGAATGCTCGACTCTATCTTCCCCGACCGATTTTGGACATTCTGGATGTCTATTATACCACAAGCATTAGAGTTCAAATTATCCGAATAGATCAAAATATTTCAGAGACCAAAACATGTAGAGAGGTAAAGTTGTTCACGGAAATGTACCTAGTATATCGATTTACAACAAGGGGACAGATAACAAAATTATATGCCTCGTGGCTCATGTACAAGTATGAATGGCTAATAAAAAATTTGTAGCAACATTTTGGCTAGCTAGTGGTTGAGAATGTTGAGGAGGGTAACTCTAGTTTTGATTAACCGCCTGAACAAGCATTCTAGTCCTTCTTCGATATCTTGAATGCTCGACTCCATCTTCCCCAACTGACTTTGCACATTCTTTACTTGTACTGCCTTATCAGATTTGTTTGTCTTTTGATTGTTGAGCGAGTGTAATGCAGCATCAAATTTCTCAAACACATTCACGTTCGTTTCATCATCTTTGGATGCGATGCTCTTTCGGTTCATGAGTTTGGAAACCAAAGAAATTGCACTTGAACTTGATTCTGCCTTTGTCCCTCCAATATAGGACAACAATGATTCAAACACCCCAACAGTGGCTGCTTCAACCTCATTTAGTGAATCCAAAAATTTTCGGCTTTTTCCAAGGGCTACGACGGTTTGATTGCTTTTGATACCCTTCAAATCCTTTAGGGACTTCTGGATCATCTTCTTCGCTGTCTTTCTTGAATTTAAGTTCCCTGAAAAGTCGTTCTCATCCCTTCTTCTGCGTAGGACCGAAAGAAAGCCTTGTAAATCTTGCTTTGTGTGTGAGGATACATCTTTAACAGTAGCACACACATCCAGTAGCCTTAGATACTTCTTCAATGCCACTTCAACTCATTTCTCATGGCGCTGTTGGGCGAAGGTTTGGTGAGTGTGTGGCAATAGAAGCAAATTGTCCAAACAATCGTACATGTTTTCAAGACAGCTTAGCCTCAAATGCTCATCGACATGTGGATGAGTTCTAAACGGCAAGCTAATAGAACGAGCGTGGTAGTTGGATTTTGATCTTAAAGGAGATGAAGCCATTTTTCTTTCAATTTGGGAATAAGGGAACTTTGAAGTGGATGTAAAATCTGAAATGTCAAAGTACTTGTAGGGGGTTGTGTTTCCTTCTCCTTTCATAGGCTCCATATAAATATCCAAGGCTGAAGGAGACAAGGAATCTCATCCTCCACAGCAATCACACTGGCTACAACGTGATTTTGATTTAGATCTACTCACTTGTCATGGAGATGTTTATGCAATGTCTCCCACCAAATAGACCACAAAAATGGGTTCTGTGATATAGTACAATGTGGAATTGATGGAAAATGTGGAGTTGATGCCTGGCTGTCTCATCTGGCATGAAAATGTCAGCACCGTCTATTCCTGCTTTCCTTTCAATAATACACATCTCTGCACATGATTGACCACTTTTATGTTTTCTTCATATTTTCAGGGCAACATTTGTGTGAAATTTTAGTTTCCTGGTCGTTAGCTTCATTAGAGAAGGGCGGCCCACGCAAAAAGCTAAGATTATCAATGTGACTTCAGGCTTTTTTTTTTGGATGACCTAGCTAGGTTTCTTTACAGCTATTATAGCTAGAAAAAATCATTGGATTTACTTGGCATATGCTCTACACCAATTCGGCATATGCTCGGGAACAATCTAGTACTACAAAAGATCATTGACCATTACTTATTAGTTATTGCAACTGGATTGATTATTCAGAGCTCCTCGGGAACTATCAGTTCCTCCACCACCACACAAACTATGTACGGTTCATGTATTTAGTCATGGATCCTACACCAGCTTCTGATGACAGAGAGGCCAATGTTTTTCTTATTTGCTCTAGGAAGTATGCAAATAATTCAATCTATATAGGTAAGACATCATCTAGTACTACTTGCTGATGCTGTAAGATGCATCGATCTGGTATAAAAAATACATTCACAAAAATTGAAAACTTCAGTGGCAGGCATTTCTAGAAAGGCTGATCACTATTCAAATAGAGACCGGACTCATCCCTAACAGAGGATCAGTCGTACATACCACTTCATAGAAAAACGTGAAATGGGAAGGCACAGATGTTTGCGATATCCACGAGTGTGAAAGAGGTGCTCCTTAAGCCAGTACATGATTGGCTGATGGATATTGACCTCTCTTTAAGCGCACTCTCTAATACCGATGGATGGAATGTTTGACCAGTTGAAACCGGCTGAGAGGCTTTTCGCAATGTAACATAAGGGGCAGTGGAAGAGACATGTGCAGGAAGAGCTTTCAAGGGGCAGGCATTTCTAGAAAGGCTCTGTTCTTCATTCAAATGACCACCCAATTGTTTTAGCACTTATGCTTGCACTAATGACAGTATCCCCCTACATACAAGTTAATGAAGAAAGAAAAAAAAAGATCAACAATTTTAAGTGAATTCCATAGTTTCAGGTCAGCTTTAATAAGTTTGCTTGAGACAATAGCAATCTTGGCAACTTTTATATGATTTACATGGATGAATCCTAGAAGTTCTTGATTAACTACAGATGCAGACATGTTCCAACTTTGCGAAACCATAATGATGGAGTTGGAAATGTACCAACTTGATTATTTGGGCATGTCGGGAAATTTTTCATAAGATCTGCTAGTGTCATAGACCAAAAGATGAAGAGAGGTAAAGTTGTTCAAGGAATTGTCTCAAGTATTTCAATCTATAACGGGAGGACACAATAAAAAACTGTATGCCTCGTGTTTCATGTACAAGTATGAACGGCTAATAAAAAAAACCTTTAGCAACATTTTTTGGCTAGCTAGTGGTTGAGAATGTTTAGGAGGGTAACTCTAGTTTTGATTAATCGCCGAAACAAGCATTCCAGTCCTTCTTCGATATCTTGAATGCTCGACTCCATCTTCCCCAATTGATTTTGCACATTCTCAATTTGTACTGCATTATCAGATTTGTTTGTCTTTTGATTGTTGAGCGAGTGCAATGCAGCATCAAATTTCTCAAACACATTCGTGTTCGTTTCATCATCTTTGGATGCGATGCTCTTTCGATTCATGAGTTTGGAAACCAAAGATATTGCACTTGCACTCGATTTTGCCTTTGTCCCTCCAATAAAGGACAACAATGATTCAAACACCCCAATAGTGGCTGCTTCAACCTCATTTAGCAAATCCAAAATTTCCCGGCTTTTTCCAAGAGCTATGACGGTGTGATTGCTTTTGATACCCTTCAAATCCTTTAGGGACTTCTGGATCACCTTCTTTGCCTTCTTTCTCGAATTTAAGTGCCCTAAAAAGTCATTCCCATCCCTTCTTCTGCGTAGGACCGAAAGAAAGCCTTGTAAATCTTGCTTTGTCTGTGACGATACATCTTTAACAGTAGCACACACATCCAATAGCCTTAGGTACTTCTCCAGCACCACTTCAACCCATTTCTCGGTGCGTTGTTGTGCGACGGTTTGTTGAGTGTGTGGCAATAGAAGGAAATTGTCCAAACGTTCGTACATGTTTTCAAGGTCGCTTAGCCTCAAATTCTCATCGACATGTGGATGAGGTCTAGATGGCAAGCTGATAGAACGAGCGTGGTAGTTGGATTTTGATCTCAAAGGTGATGAAGACATTGTTCTTTCAATTTGGGAATAAGGAAACTTAGAACTGGATGTGAAATTTGCAATGTCAGATTACTTGTGGTGGGTTGTGTTTCCTTCCCCCTTCATAGGCTCCATATATATATATATATCCCAGGCTGGAGGAGAAAAGGAATCTCATCCTCCACAACAATGCAGGCTACAACTTGATTTTGATTCAGATCTACTCACTTCTCATGGAGATGTATACGCAATGTCTCCCACCAAATAGACCCCAGAAATGGTTATGTAATATAGTACAATGAGGAATTCATAGAAAATGTGGAGTTGATGCCCTGATGGTCTCCTCTGGCATGAAAATGTCAGCACCATCTACTCCTGCTTTCCTTTCAATAATACACACATGTGCACATGATCAGACCATTTTTATGTGATCTTTGAGTGTCCCCAAACAAAAAGGCAGCCAGCACATTTTCTCTCATTTCTATACCAGATCAGATTCTAAACTTCCACGTGTCTCATTATTGTTAATCAAAATTACTGAAACTTGTGACAATTGGAATCTTGACAGCTTTGCACAATCAAGTAATCAGGCTCCTCGTGTTCAATATATTACTCAAAATGTCTCACAAATTATCTTTGTGGGTGCAACAGATAAAAAATAACTGGGTGCTAAAAGTTGATTACTGTCACCATAAGAAACAAATTGAAGATTATGCGTTTTCAAGAAAGTTTAAACTCCATGGTCCAAACTTTGGCTTATAAGACACCGCAGGGCTTTCAAATTTCCTGCCACACTTTCTCCAATGAGATCTGGTAATTCGGGGAGTCAGCAAGACAAAGGGCAATGGAATTAATTGTACTTTCACTGTTGTGGACAAGCTTTCATAAAGCACCTTTGTGCAGCAGCTCAGTCAAAAGCCCGGCTCATCCAAAGTCTCCTAAATACCATATATGATCGAGAAAAGAGTTTCGCCAGGTTTGTGGATTGCTGGGTCATCACTGCGAGGTTTATTAAATCTTTATTTCAGGATCGTATTAGAGAATCAAGACCGAGTTGAGGAGATCTTTTGAAAGATCATCAGAGAGGAGACAACACACTTATTATTAACATCAAAAAAGACTGGTAAACGGAAGGATCAAGAATGTCATGTATTTCAGGAGCTAGATTACAGTACTAATGATATACTTTTATAACCAATATTAGTGCTATAATTTTTCGTCAAATGACATTAGGTTGTCCTCAAAACAGAAAGACAGCCAGCACATTTTTTTGTATCTTAATTGTATTAGATCTGAACTACCATGCAAAAGACATTTTTTTTATCAGTATTAGACATCCTTATGTGGTCTCAATCATAATAAAATCATGATTGTATTCCTTAATTAAAATGGGAAAAAAATGGTTGTAACTATGATGATCATAGGGCTAACCCAATTTTTATCAACTTTTATGGGGCCACTTCTAAGAGTCATCATTCAGTGTCCATACTCATTCCCCTTGTACTTTTGTTTCAGCTCCATGGCTTACTTTCAGCTTCCACTGGTTATTGAATAAACGTCCAGACAACCGGAAAAAAGAGGTGATGTTATAAGCAAGAGTTTTGCTCCAAATATATTGATTTATTAACTGTAGGGGAAATTTACAGGTATAATTTCTCATTTATAGTTCCACTTATGAACATCAAATCTAATGCTCCATGGTTTTGTTGGCTAGTGGTCGAGAATGTTGAGGAGGAAAACTCTAGTTTTGATTAACAGTCTGAACAAGCATTCGGGTCCCTCTTCGAGATATCGAATGCTCGACTCCATCTTCTCCAACTGATTTTCGACATTCTGGATGTCTATTATACCCTAAGCATTAATCAATTTCAAGTTATCCGAATAGATCACAATACGTCATAGACCAAAAGACGGAGAGAGGAATTCACGAAATTGTCCCAAGTACATAGATTTATAATGAGAGGACATATTCAAAAGTGTATGCCTCGTGGCTCATGTACAAGAAAGAACGGCTAATAAAAAATCTTTAGCAACATTTTCGATGCCAAAAGTATCAGATCTTGTTTTTTTTTTTTGGGTAGCTAGTGGTTGAGAATGTTGAGGAGAGTAACTCTAGTTTTGATCAACCGTTTGAACAAGCATTCTAGTCCTTCTATATCTGAATGCTCAACTCCATCTTTCCCAATTGATTTTGCACATTCTCAATTTGTACTGCATTATCAGATTTGTTTGTCTTTTGATTGTTGAGCAAGTGTGACACAGCATCAAATTTCTCAAAAACATTTGTATACGTTTCATCATTTTGGATGCAAAGTTCTTCCGGTTCATGAGTTTCGAAACCAAAGAAATTGCACTTGAACTTGACTCTGCCTTTGTCCCTCCAATATAGTACAACAACAATTCAAACACCCCAACAGTGACTGCTTCAGCCTCATTTAGAGAAAGCACCCCTGGCATATCGTATAAGATCTCATCAAACGAGAAAGGGCAATCAGGAAAATGCCTTTTGGTCCAATGAGCCAGACTGAGCCTGATGGAATCCTCTAAAGCCTCCCAAATAATCACCTTATTGTTAAAAACCAGGTCATTTCTAGCTTTCCATAAGGATGAGATGATGGCAGAGGGGGTTGCATACCAAAGTTATAGAATTGCCTCATGAGAACCTTTCTTGAACTTGCAGCTACCCCACCATAAGAACACCAGAGAGATTGTTGCAGGAGTAGACCAAGATATCCCCCAACTCTTAAGGAAATTTCACCATATATTCCAAACTCTAAAACAATGCAGACCCATGTGATTAATGGATTCCCCTACAAGGCCACAGAACTTGCAAATACACTGTTGAGGTTGTAACAGGCCTAGATTGAGTAACAAAACACGTATTTAAATTTCTCATGCCAGGCCAGCCATGCCATGAATTGGACTCTAGGAGGAGAGATTTTTCACCAAATAGTATTCATAGGTGTTAATGCAGAAGGTATATCAGAATTATTAAAACGGATGAAGGTGGGCTGGTTAAAGAAGTCAACAGAGAATGAATTAGAACCTGGGCCACAAATGGCACACTCAGTCAGCTGAACTTGTTGGTTGTTGAAAAGAGATTTCAGATCTTCTAAAAAACTGTTCCCAATCTTCATCAAGCAGGAGAGCATTTACAACTTCCACTAAACTGATGGATTTGTTGATGGCCACATTCAGTAGAGAAGCAAACTGTTGGCCAAGAGTAAGTCCTGACCTCATCGAATCATCATTCCAGTGTGAAAGTATATCTTGTAAATTAGGAATGATTTAGTATCTTTTATATTAGGCATGATTTAGTATCTTGTAAATTAGGAATGATTTAGTAGGATTTCCTAGTCTAAGTTTTCTATTTAAAGGCTCTTTGAGCATTGTAATATTATTCAGAAATAATACTCAGTTTTTCCCTTCTAAAAACTATCATGGTATCAGAGCCCTAGGTTTTGATTCATATCAGAAGCCGAATACCAGTAGCCGCCACCCTAATCCCTCCTCTGTTAAACACTGAACCGCAACCTCCTCCTCTGTTTCTGGTTTGCCGCCTCTGGTCTCTGTTTCCGCTTCTGGTCGCTGTTTGTTCCGCCACCCGTCTGCCACTTCTGGTCCCGGTTGCCGCCTCTGGTCTCTGTTTCCGGTCCCTGTTACCCCGCCGCCTCTGGTTGGTCCGTTCTGCTGCGGCCGACTGTTGTTTCCGACCTCAGATCTCCGCCTCTGGTCTCTGTTTCCGGTCCCTGTTTGCCCAGTCACTCTGATCTCTGTTTCCGGTCTCTGATCTCAGCACCTCTCCGCCTGTTGCTTCCGCCACCGCTCCTCCGACCGCCAGCAGTAGCCGCCTCCAGTTGCCGCTGCACCTCTCCGTCTGCCGCACCTCTCCGGCTGCTGTTTTCACCTCTGTCCGCCACCACCCCTCTGTCCGCCTCTATCCAGCAGCCGCCTCCAGTTTGTTTGGGTCCGGTCAACCCACCAGCCCCCCTCCGTGACTCTGTTTGTTTGGGTCCGCTCTACACTCTCTAAAAACCAGGTTTTCTGCTCCTTTATTTGAGAAATCTCACTCCATTTTACATCATGTCTGGGGATAAAAATCAATGCATTAGTGTCCGTCTGACCGGTAACAATTATTCTTATTGGGCACATGTCATGAAAAATTTTGTTGTTGGAAAAGGGGTGTGGGGACATGTGGACGGTTCAAAACCACAACCACTATCTAATCCCAAAACTGAAAATTATGATGCCACTGCTCTTGAAAAATGGACCATCGAAAATGCACAAATCCTTACTTGGTTTCACAACTCTGTGGAACCAAGTATTGGGATGAATTTTTCAAAGTATGACACTTCTAAGAAAGTTTGGGATTATTTGAAGAGCATGTATCTGGAATCTAACTTTGCCAAACAGTATTAACTTGAGTCATCTATTCGTACTGCTAGACAGGGTGATAAGACAATTCAGGAGTTTTATAATGAGATGACTAGTTATTGGGATCAGTTAGCCTGTATGGAGCCTACTGCTTTGCATTCCCAAGATGAGCTTGTTGATTATTGTGAGAAACGGAGGTTGGTCCAGTTCCTTATGCCTCTCCGATCCGAATTTGAGCCACTTCGCGGAGCCATTCTGCACCGTGACCCTCAACCTTCTGTGGATGGGGCTGTTCATGAGCTCATTGCAGAAGAAACCAGATTCAAAGTGGCTAGTATGGTTTCCCCATCAGAATCTGTCTTTGCTGCACCGGCCCCATTT
Organism: Arctostaphylos glauca; assembly: GCA_019985065.2. Taxonomy (NCBI): domain Eukaryota; kingdom Viridiplantae; phylum Streptophyta; class Magnoliopsida; order Ericales; family Ericaceae; genus Arctostaphylos; species Arctostaphylos glauca. The sequence continues at coordinate 516,023 of JAHSPW020000005.1, read as the reverse complement.
CGCTCACCTTCAGTACCCCTTCTACCCACCCCTGCATCACATACGGGCAAGCCCAAGACACCCGTGGATACGTGCAGCTATTGTCACCAGAAAGGTCATTGGAAGCATGCGTGCCCTAAGCGTCTTCAGGCTAAGGGACGTAATGTTTCTCAGTCTATTGGTTCTTCAGGCTCTCAGGCACCACACCAGCACTCGCCCTCCTACAGCTTTGGCAACATCTTCCTCCAGCACTTCAACTCCTCCTCCGTTTGATTTTGAGCAATTTCAGCAGTATCAGGCCTATATGGCAGCCATCCAGGGGAATTCATCCCAAGCTTCTGCCCTGACTACTACTACAGGTTTGCATGGTGCTTATACCACAGGTACCTTGCCCACCACTTGGCTTTATGATTCTGGCTCCTCCCATCATATGACTCCTGACTTATCCCTCCTTAGTCATTGCATGCCTCCTGTTTCTCCTATTAGTATTTCCATTGCTAATGGTTCTCCCATGCAAGTTGTTTCTATTGGTTCCATCCTCCCTACTACATCCTCTTCTCTCTCTATCCCTAATGTCTTTTATGTTCCTCAATTGACCTTGAGCCTTCTTTCGATTAGCCAGTTGTCTGATTCAGGTTTTGATGTTATCTTTTCTTCTTCTGGTTGTGTTGTGCAGGATCGGGTTTCCAAGAAGCAGATTGGGACAGGCCGTAGAGTTGGTGACCTCTACATATTGGATCAGTTGCACATCCCACCAAAGTCTTCTTCCACTGCTGTATCGTCCTTCCGTTTAGATAATAAATCCTCTCTTTTTTATCTTTGGCATTCTAGATTAGGGCATTTGTCTCATGAGCGTTTGAAACTTTTGGTTAAATCAGGTTATTTGGGAAACATTCCTATTAGTGATATTTCTGAATGTAGTGGTTGCAAATTTGCTAAAATGTCTGCTCTACCGTTTCATAAAAGTACTTCTGTTTCTACTTCTCCCTTTCAGCTTGTCCATACTGATTTATGGGGCCCTTCCCCTGTTGTCACAAAAGGTGGTTTTGTTTATTATGTCTCATTTGTGGATGACTTTAGTCGGTATACATGGGTGTATTTAATGACACATAAATCTGATTTCTTTAAAATTTATCAACGTTTTCATGCCATGGTTCAAACTCAATTTTCTACATCCATTAAGATTCTTCGTTCTGACTTAGGAGGGGAGTATTCTCTATCTGAGTTTCAAGCCTTTTTAGACTCCCATGGAACTATCCACCAGTCTTCTTGTACTGACACTCCCGCCCAAAACGGTAAAGCTGAAAGAAAACATCGTCATCTTCTTAATACTGCTCGGTCTATGCTCTTATCATCTTCTGTCCCCTCTACCTTTTAGGGAGAAGCTGTTCTCACTGCCGCCTACCTTCTGAATCGGATGCCCACTCCTCTTCTCTCTTGTAGTTCCCCTTATGAGCAACTCTATGGTCAGGTTCCTAACTACTCCCTGCTTAAAGTATTTGGTTGTACCTGTTTTATCCTCCTTCCCAAGAAAGATCGCACTAAGCTTAGCGCCCGTTGTGTCTTAGGCGTTTTCTTGGGATATGGCATTACTCAAAAAGGCTATCGGTGCTATGATCCTGTGACCACAAAGCTCTATGTCTCTAGGCATGTTGTTTTCTTAGAGCGTCTTCCATATTTTACTCTTCCTCCCAAAACTGCTCCTGTTGCCAAAGAGGATTTGATTTGTATTGACCCCTTTCCTATGGATGTGCCTACTGACGAATATACCTCTACTCTTGAGATATCTGATGTTTCTGCAGCCCCTCCTGGCCGTCCCCCAATCACTAAGGTCTACGCCTGTCGTCCGGCTTCTACTCCTGCTCCCCAATCTGTTTCTGAAGCTCCCGATCCACCTACTCACCGGTATCCTCTCCGCGCAAATCGGCACCCTCCGGTAAGATATGGCTTCACTAATACCTGTTTTTCGTCCTCTTATCAATCCTTTCTTTCTCGGATTCACACCTATTTTGAGCCTAGATCTTATAAAGACGCTGTACTGATCCTAATTGGGTGACTGCCATGGAAGCTGAACTTACTGCTCTTGCTCAAAATCATACGTGGGAGTTGGTCCCACTGCCAGCTGGTAAGAATCTTATTGGTTGCAAATGGGTCTACAAAGTCAAGACTCATTCTGATGGTTCTTTGGAGCGGTATAAAGCCCGCTTAGTTGCTAAAGGGTTTTCTCAAGAATATGGGATTGATTATGAGGAAACCTTTGCTCCCGTTGCCAAGATGACCACCGTTCGCACCCTGATCTCTGTCGCTGCTGTGCAACAGTGGCCTCTCTCTCAGTTGGATGTCAAAAATGCTTTTCTCAACGGATATCTTTCTGAAGAGGTTTATATGCGGCCTCCTCCTGGCTTTTCTCACCCCTCTGGTGTTGTTTGCCGTTTGCGTCGCGCTCTCTATGGATTGAAACAGTCACCTCGCGCTTGGTATGCGCGATTTCAGGATGTGGTTCTTCAGATTGGCTTTCAGCCCAGTATGCATGACTCTGCTCTCTTTCTTCGGCGCACCTCTCATGGCTTGGTTCTTCTTTTACTCTATGTTGATGATATGATGATATGATCATCACTGGTTCTGATGTTGCTGCTATTAGTGACGTGAAACGTCACCTTTTTCAGGAATTTGACATGAAAGACTTGGGTCCTCTTCGGTATTTTCTTGGCATTGAAGTTGCTTCCTCTCCCCAAGGATATCTTTTGGGGCAGTCCAAGTATGCCTCTGATATCCTTCATCGCGCTCACCTCACTGATACTAAGACTGTCGATACTCCCCTTGAACTTCATGCCAAGTTCTCTGCTTCGGATGGTATTCCTCTTGAGGATCCCACCGAATATCGTGAATTGGTGGGTTGTTTGGTCTATCTTACTGTGACTCGCCCGGACATTGCTTATGCTGTTCACATTATCAGTCAGTTTGTCTCTGCTCCTCGGTCTACGCATTGGGCAGCTCTTTTACGCATACTCCGTTATGTTCGTAGTACTCTGCAAATCTGGAAAGAACTGAGAAATAAGCCAAACATATCAGGATTTTTGAATTTTACCTTGATAATTTCTTTCTAAATAGTTGAGCCCCTCAAAGGAGTGTCACATTTGGGTAATCAGGCTTGGGAAGATAGACCAGATCTGTCGCAGATAATTTATCTCCATAGACTTCTACTTTCCATAATGAATCTCCACCACCATTTTATGAGGGTGCTGTCTTCATCTTTCTTAGATCTCTAATTCCCAAGCCCAAAATTTCCTTCTTCTGAGTGATTTTGTCCCAACTCACCAAATGAATTTTCTTTATCTCATCTGAGCCACCCCATCAAAACCTTCTTTGGATTTTGTCCAATTCATTCCCTACCTTCTCTGGCATTTTGAAGAGGGAAAGGTAGTAACTAGGGAGGCTTCCCATAACAGATTTGATAAGGGTAATTCTCCCTCCAAAGGATAGGAATTTCCTTTTCCAGGATGCCAACCTTGATTTGAATTTTTTGATAATAGGAAGCCAAGTTTTAGTTCTGAGGGGGTTAAGTCCCAAGGGGATTCCAAGATACTTGATAGGGAGTTACACCATTTTGCATCTAATTGTATCTGCAAAGACATTAAGCTGAGACTCCTCCCATCCAACTCCACTTGGTGGGGATTTATGGAAATGAATCTTTAAGCCAGAAATGATTTCAAAGCACCTAAGGATCTTTTTAATGATTTTACCTCTTGAACCTTGCCTTCACTAAAGAGAATAGTGTCATCTGCAAGCTAGAGGAGTGTGTATTGACCTGAATTATGGCCTACAGAGGTTCCCTTAATCAAGCCCAAGGATTTAGCTCTATTCAGCAAGATGTTAAGACCTTCTGCAGCTATAATGTATAGAAAAGGAAATAATGGGTCCCCTTGTCTAATGCCTTTCTCCATTATGATATTATTAGTTGGGGAACCATGAACCAAGATAGATAATTTGGGAGTGGATATGCATTCTTCAATCCAGGAGGTCCATTTGGTAGGGAAGCCAAAGTTACTCAGCATGGATAAAATGAAATTCCAATTGATGTTATCATAAGCTTTGTCAAAATCAAGCTTAATAATGATACCCCTCTTTATCCTCTTTTTCCAAAAGTCTATGACCTAATTGGAAATCTAAATCCCATCTTGGATGCCTCTTTCACCAACAAAGGCATATTGAAAAGTCCTAATGATATGTGAGGTAGTACCAATTTTAATCTTCTAGCAAGGACTTTAGGTAGGATTTTGTAAACAATTGCAATTAGGCTTATGGGCCTATATTCAGCCAGGGTGTTAGGGTTTTCAACCTTAGGAATCAAGGCAACGAAAGTTGCATTATGTCCTTCTACAAGTTTACTATTGGAGTGAAATTCATGAAAAAACTGCAGTAATGTACCTTTTAGAATGGGCTAGCATTTCCTGATAAATGGCGGCATAGTAAAGCTATCTGGTCCTTGAGCTTTGTTCCCTTCACATTCTGATATAACATTACGAATTTCCTCTTCAGAGAAGGTGTGAAATAGATGGAGGTGCTGGGAATTGTCCAAAGTTGGGCTGCACAGCACACACATCCAATAGGCTTAGATACTTCCCCAGCACCACTTCAACCCATCTCTCATGGTTGTTGGGCGAAGGTTTGTTGAGTGTGTGGCAATAGAAGAAAATTGTGGACATAATCGATCGTATACGTTTTCAAGGCCGCTTAGCCTCGAATTCTCATTGACGTTTAGTTGAGGTCTAGATGATAAGTTGATAGAATGAGCGTGGTAGTTGGATTTTTTTCCCAAAGGAGATGAAGCCATTGTTCTTTCAATTTGGGAATAAGGAATCTTAGAACTGGATGTGAAATTTGCAATATCAAATTACTTGTGGTGGGTTGTGTTCCCTTCCCCCTTCCTTAGGCTCCATATATTCGAGGCTAAAGAGACAAGGAATCTGATTCTCCACTACAATCACCTGGCTACGACGTGAATTTGATTCAGATCTACTCACTTCTCATGGAGATGTTTACACAATGTCTCCCACCAAATAGACCCCAACAAATGGTTATATAGTACAACGTGGAATTCATAGAATATGTGGATAGTGCCCTGGTGTCTCCTGTGGCATGAAAATGTCAGCAACATTTACCACTTTGCTTTGGATAATACAAACATGTGCACATGATCCGAACATCTTTATGTTTTCTTCATCTTTTCAAGGCAACATTTGCGTGATAAGGCCAAATCTAGACTTGAGGGAAATTTTAGTTCCCTTACTGTCAGCTTCAGTAGAGAAGAGTGGCCTAGGCGCAACGGTAAGATTGTCAATGTGACTTACAGTCATGGTTCAAGTGTATAATGCTGCGTATATCAATATTATCTACTCTTTACGCCAGACTCGTGCACTGAGCAACCCTTTTATCATTAGCTTCACTAGAGGATGAGATTTCCACCAAGAGGATGGTTAGTATTTTTGAAAGCAAATCTAAGTACCCCAAACAAAAAGGACATATATAGACTTGAGGGAAGTTTTAGTTTCTATGTATCGTTAGCTTCATTAGAGAAGGGCAGCTAGGGCATAACGGTGTGATCTGATGGTCACGAATTCGAGAAGGTAAGGCTGTACATATATATATTCAACTATTTTCGGGAGTCTCGTGTACCCCTTTTATCATTAGCTTCATTAGAAGCTTTGATTTCCACCAAGAGGGTGCTTAGTATTTTTTTAAAGCAGATCTGAGTGTTCCCAAACAAAGAGGCAGCCAGTACATTTTATCTCATTTCTAAACCATATCAGATTATAAACTTACCACGTGTCTGTCTCATAATGGTAAATCAAAATCACTGACTTGAGACAACTGGAATCTTGACAGCTTTGCCCAATCAAGTAATCAGGCTCGTTGTGTTCAATATCTTACTCAAATGTTTCACAAATTATATTATCTTGGTGGGTGCAACAGATGAAAAAATAGCAGGGTGCTAAAAGTTGGCTACTGTACCATAAGAAACGAATTGAAGATTATGAGTTTTCAAGAAAGTTTAATATAACGAGTGCTTTTAAATTCCACAGTTCAAACTTTGGCTTGTCAGACACTGCGGTGATTTTTATTTCGGGATTCTTCTGATAAACCTCCTTTTTAGATTCACATATCTACCTAGATAGGCAAACTAACATTACTAATGAACAAAATCCTGGTAAATTCCAATATCTAGGATTCTTCTGATAAACCTCCTTTTTATGATTCACTTATCTACCTACATGGGCAAACTCACACTACTAATGAACAAAATCCGGGTAAATACCAATATCTACTACCGCTTAAAAAATAGAGATATACTAAACAACCAACCCAAACCCACAACTTTGGCATCCAAAGGTGCTCCACCTTATGGAGATGAAAGGAATCGACTTAGGTAGGTAGGGATTGTTCTTACTTTCGTAGCACTTGTTTCTATTTATGTATAGTGCTCCCATGCCCGAAGTCATTACGTTAACCAGAAAGAAGGGGTATATGGAAGGCAGGACTAGTGACAGGAGTGAATAACAATCTAGTCATACTAGAAGGTGCAGCTAGATCACCTCCTTTTCAATTCAAAACTTAATTTGTTTTCGGGATGCCACTAATAACGAATGAGTAGAAAGTGTTTTTCTTTTTTGGGATCTTATCTCAATGGGAACTTGATGTTGTACCCCGTTTCGGAGAGCAAGTCTTTGCAACTGATGTGAGCCGAGATTTGCCAAGCTAAGATGTCTTGGATAAGTCCACTCAATATTTTTAGCCAAATTAGTGAGTCTGATTACTATGCATTAGGTTGTCCTCAAAACAGAAAGACGGCCAGCACATTTTTTTTTTTTTAAATCTTAAATGGTATTAGATCTGGAACTACCATGAAACATGCACAATGATGGAGTTGGAAATGTACCATCTAAACATTTCATTGTTTTACTTTTTCCTTTCTTTATATATTTTTGCATTTTACTGTATGCACCTTTGACTTGGTAACAAACTTGAATGACTGGGCATGTTGGGAATTTTTCACAAGATCAGCTACTGTCATAGACCAAAAGATGTAGAGAGGTAAAATTGTTCACTGAAATGTACCAAGTATATCAATTTACAACAAGAGGATAGATAACAAAATTGTATGCCTCGTGGCTCATGTGCAAGTATGAATGGCTAATCAAAAAATTTTAGCAACATTTTGGCTAGCTAGTGGTTGAGAATGTTGAGGAGGGTAACTCTAGTTTTGATTAATCGCCTGAACAAACATTCTAGTCCTTCTTCAATATCTTGAATGCTAGACTCCATCTTTCCCAACTGACTTTGCACATTCTCAACTTGTAATGCATTATCAGATTTGTTTGCCTTTTGATTGTTGAGCAAGTGCAATGCAACATCAAATTTCTCAAACACATTCATGTTCATTTCATCATCTTTGGATGCGGTGCTCCTTCGGTTCATGAGTTTGGAAACCAAAGAAATTGCACTTGAATTTGATCCAGCCTTTGTCCCTCCAATATAGGACAACAATGATTCAAACACCTCAACAGTGGCTGCTTCAACCTCATTTAGCAAATCTAAAATTTCCCGGCTTTTTCCAAGAGCTACGATGGTGTGATTGCTTTTGATACCCTTCAAATCCTTTAGGGACTTATGGATCACCTTCTTCACCTTCTTTCTCGAATTCAAGTACCCTGAAAAGTCGCTTGCTTCCCTTCTTCTGCGTAGGATTGAAAGAAAGTCTTGCAAATTTTGCTTTGTTTGCGAGGATACATCTTTAACAGTAGCGCACGCATCCAAAAGCCTTAGATACTTCTCCAACACCACTTCAACCCATTTCTCATGGCGTTGTTGGGTGAAGATTTGTTGAGTGTGTGGCAATAGAAGCAAATTGTCCAAACAATCGTACGTGTTTTCAAGGCCGCTTAGACTCAATTGCTCATCGACGTGTGAATGAGGTCTAGACGGCAAACTGACGGAACGAGCGTGGTAGTTGGATTTTGATCTCAAAGGAGATGAAGCCATTGTTCTTTCAATTTGGGAATAAGGAAACTTAGAGCTGGATGTCAAATTACTTGTGGTGGGTTGTGTTTCCTTCCCCCCTCATTAGCCTCCATATATATATGTCCCAGGCTGAAGGAGACAAGGAATCTTATCCTCCACAACAATCACACTGGCTGTAATGTGATTTTGATTCAGATCTACTCACTTCTCATGGAGATGTTTACGCAATGTCTCCCACCAAATAGACCCCAGAAATGGTTATGTAGTATAGTACAATGTGGTTCATAGAAAATGTGGAGTTGATGCCCTGATGGTCTGCTGTGGCATGAAAATGTCAGCACCATCTACTCCTTTCCTTCCAATAATATACACCTGTGCACATGGTCTGACCATTTTTAAGTTGATTACTGTAGCCATAAGAAACGAATTGAAGAGACTGAGTTTTCAAGAAAGTTTGAAATATCCAGTGCTGTTAAATTCAGTGGTCCAAACTTTGGCTTATCAGACACTGCGGTGATGTTTATTTCGGGATTCTTTTGATAGACCTCCTTTTAATGATTCACTTATCTACCTAAGTAGGCAAACTAGCAGTACTAATGAGCAAAATCCGGGTAAATTACCAATATGTACTACAGGTTGAAAGATAGAGATATACTAAACAAACAACCTGAACCCACAACTTTGGGATCCAAAGGTGCTCCACCTTACGGAGATGAAACGGATGGACTTGAGTAGGTAGGGATTGTTGACTTTTGCAGCGCTTGCTTCTATTTACGTGTAGTGCTCCCACGCCCAATGTCGTTTCCTTAACCACAAAGAAGGGGACATGGAAGGCAGGGCTAGTGACAGGATTGAAGTTGTAACAAGGTAGTCGTACTGGAAGCTGCAGCTGGATCACCTCCTTTTTAATTCAGAACTTAATTTATTTTCGGGATGTCAAATAAACAAATAGTAAGAGCTTTTCTCTGTGGGAACCTTATCTCAATGGGAACTTGGTGTTGTGCTCGGTTTCGGAGAGAAAGTCTTTTCAACCGATGTGAGCCAAGATTTGCTAAGCCAGGATGTCTTGGATATGTCCACTCTATTTTTTTTAGTCAAATTAGCTAAGTAGGAAACTAAATGATTTTCAACAACAAGCCAGCTAAATGATTCTCAACAATAAGCCAGAAAGACAGCCAGCACATTTTTTCTTAATCTTAAATGATATTAGATCTGAAACTACCATGAAACACACATAATGATGGAGTTGAAAATGTACCATCTAAACTTTTCATTGCTTTACTTTTTCCTTTCCTTATATATTTGCATTTTACTGTATGCACATTTAACTTGGTAACAAACTTGAATGACTGCGCATGTTGGGAATTTTTCACAAGATCTGCTACTGTCATAGACCAAAAGATATAGAGAGGTAAAGTTGTTCACGAAATTGTCCCAAGTATATCGATTTATAACAAGAGATCAGATTACAAAATTGTATGCCTCGTGGCTCATGTACAAGTATAAATGCAAATAAAAAAACTTTAGCAACATTTTGGCAAGCTAGTGGTTGAGAATGTTGAGGAGGGTAACTCTAATTTTGATTAATCGCCTGGACATGCATTCTAGTCCTTCTTCGATATCTTGAATGCTCGACTCCATCTTTCCCAACCGACTTTGCACATTCTCAATCTGTATCACATTAGCAGATTTGTTTCTCTTTTGATTGTTGAGTAAGTGCAAAGCAACATCAAATTTCTCAAACACATTCGTGTTTGCTTCATCATCTTTGGAAGCAATGCTCTTTCGGTTCAAGAGTTTGGAAACAAATGAAATTGCACTTGAACTTGATTTTGCCTTTGTCCCTCCAATATAGGACAACAATGATTCAAACACCCCAACAGTGGCTGCTTCAACCTCATTTAGCAAATCCAATATTTCCCGGCTTTTTCCAAGAGCTACGACGGTGTGATTGATTTTGATACCCTTCAAATCCTTTAGGGACTTATGGATCACCTTCTTCGCCTTCTTTCTTGAATTTAAGTACCCTGAAAAGTCGCTTGAGTCCCTTCTTCTGCGTAGGATTGAAAGAAAGCCTTTTAAATCTTGCTTTGTTTGCGAGGATACATCTTTAACCGTAGCGCACACGTCCAAAAGCCTTAGATACTTCTCCAACACCACTTCAACCCATTTCTCATGGCGCTGTTGGGCAAAGGTTTGTTGAGTGTGTGGCAATAGAAGCAAATTGTCCAAACAATCGTATGTGTTTTCAAGGTCGCTTAGCCTCAAATGCTCATCAACATGTGGATGAGGCCTAGACGGCAAGCTGACAGAACGAGCGTGGTAGTTGGATTTTGATCTCAAAGGCGATGATGCCATTTTTCTTTCAATTTGGGAATAAGAAAACTTAAAACTGGATGTGAAATTTGCAATGTCAAATTACTTGTGGTGGGTTGTGTTTCCTTCCCCCTTCATAGGCTCCATATATATAACCCAGGCTGTAGGAGACAAGGAATCTCATCATCCACAAACAATCGCCTGGCTAGAACGTGATTTTGATTCAGATCTACTCACTTCCTATGGAGATGTTTACGCAATGTCTCCCACCAAATAGACCCCAGAAATGGTTATGTAATATAGTATAATGTGGTTCATAGAAAATGTGGAGTTGATGCCCTGATGGTCTGCTGTGGCATGAAAATGTCAGCACCATCTACTCCTGCTTTCCTGTCAATAGTACACACCCGTGCACATGATCTGAGCATCTTTATGTTTTCTTCATCTTAATTATCAAGGCAACATTTGAGTAATAAGGATAAATCCAGACTTCAGGGACATTTTAATTTCCTCATCATTAGCTTCATTAGAGAAGGGCGGCCCAGACACAACGATAAGATTGCCAATGTGATATGATGTTTACATCATATTTTTACTCCTGTCGAAGAAATGTGTGAGCTGGCAATTTCAGTATCTAGAAAACGTGTCAAAAGGAGTACGTACCGATAGCGGGTATATTGTTCAGTGTGAAGATGAGGACAAGGCTGGGGTGGGACAAGAAAGTGAAGGCACTTGCAGATTCAACAGTTGGCTAGAAAGAGGAATGACGGTTCTTTGCAGTTACGACAGGATTTTGCCTAATTCAAATTCGAATCCAAAAAAGATCATTTTTCATTTCAAAGTTTCATTAGAGCGAAGACTTAACTGCATTTAGTATAAATATGAATGGATACAACCAGCTGAAGAGGACATCGACACGCAAATCAACTTATCGCTTTTTCTTTTTGGATGACCCAGCTAGGTTTTGGTACCAGCTATTATAGCTAGAAAAAATCATTGGATTAATTTGGCATATGCTCTGCACCGATTCGGCATATTACTCATAGTTATAACAAATGGATTGAATAATAAGTGATCCTCAGGCACTATTAGTTCCTTCACCACCACACATTAATGTAAGTTTCATATATTTAATCATGGATGTGAATATATATTCCGTCATTTTATATCCAATTAAGGGTAGATTAGTCTATATCTAATTAAGGGTAGATTAGTCTTTATGTTATTAGGGTTTAGTTGTTCTCTTTTTCTATTTAAGTACTCTTACGTTCATTGTAAATACATTCTTTTCCAATGGAATAATATGTTGTTCTCTCTCACCTTTGCAATCTATCATGGTATCAGAGCCAGTCATCTGGCCATCGTCTCCCTCCTAGAACGACAACGCCGCTTATTTTCTGTTGTTCATTGCAATCAACGCCGCTCTTCTCCCCAGTCGAACAACGCTCCTCTCTTTGCATCGACCAGTCGACGATCTTCTCCTTCTTCTTCTTCTTCTGCTCCTCCTACTCCTCATCATCCTTCTCCTTCTTCTTCTTCTTCTGCTCCTCCTCCTCCTCCTCTATTGCATCTCCTTCTCAGTCTGTATTTGCTGCTCCACCTACTCAGTCTATGTCCCCTCTTTTGCCTACTCCAGCTTCTCACCAAATTCAGGTTACAGGCAAGCCTAGGCCTCGTGTTGCTATGGATGAGTGTAGCTTTTGTCGTCAGAAGGGCCACTGGAAGGATTCTTGCCCCAAACTGATGGGACAAAATTCTCGTCCTAAGCCATCCACTTCTTCTCGTCCACCTCAGCAATATCAACAATTTTCTCGGCCACCACAGCAACATAAGCAGGTTTCTCGGCCTCCATCAGCTTTTGCTACCTCTGATGGGGTTCCTCCTTCTCTCTTGTTTGACCAGTTTCAGCAATATCAGCAGTTTCAGCAGTATCAGGCATCTTTGGCTACCCAGCCAAATCATTCAGCTATGACCAACACTCAGTCAGGTTTGCTTGGTTCCTATACCACAGGATCGGATGTCCAAGAAGCAGATTGGGACCGGGCGTAGAGTTGGTGATCTTTATGTTTTAGAGGAGTTACATGTTCCTATCGAGTCTACACCCACTGTCATGTCTTCATTTCGTTTAGATCAGCAGTCTTCTCCTTTTTATCTTTGGCATTCTAGATTAGGGCATTTATCTAGTGAACGTTTGAAAGTTTTAGTTAATTCTGGTCATTTGGGACACACTTCTGTTAGTGATATTTCTGAATGCAGTGGTTGTAAACTTGCCAAGATGTCGGCTTTACCTTTTAATAAAAGTACCTCTATTTCTACTTCCCCATTTGAGCTTGTTCATACAGATTTGTGGGGACCTTCCCCCATTTCAACTCAAGGTGGTTCCCGTTATTATGTGTCATTTGTTGATGATTTTACTAGATTCACATGGGTTTATTTATTGACACATAAATCGGATTTTTACCACATTTATCGCACTTTTCACTCCATGGTCCAAACTCAGTTTTCTACCAAAATCAAAGTTCTTCGCTCTGATTTAGGGGGCGAATATTCTTTGGGTGAATTCACGCACTTTCTAGCCACTCACGGGACTATTCACCAGTCTTCATGTACTGACACTCCATCTCAGAATGGACGCGCTGAACGTAAGCATCGTCATCTTCTAAACACTGCAAGGTCTCTTCTTTTATCCTCCTCTGTGCCTGCCGTTTTTTGGGGAGAAGCTGTGCTCACTGCAACTTATCTTCTTAATCGGATGCCTACTCCTCTTTTGTCTGGTTTGACCCCATATGAACGGCTTTATGGCAAGGTTCCCAACTTTTCTCTTCTCCGTGTTTTTGGCTGCGCCTGTTTTGTTCTTCTCCCTCAAAAGAGTCGGACTAAGCTTAGTGCTCGCTGTGTCTTGTGCGTCTTCTTAGGATATGGCATCCAGCAGAAGGGCTACCGTTGTTATGATCCTGTCACTCAGAAATTGTATGTGTCTCGACACGTTACCTTTCTCGAGCGTTTGCCCTTTTTCTCTCTTCCACCCACCCAAACGCCTGTTGCCAAAGAGGATCTTGTGCATATTGATCCATTCCCATTAGAAGTCCCTGTAGAAGAGTATGTTAGTACCCTCGACCTGTCAGATGTTTCAAAGGTTCCTTCTTCTCCCTCCTATCCTATTTCCCCTTTTCCACAACACTATGTCCGACGTGCTCCTCCAACTCCGCGCCCTCCATCTGCTTCACCAGACTCTGATCCGCCTGAACCCCGGTATCCCCCTCGTGACCGTCGCCCACTGGTAAGACTTGGTTTTACTAATACTTGTTTTACCTCTTCTTATTGCTCCTTCTTATCTCGTCTTCATACCTACTTTGAACCTCGGTCTTACAAAGAAGCTTGTAATGATCCAAACTGGGTAGCTGCGATGAATGATGAACTTACTGCTCTTGCTAATACTCAGATTTGGGACTTAGTTACCCTTCCGGATGGTAAGAATCTTATTGGTTGCAAATGGGTCTTTAAAGTTAAGACTCATTCTGATGGTTCTTTGGAGCGATACAAAGCTCGCTTAGTTGCCAAGGGTTTCTCGCAGGAATATGGTATTGATTATGAGGAGACCTTCGCTCCTGTTGCCAAAATGACATCTGTTCGCCTGTTAATTTATGTGGCTGCTGTGCACCAATGGCCTCTCTTTCAATTGGATGTTAAAAATGCATTTCTCAATGGTTATCTCACCGAGGAAGTTTATATGCGTCCTCCTCCAGGATTCTCTCATGCTCCTGGTCTTGTTTGTCGTCTCCGTCGAGCCTTGTATGGTCTTAAACAGTCTCCTCGTGCTTGGTATGCTCGCTTTCATTATGTGGTTTTACAGATTGGTTTTCAACCCAGCACACACGAATCTGCTCTTTTTATTCGTCGTACTTCGCAGGGTTTGGTTCTTATTTTGCTCTATGTTGATGACATGATTATTACGGGCTCTGACTCTACTGCTATTGATGAGGTTAAACGACATTTGTTTCACGAATTTGAGATGAAAGACTTGGGTCCTCTTCGGTATTTTCTTGGCATCGAAGTGGCATCTTCTTCTGACGGCTATCTCTTAACTCAAACTAAGTATGCCACTGATATTCTTCACCGTGCTCAACTTACTGATGACAAAGTTGTTGATACTCCTATTGAATTACATGCTAAGTTCTCTCCTTCTGATGGGGTACCTCTTGCTGATCCTACCGAGTATCGTGAGCTTGTTGGTTGTTTAGTTTATCTCACCGTTACTCGGCCCGATATTTCCTATGCTGTGCATGTCATCAGTCAATTTGTATGTGCCCCTCGCTCTACGCATTGGGCTGCCTTGCTTCGCATTCTGCGCTATGTTCGTGGCACCATGTTTCAATGTCTACATCTCTCTTCTTCTTCTGCCTTGACTCTTATGGCTATGCTGATTGGGCTGGTGATCCTTCTGACCGCAAGTCTACCTCTGGCTATTGTGTGTTTTTGGGCGACTCACTTATTTCCTGGAAAAGCAAGAAGCAATCTGTTATTGCTCGTTCTACTGCGGAGGCCGAGTATCGTGCTATGGCCCATGCTACTTCCGAAGTTGTTTGGCTCCGTTGGCTTTTATCTGATATGGGTGTTTCTCTCTCCTCCCCTACGCCTCTTTATTGTGACAATAAAAGTGCTATTCAGATTGCCCATAATACGGTTTTCCACGAGCGCACGAAGCATATCGAGATTGATTGTCACTTCATTCGCCACCATCTTCAGTCCGGCACTATCACCCTCCCATTTGTCTCCTCTTCTCTTCAATTGGCTGATTTCTTCACCAAGACGCACACCACAGCTCGCTTTCGCTTTCTCCTTAGCAAACTCTCGATGCTCTCCGGGCTCGCATCATGAGTTTGAGGGGGGGTGTGAATATATATTCTATCTAATTAAGGGTAGATTAGTCTATATCTAATTAAGGGTAGATTAGTCTTTATGTTATTAGGGTTTAGTTGTTCTCTTTTTCTATTTAAGTACTCTTACGTTCATTGTAAATACATTCTTTTTCAATGGAATAATACGTTGTTCTCTCTCACCTTTGCAATCTATCAGGGCCAACACTTAATAATTTTTCTTGAGACAATAGGAAACTTGGCAGCTATAGATGTAGACGTGTTCCAACTTTGTGAAACCATAACTCATAGCGGATCCCGTCACTAGCTATTCAACAAACATGTTCAACAAGGGTATCTTGTGTGATGGAGTTGGAAATGTACCATCTAAAGTTTCAATATTTTACTTTTTCCTTTTCTTGTATATTTTAAAGTTTCAATATTTGGATTTTACTGTATGCACCTTTAACTTGGTAACAAATTTGAATGAATAGGCATGTTGGAATTTTTTCATAAGATCTACTAGTGTCATAGACCAAAAGATGAACAGAGGTAAAGTTGTTCACAGAATTGTCTTAAGTATATCAATTTATAACGAGAGGACACAATAAAAAAGTGTACACCTCATGGCTAATGTACAAGTATGAACGGCTAATCAAAAATCTTTAGCAACATATATTGGCTAGCTAGTGGTTGAGAATGTTGAGGAGGGTAACTCTAGTTTTGATCAACCGTCTGAACAAGCATTCTAGTCCTTCTTCGATATCTTGAATGCTTGACTCCATCTTTCCCAACTGATTTTGCACATTCTCAATTTGTACTGATTTATCAGATTTGTTTGTCTTTTGATTGTTGAGCGAGTGCAATGCATCATCAAATTTCTCAAACACGTTTGTGTTTGTTTCATCGTCTTTGGATACAACTCTCTTTCGGTTCACGAGTTTGGAAACCAAAGAAATTGCACTTGTACTTGATTCTTTCTTTGTCCCTCCAATATAGGACAACAATG
The DNA here is from genome assembly GCA_019985065.2 of Arctostaphylos glauca. Lineage (NCBI taxonomy): Eukaryota > Viridiplantae > Streptophyta > Magnoliopsida > Ericales > Ericaceae > Arctostaphylos > Arctostaphylos glauca. Next base: position 499,844 of record JAHSPW020000005.1, on the reverse strand, counting down.
ATTCAAACACCCCAACAGTGGTTGCCTCAACCTCATTTAGCGAATCCAAAATTTCCTGGCTTTTTCCAAGAGCTATCACGATGTGATTGCTTTTGATATCTTTCAAATCCTTTAGGGACTTTTGGATCACCTTCTTCGCTTTCTTTCTTGAATTTAAGTACCCTACAAAGTTGCTCACATCCCTTCTTCTACGTAGGACTGAAAGAAAGCCTTGTAGATCTTGCTTTGTTTGCGAGGATAAATCTTTAACAGTAGCACACACATCCAATAGCCTTAGATACTTCTCCAACACCACTTCAACCCATTTCTCATGGCGTTGCTGGGAGAACTTTTGTTGAGTGTGCGGCAATAGAAGCAAATTGTCCAAACTATCATACATGTTTTCAAGGCTGCTTAGCCTCAAATGCTCCTTGACGTGTGGATGAGGTCTAGACGGCAAGCTGACAGAACGAGTGTGGTAGTTGGATTTTGATCTCAAAGGAGATGAAGCCATTGTTCTCTCAATTTGGGAATAAGGAAACTTAGAACTGGATGTGAAATTTGCAAATGTCAAATTACTTGTGGTGGGTTGTGTTTTCTTCCCCCTTCAAAGGCTCTGTTTATATATCCCAGGCTGAAGGAGAAAAGGAATCTCATCCTCCACAAACCATCACCTGGCAACAACGTGATTTTGGTTTAGATCTACTCACTTCATGGAGATGTTCAAGCAATGTCTCCCACCAAATAGACCCAAAAATGGTTATGTAATATAGTACAATGAGGAATTCATATAAAATGTGGAGTTGGTGCCCTGATGGTCTCCTCTGGCATGGAAATGTCAGCACCATCTACTCCTGCATTCCCTACGATAATACACACCCGTGCACATGAGCTGAGCATCTTTATGTTTTCTTCATTTTATCATGGTAACATTTGTAAGGACAAATCTAGACTTGAGGGAAATTTTAGTTTCCTTATTGGTAGCTTCATTAGAGGAGGGTGTCTTAGGCACAATGGTAAGATTATCAATGTGGTATGGTGTTTACATTATATTTTTAGACCTGTCTCAAAAAAGAGCGAGGTGACAAGCTAGGCGGTTGAAAACGTGTCGAAAAGAGAACGTGTGTATAGCGGTTAGTTCAGTGTCAAGATGAGGACAAGACCAAAGTGAGACAAGTAGGTGAAGGCAGTTGGAGATTCAACACATACCATATAAAGAAGAATGACAGTTCTTTGCGGTTACGCTGAGATTTGCCTAATGCGATTTCAAAGCCAAGAGAGGAAAACAAGAATAGTTTTCATTTCAAATTTTCATTATAGGGAATTGTGGGGTTGCGAAGATCTATCAATCCTGATCTGATTAGTCCTTGATTCAAGTTGCTCATTTAGCCTGCGTATGAAACAACTAATTAGTGCCACCCGAAAGGCACTCGAATTCAAAAGTTAGAATGTGTGGGACAAAAGAACAATAGTAATTATACCCCTAATTCATAGCGTACATGATCTTGCTCTACATTCCCATATTTATAAGTCACCAAGTGCTTTAATTTGGTAAGTGAATAATATGGGATTATTTCCCTAATACTACAAAATCTGGTTATTTCCTTACAATATATATGAGAGTTTCCTCGTGAACTTTCCAAAATAGAATAGTATCCTATTAGGACTGTCAGCTGCTCTAGAAGGTTCTGACCGCCTTAGCTGAATAGCGGTTCGGTCGTTTGTCTCAAGAATGCCCGTTTGGTAGTATGTCGGCCGAAGCCCCACGTTACCCTGTGCGGCCCGTATTCGTCAGGCCCAGCCTACCCTTCATCTTGATCTGTTCAATAATACATTGGCCGAATCCCCATGCTATCGACAGAGCCCAAGCGTCTGGGCTCAATCTGTCTGCTGAATCATTGGCTCGGCTTTGGGTCGGCCCGACAACTCAGCCCATTACAGGAATGTTCAACTGCATTTAGTATAAAAATGACATAAACACACATATCAGCTTATCTTTTCTTATATTCTCTTACCTTGTTCGTAGGAGTAGCTTTGTAATTTAGTTTCTATGTCGAGATTTTTGAAGGGATTAATAAAATACTTTATTATTATTCTTTTCTCGTTTCAAATACACTTCCTGGAGAAGTTCTAAACTACTGTATTGAACCAATTTTTCAGTTTTTATTGCGCAAAGAGTCCCACATTCCAATATTGCTCATTTGCTATTTCCATTATCAACATTCTTTATTGGTTGTTTTCATTATCTTATCTTTGTCCATTACGATCCAGAGGCGAAATTTTTTGTTAAACACCTGGTAGTCGCGGTTTCAAGAGGGGAAATTTTTTATTAACAACTGGTAGTCACGGGTTCAAGTGGGTAATTCTGCATACATCCAATTCTTTATGAGAGCCTCATGCACTGAGTGCCCCTTTTATCATTAGCCTCGTGCACTGAGTAACCAATGAGATTTCCACCAAGAGAATGGTTAGTATTTTTGGAATCAAATCTTTTGAGTGTCCCCAAACAAAAAGACAGCCAGAACATTTTCTCTCATTTTTAAACCAGATCAGATTCTCAACTTCCACGTGTCTCATAATTGTTAATCAAAACACTGACTTTGAGACAATTAGAATCTTGACAGCTCTGCACAATCAAGTAATCAGGTCCTCTTGTTCAATATCTCACTCCAAATGTCTCACAAATTATCTTTGTGGGTGCAACAGGTAAAAAACAACTGGTTGCTAAAAGATAATTACCGTCACCATAAGAAACAAATTGAAGATTATGCATTTTCTAGAAAGTTTAATACAACCAGTGCTTTTAAATTCCACGATCCAAACTTTGGCTTATCAGGCACCGCGGTGCTTTTAAATTCCTACCACACCTGTACCGATGAAATCTGGTGATTTGGAAAATCAGCTTGAAAGAGGGAGTCAAAAGCACGGCTCATCCAAAGTCTTGCGAATACCACATATGATCGAGAAAAGAGCTTCGCCAGGTTTATTGACTGCTAAGCCATCACAGTAAGGTTTCTTAAATCCTTACTTCAGGATCTTGTAAGAGAGCTCAAGACCCAATTGAGGAGCTCGTAGAAAAGATCTTCAAAGAGGAGACAACCGTATTATGATTCCAGCCGGGAAGACTAGTAAAAGGAAGGATTAATTAAGAACGTCATATATTTCCGGAACTAGATTAGTTGACAATACTTATGATACTTTATAACCAATATTAACAAGACGACTTTTAGTCAAATTAGCTAAGTAGGAAGCTAAATGATCATTTTCAACAAGAAGCCAGCAAATTCCACATGGCTTTCCCTTGTGAGTCTGATTAATTTGCATAAGGTTGTCTTTCTGTTCATTTGCATAAGGTTGTCCTCAGAACAGAAAGACAGCCAGCACATTTTTTGTATCTTAAATGATATTAGATCTGAACATACAAAACACTTTTTATCAGTATTAAATATCCTTATGTGGTCTCAATTATAATACATTCATGGCTGTATTACTTAATTAAAATGGGAAAAAATGGTCGTAACTATGATGATCATATGGCTAATTCTACTGACTAATGAATGAATGTTGAGGAGGGTAACTTGCAAATTAGCAGATTTGCATTTTACTGTGTGCACCTTTAACAGATTTGAATGAATAGGCATGTTGAAATTTTTTCATAAGATCTGCTGGTGTCATAGACCAAAAGATGAGGAGAGGTAAAGTTGTTCACAGAATTGTCTCGAGTATATCGATTTATAAGAGGACACAATAAAAAAGTATATGCCTCGTGGCTCATGTACAAGTATGAAAGGATAATCAAAAACATTTAGCAACACATATTGGCTAGCTAGTGGTTGAGAATGTTGAGGAGGGTAACTCTAGTTTTGATTAATCGCCTAAACAAGCATTCTAGTCCTTCTTCGATATCGTGAATGCTTGACTCCATCTTTCCCAACTGATTCTGCACATTCTCAATCTGTACTGCAGTAGCAGATTTGTTTGTCTTTTGATTGTTGAGCGAGTGCACTGTAGCATCAAATTCCTCAAACACATTTGTGTTTGTTTCATCATCTTTGGATGCAACGTTCTTTCGGTGCATGAGTTTGGAAACCAAAGAAATAGACCTTGAACTTGATTCTGCCTTTGTCCCTCCAATATATGACAACAATGATTGAAACACCCCAACAGTGGCTGCTTCAACTTCATTTAGCGAATCCAAAATTTCCTGACGTTTTCCGAGAGGTACGGCGGTGTGATTGCTTTTGACACCCTTCAAATCCTTTAGGGACTTCAAGATCACCTTCTTCGACTTCTTTCTCGAATTTAAGTACCCTGAACAGTCGTTCACGTCCCTTCTTCTGCGTAGGATTGAAAGAAAGCCTTGTAAATCTTGCTTTGTTTCAGAGGATACATCTTTAACAGTAGCACACACATCCAATAGCCTTAGATACTTCTCCAACACCACTTCAACCCATTTCTCATGGCGTTGCTGGGAGAACATTTGTTGAGTGTGCGGCAATAGAAGCAAATTGTCCAAACTATCATACATGTTTTCAAGGCTGCTTAGCCTCAAATGCTCCTTGACGTGTGGATGAGGTCTAGACGGCAAGCTGACAGAACGAGTGTGGTAGTTGGATTTTGATCTCAAAGGAGATGAAGCCATTGTTCTCTCAATTTGGGAATAAGGAAACTTAGAACTGGATGTGAAATTTGCAATGTAAAATTACTTGTGGTGGGTTGTGTTTCCTTCCCCTTCATAGGCTCCATATATATATATATATCCCAGGCTGAAGGAGACAAGGAATCTCATCCTCCACAGCAATCACAATGGCTACAACGTGATTTTGATTCAAATTACTCATTCTCATGGAGATGTTTACGCGATGTCTCCCACCAAATAGACCCCCCAAATGGTTATGTAATATAGTACAATGTGGAATTCATAGAAAATGTGGAGTTGATGCCCTGACGGTCTCCTCTGGCGTGGAAATGTCAGCACCATCTACTCCTGCTTTATTTTATTTTATGAAGTATACAACCGTGCACATGATGTGAGCATCTTTTGTGTTTTTCTTGTTATCAGGCAACACTCACATAATAATGACAGCGTAGTAGGCAGGATTGGCGGGTGGTTCCCATTACCCAACAATACAGAGGGCAAGCTCGTGACATAAAGGATTGGACGGAACCGGGTGATGGGAGAGATGGGCCGGCGGCCCAACATAACTTTCATGTCCTAATCGAACACTGGATAGGGGAGTCAGATTCTGCTCGAATGAAGAGCCAAACCGAGGGACTTGTAGAAGATTTGAGAAAATCTACGGCTTCCGTCAGTACTGTGAACAACTGGTAGTCACTGGTTCAAGAGGGGAATTTTTTTTATTAACAACTGGTAGTCACGGGTTCAAGTGGGCAATTCTGCTTACATCCAATTCTTTACAAGAGCCTCATGCACCCTTTTATCATTAGCCTCGTGCACTGAATAACCTTTTATCATTAAGCTTCATTGGAAGATGAGATTTCCACCAAGAGGATGGTTAGTATTTTTGAAATCAAATATTTGAGTGTCCCCAAACAAAAAGGCATCCAGCACATTTTCTCTCATTTAATCAGATCGGATTCTGAACTTCCACGTGTCTCATAATTGTGTTAATCAAAATCACTGACTTGAGACAATTGGAATCTTGACAGCTTTGCACAATCAAGTAATCAGGCTCCTCGTGCTCAATACTCAAAATGTCTCACAAACTGTCTTTGTGCGTGCAACAGAGAAAAAATAACTGGGGTGCTAAAAGTTGATTACTGTCACCATAAGAAACAAATTGAAGATTATGCGTTTTCAAGAAAGTTTAAATTCTGCGATCCAATCTTTGGCTTATCAGTCACTGCGGTGCTTTTAAATTCCTACCGCGCCTGCTCCGATGAGATCTGGTGACTTGGAGAATCAGCTTTAAAAGGGAGTTAAAAACCCGGCTCATCCAAAGTCTTGCGAATACCACAAATGATCGAGAGAAGAATTTTGCCAGGTTTATTGACTGCTGAGTCACCATGATGAGGTTTCTTGAATCCTTACTTCAGGATCGTACAAGAGAGCTCAATACCCAATTGAGGAGCTTGTAGAAAAGATCATCAAAGAGTAGAAAATCGATTTATGATTCCAGCCAAGAAGATCAGTAAAAGGAAGGATCGAGAATATCATATATTTTAGGAGCTAGATGACAATACTAATGATACTTTATAACCAATATTAGCACGATGATTTTTAGTCAAATTAATCTAGTAGCAACCTAAATGATTTTCATCAACAAGCCAGTAAATTCCACTTGGCTTTCCCTTGTCTTTGTGAGTCTGACTAATATGCATAGGGTTGTCCTCAAAACAGAAAAACAGCCAGCACATTTTTTGTATCGTAAATGGTAACTAGATCTGAAACTACCATGCAAAACACATTTTTTTATCAGTATTAAATATCCTTATGTGGTCTCAGTTATAATACATTCATGTTGTATTCCTCAAGTAAAATGTGAAAAAAATGGTTGTAACTATGATGATTATAAGACTGACATAATTTTCATCAATTTTTACGGTTACAGTTCTTAAAACTAATCATTTAACATGTCAATACTTACTTTCAGCTTCTACAGATAAATGAATCAATGTCCCGACAACAGGGGGAAAAAAGTGATTTATAAGCAAAAGTTTTGCTTAAATATATTGATTTATTAACTGCAGAGAAAATTTACAGGTATAGTTTCTCATTTATAATTCCACTTATGAACATCAAATCTAATGCAAGTGGTTGAGAATGTTGAGGAGGGAAACTCTAGCTTTGATTAACCGCCTGAACAAGCATTCGAGTCCCTCTTCGAGATATCGAATGCTCGACTCCATCATCTCCAACTGATTTAGGACATTCTCCGTGCCTATTACAGCATCAGTATTGCTTGTGCCGTGACTGTTAAGACTTGAGTGAGTGCAGTGCAGCATCAAATTTCTCAAACGCATTGGTGTTTATTTCTTCCTCTTTGGATGCAACGTTCTTCCGATGCATCAGTTTGGAAACCAAGGAAAATCCGCTCACCCTTGATTCCACCTTTGCCCCTGCAATATAGGACAACAAAGATTCAAAGACCACAATTGCGGCTGCTTCAACCTCGTTTAACAAGCTAACAATCTTCAAAACTTCATGGCTTTTGTCAAAAGCTGTTATTGTAGTCTTGCTTTTAACACTCTTCAAATCCTGGATCACCTTCTTTGCCTTCTTTCTAGATGCTAAGTATGCTGCAAAGTGATTGTCATCTCTTCTCCTGCGGACGATTGAAAGAAGGCCTTGTAAATCTTGCTTTGTTTGGGTGGACACATCTTTAGCAGCAGCACATATATCCAACAGCCTGAGATACTTTTCCAGAACCTCTTTGACCAATGCCTCGTGTCGCTGTTGTGAAAAGATTTGTTGCGTGTTTAGCAATATAAACAAATTTTCCAGTCAATCGAACATATTTTGAAGCCCACTCAGCCTCAAACTCTCATCGACATGAGGAATGAATGGGTGAGGTCTAGAGGGCAAGCTGACAAAACGAGCATGGTAGTTGGATGTTGGTCTCAAAGAAGAGGAAGCCATGTGTGTTTCCTATTGGGAACAAGGAAAATTAGAAGCAAGGGATGTGGAATGTGCAATGTCAAAACTTTTGATGAGTTAATGGACTCGTAGGTTCCTTCCTTCTTCTTAGGCTCACATATATAAGAGGTAGAAGGATACAAGAGAATCGCATCCTATCTTGAATTTGATTTGGTTCTATAGCCTTTTAAGGAGATGTTCACGCAATTCTCCCAACAATAGGTCCATAAATGCTCGTGTATGTAATTTTTTAAAATGGTTGGTTCAAGAAAATCAATGCACGAGGGGTCTCGATACCTGCTGTCTGCTCTGGCATTAGAGTTTCAGCACCATCTACTCTCTTATGCTTTCTTTTCATAACTATTCATTCATGCACACGAACTGAGGATCTTTTTAGTGTTCTCTTATTTGAAAATGTTTGTGTAATAATGACATATCTAGATTTGTGTACCAACTTAGATTTACTTATTATAAAAATCAAACTGAGTGCCTCCAAACAGGACAGCCAGCACACTTCTCATTGTTTTTAAACCATCTGAGATCTGAGATTCTGATATTTCCATGTGAAATCTCCTTATTTTTCATTAGATTATCAACCTAGGGACAAATGGAATCATAACAGTTTTGCTTAATCATGTAATCATGCTCCTCGTGTACCATAACTTACTCATATATAAGTTTTATCATGCAACAAATTACATAAAGCACATATAATTATTTGGTGCTAAACGTTGATTACCGTCACCATGTGAAATGAAATGAAGCTTGTGAGTAACTCCTTAAAACTAGATAATCAGTGCTCCAAAATTTGAAGTCCAAAGGCTTGTCTGACACCTCTGCAAAGTTTTTTTGTCTTTTGTCCTTGCTTTCTTGTCATAAACCTCCTCCTTTGATTCACCCTTGTTTCAACATGGGGAAAATAATGGTAGCAACAATTTCTTTAACCGAGGCCAAGTAGCTAGACAGGTGATTGCTGATGTTTAGCCAGAAAGATCCAAACGGCTTTCGATAGTTTACACAAATGGATTGAGTTTACTTCAGAACTCATAGAAAATATTAACATAGATGCTATCTGTTTTTCCCTCCTTCATGTTCCTCAAATAGTACTCTTCACCAACTGTTTATCTTTATTTTTCTCGTTTAACCAGGATTCAGAGCCACTCGTGCATTGCATTGATTATAATCGTGCTTAGGTAGAGGCCTGTGAGTTTTGGTTAAAATAATGGGTGCTGAGGTTCAGAAGAAGAGGGAGGGAAACATTGCACAAACACTGCTGACATACTATTTGAACCTAATCACAATCATGTTACCATAAACCTTTCAGAATCAATTTAGTAAATGTAGGCTATGTAGCTAATCAAGTTAAACTGAAACTATCTGAAGGAATTGTTATCGTATTTCTTCATTTCAGATTAATATGCCATTATGCCAGTTGTGTGTTGCATTAAAAGTGAAACACTACCAACATATAATTATAGGCCACCGTTTTTTAATGGAAATGTGCCAATAGTTTGAGTCAAAATAAACGGTGGTGATCTGAAACTCACTCTTTCTCCATATGATGATCATTTGTTTACAATAAAATATCTTAACAGGTCGTTTAGTTTCTTGAGCGTGGTCACTATCATATTATCTTTTATAATGAATACTAAGACAGCCTTATTTCCTGCTTCTGTCTTCCCCTCATGCCGCCATGCATGAAAGTTTAATAAGTGATGGAAAATTTGGCACAGTTACAAGCTTGCGTTGATAATGCTCAGATGGCTGTTGCACATGATGCTTTGGCAACAGTTTTCATAATGCTTGGAAATGGTGTCTTGCCTTATTAGTATAACATGAACCAAATCTGAGTGTCCCCAAAGAAAAAGACAGCCAGTACACATTCCGAATTTTAAAGCATTTGAGATTCTAAATTTCCATGTGAATCTTAATTACAAGTAAATCATTATCCTAGAGACAATGGGAATCCTGACAGCTTGGGAATCATTGAATAACATGACTCCTCGTGTGGCCTAAATACTGTGAACAATAATAACTATAATCAAAATTCCTAGTGGTGTTTCCAAGAAATCATTAAGATTCAATTAAAATTGTGGAAGTGAGTCTGATTAAGCATAAGACTGCCATCTAAACAGAAACACGTCCAGCAGATTACTATTTCTTGACAGGTATCAGATCAGAAACTATTGTGCGAATCACACAATCTTTTGGGCAGTCTATAATCATACCCATTAGAAAATTGGAATCTCAACACATTTGAAATTTATGACAATTAATCTTCATGCAGATTCAATCTTAACACAAATCTTTCTGTTTTGAGAAAATTGGAAAGTCAAAAAAGCTTTAGCTGTTATGATTCAAAGTTCTTAACTCAATGTTTTCCAACTTTTATAAGGACATGTTTTACTGTTGAGATCATTCAAGACTTCAATGCTTATTTCCACTCTAAACAGTTTTTCTTTCTTTCTGTCGTTATTATTACTACTTAAGAACTCCACCTATGGGACAGTGCAATGTGAATCTTCAAATCCATGAACAAATAGTTTGAGAGTAGGAAACAAATAATGTTCAAGCCAAAATTTTCGTGGACAAATACAAGTATACTTCTCATTTACATTTCAACTGTACATGAACTCTAAGGTTCCATGGTTTGTTTTACTAATTGGTGAGAATGTTGAGGAGGGAAACTCTAGTTTTGATTAACCGCCTGAACAAGCATTCAAGTTCCTCTTCGAGATATCCAGTTGTCAGCTCCATCTTCCCCAACTGATTTTGGACATTCTCCATGTCTAGTACACCATCAGTCTTGCTTGTGTTGTGACTGTTGAGGGACTGCAATGTGGCATCAAATTTCTCAAACACGTTGGCGTTTATTTCTTCCTCTTTGGATGCAACGCTCTTCCGGTGCATCAGTTTGGAAACAAAGGAAAATCCGCTCAACCTTGATTCCACCTTTGCCCCTGAAATACAGGACAACAAAGATTCAAAGACCACAATCGCGGCTGCTTCAACCTCGTTTAACAAGCTAACAATCTTCAAAACCTCATGGTTGTTATCAAAAGCTGTTACAGTAGTCTTGCTTTTAATACTCTTCAAATCCTTTAGAGACTTTTGGATCACCTTCTTTGCCTTCTTTCTAGATGCTAAGAAGGCTGCAAAGTGATTTGCATCTCTTCTCCTGCGGACGATGGAAAGAAGGCCTTGTACATCTTGCTTTGTTTGGGTGGACACATCTTTAGCAGCAGCACATATATCCAACAGCCTGAGATACTTTTCCAGAACCTCTTCAACCCATGCCTTGTGCCGCTGTTGTGCAAAGATTTGTTGTGTGTGTGGCAATATAAACAAATTTTCCAGATGATCGAACATATTTTGAAGTCCACTAAGCCTCAAACTCTCATCGACATGAGAAATGAGCGGCTGAGGTCTAGAGGGCAAGCTGACAGAACGAGCATGGTAGTTGGATGTTGATCTCAAAGGAAAGGAAGCCATATTTCTTTGGTATTGGGGACAAGGAAAATTAGAAGCAAGGATGTGGAATGTGCAATGTCAAAACTTCTGATGAGTTAGTGGACTCGTAGGTTCCTTCCTTCTTCTTAGGCTCACATATATAAGAGGGAGAAGGATACAAGAGAATCTCATCCTATCTTGAATTTGATTTGGATCTATAGCCTTTTAAGGAGATGTTCGCGCAATGTCTCCCACCAATATGTCCAAAAATGCTGGTGTATGTAATTTTTTTAAATGGTTGGTTCAAGAAAATTCAATGCATGTGTGGTCTCGATACCCTGCTGTTTCCTCTGGCATGAGAGTTTCAGCACCATCTACTCTCTTATGCTTTCTTTTTTCAGTACTATTTATTCATGCACACGATCTGAGGATCTTTTAATTTAATGTTCTCTTATTTGAAAATGTTTGTGTAATAATGGCATAACTAGATTTGCGTACCAACTTAGATTTTACTTATTATAAAAATCAATCTGAGTGCCTCCAAAAAGGACAGCCAGCACACTTCTCATTGTTTTTAAACCATCTGAGATCTGATTTTTCCATGTGAAATCTCCTTATTTTTCATTAGATTATCAACCTTCAGACAAATGGAATCATGACAGCTTTGCACAATCATGTAATCATGCTCCTCGTGTACCATAACTTACTCATACACAAGTTTTGTGATGCGACACAAATTACATAGAGCACATATAATAACTCGGTGCTAAAAGTTGATTGCCGTCACCACGTGGAAGGAAATGAAGCTCATGAGTAAGTCCTTAAAACTAGATATTCAGTGCTCGCAAATTTGAAGTCCAAAGGCTTATCTGATGCCACTGCAAAGGTTTTTCTTTTGTCCTTGCTTTCTAGTCATACACCTCCTCACTTTGATTCACCCTTGCTCGACATGGGGAAAATAATGGTAACAACTGCTTAACCAAGGTTAAGTAGCTAGGCAGGTGATTGCTGATGTTTAGCCAGCAAGATCCAAACGGCTTTTGATAGTTTACACAGATTGATTGAGTTTGATTCATATAAAGTAGTTCGTCATTGAAAGAAAAAAGGATAGACAGCATATTTTTGTTCATTCATATCTAAAACAACCAAGTGACATCGCAACTTCATATCAAAATTTGTACCACATGCATAGTCATATACCTTCTTATATTTTAAAATCAGATGAAAGAAAACAAAAAGGTTTAACATCACTCACCATGGAATGCTTCTTTTCCCTCCAAGTACTTTAATGTCTATCTCATGGTTATTTCAAGATTTTTATTTGATCATAACAAAGATGGGACATGATATTTACGTTAATTTTTAAGTGTTTATTAGACGACTGACTTAAGAAAACGAAAAAACAAGAGACGGCTGTATAAGCAAAAATTTTAACAACCTATATTGATTTATAATCAGAGGAAAATTACTAGCTCTTAATTTAAACTCCCAACTACGGAAATCTAATTTTCCACCTAGTGGTGGAGAATGTTGAGAGGGGAACTCTTGTTCTAACTAAATGCCGGAACAAGCGCTCTACAATCTCTTCCGCATCAAAATTTACTGCTCCAGGGTTTTCTTGGCTAGTGGTTGGGAATGTTAAGGAGGGAAACTCTAGTTTTGATTAACCACCTAAACAAGCACTCGATTTCTTCTTCCATCTCCACCAAGTTATTTTGCGCATTCTCTGTCTATTACACCATCAGTCTGGCTTGTCTTGTGACTGTTGAGTGAGTGCAATGCAGCATCCAATTTCCAACACGTTCGTGTTTGCTTCTTCCTTTTTGAATGCGACACTTGTTAGAAGTGTCATCCCACATTGATTATTTTATGTATGTGTAACTCTCTCATTCTATATAAATAAAGTAACGTGTGGAAGGGTTTAGTAAAGTTTTCCCTACACACTTCTATTCCTTTCTTTTCTCTTTTTCCGCTAACATGGTATCAGAGCCAGGGTAGGTCAAACCCTAGCCCTCCTAACCCTAGCCGCCGTCATCTAGCCATTGACCCTAATCAAATCCCCACCAAACCCTAATCAAACCCTAATCCTAATAGCCACATATCTAACCCTAGCCGTCGTCCACTGCCCTAACCCTAATAGCCACATATCTAACCCTAGCCGCCGTCCACTGCCGCTCCCACTGCTGCGCCGCCGCCGCCGCACCGCCGCCTGATCTGTTTGCTGCCGTTCTCATTACCTGCTGCTGTTCCCATCCACCCACTGCCTAATCTACTGCCGCCCATTGCTGCGCAGCCGCCAGTCACTGCCGCGCCGCCGTCGCGCCGCCTGATCTGTTTGCTGCACTTTTTGATCAATTTGCCGCCTGCTGTTCTGCTACTGTTCTGCTGCTGTTCTGTTGTTCCGCGGTTATGCCTGATCTGACCTTCTACCTTCTGATCATCTCTTGTTCCTGCTACCTTTGCTGCGATTAGATATCATACCCGCGATTGTTTACTATCTCCCTATGTTGAGTGGTCGTGGTTTAGGTGGCCATACCGACACCCATGGTGGTCATGGTCGTAGTCGAGGGGGAGGCCGTGGTCGCACGACCAGGGGAGGTCGCGGTCGTGGTCGTGGCCCTCGCTTATGTACTTACTGTGGGGGCACCAACCATTGGGTTGATACCTGTTACGAGCTGCATGGTTTCTCTCAGGCTCATCAGGCTTCTATCTCTGAGGATACTGGACAGATTCCTCAACCTTCAGCCGATAGTGTGGTTCTTTCAGCTGAAGAGTACCAACGCTTCTTGTCATTTCAAGATGCAACAGGATCTTCTACTGCTACGCTCGCTCAGACTGGTCCATCTGTTGCTTGTGTTGCCTCTTCCTCTTCCTCTCCTTGGGTTATTGACTCAGGAGCTACAGATCATATGACGGGTACCCCTGCTTCCTTTGCTCGTCCACCTATTGGTAGGCAATCTCATGTTACCTTAGCTGATGGTTCTACTACTGCTGTTACTGGCCTCGGTTCAGTTCCTGTCACTTCTTCTCGTACTTTGACATCTGTATTACATGTTCATCCTTTTCCATTTAATCTTATGTCTGTCAGTCGTCTTACCAAATCTTTGAATTGTTCCGTCACATTTCTTCCTCATGGCTGTGTTTTTCAGGATCTCACGACGGGGAGGAAGATTGGTGGGGGCATTGAGCGAGGAGGCCTCTACTACCTAACTATTCCTGAGCCTGTAGCCCTTTAGACATCCGAGTCTCCATATCAACAGCACTGTCGTCTAGGTCATCCCTCTCTTCAAAGTTTGAAGCATCTTGTGCCCTCCTGTCGTTCTATTATAAGTTGGTCTGCGAAGTATGTGAGTTTAGTAAACACCGTCGAGTCACCTTTTCACCTAGGGTAGAGAGTCGTGCATCTCGTCCTTTTCAGTTAGTTCATTCCGACATTTGGGGACCTATTCATGTGCCTAGTGTTTCGGGCTTTCAATATTATGTTATTTTTGTGGATGATTTTTCTCGCATCACATATCTTTATTTAATGAAAGAGAGATCTGAATTGAAATCTGTGTTTAAAACCTTTTTCATGGAGGTCAAAAATCAGTTTGATACCTGCATTAAGATTTTCCGCTCCGATAATGCTCGTGAATACTTTCATGGTCAACTTTCTCAATTTCTTGATGAACATGGCATTATCCACCAATCGTCATGCTCTCGAACTCCACAACAAAATGGAGTTGCTGAGCGCAAGATTCGACACTTGTCTGAGGTTATGCGTGCCCTACTATTTCAAATGCAGGTTCCTAAGTCATACTGGAGTGACGCTGTTCTCACTGCATGTTACCTGATCAACCGTATGCCCTCAACAGTTTTAGGTGGTCAGGTTCCCCATGCGATTTTGTTTCCTGGACGGTCTCTCCACCCTTTACCTCCTCGTGTGTTTGGGTGCACCTGTTATGTTCATGTTCTTGATCCCAACATGAGTAAACTTGATCCTCGGTCCTTTCGGTGTATCTTTTTGGGATATTCACACAGCCAAAAAGGATATCGATGTTACTCTCCTACTTTACGCCGTCACTTTGTTTGTGCTGATGTCACATTTAATGAATCCTTACCCTATTACTCGACCCCAGTTTCAACCCACGACACTATTGAGTCTGTGTTGCCTATGGTTGTCCCTACTGGTACTGTTCCCCAGCACTCTATGGTTGTTCCTCACCCTGTTTCACAAAAACCCTTGCAGGTCTATGTTCGTCGTTCTCATGCCCCGGCACCGACATTGCCTCCACTTTTTGCACCCCACACCCATCCCCATCGTCTCAGACTATACAGCCTACCGGCCCATCCGAGCCCACCGGCCCGTTCCCGTCTGACGATCCTTCTCCATCCCCCCCCCCCCCCCGTCGCCAGATCCGCCTGTTCCTCGTTATCCGACTCGTGAGAATCGCCGTCCACCAGTAAAATATCGTTTCTCTAATCTCTCCTGTACTTCTCACCCTCTTTCTCAGTTTATCTCTTATAATCATCTCTCTCCATCCTTATATGCTTTTACTACTTCGGTTTCCTCCGTTTTTGTTCCTCATAATGTTCAAGAGGCCTTAGCCTGGTCTGAGTGGCGGACAGCTATGGAGGATGAAATTTCTGCCCTTCATAATACGGGCACATGGGAATTGGTTCCTCTTCCGGCTGGTAAGACTCCTATTGGCTGTCGTTGGGTATATACTGTCAAGTATCTTCCAGATGGCACTGTTGAGCGCTACAAAGCCCGTCTAGTTACCAAAGGCTACTCTCAAACCTATGGTATTGATTATTCCGACACGTTCTCTCCTGTTGCCAAACTTGGCTCTGTGCGGCTTCTTATTTCTCTTGCTGCCAATCTTGGTCGGCCGTTATTCCAACTTGATGTCAAAAATGCCTTTCTCCACGGCGATCTATCGGAGGAAGTTTATATGGAGCAACCACCTGGATTTGTTGCTCAGGGGGAGCATCGTAAAGTATGTCGTCTCCGCAAAGCACTTTATGGACTCAAGCAGTCTCCTAGAGCGTGGTTTGGCAAGTTCAGTGAGGTCGTCTTGAGATTTGGCATGCGCCGAAGTCAGTCAGACCACTCTGTATTCTCTCTTACGTCAACTCAAGGGAAAGTATTGCTCATTGTCTATGTAGACGACATTATTATCACTGGAGATGATCAGAAAGGAATTGATGAGTTGAAACGATTCCTACATAGTCAGTTTCGCACTAAAGGCTTGGGTAAACTACGATACTTATTGGGTATTGAGGTAGCAAGATCCAAAGATGGGATTAGTTTGTCTCAGAGAAAATATGTGTTGGATATTCTAGAGGAGACAGGTTTGCTGGGAGCCAAACCTGTGGAGACTCCAATGGATCCTCATGTCAAACTCTGCACTGACCAGGGGGAGATATTTCCACATCCAGATCAGTATCGTCGCCTAGTTGGCAAGTTGAATTATCTTACCAATACACGTCCTGATATCTCATTTGCTGTTAGTGTGGTGAGTCAGTTTATGTCTACTCCGCATCTTCCACATTGGGAAGCTTGCATTCGCATTGTAAAATATCTCAAGGCTCATCCTGGACGTGGCCTATTTTATCATTCTAATGGTCATTTGCGTATTGAAGCATTCACCGATGCAGATTGGGCAGGATCACCGTCTGATAGACGTTCGACAACTAGTTACTGTACTTTTGTTGGTGGCAACTTAATCACCTGGAAAAGTAAGAAGCAGACTGTTGTTGCAAGATCTAGTGCAGAAGCTGAATATCGTGCTATGGCTCATACTACATGTGAGGCTGTTTGGCTGAGAACTTTTCTTGAGGAACTGGGATTTCAGGTGCAGTTACCCATTCCTATGTATTGTGACAATCAAGCAGCGATACATATAGCCTCGAACCCTGTGTTTCATGAGAGAACCAAACATATTGAGGTAGATTGTCACATCGTTCGAGAAAAGGTTGACAGTGGTATGTTGTCTACACCTTATGTGGCTACGGGAGCTCAAATAGCAGATGTTTTCACTAAATCACTATTTAAACCTCGTTTAGAATTTCTATGTAACAAGTTGGGACTTTATGATATCTACTTTCCAGCTTGAGGGGGAGTGTTAGAAGTGTTTGTCCAACATTGATTATTTTATGTATGTGTAACTCTCTCATTCTATATAAATAAAGTAATGTATGGAAGGGTTTATTTAAGTTTTCCCTACACACTTCTATTCCTTTCTTTTCTCTTTTTCCGCTAACAACACTCTTCTGGTGCATCAGTTTGGTAACCAAGCAAAATCCGCTCACCCTTGATTCTGCCTTTGTCCCTGCAATATGAGACAACAATGACTTAAACACCCCAATCATGGTTGCCTCAACCTCATTTAACAAGCTAACAATCTCCACAATTTCATGGCTTCTGTCAAAAGCTATTATGGTAGTCTTGCTTTTTACAGTCTCCAAATCCTTTATGGACCTGTGGATCACCTTCTTTGCCTTCTTTCTAGATGTTAAGTATGCTGCAAAGTCATTGGCATCTCTTTTCCTGCGGACAATTGAAAGAAGGCCATGTGCATCTTGCTTTGTTTGGGTGGACACATCTTTGGCGGCAACACATGTATCCAATAGCCTGAGATACTTTTCGTGTCGTTGTTGGCCAAAGGCGCGTTAAGTGTGTGGAAATAGAAGCACATCGTCCAAATGATCAAACATATCATGAAGTCCACTAAGCCTCAAACTCTCATCGACTTGAGGAATGAGGGGGTAAGATCTAGATAGGCAGGCTAACAAAACGAGCATGGTAGTTGGATATTGATCTCAAAGAAGAGGAAACCGTAGTTTCGTTTCCAAATGGGAACAAGGAAAATAGAACTCAATGTAGACAATTGGAATCCTGACAGTGCGGGCATCATTGACTTACATGAGCCCTAATGTGTCCGAAATGTATTATGATTAATAATTAACTTAATTGCTGAATGGTTTTCCCAATAATACAGCAACATCCAGCTGATTTTTCCCCCGTCTTTCAGTAAGCTAAAAATGACTAAGTCTGATTAGCATGAATAAGGCTGTCCTCGAAACAGAAAAACATCCAGCACATTACTAACCAGTATCAGATCAGAAAGTACTGCGTGAATCACATAATGTTTTGGGCAGTCATAATCATCCCATTTACAGAATTGGAATCTTTACATCCTTGAAATGATTCAATTAGAACCAATCTTTACGAGATGATTCACTTTAAAGACGTTTTTACCCTTGAAATCATTCCATGTGTCAATGACTATTTCCCCTCTATACAGTTTTCCTTTTGATTCCGTCTTTACTTTTTAATGTTTAAGAACTATCCCGTATGGAACATTGTGTTACTCTAATCATCATATGATCAATGAACAAAATGGTCTGAGAGCATGAAACAAGTAATTTGAGCCAAAAATTTTGTGCAATGTTTATTGATTTATCATTCGAGGACAAATATACAAGTATATTCTCATTTACATTTCAACTATTTATGAACTCTACGACTCCAGGGTTTGTTGTGCTAATTGGTGAGAATGTTGAGGAGTGAAACTCTAGTTCTAATTAAACGTCTGAGCAAGTGCTCAAGAACGTCTTCGAGACCTTGAATGCTCAACTCCAAGTCTCCTAGTTGGTTTTGCACCATCTCGATATTCTTCTTGTCATCAGATTTGATTGTCTTGTGACCAATGAAGCCATGCACTGCAGCATCGACCTTCTCAAATTCATTAATAACTCCATCTCTCGTTTGACATGGTGCAACCTTGGGGTGCATCAACTTGGAAACCAAAGACCACCCACTTCCTCTTGATTTTGCCTTTGTTCCCAAAGCATAACACAACAAGGACTCCAATGCTGAAATAGTGACTGCTTCAACCTCTTTTAACATGCTAAAAGTGGCAACGGTTTCATGGTCTTTGTCTAAGGCCAGAACAGGAAGTGTGTCTTTTTGTTCAATGCACTTCAAATCCTTGAGTAACTTTTGGATCGTCTTACTTGCCGTCTTTCTAGAGGCTAAGTACCCGCCGAAGTCACTTGCATCCCTTTTCCTCCGCAGGATCGAGAGTTGTTCTTTCACATCTTCCTTTGCTTGTGAGAAGATGTCCTTGGCGACCGCACAAGCATCCAAGAGCCTAAGATATCTGTCCAACAACCCTTCAACTTGTTTTTCATTGCTTTCTTTACATAGTCCTTGTCGCGTGTGAGGTAGCATAAGTAAATTATGGACACAGTCATATAAATTTTCAAGGTCGCAGAGTGTATTGCTTATTGATGGTAATGAGAAAGAGGTTGCTTCAGAAGCACTTAGTCTACACAAATGCTCACTGAATTGAGGAATGAGTGGATGAAATCTAGAGGGCAAGCTGACAGAACGAGCATGGTAGGATTTTGATATTGAAGGAAAGGATGCCATTCTTTTTCTTTCTCAAGAGGGATATGACTTAGAACTGGAAGTCTGAAATGCACAATTGATCAAACTTGTGTGAGTTGTGACCATTCCCTTGGCATATGCTAAATGTATATATCATGGGCTGGAGGACACAAGGAATCTCACCGTCATCAGTTACCAGTGGGTGGAAATGTGTATCCATGTGGAAAATCTTGGAGATGTTTGTAGGATGTCTCCCCACCACATGGTTGCAAACTACTACCCACTGGTTTTTTACTTCAAAATTCATAGAAAATATTAACAAAGATGCTATCTGTTTTTTCCTCCTCCATGTTCACCAACTGTTTCCTTTAATTTTCTTGTTTCACAATGCCGGATTGGGAGTCAGAGCCACTCGTGCATTGCGTTGAATCTTAATCATGCTTAGGTGGAGGCCTGTAAGTTTTGGTTAAAATAATGGGTGCTGAGCTGCAGAAGAAGAGGGAGGGAAACATTGCACAGACATAGCTGAAATAGTATTTGAACCTAATCACAATCACGTTACCAGAAATCCTTCGGAATCAATTTAGTAAATGTAGGCTATGTAGGTAATCATATTAAACTAAAACTATCTAAAAGGAATTGTCATGGTATTTCCGCGTTTCAGATTAATACACCATTATGCCGGTTGAGATTGCGATATATGATTATTTTGCACTTTTCTTAACTAGTTCATCTGATTGTTTGACTGTAGTCACAATCACAAACAAACAAAATCACTTAAAAGGAATAATAAGACAAAGCCTGCTTTCTCCCCGTGCGGCAATGCATGAATGTTGATAAGCAATAGAAAGATTTAGCACGGTCACACAATTGTGGTAATAATGCTCACATGATTGTCGCACGAGAGGCTTTGCTAACAGTTTTCATAATGCTTGAAAATGGTGCCATGCCTAGTTAGTATAACATGAACCAAATCTGAATCTCCCCGAAGAAAAAGGCAGCCAGTACACATTCCGAATATTAAAGTATCAGAGATTCTAAATTTCCATGTGAGCCTCAGAATTCTTCACTAAATAATTATCACCGAGGCAATTGGAATCCTGACAGCTTGGGCATCATTGAATGACACTAGCCCTCATGTGTGCTGAATGGTTTTTCCAAGTATGTATACAGCAACATGCAGTTAAGTTCTGGCAAGAGCATCACATTATGTGATATCTTTAAAAAACTTAGATCTTTCATGTTATCGCCTCTAAAGTCATTTTTTATCTCTCTCTCCTTTTAGTGCTATCAAGTGTATGCATCTCCCTCTTCCTGATCACCGCATCAAAAGGATGTGCCCTTCCCGGGCAGGGTGTTGAGAATTAGGGTTTGTTCCAAACTAGTAATCGAAAAAGGAGGATGGAATTTTTTTTATTCTCTTCCCTTCCTCAAAGTTCCAACTAACACTTAGTCTAAAGTTCCAAACAAATCCCAAGTCTCAAGACCCTACCCTTCTTTGACTAGGAATCTGTCAAGGCCTAATGCAGTAGAGTATATTCCATATCATTAGCTGAGGGATCCACCATAACACAATGCAGATGCTGTAATTTGTGCACAACAGTGGTGCAGCAAGAAGCTTCTATTAATGCAAAAACCACCTGTTCCTCTAATATACATTTGCAATTGAGAAGACAAAAAACTTCAATTCCCTGCTCAGATTTTACAGACCGGAGAAGGCGTTGACGGAAAAATACATGTGTGGTGAACCTCTTTATTCATCACTAAGAAAAAAAACATTCATTCTCATGATCCTCTCCCACCCTTTTGCCTCTTCTCTTCAAGTCCAGCAGCTTCAATCAACATATCAGCGGCGTCCTGGTGCATGTCAAGCTTGGCAAGGGCAACCGACTGCATGTAAAAGGCCATTGGCCAATCTGGATTGATATTTTGTGCTTGCATTGCGTCTCTAAGAGCAGCATCAGGTTGATCACAGAGGAGATAACACAGGCTTCGCCGTGCATGAACTGTTGGGGAGACCATGGTTCCTACATTTATAAACTGCACACGGATCCAAACAAAACAAAACAAAAAAACCAAAGAGAATATCAAATCCCTAGTTGTTACAAGCTTATGTTGATTCATCCATTTATTTTCAAGAAAACTAAAAGGCCGCAGAAGTCTCGTGCTGCGGCACAACTTTGTAGTTACACTGCAGTGAACATCTTAAACCTTTCATGGCATATCCCCAGCTCAGTAGCGTATATTCTTCAACACGGAACTACATGAATCCTTACCTGAGAATAGTTATCAATGGCAGTTTTAAAATCCTTTTCACGAAAAGCAAAGTCCCCACGTTTCCTTGCGTCCAGCATCTCTTTCATCTGTTGGGTCCACTCTTGGAAAGATAACTGAACCAAACAACGACAGCGTAAACCTCATAGCATGAAACTTAAAAAGTGCATGGACATGTGAGAGCCTTCTTGTAAAAGTCAATTACCTCGTTAGTTCCTTCATCGTCCCGATAATGCATCTTAACCAAGATTTCATGGATTGCTGTGAGGTCCATCCGTGAACAGGCATCACCCATCGGTGAAAGAGGGCGTTGAGGGGTTGGTGGGGCTTCAGCTTGCTTTGAAATTCCAAGCATGATATAAGAAGGAACCTGAAAAATAGAACCACCGTGATCAGATCCATAAAGTAGTGATCCATGGAAAAACTGACTACCTCAGCAGATTGTAGGGAACTGATACAAAACAATAACTGTCATAGTGATAATAAACATAGATCAACACAGATCATATCTTAACCATTCAATCCAGGGCAGTCGGTCAAACGGTTGTGTAGCCGCAGTTAGGTTTAGTGAGGTTGTGGGTTCGATACCTATTAAGAGGAAATTGATACCCCTGTTGATGGGTTAGGTTGGGGCTAGGGTAACGTAGATTCTCCCAACATTTGACCAAAAAAATTCAACATACAGGCAAGTTCACTCAATTGGCTTCATTTAGATGAGCACCTTGTGCAAATCCTAGTTCCTAATGGCCATAATGTAATGAACAGTCAACGTGGCTCAAAAGCCTACTCAACTTTTTTCATTATGTGGATTTCTAGCATTCATCTTCATGATAGAATAACAGGAAAGGTCAATTTTAAGATAAAAAAATGCTCTGCACTTGCTCCAAATCTCTGTACGTGAACATATATGCACACAAATGTTACGAGAAGGGCAATTATGACTCTCGGGTAATATTATGCAATATAGCTACAAAGGCAACAAGTATTTGCAGAGTGGATCTATTTTTACACGACATCAATAATGTAAGCCTAGAGAATCCTCATGTTGCCAAACTCTGGTAAATATGTGATTGTGAAACCAAAAGGCAATATAACTTACATCGGATTTGGTTTGCAGTGGATTAAGTGATGCAGCAATATCCTTTGTACTAGGCCGCTCTCTAGGTTCATTTTGCAAACATTGTGACGCAAGACCAATGACCGCAGTTGCTTCTTCTGCAGAAAATTTCCCCTCCAAGTGCGAATCCATTAACAGAACAATGTTCCTGGCCCGTAGCATGTCAAGAGCCTGCATGAATAAACGGTAAACGAAACTGATATTAGAACTTGTATATTGTTTCAAAGTAGACAAAATACAAATAGATGCTACTGTCATCATAGTTTCTTTTCCCGCTCATCACAGTTGACAGCGTGCAATTGCAAGTAGGTGATCTCTCTCTTTGAGTAAGGAAGCAGAAAAGAAAATAAGGTAAACAGAGAAGAATCTTGGCAGAAACACTTTGGAAACTACTCCAAAGAAACTTCAAAACATCATATCTGATTCCTATATTCAACAAGCGATTCTCATTGGTTTCCTTATGTCCCTTACGGAATGCCACAGGGGCTTAATTTTTGCGGCTATCTTACACCCATATTCTTTTAGGCCGTGTTTCTTGTCCAGTCATTTCCCGTTGCCAGTTCTTATTGTGGTAAATATAAACAAAACTGAAAAATTAAAAGAGGTCATGGCTGCCAAAAGGCTAAGGTAGAAATAACCATCAACCATCTCAAGCAACTCTATAGCAACAATGAACTTATACATGTGGATACGAACGACAAACACAAAATATATACGTTGTATATATTTTTTGAGCTTAGTTTAATCCTTGCGAGGGCCACAAAATCTGTTCATGTCTCTCGTCCCTTCTGGAACGAGGTCATTTTTTATCTCTGTGTCTACCTATACTTCTGACCATGCCAGACATTTATTGGCCCTCTACTCTCGGCTTACTTTTTGAAGGAGCACAAGAACCAAATTTTATTCATCCCTACAAGCACAAAGCAGTCCGTGTTGCATTACTTCTAGATTTCCCTAGGAAACATGCAAATATGGTTTACACAACCAGCTGCTTAAGTTTCTCCTTCACCCTGCTTAAATGACATCTCTAGAGGTCTACACCAAATGTGCACTCCCATAATACAATGCACCTGACACACTCTGTACAACAAACTACATGAAGGCTCCGACAATGCCCGGCAGATTATTTATGACAAATGTCATACGTACACAAAATGCTCTCGAAAGAAATAAGCAACTCACATGACTTGGAGGGATGTGCTTTCCACTTAGCAGATCTAAAAGAACAGTGCCAAAACTATATATAACACTCTCAGGAGTGACCCTTCCTACAATACAAACCATGTATCTTTAGTAAGTATAAGCCAGCACCACCAAAAAACGTTTACCAACAGTAATAACAACTTCTAAACCGATAAAACATGGAGAAAAACTGACGGCAGAAAAGAAAAATACCAGTTCGTAGGTACTCTGGAGGTGTGTAGGCAAGATTTGTGCTATAGCTTTTCCCGTCCCTACTATTCTTCATCAAACCGAAACAAGAAAGTCGTGGATCACCATCCTGCAATGTCCATGTAAATATAAGATCACACACATTTTTTGCAAATCTGAGAACAGAAATTAAGAACATACCAGGAGATAAATCTACAATACCTCGTCAAAGAGAACCCTGTAAGCATTTAGGTCATGGTACAATGGACGACCTTCGGAGCTGCAATAGTCTAAGGCTTCAGCCATATAAAGTGCTACTCTCAAACGCATTGCCCATTCAATAGTCTGTTTATCCCCTGAGAGAAGAAACAAGTACCTGAATTTAATCCAACACAATTGGAAACACCTCCACTATACCACTATTTCCTAAATTTTCTTGTTAAATTAGAACACAGAAGTCAGTAGATCTTACAGAATTGAAAGGAAAGTAGAAGTACAAAAACTGAACGTACAATTTTGACTACATTTCCAAACCAAGTGCAACTATCTAAGCCAAAATCAGGTACAAAATGAATATGACATACAATTGTTAGACACACCCCATCCATGTGCAGTAAGTGACTGTAATCAAGAAGCATCACACACCTTCCAAAATGGAAACCTAATCTCATCCATTATCATAGAGTTGAGTAATGAAGATCCGTTAAACCACGGAAGACAGATGAATCAAACCTTACACAAGAAGCATCCTCTTCATAGTGCACCCAAAAGTTGAAAAAAAATAAGGAAATGCTACACAGCCATCCCTTTGGATCAGTCATCCGATCTAAGGCAGAAGGGATTAAGTTATTCCAGTCATGGGCATATGTGCATATGTTTCACCTTGAACACCTATTCGTCAAACATGAAAACCACCCAAATCTCCAATTTATGCATTGGATAATTTAGCAATCTAAGAGATGAATTATCCAAGAGATGACTTAAATCTTGAGAAGATAAACAAGCAAAATAATGGAAACCTAATCTCATAGCAGCCTTAAGAGTAACGGAGATCCATCAAACCACTGAAAAGAAATGATGGTACACCTAATACATGATTCTTTCAACTTTTCCCGTCCTTTGGACCACTTATGCAGTCTTCCTGCGTAGGCCTAACCTAAAACAAGGCAGAGGGTAATAAACTCACCATTCCATTGATAGGTTACATAATGCTAGCTCCTATATGAATGCCTTTAAAACTAGGCAACTCCAATTTAGACTTCACTAACAGGCTAGCTCAAAATTTAGGTGCATTAGCAATCTCAGAACTGAGTAGAATTCTGAAAAGATTATTAGCCAACTACAAAATCCCAAGAGCAATAAACCAGTTATGCAGTCTCCCTGCGTAGGCCCAACCCAAAATAAGGCAGAGGGTAATAGGTTACATAATGCTAGCTCCTATATGAATGCCGATAAAACTAGGCAACTCCAATTTAGATATTCACTAAAAGGCTAGCTCCAAATTTAGATGCTTTAGCAATCTCAGAAAGGAGTAAATTTCAGTAGAGATTATTAGCCAACTACAAAATCCCAAGAGCAATAAATCAATTATTCAGTCTTCCAGCATAGACCTAACCTAAAATGAGGCAGAGGGTAATAGGTTACATAATGCTAGCTCCTATATGAATGCCTATAAATCTAGGCAACTACAAGTTAGACATTCACCAACAGGCAAGCTCACAATTTAGATGCTTTAGCATTAGCAATCTCGGAAGTTGGAACCGAGTACAATTCTGAAAAGATTATTAGCCAACTACAAAATCCCAAGAGCAATAAACCATGTACGTACAGTGAAATAGATGCTTAGCAAGAGTGTCATTAGGCATGTACTCAGCGACAAGCAACCTCTCCTCACCATCACAGCAGTACCCAATCAAATTCGCAAGTCTGCGATGCCGCAACTTTCCAACACCCCAAGCCTCTTCCTAAAAAACCCATAAAAAGGTAAAGCACAAATCCACTTCAAAACGACATCATAGCTGAATTAAGCAAATAAAACCCGGAAAAAAAAAAGAGTACGATACCGCAAATTGCTTAGGGTCTGGCCAGGCCAATTTCGTGAATTTCTTGACAGCGATCCAGCGGCGGTTTTGTAGGCGACCCTTGTACACATGATTGGGGGCTCTTTCCCCGCTTTCAGACACTATGTACTCGGGGCTAAAGTTGTTGGTAGCCGCTTTGAGGTCCGATAAAGAGAACTCCGAGAAGGACGGTACTCCTGCAGAAGCAGCGGCAGCTGTCGTGCCAGGGTAGAGTGGTGGGTGTTGGTTGAAAGGTGGGTTTAGGCTCTGCTGCTGGTTTTGATTCTCCTTTACTGGGTTTGTCTGTCCCAGCAACGACGATTCACAGCAGCCCATCGAGAGAGAGAGGAGGTGTAGTAAAGAAATGAGTATTCTTTATTAGCTCTTGGTTCGTCTTCTTTCACCGTCTCTTCTTCTCTGAAAAGAGAAAGATTCACAGTTTCACAGTGGTGGTATTGGGAGCAATTCCAATTCCAATTCCAATTACAAACAGTTACGAGGCTTTTGGATTGCTCCACTTCTAGTGGCTGATAAACTAATCTATCTTTAATGCGTTAAAGAGGAGAATCTTTTGCTTTGTAATATTTAATTTGTAGCATTTGGGAAATAATTGAAATACGTGGCGCAACTTGGAAGGTTCCATAACTTCCATTGACCTCAACCTTGGTAGATGTTAAAGCCAGCAAAATCTTTTATGTTTATTTTTTTCTGGGAACCAGTTTCTGTTTGAAGGGAACTGGTTGATCTGTGAATGTAGCCCAATAGACTGAGGTAAAACTTTTCCGGGTTGAAGCATGGTAGTCAATTGACAATCACGAGTATTATAGAGTCTTTGCCTCTTTGGTCTTAAATTTTTGGAATTTGAGTGGTTATTGTCACGTGCCAATTACGAGTTTTGTAAGAAGTCTTGGTCTTAAAACTTTGCAGGATCAAAGTGATGGTAATCACCTGACAAATCGAAGGTTGGAGTATTAGTAGTCACTTGACAATCACTAGTTTTATAGTCTTTAGTCTTAAAACTCTACAGGATTGAAGCAATGGTAATCACTTGACAGATCACAGGGTTGGACCATTGGTAGTCACTTGACAATCACGAGTTTTTATAGAGTCTTTACTCTTAAAACCCCGGCATTGCATCGATGGTAGTTACTTGATAATTACGAGTTTTATAAGAAGTCTTTAGTCTTAAAACTCCACGGGATCGGAGCGATGATAATCAGCTAACAAATCACGGGGTTGGACCATTGGTAGTCACTTGACAATCACGAGTTTTATAGAGTCTTCAGTCTTAAAACCTCAAGATTGGAGCGATGGTAGTCACTTGACAATTACGAGTTTCATAAGAAGTCTTTAGTCTCAAAACAATGTTGGATTGGAGCGATGGTAATCGCCTGACAAATTGCGGGGTTAGAGCATTAGTAGTCATTTGATAATCATGAGTTTTATAGAGTCTTTAGTCTTAAAACTTTGTGATTGGAGCAATGGTAGTCAATTAACATTTATGAGTTTCATAAGAAGTCTATAGTCTTAAAACTTTTGCGTGATTGAAACATTGGTAGGCAGTCTTTAGACTAGACTAAAGACTAGTTTGCACATGATTTAATCCTGATTTTTAATTAGGTGAATGATAAAATTAGTTCTCGGATTGGTACAGAGTTATATACGAAGTTATGAAGAAAATCGATTGATTATTTTTTTGAATAACTAAGAGTGTCTGGGTCACATCGAATAATTTTTAGGAGAATAATTTCATCATCTACTAGCGAGAGGGCCAATTAAAGCAAAACAAAATCCTATATGAACTAATTATGTAAGAGTTAATAGCATCTGAGAAGCTGCGAAATTAAGAACTTAAGATAAAACAAACGAACCTCTTGGAGTTGGTAGCATCCAATAGATTAAAACAACCAAACTTCTTGAACTTAAGATTTTAAGATAAAACAATAAAACAAACGAACCTCTTGGAATTGATAGCATCTGATAAGTTTCGAACCTTTTAAACTTAAAATTTTGAGATAAAACAAATGAACCTCTTGGCGTTGATAGCATCTGAAAAAACCTCGAACTTAAGATCTTAAGATAAAATAAATTCATAAATGCCAAGCTTTAATCATCAAATGAACCTCTTGGAGTTAGAAAAACTATTGATTGTTCAACAAGCTTATATCAAGTATCTTTATTTAAACTAAAAGGGATTGAAAGTGTATCTATTGTTCTCCAACACAAGTTGATAGAAAAAGTCTTCGGTCTTAGAATTGAAACTAAGAAATTCATTAAGAATTAAAGCCAAAGGTCATGACATGATTCACTTATATTTGCGTCGCCACATACTCAAATAAATCATGACTTTTGATTTTGAATTCAAAAAAAAAAAAATTTAGATGTAATTCAAGAACTGTAGCACTTTTTATTACCTAAAACACACTTGATGTCCAGATGATGCAAGCGAACTTATTATTCGATTGATTTGAGATGAAAGACAACTTTTTATCATCCATTGAGTAACCTAACCTAATCTTTGACTCTTAGTTCCAAATGACGAAACTTCGATCAATAACGATCGAACATGTGCTTCTTGAAGCAAGTGGTTTTTCGTGTCTTCTCCTTCTAATGACTTCTGATAACAAAGATGAATAAATAACCAAAGTTGAAAATAAGATCTCAGCACTGTAAGAACTATTCTTTACAAGAGAGATGATACGCCAGCGTCCTTTATTTTCTAAGGCATAGGGAGCGCTATCATTAACGAGAAGTAAAGTTCCAGTTAAGTTCATATGTAGAATAGCTATGAGCAAGCGAATGAGAGAAGGTACGAAGAATGGGATCCACAAGCAACAATCAATCGTTTTTGATATTTGCAAAACCAAATTTGACTTTAACATGGTATAGAATTTAGGATATCTTGAATCTCACGTTTCTTACTCATCAACCAAATATAGAGACACGCGGACATAGAAACCCTACTAATATAGAGCCACGCGGACATAAAAACCTTGTTGTACACATCGCAGAAAGATATGTTGCACACCAAAACAGCAATGTTTTAGCTGCTCAAAATGCTGCCCAACTGTTTAGAGAAAATATTTTGATGACCAAAATGACATGTATCGACACGCAACACACCATATTTTGCACAACGCATAGGAAGGTCTCAAGTCCGAGGCAGGGCCCATGTTAGCTACTAACAAAGGGACAAAAGGAGGTTAGGCTGACGTGTTGGTGACAAGGAAAAGCATGTTTCATTTGGGTTTTTCCTATCAAGTTTCAGATAATACCAAGCCTTCAAAGTAGACTTTTTTATCACACAATTGCTGCTGCCCTTTCTGTCAAGTTCATTGCCATCACTCTCAAAAACTGGTACTAGATGTTTCTCTGACTCACGAAACTACAATAACAATGTCAGCAAAATACACTCAACCCTTACACATAGATAGAAGCAGAGAGTCCAAATGAAATATTAATCTAGAAAATAAAGTTAATCTCAATTATTTTATGGATAATCCAATCCCGTCGAAAAGAAGAGGTGAAATATCACTCTATTGAGGGATTATACAAATTTTGTTACTATTAACTAAAAAGAATTCTCTACTGTACAATAATCTAACTAAATAGACAAGGAAGAATGGTTTCTATCCTATGAGTCCCCTTCTAATGAGGGATCCTCATTTTGTTACAATGAAAACCTCCTATTTTCTGATTATATTTTGATAACCTGAACCATTCAATGTGTTTAAAACATGTTTTTACGGGTACCCACAAAAAATCGGCTCAAAAAAGTATCGGAAAAGACTTGATCCAAATAGTTTTTCACAAGCACAGATAGGAACAGTTTTATAAAAAATTGATTACCTTTTCGGTAAGATTTTGAGTTGATTTTTCGCGAGTATCCTTAAAAAAATGTTTTAGATACATTGAACGCTTCAGATTATTAATATTTGATCCGAAAATGGGAGGTCGGATCTCTTATTAGAAGCTCACTCTCTATCCTATTTTACAACATCCGATGCTCGGAAATATTTCCATGACTTGCGTCGCTAATAAACAAACAGGCCTTATATGCCTCATCTAGCAAAATTTCAAAGTAAAATTTACCTCCTCCAATTTGATGCCGCGGGTCACATGCACCGGCAGCCCTGCAAAGCTGGTTTCAGAACCTTGCCACTGATATGGCCACTCGTACCGCAAGTCTGTTGATTTTAGAGCATTGCTTCACATCTTCGATCGATTTTGCGTATTGTATGTCAAGGCAGCTGCCTACTACAAATTTCTTGCTTTTTCTTCACCTGTATAAGCACAGGATTATTAGCCCATTTTTCTGCATTCGCACGAGAAACAAGCCACCATGCTGCGCAGATTACAACCCCCAAACCCCAACCACCACCCCCTTCCCCCCCCCCCCCCCCCCCCCCCAAAACCCACCACCCAACCCAACCCAACCCAACCCCCACCGACGCAGAATAGCTACAAGCAACACCATAACTTGGAACACCCAATTCTGCCGCCTGGCCAATGTTACCAGAATCGGCTGAAGCAGCAGGCCAACACAAATATCGTCCTAAATAAGCGTAGCTTTTAAAGCTTCAACCATTTGCCCCTCCTCAATACTCTCAAGCTACAGACAATCTCTCAAGAGGACTGCAGGTCGCACACTGAACCAAAACAATCTCTCGGAAAGTGAGCAAGCTGATTCAACTCACCATGGACCCCTATGAAACTTCCTCTTTCTCTTGAGCAAGTCTATCTTTTCTATCCTCCTCAATCCGCTGCAACAAATCTTCGTATGCTTTCAAAGAGATTGATGTAAACCTCTCCAAGGCTTTGAAAATACGTTGGAGACTCACCTGCAAACTACTACTTTTGCTAGTTTCACTCTGATACACATGTCCAAGCGAAAGACCATTGCCATCCCCCAACACCAGGATAATCCTTTTGTCCAATGTCTGAATCCCCTTCTGGATCTTCAGGTCCTCTCTCTCTAAATACTTGACTTTCTTCTCCATATCCTTGTTTGCCATCATCCTCTGACGCATTTCTAGTTTATCCCGCTCCCAAAGCTGAAGCACACTAGTGGCAAAATCTCGCATAGAATCCACCACTTCCTTCTCGAAAATTTTCTCCAATGCTTGTGACCATTGATTACAGATGACGAAAATTGGGGGTGCACCTATTCTACTAGGTGAGAAGGGAACAATTCCGTCAGCTGTTTCTTCAGGTACGTACAGAAGACATTTCAGAAGCCAATTATTCAGTGCTCTGACACATCCCTTTTGGGCACCAACCCAACATGAGAATCTCAACGTCCACTCCAGAAGCTCATGTTCAAGCTGCAACGTGGCTTCAAGATGTGCATCACTGAAGTGTTTGTGGGATGCAACTGCGTCCAATCGCCTAGCTTGTAGAATAGCTTGGCATTGATTATGATGGCATTCAAGCATTGATTTCCACATTCGGGTTAACCTGTTGGTAGGCAAAATACATGAATTCAACAATCTACACAAAGTAGCATAAGCAACCAAAAGAAGAAATGTGACACGTAAAGAACACCGTGTTGGTATTCAAGAATCACATGGTTAGCTGACTAGTTTGAAGACACAATAAGGATACCGTACCCAATTTAAGTACGACAGATCACATTATGTTCCCTTAATGCAAGTACGAAACCACCACAAAAGCAGAAACAAAATTTAAGGCAAAACAAAACCTCAAGGGCTCAAACAGTCTGTCGGAGAAAACATAGCTTCAAGTGTTGATTTAAAGACCATGGACCAAATAACACATGTGAAAGAACTTTGGTTTAATAGCAGGCTAGACTCACATGCAAGCCTCCTTTCCCTTTTTTGATAAACTTTTCTCCTTTTCCCCTTCTTTACCTCTCATTTGTCTTTCTTTCTGTTACGCTCTATTAGTTCTTACTTCTTACTTTTCCTTCAAACAGTTCAAGAACAAGACATACAAATGTTAGCTTGACAGCATACGAGAGAAATAGCAACCTGAAATTCTTCTCTCTTTTTTCTCATAAGCATTGTCATATTACCACTTTTATGACACTACCCGCCCAGCCAGCAAACAGAAGTCCACAAAGAACCATAGATTTTTCAGAAAAAGAGTAGTCGTTTCAGAACAAGCCCCAAGCTTTCCCGCACTCATAAAATGATCGACTAATACCAGCTTTACTGAACCAAATCCAGTCATCTCACACTTCCCTCTTCCGTGATTATAGGAAGAGAACCAGTAAGATTACCACCACCACTAGCACCACCTTACCCCACCTACAAAAAGCTCCCTTCTGTTTACGCATGTGAAAGAACCTACACCAGAACATCTAATTTCCACTTTCATCTGTGATCTACAGTAGCCAAACTTGATAAGCGAAGAGAAAAGATTGGATTTCACTATCTTCAACAACACCACCACAAAAAAAGTAAACCATGGTTGCCCACTGGTCTGATCACAGGCAGTCCAGTCTCAGTTTGGATGTGAAGATCATTAGAAAACCATTTAGCATACTCGTGCACAAACCAAGGTTTCATTCTTTACAGGATGAGCTGCTCAAGATAAGATCCTCAACATGCAACCTGATCCACCGTAAGAAGATTATTGTCATTCTTTACAGGATGAGCTGCATGTGCTTGAGAGATGGTGAGTTGGTGGCACACTTGCCCGCTCATTTCCCCGTGGTCAGGGAATTATGGACATTATCATTCTTTTTTTGATAGCCAAGGTATCTGGCCGACTTTGGGATTACCCCCAACCCAATGCCGACTAGTCCTCGGGGCCCCGGAGTCAATGACCGGGCAGATCTCCTATGGCTACATTGTCATTCTTGGTGTGGCATCCTGTGGCTTTTCCGAAGCTAGTGCTAGAGCTGCTTCATGATTGGCATGGGGCTAGAGTAGGGAGGAGGACAAAGATTTGGCTACTAATCCCATTTTAGATGTGGCTTATTCGGAGAAAACGCAGAATAGGAGGCATTTTAATAGTGTGAAAGCTCTTTGTATAGATATGAAAGTATTTTTCTAATCAGTTTGTATAGCTGGGAGTCGAAGGAATGTAATCCAACTTCCAACAATTCCTTAATTTGATTGATCTTATCGACAAGCATAGCGGCGCATAGGGACTTTTTGTCTGTGACAATCTTTTGTAAATGAACCTTGATCCCACCTTCTTAACATATGCTTACTCTTACTGTCTTACAGTCTCACTTATCAAAAGTCAAACAAAAAACAAAGAATCACGTACCCTTGAATAAATTCATTCAATCGCGGCCACAAGTCTTCATCCCTCAATTTATTTATCGTCACAGATATCTTATCAACAACCTGAATTGCAATCCTTATCTTTGTGGAAAGACTCCTGACTAGAGTTCTTGTAGCATCAACTTTGTGAGCCTCAGCACCTCTTTCATCCAAACGCTTCAATTTACGGCATTTCCTTTCATGGAGTACCCTCATTTTCTCCTCAACCTGCAAGAGCAAGAAAATTTATTAAACAGGCATGGAAGTGAAGCCATCCATCTGGCACTATCTGTGTGTTGGCCGCAATATTGCAAATACACATATTACCATACAGCTACTCCTGCCCGCGCACGGTACAAGAGGAGTGAGCTAAATCCAAACCCAACACTAGGCTCTAGCAAAATATCCTTTATCGGAATATCCCCTTCTTCTTGGAGTACAAAATTGCATGTCAAAGCAAGGAAAAGAAAATTTAACTCATTTCCATACAAGACACATTGTGCAAGCATGAAGCATCCACGCGTGGAAAAGTAATAAAAATTACTCAAAACAACAAAAATGTTAACAAAGAATTGCAAAACATGTCCAACCATTGGATAAACACTTCTGAATAGATGTTCAAGGAAAAACATTCCAGCCCAAAGAACAAAGAGATGTCAAGAACATATAGAAAGCTCAAAGAAGAATGACAGAGGTGAACGCACGCACAAAGGAATTCCCTCCATATTTGCAATTGCCCCTTAGGAGCACTTTATGATGAGAGCTTTTAGTCACTTAAAATGTAAGAGATAACATGTCCACTGCACATGTCCCTACCATGGACGTATCCCCACGCGTCCCCCATAAAAAATATTAAAATCTAATGGACATGCCATGTGTATATACGAATCCCCGAGTGTCCAAAACGAATAAGGCGACCTTTTGACAGTTTTGAGATTAAACATAGTACAACCTTACAGAAATTGTAGTATGCTGCAAACAACACAAGGACGCTAACAGAAATCAACATCATACCTTGACTTCTTCATATAGTTTCTTCTCCCATAGGTACAGCTTATGCAAGGTAGAAGAAAGACCTTCAGACCTCTCCACCACATCGTCATCAATTCCCAAGGAAGCGGGATTGGAAACGGCAATAGAGGATGGATTGGCATTTGTAGAAGTAGAAGTAGAAGGCTGAGATGATACTAGTGGCAACGACGGTGTAAATACATGCAACATCTTGGAAGAAACTGTTTCAAAAAAAATCCAAAAGGTTGAATTAAGGGCATATGAACGAGAAGAAGATAAATCCACTTTATGCACACATAGGAATTCTGCTCAAGGCCCAGTTTGGATATTCTTGGATTTCAAAGGAAGTAATTTGATATTATCAATCAATAATGGCTAAAATATAAGTTAATCGCATAAATAGGAGTTTGATACTTTGTTTGAGAGATCCATCATTCCAAATTTCAAATAAATATTCCATAAATCCATATGCTGATATGGGTGATTTGGAATTCATCTTAGGGATTGTAGTTATCCAATGACACCAATAGCCCAATCGAAGCGAGCAAGAGAAACAGGAACCGTCACTCTCGCAGAGTCTCGCTTGCTTGCTTGCTTGTTTGCGTTCAAGGTGGATGAAGAATCTTTTCATTTCTTCTATAAAAAATACATCTCTTCTAATACTTTTCCAGCTTCCACTATAGTTTCGCAACCTGCCTTTAACACTTCCATTTTGTTTTTAAAATTGAACATCAGATCCCTTCATTCAATATTCACATCCATCCAATCAGATTCTAACAGCAATCCAAGTACCAAAACGCGAACTATTTTAGCCTCATCAACAATTTTAAAATGTCAACAGAGATAATATAGGGGTTTAATTTACCATGATAGGCAGCATGTTTCTTGTACGGAAATCTTCCAGCTTCAAGAATCTTTGCAAGCTCACTCCCCGACTCTGACGCTCGATCGAACTGGACCTGAATTTCCTTCAGAACTTCAGAGTCGCCATTCAACCTACCTGGAGCCTTGAAACCAGCCACATTTCCTCTATCCACTGACCTCTCCTCATTATCAACAACTTTCTTGTCCACCACATGCACCTCATACTCAACCGGATCACTCTCCATTGAAACACTAGGCGCCTTATGGTGTACTGGATCGGATCCATCTTCCACATCTTTCTCATCTTCAGCCACTGCCTTGGCATAATTTTTTCCACCACCGCCGCTATCAACGAACCTCTGCTTTCCATATACTTCCTTTACCACTTCATACTGGGAATCCTCATCTTCCAAATCAGGAATCCCCTCCTCCTCTCTCAATTCCTTTGAGTCTCGACTTGGCGTGTACGGAGGGTAATAACTCTCAAAATTCTCAAATGGGTATAAGAAATCCCAAGGAGAGCTTTTTGGCGGCGAAGGTGGTGGCGGAGGCGCTTTTGAACTCGAAGCCTCCGACGATGCCGCAACAGGCGCCCCCGGCAGCGGCGGATAAGAACCACCATAGGGTGGATAAGTACCACCATATTGAGGATAAGACCCACCGAAAAACCCATTCACTCCGCCACCGTAACTTGGAGAACCGTTATAGGGATAAGGACTAGGGTTTTGACTAGCGTACGGGTAAGGATAGTACGAAGAGGAAGACGAATCGCCCATCTGTACAGTCTCTGCGCTCATCGGTCGTTGCTCGTAGGACACCGAAGGAGTCGCTTTATTCCTCATATAGTTCATGTTTGTATTCATATTCATGTACCCACCACCTTGATAAGAATCAAAGGTTTCCCGATCCGCATAATTAATCTGACCATAAGAATTCAGGGGCGAAGTATTCCCGGAGTAATGATGCAGAGGAGAATCACCGTCAGAATCAGAATCGGTCTGGAAGTGAAGATGCGAGCCGGAATTGGAGTGAGAGTGATGATGAATAGCCTTGTGGGGCGGCGAACCGGACGCTTCGAGATCGACTCCTTTTCTCTGAGTCGGAAGATTCAGAACAGGAGAGGGCGGCTCCACGCCCGAATAACTCAGATCTCGATCGAAAAACCTCTGTAACGAGACCCCAACGCTTTTGAGGGAATGAAGATAGGCCAGATGAGCTTCAGCGAGAGCGTACCTCTGGTGGATTGCCTCGTCTAGAAAAGCACACCGTTCACGGCAGAGCGCCACCGCCGGAAGGTCGTCAAGCTTAGAGCTTGTACAACCCATTATTCCAAATAAATCAAATTAAAGGTAAAAAGAACTGTTACAGTGGGTGGGAGTGAGAGATGATGGAGAAATCAAACGAGAACATGGCCGTCAATTAAGGGGGTTGGGATTGAGACGAAAGAGATGATAAGGGAAGAGAAAAGGGGAGGAGGAGGAGGTAGAAGGACACAGGGGGAATCTTTGCCAGCGCGGAGTCTCTCGTCGGGTTGTAGCAGAAAGAGAGAGAGAGAGAGAGAGAGAAGGCTGCAGAATTGAGGGAGGTGGGCATCGTCGGTGAGTGTGCTGCATGTATGTATGTCTGTATGTATACATTTTATTTTCACCCTCTCTTTTTTTTTGGGTTGTGGGAATGTGTGTATGGTGTACTTTTGCTGTTCCCCTTTTTGTTAAAAATAATAAATACGTACGTAATTTTTTATTTTGCACCGATATACATCTAACAATTCTAGATTTAATTATATTTACAATTTTGCTATTTGCAAGGAATAGTGTAAGAAATGGTGCATGAAACATGTGGGGACCACTGGTTTTTATACTTTTGAAAATTTTTGCCCCCTTTTTTTCTCTTTCTCTGTCTCTAGTGGCCCCACCTCCCCACATGTTTTCTTACACCATTCCTTGCACTACTCCTTGCAAATAGCAAAATTGTTATATTTATTACATGCATAAAAATTGTGTGCACGGATTTTTTTAACAAGTTTAAAAAGTTTAAGAACATATTATTCGTGTGTACAGATTTAGATAAAAATATAATTAAATTATTTAATGCATATGAGATTTTTTTAAATAATATAAATTTTACGCATATTAACAAAAAATAACACATCTCTATTTGAATCTGTACATAAAAAGTGTTTTTTAAATTACTACTATTATTTCTGCCTTTTTAAATGTGTTTAATTTCGATTTGGGAGAATATAACCGAAAAGCCTGCATTATTAATTGTTAGTTAGCTCATGGGGGTTGGACCTGAGGGAGGAGAGAGAGAGAGATATATAGAGAGAGAGAGAGAGGGGAACTAGAACAAGCTAACGACGGGTTTGGTTTGGTATTGACTAGTACTTTGACGCCTGTTATGGACCGTGACTTTCACCAATGTATCATTCCAGAAATGCCCTTTTTTTAATGCAATTTTGCTTCTTCTTTTTTTTTTGGTCTATTCAAAGTCTCTTTCAAATTTAGTGTATTCTTCATTCAACAAATATGAAGAGGTCACCTTTCTTCTGGTGATAGTATACCTCGGTTTTTTAATTGGACGAGCGCATCTGATCGTAAAAGAAAATCTAATTTTTCGTAGGCGTAATACAAAAGAGGATATATTCAGAAACTGAGCCAGGATTAATAAATCAAAGACAAGTAGACGATCAACTGCAGCTATTTTGATTGACGGTTTGGTCTCCTTCTGCTGTAAGTTATGTATCAAAGGAATATTCGGGACTTTGGAAACTAAAAAGTTAAAATTGAGCCGTAAAATTATTTAATAATTTGATTTCTAGACTCTCCAAAGTGGTAACGCTAGTTTTTAGATTAACTGTTGGGTTCGAACTTCTTCTATAATTCTTCCCAAAAATAAATATCAATTTTCTTACGTAGTAGGGTGTGTGACGCGTCAGAACAATGTCTTTTTGGCACCTAAAATGTATCCAGCGTCTGGACACAATGTCTCGCGTGTTCAAACACGCGTCAAAATAACATTTTTTTTGCACACTACATATATATGCACAACAGAGTTCCGTTTTTGTAAGAGAGGAAATTTAAGAAAATGCAAGCAAAATAAAAATGTTTAATCTCCATGCTGCTTTTGCTGAAATTCCAAAGGGTTGTCACTTGTCAGGGGGAAGATAAAGAGAAATAAAGACAAGAGTACCACCAAGTAGTAAGGTAGAAATGGTAGCTAGATAGATTAAAAAGGTGAAAGGAAGACAAGGACAATTCAGGGATCAGATTACAATATTCATCAACTTTATGGTACTGAAAAACATAAAGAAATTTGTATATACAGATTTTCATGCACAGATTCAGAGTTCACAAAATAATAAAGAGTTTTACGTGCATCAGACAGTTTCAGACACATATATATTCGGATCTATTCACAGAAATTTGTATACGTAAATGTATAAAACTTTATGGTATTGAAAAACATAGAGAGATCTGTAAATACAGATTTTCTTGCACATATCAAGATACGGATATGTTTAAAATCGTCTGATGCACGTGTAGTTCACAAAATAATGGAGAATCTTACATGCTTCAAAACATCTATGTCTGGATCTATACACAAAAGTTATGCACATGTAGTTTACAGAATAATAGTGGGTCTGACGTGCATTAGATAGTTTCAATCACATTTGTATCCAAATCTGTGAACAGAAACTATATATATAAATGTATACAACTTTATGATACTGAAAAACATAAATGTATTTTGTAATAATGTGCCATAAATTTTGGATTTGAAACTTTAATTGGCCAACGGTTTTTTAAGACAGAATCCACATTGCACATGGCATTTTGCTTACAAAGGACAGAGTGTTGTTCTCTCCATCTTTTTTGTCTGTCACTTGACCGTTGGGAGGTATTAAATTGAATGAAAATGATTTTATTGGGAAATAATTTCATAAAAAAACAAAATGATTATATGGGAAAAATTTATTTCAGAATTTTAAAATTCATGTCTTCCTTATGTTGAACAAGGGGTTGTAGTACAGGTTGCATTATAGTATTGTATGACGGTCAAAACAACGTCGTTTTTTATTGTCCTACTGTGTTGTAATGCAGTTCGCACTATAGACGCTCGCATCCATTTTATGATATACCTTGTGTGAACCTCACTTCAATGGGTAAAAAGTCACACCAAATGTGGTTGAGATTTCGAATATTGGTCGATTCCAACGTTGTTTATTTTTCTAGGGTTTAATATTTAAAATTTTAAGGTCATATCTTCCTTGTGTTGTTTGTTGTAGGATATTTTTTTATTTTTTCTCTACCTAGTTGTTTTTCTTTTTTAAGGAGAACTTCATGTAATATACAATTGAAGGCAAGGGGAAGGGGTTGTACCTAGAACTAACTTGGAAAGCAATCATCCCACTTGGATTAGTTTGGAGTTTCCTATACCATATCTAGTTATTTTTAGCAAGAAAAGTTTATAAATTAATGCCACGTCCTAATCGTTGATAAAATAATATCGTATTTTCGCCAATATAAATTCAAATTATTTTGTCTTTTACCTTTTTTTCTTGCTCTATGCATCTCATCTGAATAGTTGACTAAGATCAAACAGACCGATCCAGAGAGAAACGTGCCCGAAAGCACCACCAAATGTTGTTATCAAATTCATGGAAATCAGCTTCGACTTTCTCTACTCTTTCTTCTGCTTCCTCGTCCAATCCAACGCATTGTCCTCTTTAAGCACTTGCTTGGCTACTACTACCTTAATGCCTTTGCCAAATCACAACCCAATTTAGATGAACGAGTCATTGTTTACTCATTGTTAAACTAGTCTTTAAGAAAATGTTAATCTTAATAGCAAAAAATATAGAAAACAGCGTCCATGACACAATTTTAAGAACTAAGAACATAGATCAAGATAATGGACGTTGGTTCAAGGATGAAAGTGAGACCCATGTGCATCATAGGACTTCAGACGCATCAGTTATATCCAGATAAAAATATAATATATCACCCGTGTTTAATTTTGTTTCCCGTTTTGTACCATCCTTTTAAAGGGAGTCATTTATTTTTTTGGCAAATCCCTCCTTCCAAGGAGTCAAAGGGAAATCCTCAATGAGATTTAGTACTTCATGAGGGTTAAAATTTGGACCCGAGGCCACTGCAGCGCACATCAAAACGAACCGGTTTTATCGTTCCAAAAATTGTTCAAACAATTGAACAGTGTTCGTGTAATTATTTTAATGTCAAAACGATGTCTATTTGACATGTAACACGTCCTATTATGTATTATGTACAACAAAATCCTCCAATCCTTAACATTTAATATCATTAAAAGACATGATTTCGCAATCACAATTTAATGGACACCATTAATATAATTCTATGTTGACTTAGATGGGGTGAAATTATTGAATAATAAATTGGATGGGCAATAATGTAAATTCAATCGTCCAATGAACAGCAGTTATTATGATCAGATTGGCACTAAATTCATAATTACGCAATGAAGGAGTCAACATTTGGAAAAGTAGCTTTCAGAATGTTGACCCATCTTCTCCACGCAAAACGTGTTCAACTAGGAGTCTTTTATTTTTTCCTCGCCGCAATTTCTAGTATTCTAGATGTACTATGCAGCCATTTGATGAAATTACAAT
Source organism: Arctostaphylos glauca (assembly GCA_019985065.2). Lineage (NCBI taxonomy): Eukaryota > Viridiplantae > Streptophyta > Magnoliopsida > Ericales > Ericaceae > Arctostaphylos > Arctostaphylos glauca. The sequence goes on along the minus strand of JAHSPW020000005.1, from coordinate 458,859 downwards.
ACTAACCTTGTAAACATGCATATATGGTTCTTCTTCAAACAACCTGAGGTGCACAACACGCATGATGTGTACAGTACACAACACGCATGATGTGTTGCATTGAAATATGTAAATGAAATCAACAATCACACACAATATAGAATACGAAAAACAATAAAGGGATTGACATGGGATTTACACAGTTCCCTAAGACCGAGTACATTCACAGGAGCGAAACGAGTTTTATTATTTGGTATATTATCTATGTTTTTACAATAAAGAATATTCAAATAGTACTCTATTTCAACCTAATTAGGTCGTTTCGCTACGCTCCGCTTGTCATCTGACCTTTGCCTAGAACTCATCAGAATCTCTCCATATGAGCCACAAGTTCTAACAAAACAATATCATTTTAGCTACTAAAATATTGCCTAAACGGTTGAAATATCCATGCTACACTTTAATAGTCAAAACAGGTAGGGGAGGGCCCCTCAAAAATTTTTAAAAAATTTAAGACTTATGTATAAATTTTAAAAATTATAAAAACAATTACATATTGGCCCCCCAAATTATATTCAATCTCCTCCTTTGTCAAAAAAAAAAAATCTCGACCCCGCAACCTCGAATCTTGATTCTGCCCCTGAAAGCAGGCACGCACCTTGTTATGTGTTATGCACAAAAGAACCTTTGTCTACCTTCAAAAGAACCTTTGTCTTATATCCAAAAGACCTTCCTTGGTTAGTGGCAAATCCAAATTTATTAATAACACCAGCGCCAAGTTTTTACGTATGGACTTACGTAATCTTTTTGATTGGTAAATAAAAGTTAAATGTTCATTGATGGTGGAAAATATTCGATAGAAAATTAAAAAAAAAACACACAATGACATGTTCAACATTTACACAACATATTTATATGTCATTGTCTATGAATTATTAATTTTCAATGTCACTAGATTAAGGGGTGTTTGGCCATCCCATATTTTCATTTTGAGTATTTATGAGCAGACTATAAAATACATTGCGCCAAATGAACTGTAGAATGTATAATTTTAAAATCAATTCCAGATGAGCTTTCTGAGTTATCTATACAAATTTACATATTATTCTTCTACAAAATCTATTCTATGTATTATCATCAAACCACTTTCACAAATTCTAATTATAATCTCAAAATCCAAAATTTATAACCTAAACTCTAAATAATAATCGACTCCCAAACACCATTTATTGGATTATTGTCATAATATTTTTTCGTCTTTATTTGAATTTTTTTATAATTTTTTATTTTGCATCAATTTTTTGTTGACTATTGGTTAGCCTCGACAAGAGATTTCAGAAAAGTACAAAATCATGTTCAAAAACTAAAACAAAAAAAAACAAGAAAAAAGTTAAAAACAAGATTTGTTTTGACTTATTTTCGTCTTTAGTAATTTTTTAAACTTTTGCACATAATTTTTTACTTTTTAGATTCATTTCGTCAAGACAAACCAACAAACCCTAAAAAATTAATAACAAAAATGACAAAGACAAATTTTTTGAATAAAAATAAAAAATAATTAATTTAGTTAATTTTGGCCCGTCGGGACTTTTTGTTTTGGTTATTCCAACTACTACAATATTTTCTTTTAAAGACAGCTCAAGGAAGATTTTTCTCAAAATTTTCTATATTTCCTTCCAGAATCATACTATTATATTTTATTTTGTTGATGACATAAGATGGTTGGAACTAACCCATAGTTTTCTCACATTAAATTAGTGTATTTTTTTAATGCATTTATATATGCAGGGTTGATTAGAACATAAAGAAATGATTAAAATAAAAAAAATGGGGGCAAGAATTCAAAGGTCAGAAAGAGGGACCAAGAAGTAATTTATTAATACTAATTTTCTATTCAAAGTTATTTGATTTGGAATATTCAAATTCCGTGACTGCACGTGGTTGAAGGGTTGCATGTGGAGGAAAAGGTGTCTATGGGGGGGCATCAGATTTACTCTCCTCATGCACAAATAGACCAACTAGGAATGTTGTGTGTATAATGTATGTATAGCTGGTATTCCTTTACATACATGTGGAGGAAAAGGTCCATGGGGGATTGCCCGGAGCTTATCCCGGTGCCGGCCCTACTTAGAGGGTCACTTTATGTCCTTGAATCGATAACAATTTTTCGGCTAACCTAGCCCCCTCCGTCTCTTGCGACCAACAAGGGGCGTAATATATTCACATGTCGTCCATTGACTACGCCTTTCGGCCTGATCTTAACTCACCCTCTATGGACGAACCTTGCGGAGGAACCCTTAGGTTTTCATGGCATTGGATTCTCACCAATACTGTTTGCGTTACTCAAGCCAACATTCTTGCTTCCACTTTGTCCACCATTGCTCGTGAGCTCCATATATATCAGAAGTTATTTAGTATATCTATGTCTGAATCTATACACGAGAGTTATGTTTGTAAACTTCCTTTAAATTGTATGTGTAGGAATACCAGATATGCATAGGATACACACACACAACATTCCCAATTGGTCTATTTGTGCATAGAAGATGAGTAAATTCAAATTCAGATGTGTTCGAAATCGTTTGATGAACGTGAAATTCACATTATTTTAAAAAAAATCCTATTTGTATCGATAATTTTTGAACACATATATTTTCGAATATGTGCATGAGAACATGTATGTAGACTTTCTCTACAATTCATTATACATTACAGTAGATTTCATTTGTTGCTGTCAAAATAACATTGTCAATGTTATTTTTTAGTTTATCAGAGCGAATCTACCCTGGTGCCAATTGTCGTGTATTACACCGTTGTAGGACAACTAAACAAGTCCTAAGATTTTTTAAATTCCCTCTCCCATTTTGCAATGCAAATTCGTCAGCTTGAATAGATTGAGAGATTTTTCAAAGTCAACATTGGAGCAAATTGGCACCAAAAATGAGTGCGTCATCGTTTAGCAACAGAAGATAATGCGGATTGGGATTGTAGTGCATGCTGTAAAATAGTAAAAACAACCTCATTTTAGCTGTTCTAAAAACTCTGTAATACATCCCGGACTACCACCTCTGAATCTATGGGGGAACTTGCTCTCATTCAAGTGTTTTTGTTTTTGGTAAAACTTTATCAGTTTTAAATTCATCATTATTATTATTATTTTTTACTTTATCAGTTTTTAAATTGTGGACCCCACTTCATTTTTTTTATTTGATTCTTGATCTATGAAGTTATATAGTACACAAAGGTATATGTACAATAATTGATCATAAACACCAAGAATGTGTGGGGCACTTGTTAAAAGATAAAACTATAATGAAGGGAATATCCCTTTAAATTTTGTCTTGTATAGGGGTATTCTAGAAAATTGCTAAAACTTAAAGGGCAGATTTTAAGATTTGATCGGGACAAAATAGCGGTGGCAATTTCATCCAGTCAAATCCAATCCCCTCCGCTATCTGAGCTGTTTGGATTGGAGTTTTGTGATTTTTTCGAGAAATTGAATCAAGTTTGGAGATAAAAATCCAAAAAAAATTTGGAAGAAAAGATCAAAACCAAATCGACGTACCTCTGATCCGATCCCACTCCAATGTTAGCCTTGTTTTTTAAATGTTATATATTATACATATATTTATTCTTATAACCACTAAATACATGTATATAATAATTATTTCACGGAAATTATAAAAGAAAAATTGCCTTGAGGATGAGATTTTCCATTCGGGAAACATGACAGGAATAGGGGCAAAATCAAATTCAGGAACTAAAAACGAAAATGGTAAACTCATCTCCAGTTCGTCATGTTATCATCTATTAAAGTCGGGTCTTCTAAACTTCAGCAATGACGTGAACCCCTCCAATAAGATAGAGTTTCTTTTTCAAATAACATGATTGATGACATTAGGAGAAAAATGAAAAGAAACAAAAACCATCGGTGCTTTCTATTGACTCTCATAAAAGCAACAAGAGGGTTCATGAAACGAAATTTTGGAAATTTCTAGTCTTATGATTAATACACATATATAACATATATATATATATAATAAGTGACACTTCTATAATGCACGTGATTCGATACATGGTGAAGGAAGAGGAGGAAGATTACCATTATACCATTATTAGGATAAATTAAATTTATTTGGGAAAATAGTTTGAATAACAACTAAGAAAATAAATGAGTCTAGTTAACGAAAAATAAATGAAAACGAATAGAAAAGAGACGTGAATATAGAACACTTAAGAAAGAGAGAAAGATTAAGACTTGGAAAAGAAAATCGAAGGCTGTAGCTCATATGCATGGAATTGAAAAGGTCTATTGACACAAATTTATGTGCACAGATTCGGACGTAGATGTGTCCAAATTCATTCAATCCATCGGTCGCATGTATATTGGACAATTTTGACCATATTTGTGAATGAATTTGTGTAGACAAATATGTTCTCGATGAAATTATATGTATGATTCTCGATTTTGTTTTTGAAAGAAAAAAAGACGTACAATTAAGACTACTCCCTCTTAATATATATAGGGTCCATTTGAACTGTGGTATTTATTGAATTTTTTTTATTTTTATGTGAATTTTTTTGTAACTTTTTGGTTTTCATCAATTTTTTGTAGTTTATTAGTTCATATCGACGAGAGCTTTTAGAAAGTTATAAATAGTGGACCAAATTTGAAAAAAATTTGAAAAAAACAAAAATAATTCAAAAACAAAATTTTTTGAGTTTATTCATCGTCTTTAGTGACATTTTTTAACTTTTAAACATAATTTTATACTTTTTAAATTTTTTTCATCAAGACGGACTAATAAATGACAAAATATTGAGGTCAAAATAATAAATGCCAAAAAAAAGGGATAAAAAATAAATTTAAATAAATAATTTAGGCCAAATATAGCCATATATAATATCATAGCTACATACCATTTGCCAATAATTAGCCCTAAGAAGAAATTCAGCTCTCATGAACAATTACGAAAGACTTATCCAAACTTTATGTCGACGTCCAAAGAAACTTCTTACACACGTAACTTCTCACATATGGATTGATTGCACGTTGATAGAACGAATTCCATGATTTATTTTACCCGTGACTATTATTGCATTATTAAATTATGTTATACAATGTAAAAATTTAACCTAGTTCGGCTCGTTTTGACTAAATTAATTGTGGTGTGTTTTGAAAAAATTTAATATAGGATTTTGTTTGAATTTATAGGATAAATAAGAGAATTACCCGTAACGTTATAATTAACTGTAGTTTGAATAATTTAGCCCAACTAGAAGTCAATAAGCTAATAATTGAAGACTACCTGTGTCTTTTATTTTTATTGTACATTTCTGCCTTGTGGTACAAATCAAAACCTAAAATCATAATTTACCTGAAATAATTTACCCGAAATGGGCATAGATTTTTTAGAATATTAAAGTAGCCAACGACACTAAATGTTTATAACATAATATAGTTCTCTTAACACTTCTCAAAAAATATTCTTTGTACAAAGAAAAATAAAAATCAATTATACTAATCATATTCATTTTTTTTAGTGAAATAGTTTTTGAGTCTTGGAATTCATCTTGCCATCTTTTTTAAAATGGATTGTTTCAGTTTTCAAACCTAATCTCCAAATTAAACAAGCTTTTAACAAATTCACTAGGTTTTTTTTTCTCAATTTTTATGAAGTTAATTTGCGTTAAATTTCTTGGATTAATATTTGTCTTGTCGAAAGGAATCTAACAAGTAAAAAATATGAGCAAAAGCCCAAAAGTTTACTAAAGACAAAATGAACGGTTTGAGTAAGCTGTTTTTTTTCTATTTTTGGTATCTTTAATTTTGTCCTATCTGAACTTTTTCAATTTCGATTTATATTTTTATACTTTCTCGCCTGCTCATGTCGGGACACATGAGAAACATAAAAATTAACGAAAATTATATAAAAAATTAAAAATACCTACTATCTTTAATAGAAAATAATTTAGTCCAAACTCAGCCTAGTACTCTATATATTAATAAGTTTAATAGTTAGACAATGATGATACCAAAACCATGCTAATTTTCCTTTATGGTGCTTGCTATATAAAAAATATGAGTAAAAGTCTAAAAAATTCACTAAAGACGAAAAAAGTTCGTAAAATAGTATTTCTACTATTTTTTGTGTCTTTAACGTCGTTCTATTTGAATTTTTTTAATTGCAACCTCTATTTTTATAATTTTTTTGATTCTTCTCGTCGAGACGAATGAGATATAACATAAAAAAATTGATGAAAAATAAATAAAAATTACAAAATATCAAATACTACCGAGAATATAGTTTTAGTAAAAAATAATTTAGTCTACACTCAGCCTATAGTACTCTATTTTTTAATAATTAGACAAGGATGATACCAAACCATGCTAATTTTCCTTTATATACGTACCTTTAAGACTTGGCTCCCATTAGGACCACTTTTGTCACATCCTTTTGTCTAAAAGCATATGGCATGCTTCAAGAACCAAAAGAAAAAGTCCAAAAAGTGTAAGAAAAAACAAAACCCTAATTTTAATATTATGAAAAATTCAAGAGTTAGTTCAACATGATTTGAATTTTTATAGACCCAAAAACTATTTGGAATTATCAGGGAAATAGAATTAGCCCATTTTAAATGGTGGTTCATCTACTTTAGGACAAACTAGTTTTCTTGTGTTTTGCTACATGTTTTTTTTCTAGGTTTAACAAAAGCTAACAAGATTAGAAAAAATTGGTGGCTTAAACTTGCACAACATCAAAACCTTTTTGTTGGAACAATTTGAAAAATTAGAATTTTAATGACCATTATAATGAGAATAATATAACTTTCAATGCAAATGCAGATAGACATAGGAATTTTACTGTGCTAACGCATAACAAGATATGTTCCCGATAAAATGGCACCATTTTGCCGATCAAAATGTTGCCGAGTACAATCTCCAAATACTGCCCAATCGCTTGGGTGATCCTGGTATTGTTTTTGTGATATCCCGTCACACATCGAAAGTCTATATGGGTGATCCTGGGTATATAAGGAACCATGTAAATTACTACTAATAATTTGGACTTAAGCATTTTGGGCCGTGTGGTTGGACTCCAACAAATTTGTTAGGTCAGTGGGTTACATGGGACATTACAGTTTTGGAATGCAACTCACGTACAACAAAGTCTCCAAATCCAATGCAGACCGGAGAGGGAACGGATGGGGGGCCAAGTTACCATCAAACATTTTGAAAAATCTTATTTTTCTATGATATGTTTTGGTATTTATGAGTTCCAACTAAATTATTTTTTTATTAAAGACAGTGATTATTATTTTATATTTCATACAGTACTTTTAGAACAAAACGGTTAACAAAGATACGAATAGATGGGTAAGAGTATTTATCTCTCCACCACGTCAGTATGCAATGAAGAGAGTAGGACGTGCGGGGCTCATACCAAATCCAACTTCTTGGAAACAGTCTTTTCAAAAAAAAAAAAAAAATTGTTTTTAGTGAAAACTTTTGAGCCAGCAAAAACTAATAAAGAAATAACTCTCTTCAACAACCAAAAGGAGAGAGAGATTCAAATCCTCGATAGTTTTTCTAGGTTTTTTTATTAATAAATTCTTTCTTTTTTTATTCCACTTACAGCAAGACAAATGATTAGTCCAAAGTAAACTTTTGATGGAAATTTAATAGAAATTGAGGGCAAAAAGACTAAAAAGGCGCTGACAATAATACTCAATTTTTTATGAAAAAACAAATGAATTATTGATGTGGAGAAAAACCTAATTTCGGTACTTTTTTATTTCCTTTGGTTTGGTTAGGATTAGGATGGGGATGGGAAGAAATAGTGTTTTTGGACGTCATTACATATGCATTATTAGGGCAAATCATGCATTTTGTGCAAGTATTCCTTTTGGCAATCTGATTTGTTAGAAAAATTAGTCTCCAAAAAAAAAATGATATTTATTCGACTCGCGAGAGAATTCGAACAACATAAGATTACGCCAATAACAAAAAATTACAGACAAACTAATGCAATTCCACAAACCCCGGATGAACTTTAACAACATAATTAGATTTCTCGCACAAGTCTTCCAGCTTATCATCTTGAAACCAAAATAGTTAGAAACAAGAAATAGAATGTGGTTGATAAGTCAAGAACAATTATTTGATGAAAACAGAATTATAAACCAAACCGAGGCTTGTGTTTTACACAGTTTTCTTAAAATAGATCTGTCACATCTGAGTGTCGGTTGAGGTATCAACCAGCGTCTGTCTCTCAAGATACAACGGTTATATATCACACACACACCATGCACTAAGATTGTTAATTTGACGAACTGAACATTGTTTGACTCTCTCTCATACAAGAACCATAGTTTGAAACTCGACAAAATGAATTTTTAGAAGAACACTAGATGAAGTTTTCTAATTGATTTTTTTCTGTCAAATTCAGAGGAGGTAGAACTCAATTTAAATATATAAGGAAAAGGAAAAAAGTATTTCAGATTCATCCGATTAATACATCCATTAATCGATGGCCTTAATTTCAGTATTAATCTCTCCAAATTTAAAATTGAAAAATAATGAATACTTAATGAATTTTGTTCAATATCCCAATGTTTTATATTCCTTAAGAGTATAAAAATCCACTTAGACCCACCTTCATTGGTATTTGGGTCCCAATATAATTTTGGCTCAAAAATACTAAAAATCCTTAAATAATAATTCATTTTTCCAACACTATTCCCTCACAAACAAGACAAAAACTTTAGTACCTTTAGTGGGGTTCCATTACATGTGTAGGAGAGTCCATGGGGATTCAAGGAAACTTGATTACGACCTAATTTGGTCAAAATTAATTTTCCAGTGGTTAGGCAGGCACCCTGTTGTTCGTGATGTTACGATGAATCTACCAAATAATTCTCATAAATGATGTGATGGGTTCACGAAAGGAGATAGACTTTTGGTGTCACATTAGTACCTTAGTGGGGTCCCATTCCATGAGTAAGAGACATTCTACGGGGGATTCAAGAAAACTTGATTACGACCCAATCTTATGCTATTTTTATGTCTTCATTTATAAGAAAAAAAAATTACCTTTTTTAGTTTTGCATTAAATTTTTATTAATTATTGTTTCGTCTCAGCAAGAGAAATCTAAAGTTAAAAAATAATATGACCAAACATTTTAAAAAGTTCACTTATGATGAAAATAATTCAAAATTGATGTTTTGATTTATTTTTGTTTATTTTTAAGTTTTTTAAAATTTTTATTTATATATTTTTATTTTCAGAAATCTCTCGTCGAGTTGCACCAATAATCTATAAAAATTTGACGCAACTAATAGATTCGAGTATTTTTTGGGTAAAGAAAAAAATTGAAAAAAAAATTAGGCTAAATCAAACTGTAATTTTAAATTGCTTAGGCCATCTTTAACCTACACTTTATATTTCTATTTTTTCCTCTAGTTCTCCACTTTGAAGGAAAATAAAGCTCAAATCCACCCTCTATTTTTTCCTCTATTTGACAGGATAGAGTTTGCTACTCCAAATAGGAGGCATGAGAAAGGAAATGAAGAATCCTCCAAACCAATTTTTGAAGATAATAAGAGAGAAATAGTTGAGTTTTAAATTAAAATATATCGTGATTGGACCAATCATTCATAGTATTTGGTCAGTTTACACGCACCTCAACTAATCTATATTGATCAATCTCATTGTTTATTAGCGGGTTCCCAATAAAAGCCAGAACAAATCCTTGTATATGGACTGACCTCGTAAGAACTGGCAACAACTAAGAGGTTTCGAATCTGAAAACTTAGAACGAAGTAAATTTCAAGGTCTCAGACCTTAACCACTAGCCAATCCTAATGAGAAAATACTTAGAAATGAAGATAAACATAGAGATATAAAAGATGTATGATTAGAGTAAATTAACATGAATATCAAATTCTCTTAATTCAGTTTTTAATAGATTACTTTATTTTCATCATCTCAATTAATAGAGTTTTAGTCTTTTAGAAGATGTTGGATAAGAGATATACTTTTAGGAAGAATAAGACCCATCTAGCCACTATATGATTATCTTTAAGTTTTTTAAACTTATGCTTATAGGGATAAATAATTTGATTATCCATCGAAATCATTAATTACTTTGTTATTGGAATGATTATTGTCCTCCACACCAATCCCACTATTGATAGATCATGCAATTAGTTGAAAAAATTATTCAGTAATCCACAGCTCTTCCGACCACATAATAGTGTGGTACCCACCATAAAAGCGTGTGAATCTCACACTAATGTATGATGAAATTTTAAAAGATGCACTTTATTTTTTTTATTAAATACAGTCGATACTATTTGATATTTAGTAATTTTTTATTTTGGTATTTCTTCATTTGTCTTGAATAAAGGAAACGAAAAAGTATATTTAAAGGACCAAAATTGAAAAGTTTCAGATAATACAACGCTAAAAACACTAAAAAATTATCTTTTTCAATTTTATTTTCGTCTTTAGTAAAGTTTTGGGACATTTGCTCATGTTATTTTACTTTAAAAATTTCTTCCGTCAAGATAAATGACTAATTTAAAGGATATATGTCTTTTGATTTTCAGTATGTTATAGCACACCCCGTCGTAAATGAAGCTGGACACGTGTTGATACCAGATTTTGGCCTCACCGCTCAATTATTATGAAAAAAGCCATCGGAATGGGTTTAAAAGAATTTGTGCACAAAAAGACTATTTTGCCTTTGCACAGTCTGGGGTTCGGGAGTACTGTTTACGAAACCACTTCATCAAGTCATGAGACCCTCATACTATTGATCAGTACGACGACACGAGTCCAGTGACAGTGATTGGGGTGAAATCGGACAACGCCGACAATTTTTGATTGCTCATAACGGGATCTCGGAGGCACAATTTATGAGCTGATGTGTTCAGACATCGAGAGGCACATGTTATTGATCAGCACAGAAATACGAGTCCGTCGGCTGTATCCACGGTCAAATCCGAATTCGGTAGCTCAAGAAACGGCATTTTAAAGAATAGTAGCAGTGTACCGATGATTATTTGGGAGTTAGGATTGCGAGCCGACGTGCCCATAAATCAAATATTGGACTCAAAATGATCCTCTCGACGATACGAGTCCATTGGCTGTATCCGGGGTCAAATCCGAGTTCGTTTGGACGTCCGAAAGATTAAAAATAGCGCGCAAGGTGTTTTGTACACAGTGGCATTTTTGTAATTACCCAGAAAGGACATGACGTCAGCAAAGGACACGCACACGCACGCGCGTGTGGTGCACGCGCCTGGAATGCCGTGCACGGCTCGTGCGCCGTGCCCGACTTAAATGCCGTGCACGGCTTGGAAATAATTCGGTGCGGGCGATCCCGGGTACAACGATGATGTGGCGGACGTCCATGGGCTGACAAATATTGCCGTCTCTCTCTCCTCCCGCGTGTTCACCTCCCAGCGCGCCACGTGTATAACCGCTGCCTCTCACCCGCACCAGATCCTCCTCCTCCCTGCTGCCACCTGGTACACCCAATCCGTTTGTGACACGTGTCCGGCTAGAAAGCCGTGCACGGCCTTTGCGTTCTGATCAGGTGCGGACGGTCCCTGGTGTTGCACTGACGTGGACCTCTCCTATTGGCTGGAAGTTACCACCTCTTTCTCTCTCCGGATGTCTCCCTCTCACGCTCCGCCACGTGTCCGTAACAGCCGCTCTCACCCACACCGAATCCTTCCCTCTCTGCCGCGCCATTTCCCTCTCCATTCCCTAGCTGACACGTGGCCCTCTCTCTCCTCTCTCTCACGCGTAACTCTCAGCTCTCTCTCTCTCTCCCTCAAACCGTCTCTCTCTCTCAGCTCTCTCTCTCTCTCTCTCTCTTCTCTCTCCCCTCTCTCACCGCCTTTATTCTTCTATAAAAACAAAACGCGCAACAACTTTTGGAGGACGGATTTTTTTAGGAAGAAAACCCAGAGGGAATTGGACGGAGAATTTTTGGGAGAGAGAAAAAACCAGAGGAAAAATACAGAGAAGAAACCCAAACCCAGAGAATTTTACAGAGAGACCAAAAACCAAAAACCTTTTGCTTTCTTTTCTTTTTTATCAACTGCGCAGATATCCCGAGAGTGAGAACCTAACTTCAGTCATCCATTGTCAAATATTTTTCGACTCTGTAGTCGTAGAGTATTTGACACCCAAAATAAATTAGAGTTAGGATTTTTAGATAGGACTTTTGGCCCAAAAACAAGAGGAGGTTCTGCCCATTTATTTTCAGATTTAGGAAGATCCGAACGTGCTATTATATTAGCATAGCTCGAGATAACAGGGTTTTAAAACTCAGTGTTATGTCGGGTTATGGTTTTACTTAGCCGTTCGCGTGTCTTTCTGATTTTCATGTAACCAGTTGATTCAAATATCAATACAGAGGTATAATTGCAACAATTTATCTCATTTCAATATCTGTCTTTTTTTTATTTAATTTCTGCTCTGTACATTTAATTTCTTTTCTTTTTTATTTAATGTAAATACTACGCTTAAGAGCTGATGTTCGCATCTCTAGTCCGCGGTTCTGGAATTTCTAGTCCTTTTCCTGAAATTCTCAGTCCGCACTTCTAGAATGACAGAACATTTTTATTTATCTTTCTGCTTTTTTTTATGTCAATATTAATTGGGCATCCGCATCTCTAGTCCGCAGTTCTAGAAATTTCTAGTCTGCACTTCTAGAATGTCAGGATTTAGCCCGCTAAATCACGAAAGTCGGTGTTTGGCTCTGCCAACTACTTTTCTTGATTTAAGCAAAAATCACTGTAAGTAAAAATAATACTCCGGCATATCGCTCGATTGCGTCGGCCCCTGTCGGAACTAACTTCTAATTTTTCCCCTTTCCCAGATCCCGTAACTTTTCCTTTTTTTTACCCCTTTCCCGTTTCCCCGTAACAGTTACTGCAATTTTCTTTTTATTTTTATTTCACATAAAATCAATAAAATGAAAAAATTCGTTACTTCATAGCTAAGTTATATGAATAGTGTTGTTAGTTCACGCTGGCACACTATCCATATTACTTGGTTAAAAATCCCGATAATCTCGGAATTCCATAAACACGCGGGTGACATAGGTAGCCCATGTTAGTGTTTTTGGGATGAAAATTTAACGGGCAATGCACGTTATCTTTTCACGACAGAATATCGTGACTAAAGTGACATTTATTAAAATTTGCAATTTGGACCGCCAGTGATTGTGTAGCTGCCGGGATGAAGAATTGCAGATAAATAAAACCAGTTAAATGAAAAAAATTCGTTACTTCATAGCTAAGTTATATGAATAGTGTTGTTAGTTCACGCTGGCACACTATCCATATCACTTGGTTAAAAATCCCGATAATCTCGGAATTCCACAAACACGCGGGTGACATAGGTAGCCCATGTTAGTGTTTTTGGGACGAAAATTTAACGGGCAATGCACGATATCTTTTCACGACAGAATATCGTGATTGAAGTAACATTTATTAAAATCTACAATTTGGACCGTCAGTGATTGTGTAGCTGTCGGGATGAAGAATTGCAGATAAATAAAACCAAAAAAAGAGGTTAACATGATAAATTCATTAATAAAACGGAATCAGATTATTGTTAAACTTGAAAATTCCTGCCAGGGATTTAAGGTACCTGGCACTCAGGGAATAGAAACATGACGTGCAGATACCAGTTTGCGTATCATGTTTCAGTCAAAGTTTAACATATATCCGTTCCAACCCTTTTGCCACCAAAAGCTAAATTGCGTAAGCCGGGGTTCTATCCCCGCACATGTTTTATTTTTAATCCAATTGTATAGCAATCACTTGATATTTATTAAATTTGGCCAAGGATAATAAAATAAAATTAATTGGGAAAATAAAGTACCGAAAGGGCGATGTTGGGTGCCTAACACCTTCCCAACTCGTAACAGTAAATCCCCGAACCCATCTCTGTTTTCAAGACCAGTTTTCTTTTAAAGGAGTCATTTTTATAAAACAGAATCGTATTTCTGAGTTAAAATTAAATTATTTTTCTAAGGGCATCTTCTTCGAAAATGGCCTTAGAGGATGACTTGACACACCTAAATTTCATGTCAAGTGGCGACTCTGAGTTTTTAAAATAAGTCCCAGCTGTTAAACAATTTTCATTAAACGTCGCATTTCAAAGTCAAGAAATTATTCAGCCCCGTTCAAACAATTCACATATTCGCAAGGGGGGCTGGGCAATTTCCGGGCGCGACAACACGCTTGGGATAATTGTGTGATGACATGGGTGGTGTCTAAGAACATTTCTAACCATAGCGGCCTGTTTGTTAGAGGTTATAGAAAGGATGTACTATTATCCCCGCGAATATGGCCATCCGGATTTGATATTTTCAAGGTTTGTTTATTTTCTTGCATTTCCGATGTAATGCCCAAAACTATTTTAGTTTTATATATAGTTAGAGATAAAATTATACCACGCCTCCCAAGCCAGGATAACTAGCATGTGAAGGAGGAACATCTAGCCTTTTATGGCCATGGTGATTGGACCGTGATGTCCCTACGGTTGATATTGAAGCAACGGTAAAGTTTTTGAAAGGGTAGTACTAGCTAGTAGCATAATCTTATGTGTTTGGTTGAGTGTTTCTAAAACGATTTTTGGAGAAAAAACTCTGACATGTTGTTTGATATAAGTGTTTCAGAAAAAAAAAATTTCGAAGTGTTTCTCTCTCTCTCTCTTCATTTATAGAGAGATGAAGTTATTTGGGAAAAAAATTAAAAAATTTGGAAATTTTTTTCTAGAAACTTGTTTAGGAAAAAGTTTTCCAAACAAGAAAACGAACACAGCCAATCTGGTCTAAGAGGCAATAGAGTGGACATAACCATAGACTTCTTACATGGTCCTGAACAGTATGGTCCCCAGCTTTGTTTTCATAAAATTGGGTTTTTTCAATTGAAGTTAATGTTACGTTGCCCTTTCCTTGTTCAGAAAAAGTAAAAGAGACAGCAGTGTGAAATATTTCTCAATGGACGAAAGCTTGACAGAATAATGTTGTGTGGAGGTAGAAGAAGATTTACAGGTTGTGAACTTTTCTCGAAGAAGAAGAAACGACGGTATGAAAAGGCATTGATTTTCTTCTCGTACTTCAACCGCAGTTAACTTTTAGTTTCAGTCAGCCAGTTATGAGAAACGGTTACGACTGTAACCCCTCACCTACCAAGTTAACAATGCAGGTTCGGTTCTCGAAATCTGGTCGAGATCTTCTCTTGGTTAACTACTCTCTCTCTCTCTCTCTCTCTCTCTCTCTCTCTCTATATATATATATATATATATATATATATATATATATATATACACACACACACACACATGTATATTTATATGTATATGAATTTATGAGAGTTCTAACATCCGTCATTTTGATTTAATACACCTTCAAGATTTGAATAGTACCTGTTGTTTTCGTAAAGGAACAACCCATATCCCATTAGTGCTACTGGACTGAAACCAGCTGAAAGACACTCTGATACTTAAGTCAACACATGTATGGTAAAACAAAAAATAATTGTACTTGTAATTAATTGCGTACATTTTTAAGTTCTGTAATCTCCTTTATATATATATAGGTGGTTAATTATCCCCAAATCTATAATGAAATTATTCGAGAATTTTTTTTCCAATGATCGGGGATTTCATTCTGAAATTTTTTCATAACTCTTGATACCCCAAATGGTACTCCTTCCATTAGTCCAAGCCTTTCATACAGGGGCTCTTACCATAATCTCGAAGTTACCATACTAGGCTTCTTTTCATAAGACCTCTTCTCTTAATCCTCCAGCAGGGAGGTCGGGACTCAGCTCGACAACTATCTATGCAGTCGAACCAGATGATTGTCTCGCCTTTTACCAGACCTGTATACCCTAGCGCCTAATAGGTCCAAGCTGACTACCAGTACGACCCATCACTTCAATTAAATGAGACGGTCTGATATATATTTCGATCCACTACATAATTCATTTCTACTCTTTATATTAATATAGTGATTCTTTCTATTCTTATAGAGAGAAATAATGATAAAAAAGTCTATAACACGAAATATTTGTGCACATCCAGACACAAAATCGTTCGGAAGTAATGAAAGCACGTGGAGGTCACATGATTATAGAGGACTCCACGCGCATTTAACGTTTCCAAATACCTCTGTATCCGGATGTACACAAATAATTTGTGTTTCTAAACTTGTTAATTAATAAATTATTAAATTGAATATACAATTTCTAAAAATTTCTCACACTCAATTGATCATTCTGATTCTATATTTTTTTCTAACCTGAGAGGCACTAGAGTGGACATAACCATAGACCTCTCATATCACATGGTCCTCACCAGTGGTCCCACCCCATCCACCCACATGCTGCTACAAGTCTAAAACCATGGAAGTTAGCTACAAGGTAAGAGATAGGTTCATTCATTGGTCTAAACAATACCATAACATTAAAATAACAAATCCCTCTTTTGTCTTGTTTGGCCTTTTAATTTTCTCCCATTCCACCACTTCTATTCACAATTGGAAAGATCAAGCATACACACCACCCCAGATCTGGGTCCTCGTAGTACACCAAATACACTATGAAATCACTCAAAAAAAAAAAAGCATCGAGAAAGATCGAGCATATGTGTTTTATATAAAATGATTAGTCAATGGTCTCGTTTATATTGTGTTTTACATTGTATTCCTATGTGTTTATTGAGCTTTTTTCACTTCAGTATCATGCGTCATGCGCTTTGCTTCTCTTTATAGATAGAGAACGTTGTCTTCAGAGTGAAAAGCAAGCGCAAACAATAAAGAATATAGTCCTCTTTGGCTCTACCATAACGAATTAATTGATTTAATGTAGGCATCACTTTTCATTTGCTTTTTTCTCCCAATTTTTGCCATATCGCTAGTACTTATTCCCTATACAAATTATCACCTTTTTATTTATACAGAAATCTAATCGTCAAAATGTATATATACATAAAAAAAAAGCCATCATCGACCAAAATCCAAACATATCAATCTTATTTCAAGATATCATCATTCCTATCCGCATAGCCGGAGCTATGTTGAGGGGGTGGGGCACGTGCCACGCCCGGTTTCAAACCAAAAAATACATTTATTTTAATACTGTAATTTGATTAGGTATTTATAGGCATCTGAATAAATTGATTCTTCTTAAAAATAAATGATGTAAAAAGTATGATTTAAAAAATAAAGGGTTTAGATCGTAAAAAAACAAAATCCAATAGATTAACACAAAAGAGTTGGACTAATGCCAACTATATGACATTCTCTCTAAAAGTTTGTATATAACATACAACAACACAATTATGCTTTTTTTAAACAGCGCTACGCAAAATTTAAATTCTGGCTCCGCCCCTGCATATCCTAATGGCTAAATTTATAGAGTTTATTAGAATCTTATCTAGAAGATTGGGTAAATAGGAGATTTATAGCCTCCTGAGCAAGGAAGATTTCTTTGACAATCCATTCTCTAAATCATATTAACCATCTATTTTAAAAAAGAATATTGTTGTACGATCATATATATGATTATCGATATCTAATCCATCTGATTCTCTGAACAAATAAAATGTTCGACAACCTTTATATAATGGATGGTTCTCGACATGATGATATCTAAGGAAAAATATGAAAGACGTTATATGACCAAAGGAAAAATTTCATCATCTACTACATGCTCAGCCAATGGTTGTACTCCTGTATTTTCCACCATAACTAGAGATCCTCCAAAACACATAACGTTCATAAGATAGACAAGAGATAGATCAAGACGTTCTTTGTCTCTCCCCATTCCTTACTAGAAGAGAGGTTTCTGAATTCCCTTCCTATAGCTCAGTACAAATAGGCCGTCGTCCAGACAAAGCCATTTCAACCAGAGACTGATCCTCTTTAACCAGCCCTACATCCTTGATTTTAAGAAGGAATGACATAAAGAGAAATTTAAAGATGAAATAAAGCACCGGTAAAGGCTCTATCCGAGGAGATCACTAGCGCATTCATAAAAGATCGTCATGCATTTCCTAAGTTAGCTAGGAGCGGAAAAAGAGGTAACGTCTCACTTTCTTTTGCCACTCAAGTATGCGACATTTGTCGTGCCTTGGCGCCTTCTTTCCCTTTCCTAATTTGTATATAATAGTAGAAGTTTACTTCTGAGGCTGTGCCCAAAGAGGTCACGTTTTTTACTAGAAATAATTCAATAAAGAAAGGGTTCATTAATATAGTAGAATTTTCTCTGATTGTACGTAGTATGATATTGCAGCGGCACATGCATTTTGAATTCCCCGGCTGACTATCCAAGGCTGTTTTTCACTTTATCCCACCACACAAAAACGAATGCATGTTACTCTCTCTCTCTCTCTCTCCGCTCCCCTGTAACAGTCACTTTCACACTCTATACATCCTAAAATCTGAATACTCCAAAACCCTTGGTATTATTCGGACTTGGGCTATGTTGTGTGTTAAAATATTGTCGTTTTAACATACAAAATATTGTTCGGCAGTTGAGATAATATTCGGACAGTATTTTTTACGCTAAAACAACATCATTTTGTTGCACAACATGACTACTGCCATGTTAAGTTTATTTTCTTAGTTCGTTAGACCTGTTAATCTAATTCGATTATCCATTCTTAATTTGTTAAAATCTGTTAGTCTTCGAGAAAAACAACTCGTTCATGTTATTCGGTCAATATCGGCTGAAGGAGACTTTAATATTTTAGTCAGATCTCAAAAGAAATACAACAAGAATATTTGCACTTTGTGTCATTTTTTTTATGATTGATTCTGATTCTGACTTTAATATGATCGTCTTCAAGATTCCTCAAATTCCCTTTGAGATCCTCTTAGGATCTTCTAGAAGCCCTATCACTCGAGTTTTCATTTGGGCCAAATTATTATCCCGACTCGTATATCCAGTCTTGGACTAAGGTTAGTGGGCGTTGTTGGGCCTCCAGCCTTACCGCCCATATTTCGATTCAGCCCGATCCTTTCTGTCAAGATATGAGCTGTGTTGTTCCGTAGTGAGGATAATCCGTCATTCTAACCCACTATATTTTTGTGTTATTTAAGTGTATACAATAAGTTCATGTATAACTCGATTAATTCATAGTGAACCAATCTTATCGTGTATTGCTAGTTAAGACCCAATTAAAATTGGTAAAAAATTTCTCAGTGGGTTAGATTCACAAAAATTAATAGCACTCACACAAGTTTCGAATTAAAAATCTAAAGCTCCGTTCATTTGTCAAAATTAGTATAGAAAAGTTATTTTTGAAAAAAATTTAGTGAAGTGAATTAAAAGAAAAGAAACGTATTTTCCTTCATGTGTTCATTTAATGTAAGAAATGTAGAAAAACATTAAAAATCAATAATTTAATTATAAAAAAAAAGTAGTATAAAGATAGAATTACTGTAAAATCTTATATTTTTTGCTGAAAAAGTTTAGAAGGGATACTTATCCGAATGAGAAAGTAAGAGACACGCGTCTCTAACTTTTCTACTAATTAAACATGTAAAAATATAAAAAAAATTAAATATTCTCGTATTTTCTTTTCTTCAGGTATACAAAACTTCTTGACAAGAATAACTCAACCGATAAATTTTTAAATTTAATTTTTTATGTATAGATTCAGACACAAATATATTTAAAATAGTTAAATACACGTGAGATCTTTCAAAATAACATGGGCTCCATGAGCATGAAATATTTTTGGACATATCTGTATTCAAATCTGTGCACACAGAATGATGTGTTCCTAGACTTTTTATTTTCGGTTTTCGATTGAGTAAGTTTAGGAACAAAACTTTCAAATACAGATTCAGACACAAATTCATCCGAAACTATACGCGTATCGAACAATTACAAACAAGTCTACTGTCAGGATATCTGTGTACTTTTTCTTTCCGATTTATAATGCTTTACAGTGTTTTACCTCTTTTTGATTGGACAAACAGACAGGTACAAAAAAATATCACTTATTAGCACCTGTTACACAGTGGGCCGGATATGCATTTGCGATCCATGATGTAGGTATACGGAACACCAGAGGCATATAAAACTTGAAAAATGTTCAATGCCAATCTCTCTCTCTCTCTCTCTCTCTCTCTCTCTCTCTCATGCACACAGTTGAAGTCCAATAATAGAAAGAGAGGGGATGAATGAGAATATCCATTGAGGCATGGCCACCCACAGAAATCTTTATAGCCAATACAAAAAAGGTAGGGGTGGAGGAGACTTTAAGCAAGTGGAATACTAAAGGGTTATTTGATAACTCGTTTTCAACATTAAAATAGGATAGATTAAGTAAAAAATATTAAGTTAATTTAATAACTTAAAACAATACTTTTAAGTTTTTAACAAATATAAAGTGTAAATAATTAAATAGATATTTCCTACTTAATTAAAAATGCTGAACATACTCAAATTTTTTTTTTATAAAAAAGGTCTATTTATCACATTGCCGACCACCATCGCTACTGCCACTAACTACTACACTGCGACCATTGCCATTGCCACTGCCACCCACCACCACCTAACCACCACACTTCTGACCACCGCCACTAGCAGCCACTGACTACCGCCGTCAGTAACTATCATTGCCACCCACCACCACTTTACTAACCACTATTCCACCGCCTACAACCACACCACACCTACAATATTAGGAGGGGCTTGGTGTGTCACAAGCTCTATGGAGGGCTAAGTTGAAAAATCAGTAAACTTCAAATTTCAGCTCATTGTGTAGACCAAACAGTTTGATGATTTAAATGCTTAAATTTTAGTACGCAATAAACAGTTTTTATGCTTAAAAAATTCAACATTCAGTTTTCAATGCTTAACATTCAGTTTTAAATTCTCAACTTTCAGTTTTATCAAATAGCACCTAACTTATTAACTTCAATTAGGGTTCATTTTTCATGTTTTAATTATTGAGTTATTTGATTATTTAATTATTTAATTATGTTGTAGAAAGTCAAATTTAATTTAGTTCAATTTGTTTGTACTAAATTATTTGTGGTGTATTTTGACCAAATTTAATGTAAGATTTTATTTGACTCCGTTAAATAAATGACATAATTGTTCTCCATCATAACTCTAGTTGGAACAATTTAGCTCAAATAGTAGCTAATAAGTCAATAACTGAGGGCTATTACGTATTTTATTTTCATTGTACACTTCTGACACGTGGTACAAATCAAAACACAAAATTATATTTTACTTAGAATAATTTAGCCTAAATGAGCGTAGCGTTTTCAGAATTAAGTAGTTTGATTTCTCAAAAAGACATTTTAGAAGTTGTACACGATTTGGAAATTTTGACTCTACATAAGATTTTTAAACTCTCCCAATTTGTTCCAAATATCATACGTTGATGTGAATGTCCAAACGTTCTCCTCTATTTGCAATTTGATAAGTGTTAAGTTATTAGATACGTCAATTTGATCCGATCTTCACTCTTAATCCGTTTTTAAGTCACACCCCAGACCAAGTAGTGCAACAAGAGATTTTTTTACTTCAGTTAGATCGTGTCTTTTTAGAGTTATGTGTCATCTCTTTTATAGTCGATCATGACATTTGCGTGCCGTCAAGATCTTTTCAACATCTTTTCGAGATCCTCTCAAGAATCCTTCAAGATCGAGCCTTGGTTTTCATCATCATCATTTCTCAACTTCTTCTAGAAGCTCCCTCGGTTCAATAAGTCTTCATCTGGTCCAAATCATCAACCTGACTCAGTATTCAATCTTTGGTTAAGGCTTGCAAATTCTGTTAGACCTCTGGTCTCGCCAGACCATATCTCAGTTCAACCCAATTATTTTTGCCACGGACCTGTTTTTTGTGTCACCGAATAACATGAATGACCCATCCTTCCGGCTCACTACAATAACATTACAAATAAAATTATCATGTAATTTTTTTAATATATGAAAAATCGTTGGGAACTGATGTAAAGTAGAATTATGCTTATTCAATTATATGTATATTTACTGTATATGTGATTATCTTTTTGAATTTCATCATTTCTTTTGATAAGTGTGTTTGACTCTACTATGTGATTATCTTTTTTATTAGTGTTCTTTATTCTCCCTAACCAAAAAAATTATTGGATAGTGGGAAGTCTTTATGAAGAATCCCCAATCAGGATCTCCTTTTGCTCTGACTATGACCAGTTTGGTAGACCCTTTTTAATCATAGTGCTGTTATAGGACTGTGAGAAAGTTGAAGAGAAAAAAACAGTTGAATCAGAATTATTTTTCTCTTTCAAAATTTATATATGCAAGTAGGAGAGTGAATGGTGGATGGCTAGCTCCAATGATAGTGCACTGCTATATGGGTCCTACATGTCTCTTTGTGGGACCTCACTACCATATTTGTGACAGCTGTGATATTAGTTGAGAGTTCGATCGTTCGGGAGAGTTTCGGTAAATCTATATTTAGATTATTAATGAAGGGTTTTACATCACTTGACAGATGGAAAAAGTAATTAGGTGCTCAATTCAATAGATTATAAACTTACCTTCTATAAAGCTCAATTAAACTTTGACAATTACGCATTTACGCGTGCTTTTCCTATAGGAATGAGTGATCACAAAAAAGTCTACAAAGATTTAACGGTTAAAGAAAATAATATTATATAAGATATGAGCGAATTGTTCCATTATTAACCATATACTGTACAAATCTGTAATAATCAGAATTGATCATATTTTAAAATTCATTGAGATAATGAATGATGTTGAAAATCACGTTCGGCGTAATATTAACTAAAATATGATCACAGCCCATTTATTTTTAGAATTAATGATTTTTTATTTAGGGTGTTTGGGAGCTTCTTCTTTATATTTTTTCATTCTCATAAAGTCTAAAATGTAGAATGAGTTCTGTATAACTCATTCTGAGAATGTGGCTCCCAAATCGCCAAAATTCAAAAATAAGAATAAAAAATTAAAAAAAAAGACTCTCAAACGCCCCCTTAGTGTGCCAATATTTGTTTTTTTACATAATGTGTTCCAAGCTTATGTTGATTATTTGATTAATGTCCGCTATATATAATTTTTTACTTGATTGATACGGTAGACTGATCAGTTTTAGAAAATAAATAATCTCGAACATTGAAAGTAAATCCAAGATAGTACCATAAATAGGTCCAACAGGATTGTTCAGTTCTTTTGAGGACTGCAGAGAAGTTCCAATTCCAACTCAACTCTAAGAGATTGGTCTGGTGATCAAGATATGAAACTTAGGGGTTTGTTTTCTCTTAATATCTTAAATTTGATACTTCTTAGGTACTATCAATTCTTGTGGGGCAGTTTTATCCTGGTTTTGATTGAGCCATACGTTATTAGACAATGAGATTACCCCCTGGGGTAGGCCAAATATGCAGCATAATGGACATTCGGTCCATGATCACGCTCAGTCTATTTGTGCTGGGCTCAAACTAGGTTAGGCTTAAGGATGGATCTACCATCATTCAGCTGAAAAGTTCGACGAGGTCACCTGTAACACCCCAGCCAGGCTATATATGGTGCCAACTGTGAGGTCAATGTCCAGGAAAGAGAGTCTCAATGGACATCTAGATGGATGATCAAGGGTCCCATATTGCTTGGTAGATGTAAGTTCGATGATATTATAATAGATTATGATCTTACCTTGTACAATATTTTTTAAGCCGTGAGGGCGCCAAAACTAAATGAAACTTCATAGTTAAACATGTTTGTCCTGGAGCAATTCAAGAATAGATGACTTACTGAGAAGTCTATAGAGTTTCGGTGGCCAAAGCATACAATATTGTACAAGAAGGGATTGGGTCGCTAAACGCTCGATGTGCCTCGATTAGTGTTGATCATGTGGCATGTCAGGTCCCGTCGAACCTCCACTCAGTTGGCATTCTTTACTGGGTTCAAGATCTCTCAAGTGGCAACCTCCAGTTGTTTTGCCGAGGGCTCTACACTCGGCTGGATACGTGGAGGCGTACCCCACGTTGTGGATAGTTATCTGGGAAGATGTGCGGGAATAGCAATTACAAAATATATATGCGAACATGTACGTTCGATTCGCACAGACGTGGGACACATGGTGACTGCGTCATGATTTTCAGATCACAGCGCGAAATCTCCAGTCGATGGTCGATGGTCACGACTGTTCGGTTGTCTCTCTGTAAATCCCCCAGGGGTACCTAAATCTTAGGTACGCGTACATATTAAAGTTATCAATCTCGTACCGACGAGCGTACCGGTTTTGTTACTAGTACGTACCGTACCGTACCGATGTGTACTGGCATACAACGTACTGTTTCGAATTTATCGCTAAAATTAATATACATATTTTAAATAATATATTTTAACAAAAAATCATACTAAACATAAAAATAAAGCATCACAATTTAAAAATAAATCACCAAATATAAAAAAAGATGATTTTAGCCTCAAATTATGCCTAATTATCCAAAAAAAATATTAATTAATTTTTTATTTTTTTTAAATACAGACCAGTACGGTACCGTACTAGCCGGTATTGTCCGAAACAACTCAAAACATGCCGGAACAATCGCCGCAACGGTACTCCGGTTGGTCCGGTACCATTACGACGGTGGTACGGGACGTATCGGCGGATACCAGCCGGTACGGGATGAGATTCACAACTTTGGTACTACACTCATAGTTTTCAAGTTGTTTTCATTCTCTCTCAGAAGCTAACTTGATTGGCAGAATGTCCATCGCAGACCCAATCCTGGTCAACACTACCTTAGTATTGAGTGTTTTGCAGCTTATGAAAGGTCATCGGAATTCAAGCAGGAAGTTCAAGGATTGGATTCTAGACGTCACAGCCTCTAAAGATTAGTTAAGGTACGTGTAAACTGATACAGATACCATGAATTATGAAGAAAAAGAAATCCAACTATGTCAAGTACTAGCAATAGTTTTTTTATGTGGTAGTACTTTTATATACGTAATTTCAAAGAGGAACAGTGTTGTTCCTTACACGTAACAATTGAACTTAATTTGTCAGTATGGTACAACCCCCATGTGATCAATGAAACACCTATGCTTATCTAGTACACATATTTTAGATAGATATATGAACCTATGTATATATAGTACATATATATAGATAGACATATGATATAAAATCTTCAGACCCATATGGGGTGTGTTCTTCCATATCTCGTTAATGGTGAAATTTGTCATAAGATCAAACATGAATATTTGGTTGTACTGCTAAGATATGTAAATGGTCAAAGTTACACTGTCATATCTGTCTATTAACAGGAGAATATATGTTTACATGTCAGATAGAGGCTGCATGCGAGTTTTGTATGGTAAATTTTCTAGCTAGGGTTGTAAACGAGGAAAACCGATTGAGTAGAGTGATGGGTCAATCAATTTTTATTGTTACGAGCATCAAAACTTGTTTTCTGGCTAGGGTTGTAAACGAGGCAAGTCGATTGAGTAGAGTGATGGGTCACTCAATTTTTATTGTTACGAGCTTCAAAACGTTCGAGTTTCGTACAGTAAATTTTCTAGTCGATTGCGTAGAGTGTTTGGTCGATTATTTTTTTTTGTAGTTATGAGCTTTAAAACATTCGAGTTTTTGTATGGTAAATTTTTTGGAGTTTTAAACGAGACAAATCAATTGGTTAGAGTGATGGGTTGATAATTTTTTATATTAACGAGCTTCAAAACTTTTGACTTTCATTGGGTAAAATTTTTAGGGTTGTAAACGAGACAAGTCGATTGACTAGAGTGATGGATCGATCAATTTTTATAGTTACGAACTTCAAAAATATTGGAGATGGCAATTTCAATCTCTTGCGCTTATCTAGAATGAGTATCAATTGATATGATTTCGAGTTGAATTAGAGTAATTTTTAGTTCTTTCATTGATTAGCTTATCAGACCCTTTTTATTAAAGGCAAAATGAATATGTATTAATGGAACATAATTAATATCACATAGGATAGTATAGTAACTATGGTAGTGAGTAAACTCAACCGCAGTCGATAGAACTGATGAATAGTAGCGGTAGCACAACCCAAACTATTTTTTGGGTTCTTTCTCGATACTTTTTGAAGTAATGGAAATGTATTGAAACCAGATACCAAAGTGCCATTTTATATTTAGCAGCAGACGTTTCAGCTGCAGCCTTCCTTGAATTTGTGCATCGATGACAAGACCTAAATCTGATTTAATGGAGGTTAACAGCTACAACCCTATTTGGGCTATGGTTATTAAGTGTTTTTTTATTTATTTGTTGGGTAAACAAATAAATAGGTTTGGGCTAATTTATTTATTGGACCAAGAAAATTTCTCCACTTTGTTATTCCGCTCGTACGGTTACCGAAAAACCGAAAATACCCTTCAAATAAAACAAGGGCCAAATAGGGTCCCAAATAAGACAAGGGCAATATGGTCATTTGTCCGTCAAAGTCAAATCAAACAACTCAATAAATAAATTAGTCTAAATGCCATCAACTGTTTTTATATTTATTCCAAACATCATAAATAAATAAACCAATAAAAACCGTAGGCCAAATGGGCCCTGAGAATCTTTGTTTAATACAGCCATAAAAGCAAAAACGTGGGTGAAGAGGAAGCTAGTCTTAGACTCTTCGGCTCTTGAATAGACACCTTTAGGCTGTGTTCGTTTAGAAGTTTCCAAAATATTTTCTGAAAATATTTTGGAAACTTGTTTGGAAATTTTTTTTCCAAACACTTTTCTTTTTTTCCTAAACAATTTCATCTCTCTATAAAAGAAGAAAAAGAAAGAGAGCACCTCGAAAACGCCGAAAAAATTTAACTCTCAAGAGTTAAATTTTTTTTAAAACACTTACACCAAACAGTATTTCAGAGTCTTTTTTTCCAAAAATCGTTTCAGAAACACTCAACCAAACACAATCGTCTTTCGAGAGTCATGCTGCTTGGCCAAGGAGAAATAACGGGATCTGCGATCCCTTAAATGGCACATTATACCGCCCAGAATCTTGGAGACAAAGTCCTCAGTAAATGGCTCACTCCTCCCAACAAGAAAAGAGAAGTGCGATCGGCGATCATCAACCCGCCTAAAACCCCTCCGTCTTTCACCCTATAAAATGAACCACAAAAACAAGGACAAGATACGTTTTTTTCGCACACTCTACATTCTCTCTGTATCGATTACTTGACTTGATCATCGAAGAATTCTTGATCGAAAACCACCTCTATAACCCCCACAAGAGAACAGAGTTAACCGTCTCGTTTTGACATCATCGATAATATATAATTCTGAAATAAACTTAATACATAAAAACACGATCGTCCGAACTCATCGGCCCCTCCGATCATCTTTGTGTTAATTTGATGAGGCCCTTGTGTATATAGTTGACCCACCATGGGGGACTGAAAGATATATTCCACGGAATCTCAGTGGTAAAAAGAATATTGAGGGAAAAAATACAGAATTGGGGACCACAAGAAATAGTGAAACATAATGGTCCCTGCTCTTGGATCAGCTACTGTTTAAAACCCAGAAGTCCACTGAAATTTTAGCTGAAGATGGTGGGACTTCCCCTCTGCCGATTCTGCACAAAAATGGAGTAGCTGTCTATACAAAAGGAAAAAAAAGTGGTTGGCCCTTTCTTTTCTCTGGTCAATTAAAAGGACACAGAGACCCGTTTGCGCACTTTGCATCGTAGAATGTGCTCATTTAAAACGGTTTGTTAAGCGTTGTGCACAATATAATGTGTCCGTTTAAGACGGTATATTTTGCACTGTGCACATCAAGAATGTGTTGCACGTCAAAACAGCCTGTTGCGAGCTATACTAATCAATAAGGTGTGTTTCGTGTTTTAACTTCCCAAATGCTATCCAACCATTTGAACAATATTTTAGTGGCAAAAACGACATGTTATGATGCAAGGGTCCCATGCTTCCAATTAAAAGTGGAGTCATTTTTTTATTTTTTTTCTTTCTGGAAAAAAATCCTTATTTTTGTTATTGGTAAATTAGCCGGCGTAAATCTCTTATCATCTGTATAATATATTAAATACATGTCTGACATATGATAGTTTTTTTTAAAGAAAAAATTGTAATTAACATAAAATATTATATCAACACTAAATTTTTTTTTCTCATATTCGTTCGTTTTCACTTGGACTAAAAACTTTTAAATTTCTCTTCACGTTTAAGTTTGTCTCTTAATGTGATTTTCGGATTAAGTAAAGGGCATGAGAAAAAATCTTATATCTATCTCGAGTTGCTCTCTTGAGAGATCTATTCTTGTTTTTCTGACATCGAATTTGTTCGATTCTCTTAGTTTGGGCTCCGAATATGTCAAGCTTCGCTTTGCGTGTAATAGCGAGGAAGGAAGTCGAGTAATTTGATAAGGTATTTTTGTACTTATGTGTACAAAACGAAGTTGAGTCATTTGATAAAATATCTTAATTTGTATTACGTGTATAATACAGATACCGTGCTCATACATATCTGAAATTGGAGGGATATGCCAACAAATACTCAAGATTTTAAAAAAAAATACTTTCATTAATTATTCATGACAAAAATTGCAGAACGGAATTACAAAATAAATAATTGATTCAGAAAATAAAATACATAACGTATATAATACTGAACCGAGTCATATGGATTCACAATCCACTTCAAACATATTCGTCACCGCACCGTGGACGTTGGAAGATGTACCAACGTCTGATTCTCTGGGTAAAACGTGTAACGCCCCATGTAAACCACTGACCCAACAACTTGTTGGAGCCCAACCACGTGGTCTAAAATGCTTAAGCCCAAGTTGTTAGTAGTAATTTACATGGTTTCTTATATATCCAAGATCACCCATGTAGACTTTCGATGTGGGACAAGACATCACAATCTTTGTAACACTCCATGTAAACCACTGACCAAACAACTTGTTGGAGCCCAACTACGTGGCACAAAATGCTTAAGCTCAAGTTGTTAGCAGTAGTTTACATGGTTCCTTATATACCCAGAATCACCCATGTAGACTTTCGATGTGGGACGAGACATCACAATCTCCCCAACTTTAAGACCTTATGCCCTCGCAAGGGGTTCACACTAGAGTCACTACGGCCTAACCTCGGGTCTGTTCCCTAATGACCAAACAAAGTCCCGACCCAACACTCGATCGTGTACACGGGTCGCTCTGATACCATTTGTAACACCCCATGTAAACCACTGACCCAACAAGTTGGGTCAGTGGTTTACATGGGGCGTTACAAAACGTTTCTCATACGAAAGAACACTAACCAATCGACCCGCATGTCAAACTAATTGTGTGTGTGTCTCTCTCTATTTCAAGAACATGAAATATAGAGATATTACTTAATTGATGACGAAAATATTATGTATTGAAATCATGGATGAGATTGACTATGTATATAGATCTTTGACTACGAAATCGCCGAAAAATTAACGGAGAGAAAAACATCAACTAAGGCATTAATGGACATCAATGGAGGCATGAATGAGCTTCAAAACCACTAATACCTTTGGGTGACCTCGTGAGACAGATTCAGGGGGGCTACTCTCTGGTGTCCCAATTTATTCA
Organism: Arctostaphylos glauca; assembly: GCA_019985065.2. Lineage (NCBI taxonomy): Eukaryota > Viridiplantae > Streptophyta > Magnoliopsida > Ericales > Ericaceae > Arctostaphylos > Arctostaphylos glauca. The sequence goes on along the minus strand of JAHSPW020000005.1, from coordinate 429,257 downwards.
CAACCCTTCTAGATATCCAACAAAAAAGAAGGCTTGTTGTGACCTAAACATGAATTTCATCCGAGCACAAAAATATGATCCGAGCTATTCAAATTGCCGTGTTCGGCGAGTAAAATGTTCTTGTAAAAAAATTTAAGTTCATCAAATATCTTGAACCCAATGAGTACATAGTTCTTGCAAAAACAGATGATGACTAAGTATGATTTTGGAAATAAACATTCTAAATAAGTTTTGATGGATCACATAACATCGATGTCTGATTAATTTAATATACTTGTCTAGCTTCACAAAATATAAAAAGTGCATATCACATGTTCTGGCTCAAAATGAATCTCATGTATAGACAGACTCAAATGGTGTGAAATTGCATTATTCCTAAAGATGAGGAAAGTTGATTGGACATTACCATCCATGGCTCAAAAAGAAAGTTGCCATGTTAGATATTCAAATTGTTAATCATTCAAGTCACACCTATTTTGCCTTTAGCAATTGCATTACATAAATACTACTATTATGTAGACACGAGGACCTTGATGTGTACATATCACACAGTAAATTGTGTTTCCCATTAAAATAGCGCCGTTTTTACAAACCCAAAAAGTGGTCACGTATTGCACAAAACTTATCTAACCGTTTGAATCATGTTTTGGTGGTCAAGACAAACATCATTTGGCATACAACACGAATTGGGGGATGCAGAGGGATGTCAACGGACCGGATCGGGACTAGATTTGACCATTTCCGTCTCCGATCTCCAAATTCAAAATTTATTTATATTTCCATCCTGTTCCCTGAACGGGACTGGATTTGTCCATTCCCACCTCCGATCTCCAAATTCAAAATTTATCTATATTCCCATCCCGTTTCCTGAACGAAAATGAATTCGACGCTCTATTTCTGCCCTGTCCTATTTTTTTAATTAAAAAATTAATTACTTGTTATATAGTGCTCATGATAAGGATCCACTAAAATTATTAACGAAGTTATATGAAACAAATAAAGAAGAGCCCAGAGAGGGTCGGCCCAAAACAAGAATGAGAAATATCTAATTACAAGGACAAACATAAAAATAAAATAAAATACTATATTTAAATATTATATTTAAAAGCAGATCAGGGAACGTGATGGAGGTACTCAGATCCGTCTCCAACCCGTTCTCTGTTTGTTTTCCAAATTTCACCTCCAAATTCAACCGGATCTCCAAAAAAATCTCCAAAACTCCAAATAGCTTTAGTGCACCCATGTACTACATTGCTCTAGTAAGTAAAATGACGTAGTTTTATCAAATATTTAAAATTGAAGACAGACTTTTCAAGTTAATATAAACCTAATTAAATTCTAAATAGCTTTAAATAGAGATAAAATAACGTTGCTTTGCTGCACTACAGAATTGTTGTACTATAATATTCTCGAACCTGTGCATCACACCTTATTATGGGTCCCCGAGTCTCTATTATGTGGTCCTTTTGTTCATTTCAAACTTGAAAACAACACATGGAGTATGCAAATACAGTGGACTTCAGGCTGAGGAGGACAAGCATAATAGTGCAATTATACAGGACAATCATATCAATGGCAATCAACCAATGAAAAAGGAACAGAGATAGAGTGCCGTTTTGGCTGTCCAGAAACTACTTACGCACTGAACCATATTTTGGTGATCAATACGGCATCATTTTGACGTGCAACACTAATTCAAAAATACTATAGTGCGCCCACGTACACCTAGAATGTTTTAGTGCAATAAAATAACATAGTTTTGTCAATATTTGAAGTTGAATGGAGACTTTTCAAACTAACATAAATCTAATTAAATTATAAATAATTTTAAATAGCGGTAAAATTACGTCGTTTTTCTACACTACAGTATTGTTGCACTATGATATCTTTGAACCCATGAAGCACACCTTGTTGTGCGTTACGCATAGATGGGTCCTCGAGTCCCTATTATGTGGGAATGGTGGACTTTGTTGTTCATTGTGCACAGCAAAACATGTTGTCCACTAAAACATGGCGTGCAAAAATTACTTGAACATTGTCTAAATATTGCCCGACTGTTTGGACAATTTGTGTGCGTCAAAACGATATCGTTTTGACCCATTTCAAGCTAGAAAACAAAATGGAGTATGCAAATACACTGGAGTCAAGACTGAAGAGGACAAGCACAATAGTGCAATTATACAAGAGATTCATATGGCAAAAAATGGTCCACAGTATAAGCATACAGGACCACATGAATTGGGTTTGTTTGAGTAGGCCCACCAACTAATTATTACCACTCCCAATTTTTTTAACCCAATTTGATGAAACTAGAGAAAATTTATTTTCTTCAACACTAGCACCTAATTTGTCACTTTATGGTAGTCTCCACGTGTATCATTAGATAGGAGGTGGAGGGGTGACACCTAGTCATTATGTTATTCATTACTTTTGGACCACCCCACCGTCACGTAGTGGTGTAGGTTCATAAGCTCGAACGTTGATTTTCTATCCGTTTGAGAATCGAACTGATCATGAAAACGTCAGTTTAATTAGTTGATTGATTTTGGAAGGATTGCATTATCGGAGCCGAGCAAAGAATGATAGTTAGTGAACACCCATCACTTTTTATGGGGTAAAATTTGCAGAAAATCGGATTCCCACAAAATATTTCCATAAATTACAAAATAAAATTTTAATATTATAATTGATTTGGAAAATAAAATAAAAAATATTAAATAATACATAATTGATTTGTCGTCAATTGGGTGTCGGAGGATGCATCAACGTTTTGTCTCCTAGGATAAAAAAGCTCACTCAACTGATGGAATATCAACTAATCGACCACCTATCGAACTAACTGTATTTCTCTCTCTCTCTTTCAAGAACACGAAAATATAGGGATATATTGTGGCCCGCGAATTTTTGTGTTTTGAAACCATACATGGGATTGACTATTTGTACACGTTTTTTAGATGCGAAACTGTAGAGTACATCAATAGAGGCATTGATAAAGGACATCAATTGAGAGATTGATGGACATCAATGCAAGTATGATTGAGTTGTAGACAGTTGAAACTTTTCAATTCATGTCTCTTGAAATCCTCTGATGTCCTAATTTCATTTATAACCACCAATTCGAGATGCCCTCTATGATTTCATTTACAGAAATGGATGGGCCATCGCAAATGTGAGTGAAATTTTGACATAGACACCCGTTTACATATTTGTTTTTTCAAATCACAACCATTTAATGGGGAGAGATCATATTTTACTAATTGAGTCTCAAGTGTCTAAAATATTCATACGTAATGATTTCCCACAAAGTGGTGACGAAATGCATAACTTGCACAGATATTTTCATTTTCGAAATCAATCTGATCCATTTGTTTGTAGAGCTATTTACTCGATCACTATACCTATATATTTGTGTGGAAGAAAACTGACAAGTATAGCTCACGAGTCCTAGTACTAATTATTTTTAACAGTCCTGTCAGTTTACGAGATATTATAATATTTTCTTACAAAAATGCCCTCAAAATATAATTCTTTTTCATGAGATCACTCATAACGTGAAATGTATGGCTAAAATTAGGCGAGACCTGAATCATATCAAGAATATACGTGTTCCATGGGAACAAGGATCACACTATAAGTTAGTTACGTAATTTGAGAGCTAATCGAAGGGGTAAAGGGTAATTTCACTATTAGCTGATTTTAGTCAATTAGTAGTCATTCCCTGTCTACATCTTTACCCTACTTCGAAAGAAATATTGTGGGCCAACTTATTGCTTGGAGTGTGATTGATCGATGGATGGGGAAATTTTCTCCATGGAGGTTTGCTTTTTACATAATGATATTGATATCGACATTCAGACGTAGATGTAAAGGTATATGTTTGATGTACATACGTCTTGCACAATATACATGAGATTTATATGCATCAAACGAATCTAAGCATATCTATATCTAAAGTCGAAACTACTAAGGACCGCCCCCAAAAAAAATTTTAAAAGATTTTAGGACCTAGAAATAAATTTTAAAAATTATATTTTAGCCCCCTAAAATTACGTTCTCCCTTCCTCCTCCCCTTCCTAAGAAAAATCTCGGTCCCACACAAATTTTGAATCCTGGTTCTGCCATTGTCTATATTTGAATGTATGTGTCTGGAACTTATCCTTTCTTATTTGCTCATGTTTCATGGAGGTTCAAAGGATAATATATGCCTCTAAAAGAAAAAACAGTAGATATAGGATCGAGAATAGATAGAATTGATGAACAAGTTGTCGATATGAAGATTTGCCGCCTTCAAGCACTTGAACTTCACCCCTAGGGCCATTCAACAATTCAAACATGAAAAGTTCATTCAATTTCGATCTGATGCTAGCTTTAAGAGCAGACGTGTAGAAACTACATGGAGCTTGATATGAAATGTCAGACTTGACTTATTTTAAGGCCTCAAAAAATCCACTATAAATTTTGAAAAGTGCTTGGGACTGGAGTTTCGCATATAATTCTCTGTTAAGTACCTGTTATAAACTAGATTAAGGAAAGGAGTGATTATATCTGAACTTCCCTTCTTTCTCTATATTTATTTAAATTTAAGATAGTATCCTTTTTTTTTGTTTAAGTTCATACACGTGAAATCATAATATTGTAAAAATTCACATGAATAAGGACAAAAAAAAGAGGCGCGGAAGATAAATAGAGGTGTGAGAATTGAAAATTCTAGCAAGAAATAAACACACAAATAAACTTTAAGCGTACCACTTTCTTTCTAATTTCAAGGAACAGGAAATAACGGGAGATTCGAATCGGACGTAAATAGAATGACACGAAAAATCTTTTTCAAAACCTAACATTAAGGCTGTTATGACGATATATGAAGAAAAACTCGTGATACGAGGAAGATTTGTTTATGATCTTACTTCTTCGTTCTTTCTGATTCATGAACTTCAAGACTGGGTCCGAATGCCGCGTATTTCCTATTGATTAGTCCAATATTTCCTTTTATGAATTCATATGAACATGAAAAAAAGAGAGTGCAGATAGTAAAAAATGGGGCATATTTTGCTGGGGTTAACCAGCCCACTTCGGGCCCAATAAAAAAGGCCTTGTTGGGCTATTGACTATTACTCTTATTAGGGCCTCAAGCCTTTTCAACCTTAGTTACCCAAACCTTTACTAGTACTCGCTGTCTGCCGCGTTCTCAATTTTCGCTCTAGTAAATTTTAGAAAATTATAAATATTTTCGAATGACGCTTTCACGCTCACGGATGTGTTCCCCGTCCGTGTATTATGCGACTTAGGATTTCTTTGACTTAAATAATATATTTATTATTGTCACTGTCTTCTTAACTTTTCTTCTTATTGAATTTACGTCAAATAGTTTAGATTAATCATTTGTCATTAAAAAAATATAAAAAGTAAAATATAATGATAAAAGTCTCAAATAGATACAATGCGGCACCATTGCTATCTTAAATTCTTAGACATCAGAGATTCATTCTATATTATGTTGGCCTCCTTCGTTCAACTTTATGATTTAAAATAGATACAATACCTAATCATCACTAGCTCGACTCTATAATTAATCTAAGAAACTACTTATCACTTAACTATATGTATCAAACTCTAACCATTTTAATTATGTGTAATGATTTTATCGTATGTGATTTATTAGTTTGTCAGGGTACTATAATTTAAAATAGAAAATAAGAATGACATCGAATCGTAAGTGAAGTTTACAAGTAATGTCTAGTCAGAAAATATTATTGGACTTTGATCCTATATATATTGAAACACATGAACGTAACGCGTGGTTTACACTTAAAGACATAAACAATTATGATTTGATTATGACACGGGGAGTAACTAATTTTTTTATTTTATTTTATAGTTTATTAACAAATTCACATGATTAAATATTGTAGGCCGAGAAGTATACTAATATGTACGAAATGTTAAGATTGTGGTTAAATTAAAAGTTATAGGTTTTGAAGGAAACAAAGTGCAATTGGCAGAACAAATCTGTATCGGGGATCACATTCGCCTCTCTCTCTCTCTCTCATCTTTGCAAGATATATCCAATTCCTACGCCACCAGAATCGATACCAGCCCACAATCTTAAATCGAACTGGTATGTTTGCTGTTTTTTTGGGATAAATTTTGATGCTTAACGTGAAATGTTTGGCCTCTTACGAGGAGTATTGGAATCAATTAAATTCAAGCAGTGGTTTTCTCGACTTCTGCTCAGGGCCGGCCCTGCTGATTTGGTTAGCCGTGAAGTGAATTATTGAAACTGAATTTGCATGTACCGAAGCAATAGGTGTGGTTGTCGTATTTGTGAATCTTTTAGAAATTTGATAACTTTGATGCGGAGCTCGTAGTTTAGCACCCTGGATTTGATGGAAATTTGGTGCGTTGATCATATTAACTGATATCTACGGCGATTGAAGCGTTCAGGAATTCACGATAATTTTTTTGGTTGGCGTGTTTTTTCTTGAAATTTCACTGTTTCTAACCTTATTATTGCATGTTGTCAGAGACCTTTGGAATGGAACCTTTTGTTTAGTGCCCGAGAGGGGTTTGAGACTGAGCGAGAACCCATGTATGTTAGATTGAAATTGAAGACGTATAGACAAAGTGGGGGTGGTCGATACTTAATCTAGCTACTTCCAAATGGGCTTCCCTACAGGCCCTGGGAATAACGGAGATAGGGGTCGTGAACCTTCTACATCCACGTGGCATTGTTCTGTTAGGCTCGCCCATTGCGAAAAACTCCCCACTGCTGTCTCCCATAGGAGTCTAAGCCATGTCTTAGTCCCAGTGTGGCTGATCATCCTCTCGGACCAGCTACTGTCATCTCCTTGGTAAGCTATTGCCTTACCAACTAGCTAACCAGTCGCGAGCACCTCTTCGGGCAGATTCCTCCTTTTGATCCTCAACCTACGGGGTATTAGCAGTTGTTTCCAACTGTTTTTTAGTCCCAAGGGCAGGTTTGTACGCGTTACTCACCCGTCCGCCACTAGAAACACCACTTTTCGTCCAACTTGCATGTGTTAAGCATGCCGCGAGCATTCATCGTGAGCCAGGATTGAACTCTCCATGAAATTCATAGTTGCATTACTTATAACTTCCTTGTTTGCAGACAAAGTGGATTCAAAATTGTCTTTCATTTCAAGGCATAATCTATATTCATGCGCAGATGCGCTTCATATTTGCCCTGAGTTCGCTCCCATAAAGATAGACATCCCTGCCCCCTCACGTCAAGCGACTCATCTTACGCTTAATGAACGTGGTCAAGTTGTACTGTATCTGGAAATGTTTAAGGTCCACTTTTGTTTAAAATCATGTTAAATCGCATGTATCTCATGGGAAGAGAGGGTGGGTAAGAGTCATTCCTAGTTTCACAGCAAATGAAGATCCAAATTTTCATGTGAACATGTTTGTTGTTACAACTCGTCGAAGATTAGACTTCTGCCATTTGATAGAAATCATAGTGCTTAGATTACCTTTTGCTCTCTTTGTTGCAGGGACTGGGAGGCCTGAAATGACTAAACTAAACGCATCGAGCTCTGAGTTGGACTTGGATAGGCCCAATATCGAAGATTATCTCCCTCTTGGATCCATCCAAGAACCTCATGGCAAGCTTCGCCTGTAATTCTCTCTCTCTCTCTCTCTCTCTCTCTCTCTCTCTCTCTCTCTCTGTGTGTTTGTGCATAAATAAACATATCTAAATATACATTTTGATCAGGCGTGATTTACTGGACATTTCACCAACTTTGACAGAAGCGGCTGGTGCCATTGTGGATGTAAGTTTTTGGTGTTTCCGGCACAATATCTCTCTTTTCTATTTCTTATTCTTTTTTTAGTAATCCTTTTCTATTTGATTATACTTAAGTTTTTTGAAAGTGATCTTTATTTCTCAATTTTGTTGGTAAATTTCGTTTAATAGTAAGTGTGCTTTTATGTTGATTGCATATTTTGTGCTATTGTGAGTTTGTTGTGCATTTTTACTTTCTGATTGAGTTTTACTCACTTGCAATATAGTTATACATCAACAAGCTTATAATCCAGTATTGCCTTGTGATTCCATTATACTTGATTCTTGAGCAGGACTCTTTTACACGTTGTTTCAAGTCTATTCCTCCAGAACCGTGGAACTGGAATGTGTATTTGTTTCCGCTCTGGTGTCTAGGTGTGGGAGTTAGATATCTGATACTTTTTCCATTAAGGTTAGCTCTTTCAACTGTTGAATGGAAAATGAAATTCCTTTTCAATCTTAGAGCTTTGACAAGTCTGTTCTATAAAGAAACAAACAGACAATTGTTCGAAGAAGCCTATTGCAAAGTGATATAGCTGTTACACTGGGTTCAAAAGATTGTTCTTCATGCATCCTTGCAATATGGATTTCCATTACGAACAGATTTCTGTTGGTAAAACTACCTCCATTGGAGTTTTAATTCAATCTGTTGATGCAATGTTTCCTTATTTCGATTAGAAATGCCATGATATATGATTTCTTACTCTTGTGAAGATGTTCATGGGGCTTTGTATTATCTATTGGATTTTTAGTATCGCACTTTGCTTCTATGAATGGTAGATTGTTTGTTTGTTGATAATGCTCACCCACATTAATGTTGGTTTGCATTTTGGTGTTTTACTCTGATTTGGAATCTAAGGGATGTGAACCCTTACATCATGTTTTATTAGAGGTTATTGGTGGGACCTCATATTCTCTATGATCCTCAAGGCTCAACTTTTGAAGTTGAATGCCACTGCAATTGCATTAATGATATTAAATTATTAACCACTAACTTATCTAAAAGCTTAAGCCGCTAGAGAGAGGGGTAACTCTATTATTTATATTCTCAACACGTCTGGTCACATGTAGCCAAGCTCCCCTCCATAAGAGGATGCAAACATTCAATGACTAGGTAGGCTGTGAGGTTCGAACAACATGATCTATTGCCTGCTCTGATACTATATTATTAGATTATTAGCCACCAACTCATCTAAAAGCTTAAGTTGTTAGAGAGCGGTAATTTTATTAGTTATATTCTCAACAAATGAGATAGTTCACATGGAGATTTAAAACTATTTTTTAGGTCAGAATTCCAAATGCCAATAAACTTGTTGGTACTGCTCGAATGATTTTGACATTTGAAAAAGTTGCCATCATTTCTTTGCAATCTTGGTTTGATTGCTATCTCACAACTATACTACCTCTTTAAATTTTGTCTAATGGGTTCCCTTTAATACAAGGGTTCTGCTTATCTTTTGAAAGTGAAGGTTTTCTCGGTAAATTGTTGAAGTGGTCAATTTTGTATTTGTCATAGGTTTAGTGGACCAGGTGACATTATAAGTTATAACATTCTTCACAAAACAAATAACCCAACATTTTTAGTTTGATATTATTTTTGGAGACCAGGTGTTTGAGGAGTTCATCTGTGACTACAATTTACGTTTATCTTTATGAGTTTTCAATTCTAATGGTTACCATGAATGTTTCTTTCCAGTCAAATCATCTTTTCTAAATCTGCAGGGTTCTTGTTTTGACAATTGGATGGATAATATTTCTTTCTGCCTACTTCCCTGTGCATGTTCTTTTGAAAGGGCATGATAAATTGAGGAAAAAGCTTGAGGTATGCTTGCTTTCTAATTAGGTTGAGCTGTGTTGCTATTGCTTAGGTCGGCATTATGTTTACTGTTTTTACAATGGAAGTTAAATATGGCCATTATAAGGTCGTGATGTTGATCTAGAAGGTTTTTAGAATATTGCTCTTGGTAGTAGAGTAGAGCAGAGCAGAGAATATAACTCATTGAGCCTTGATCTGATGAGTTTTCCTAATATGCTCGGGTTCAAGCAGAAACATCTTCCAATCACTATTCTCTGTTGATGTGAGGCCACAGTAGAAAGAGTCTTTGTTCTCTCTCTTGAAGAACCTGCTTCTAATTCTGAATTATTCTCTTTCTTTGAGTCTGATGATTCTGATTCTCTTCCCTATGAAATCTAGTAATAGGACACAAATCCTTTGACCACTGTGAATGTAATGACTTTCTCTATGATTGTCTCTGTGAAGAAGACACTTCCTCTACACGCCAACATAGACAGAAGAAAAGGTCTTCACAGCCCTGTTGCATGAACGATATGAAGCAGGTGACCTTCTGTTGATTTACTTGATGAACCCTCTGGTTGGTTCGACTTTTCTGTCACCTACGATGATCCTCTTAAGTCACCCCCTCCAAAGCTAAAACCTGCTTCTTCTGCCCCAGATCCTTAGTTGTGGGCTGTAGTGGCTTTGAAGTTTGGAAGATCATTTTTTCCCCATGCTATGCTTTTGTTTGCTTCATTCGGTACTTTTTTTTCTCTTGTCATTTAAAAGTTATTAAGCTGAAATGCTAATAGGTTGTATTGGTGTAGGATAATCAATAAAATGCACTTGGGGCATTAATCAGGAGCGATTTTGTCTCAATTTTATTTTGTTATGTATTTCTCAGAGTGATGAGATACATAACCCGTGTTGTTTTTCATCCAAAGATTTGATTTTGTCCTTCCAATGGATCTTCTGATGAGCATCATTGTGTTGGTTATTTCCTTCTCAGAGGGGTCTGGTGGAGTTAATTTGCAGTTTTTTTGTTGCATCTTGGACTGGGGTTGTCAAATACCATGGACCGCGACCTAGCATGCGGCCTAAGCAGGTATTTCTTACCATCTTCCAGGTGTTTGCTCAAAGTTATTTCAGTGTATGTATGAATCTGTTATCTTGTGTTTGAACATTTATCTGAATTTCCCTTATCATGATCTGAGCAGGTTTTTGTGAGCAATCATACTTCAATGATTGATTTCATTGTTTTGGAGCAGATGACTGCATTTGCTGTTATCATGCAGAAGCATCCTGGATGGGTTGGTAAGTGTCTAGATAGAGTTGTCATGTCTATATATTTGTGGAATTCAGTCTTCAGCTATCTTATTTTTCACTGCATTATGAAATATAATTGAAGTAACCTGAAACAGAGGGTATGTTAAGCTTAATGTTTCTGTGCTTAAGTTATGGTTTTCATAACAGTGCGTTCCATGTATTTAACTCCCCTCGTATTAGCTATGCCCATAACTTGCCTAAAAAATTTTTATGTCTCGTTATCCTTCTCATCAGTTGCAGTTGTGTACCTCCTTGTCTGAAGGACTTGGTGTAGCAGGGTGGCGCTTCCTTGGCAGTTTCTTTGTTCTAATTACTGATTGCCTAAAACTGTCTCGATAGATTAAGGGTATCTTTGGAATGGCAGATGTTTTTGCCTGATAAGAATGTGTGGCATTACCCTTGTATATGTATTCCTAGAAGGCAAAAGGCAATTTGAGTAAAAAACAAGGACCTCCAAAAGGTTGGCTTTACACACCAGCGTAGCTAACAACTGTGTTTACTTCTATCCAGGATTGTTGCAAAGTACTATTTTGGAGAGTGTAGGATGTATCTGGTTCAATCGCTCAGAGGCAAAGGATCGTGAAATAGTAGCAAAGAAGTATGTGTTGATGGAAAGACATACATTGTTTATTGGAGTATAACATCCATTCCACTGTTGAATATGTGATCTCCTTTTTCAGGTTGAGGAATCATGTTGTAGGGGCCGACAATAATCCCCTTCTTATATTCCCTGAAGGAACTTGTGTGAATAACCACTATACTGTTATGTTTAAGAAGGTATATATTTGCGGAGTCATCATTGCAGCGTCTATTCAGTCATTCAGTACAATAAAAATCTACATTCTGTGTCATGTGCCGAATATAGTATAATTTCTTTTGTTAGAGCTAGGAATCTACTTTTTGTGACAAAAGAAATTGAAGTGATTGTTTCTTCACTTGACCAATTTTCTTCATTTCTTAGTGGTTGTTATCTAATTCACTCATACTTATTCTGCTATGTCTAGGGTGCATTTGAGCTTGACTGCACTGTTTGCCCGATAGCAATCAAGTATAACAAAATTTTCGTGGATGCCTTCTGGAATAGTAGAAAGTAAGAGCTCCTTACAGACGCTAATTGAAAGTTTTCAATAGTACAACCAGCAGTGTGGTGGTGGGCTAGGCATGCACTAAAAGATGCATGTGCGCATGTGTAGTTATGTTCCCCACCGTTCTATCTGGACGTTGCATATTAGTAGACCTGGCAGTAGTAACACCTATTTTCAAATTGTATTTGCAGGCAGTCCTTCACAATGCATCTATTGCAGCTTATGACATCGTGGGCTGTTGTTTGTGATGTGTGGTACTTGGAGCCTCAAAATCTGAGACCTGGAGAAACACCTATTGAATTTGCAGAGAGGTGATTAATCTTTTCTGGTGCTGCAATAAGTCCATTAAAGGTATGTCTGAGAGCTGTCAGAAATAGGATCTCCTTCTCATTGGAATGGATGCGTGTTTTCAGGGTCAGGGACATTATTTCAGTTCGAGCAGGTCTGAAGAAGGTTCCTTGGGATGGTTATTTGAAATACTCACGCCCTAGTCCCAAGCATAGAGAGAGGAAGTAAGTTTCTCTTTCTGCTGATCTCTTTTGGTATAACTATCAGTATCTCTCCACGACTGCCACTCCGGCGGCGCCCCCCCCCCCCCCCCCCCCCCCCCCCCCCGGGGGGGGGGGGTGGTCGTGATCATTTCTAATCCTAAAGAATTTACAAGTTGCCTTGTGACTGGACATCTCATCATGACATTAGTTCAATCTCTGTTAGAGGTGAATGTCAGTATACCTTGAGTTGACTTTGCATGCACCCTCAAAAGTATCTCGCCTATAGCAAGTTGAACAAAATGACTTGATCTGTCTGATCTGATGTTAAAAAAAGTAAGGTTTACTAACCCCCAAGGGGTTGGCCTGGTGGTTAAGGCTCGAGGGTTTTCTCCGTCTCACGTTCGAAACCTCCTAGGTTTTATCAACTCTTAGAAGAACAGTCTATGCAGTGATTTGCTTTGAAATTTAATTGGGTCCCCGCTAGTGGGATAGATCTTTCAGAGATTGGTCGAGGTGGACACTCTAAGTTATCAAAAAAAGTACAGTTTTGCTAAATAAATTCTGGACTTGGTTGTGTCATCTTTGGCTTTGTTCGCTTATTTTACTTTGCCTGTTCGAACGAGAGTGATTCTAGTTCAGTCATGGTAGGTTTTGGAACACTCTTGTTCCAAAGGTAGAGAAAGTAAAAGGTACCTACTCAATAAAAGTTTATTATGTGAAAATATGTAGTCCTAATTAAATAGTAGCTGCTTCACGAAGATTCGACTCTCTGCATACTCGCTAGTCATGAACTTCTCTGCAGTTATAATGTGTTCTTTCAAATTATTTACATTGAAGCTCCTGTAGTTGTGGCGTTTTCGTATTGTACTAGATTTCTTATCTTCTCGTATACTCTTCTCCGTCTGTGATTGTAATTTGTTCTACAAACATCATCTCTCTAGTTATATCGGATTTATCTTGTCTTGTGATTTTATGTTATGTTTCCTTTGGTGTTTTTTTTAGTCGAAACGATAGCTTAGCACCGTGTTCTTTCTTTTTGTCTTTTTGTGCAGGCAACAAAGCTTTGCAGAGTCGGTGCTCCGGCGCTTAGAGGAGAAATAAGCTACAGATTTACTTCTTCCCTTTTCCTTTTTTGTACTTTATTTTTTTTGTTCTAATTATATTACAAGTATCCCCGGTTAGGTATCTCAAAATACTAGTAGCCTTTCACCCAATTATGCTTTACTCAAATAAAGATAGGTTCGTGATATCTTAGGGTTTGAACTTTCGATCTCAACCAACTCCAGACCAGAACAGTTAGACAAGTTCTTTTTGTATCGACTGTCGCTTTACTCAGATTTGTTGGAATGGTGCATGTAGCTTTTTCTGAAGTTGTGACAGTTGAATAACGTTATTTAGTTAGTTCATAACAATCTCTGTAAAGCAAAGGGCAAATCTTCTATGGCAGCTTTCGAGTCATAGGTTTTTGTTTGGCATGTGGTAATTATTTGACTATTTGATAACGATGTAGAACTTAATGTAGCTCAATCCATTTGGACTAAATTATTTGTGGTGTGTTTTGATAGAATTCAATTCAAGATTTTGTTTGACTCCGTAATGTAAATGACTGAATTGCCCTCCAAAATAATTTTAGTTGAAATAATTCAGTCCAAATAGTATCCAATAAGCTAATAATTGAGGACTATCGCGTCTTTTATTTTCACTATACACTCCTGCCTATAGTACAAATCAAAGCACAAAATCTTATTTTACCTAGAAAAATTTAGTCCAAATAAGTGTAGATTTTTTAAAATAAAATAGTCCATAAGGCATAAGCGAATAATTTAATTTGGCCAGATATAAAACGAACTTGATAATACGAGGAAACTGCAGATGGGGGAGGTTAGCATGTGCTTGCTTCCTCAAAACAAAATTAGAGCATGTTGTCTTGTGATATAAAATAAGATCAATCACGGTTGTATTTTATAATTCGAATCATTCGATTTGTCACAAGAGAAATAGATGGTTGACCATAATTTTTTTTCTTTTTAAAGAATATGATTCGATAAATTCTTTATTGATGTTTGATCAACCAATTGTTTTTAAAGATGATTAACACGTGAAAAATTGTCAAATGAACAGTTTGAATCGTCAAATGAAATCAATGTTTGACTCATGTATCGTCACATGAACTTTGGTTGTTGGAAAAAGAGAAGAAAATACGAGAATGCCTAATAGCATCTCCAACCAACCCTTTCATTTTCTTTAAGAGCAAGAGCATCAATCATGAGCTATTTTTTCTATTCAACAGTGCATAATTTTAATTTAGTTAGACAATATTTCTTTCAAAACTCTACCAGCACTCTCTATTTTACTTATTTCTTCTTAAAATATTATTTTTTCTATGTCCTTTGCAAAGGTAAAGCATATTTCTTTCCCACCTGTTGCATTTGCTAATGAATAGTACCTCACTAGAAGAAGCGAGCTACTGTAGCTGGAGGCATTCCAACGAGGTGTATACAGAAACTGTTGGAGGTGATTTTTCCCGCTTGGATTAGGTATAATAGCTATAGTTCATTCTTTAACGAAGCTGGTGCACTCGCTCTAAAAAGATTCGCTGAAGCTTCAAAATAGAGAATTTTTCTCTCCAACCAATTAGTCTTCACTTGCATTCTTCATGTTAAAGAGTGAGAGTTATTTTACAATATATGGAGAATCAAGGATCAAACGAAGAATATTCTTCAAATTTAATTTGTAAAATTCATTTTTCTCTCAAATGTCCATTTTATCCTTTATATCATTTTCTACATTCAAATTTTATTACCAGGTATCCATTGTACTTTTGTGTTATTTTTATAAAATGTGAGTATCTTTCAAATTATTGAGCTATTTTTTCTTGAATTTGAAAGATATCAACAAAACTTATCTAGTGATACTAATATTGGATATATTTAAAAACAATTGGAGGAAAATTTTGTTGGAAAATTTGTAAAGATACAAATGAAGTCTTGAGTTGGAATTGGACTGAAATTATTTTGACTCTTCATTTTATAAATTTGAAGAGTTGTTAAGGTTCATTTGGCTTGTGATATTTATTGAATTATTAAATTATTAGATTATGTTGTTCAAAGTATAATTTAATTCACTTGGTGTTATTTGGACTAAATTATTTGTTGTGTTGTTTGACCATAGTTAATAAAATATTTTGTTTAACTTTGAAAGAGTAATAATTGAATTGCCCTTATAGGTATGAGCATTTTAAAGGAATGTAGGATATGTTTTGGTATTTTTGTCTAGCCTTCTATACTGTATACGACAAATCAGCAGGAAAAACCATACAAACCAAGCTTTTTCAACAAATAAACTAGCCCAAATAGAAATACTTTTTTGGACAAAAAATAATTTAGAAACCACACAAACACCACAGGCCAAAGGGGTCTTTATAAGTTGGAGATGCTCTTGTTAATTTTTTCTCAAAATTTATTCAGTAAAAAACACAATATTTGAAAGAAATCTTATTTTGTCACTTTTGAAAATTCGAAGAGTGTTAATGAAATGAAACATCAAAGGGTCTTTTGGCAACCAAAAAATTTTGCTCGTTATACTCAAGAGTCACCATGATGGATGCATTCACTCATGTTTACCATTGAAGTCTACCATCCAAGAGTCTTGGGAGTTGTAGGATGTGGAATATCCTTCCATATCTATTTATATGGTTCATTCACATTTTTGAAGACTACAAGAAATTCTCTCTAAATTTTCCTATTCTATAGTTGTGCTTTTTGTAAGAGAAAGAGACAGACGCACTAAGGTTCGACAAACAGTCGTAATGTCGGTATTCTTTTGACTAGGGAGCCATTTTACCTAGGAGACAGACGTTGGAGTATTCCTTCAACACCCATAGTAAGGCAACGATTCTGTCTTAACGAGACTGCATAAGATACAGTATTCGGTTCGGTATCACTTTCGATCTATGTTTACGTTTTGTATTTGAATTCATGTTCGGTATATATTTGATACGATTACCAATGGAGATGGATATATAGTTTTTGAAAATACCAAGTTATGTACTACTGTTTACTTTACTAACATTTTCTTGAATTTTCTCCGTTAAGGAGAATGATCCGTTATCCAAATTCCTACAAAGTATTCACGACTCTCAAACAATATCACTTCTAGATAGTTTATTAACAAATGAAACAAAATGAAGAAGTCTTCACATGACAGAATCTTAAGTCAATTAATGCAACCTTAACAGGGTTGATATGAAGATATATATATTGGTGTGTGTGTGTGTGTGTGAGAGAGAGAGAGAGAAGCAAGTTATCCGGAATCATTTTCCACCACTAAGAATCATGGTTGACTCTCCCGTCAATAGAAAAATAATGCAAAACAGTACAATTCTAATCGGAAATGAGTTGTTCACATCATGTTTTCCAAACAGATATTACGCACGATGTAGCAAGTTCGTTTATCTATCACCACACATGGCAATTACAGATATTGTAATGGGCAGAATGACATCGATGGATGATCGATGAGGTCTTCTCGGCTCGTCTCATGCGGTCTCTTCGGTTGCTCGGTTTAGGTTTCTGCTCGGTCAGAGCAATTTTTTCGTCCGGGCTGGTTGAGTCGGAAGGACTTGTGGAGCAAGACTCGTATGGGAACACACCCCCTTATATGCAGATCAGAAGAGATATGGTCTCTATCCCTGTGGAATAGGATTTCAAAATTGCCAAAGATAACCACCTTATCATAACCTCACGAAAATAGACCCCTAGGAGAATTAAAAAAGCAGAAAAGGTATAACAGTAGGCCAATACATGTACAGTTTACCATTGGTGTTCTTTTCACATATCTTTCATTTTCCCGATATATTATCCGGTCCAATTTAGGCATTGGACGGTATTGGCCGGCACTGCCCCGTTGTTCTAGTTTTCTTGCAAATCAGCGCATTGAGGAGGGACCATCGAAGACATTTTTTTCTTGTGTTTTAAGGATTTTATTGTGTGTTGTGCACACTAAAAGGATGTTATTTTGGCACCTAAAAAAATACTCAAACTATTGGACAGTATTTAGAAAGCTAAAATTGTACCGTCTTGACATGTAACATATTCTGTTATCCATTGTGCGCAATAAATTTTTTGTATCCGCGTTCTACCATCAGGCTCATTGTGCACGACGTTTTTGGCATCTAAAAAATTGTCCGAAGACTGCGAACAATTAAACAATTTTGAGCAGTTTTTTAGACGCCAAAACAATATCGTGTTGAGGCACCACACAGCCAAATATCAGGAGGTTCACCCATTCCGCCTATGTACATGTGTGTGTGGTGTGAGGTTGTAGAGTTTTTGGTGGCGATAGATGGTGCGTGTACTCAGGGTACAATATGGACTAAAATGTGCATTCACGGTGCGTGTGCTTAGGTTATAAACTGAACTGAAATGAACACTTACAATACGTATACTGAAAGTACAAAGTGAACTAAAATAAGTACTCACGGTAAGTGTATTCACAGTACAAAATGAACTGAAATGTCTAGCACTGGCTCCTCTTAACAAAAATACAAAGAACAGAGCACTGGTTTCAACTTCAATTAAACTCATATATATATATGTGTGTGTGTGTATATATATATATATATATATATTTATTTATTTATTTATGGTGTTGGGAAACAGACTGAGAGTGTCCTCCCAAGTCAAAAGTCTATGGCATTTAGTTTTCCAGTCTCCAAAGCAAATTCCCAACTCCCTTCCCCACTTGCCATTCCCTGTTCCAATCTCTTCTCCTCCCGACAACTTTCATGAATTTTTTTGCTCTGAACTTCCCACAGCGTCTGCTCTCCTTTGTCTAACCCATTTCCCCACTTCTCTCTCTCTCTCTCTCTCTCTCTCTAAAATCCAACCTTTATCCCCCCTTTCTGAAAGTGTCTGAAATCCCACTTCAAAAGCTAGTGAATTGAGAGTGAGTGGATACCTTATGGGTTTTGCTGCGGCGGTGCTCACCTTTCTATCCATTTACGCGGCGGCGGCCGCCATTGCACCAGTAGTGGCTCAGTCACCATTCACGTGCAACGCCACCGGAGAAACCTGTAACGGCCTGGTCGGCTACGTGTCCCCAAACACCACCACACTTTCCCACATCAAAACCCTCTTCGGAATCAAGAACCTCCGCTCCCTCCTCGGCGCCAATAACCTCCCTCTCTCCACCCCTTCCTCCCAACCGGTTTCTGCCAACCAGACCCTCAACATTCCCTTCCAGTGCCTCTGCAGTAACGGCACAGGAACTCCCCGCAACCGCCGGCCGGTCTACACCGTCGTCCCCGGCGACGGACTATACCACATCGCGGCGGAGGTGTTCGGCGGATTGGTGACGTACCAGCAGATCCAGGCGGTTAATAACATATCTGATGCTAACTTGATTGAGGTTGGGCAGCAGCTGCGGATCCCACTGCCGTGCAGCTGTGATGAGCTGGGTGGAGAGAGAGTCGTCCATTACGGACACGTGGTGGAAGCTGGGACCTCGGTGGCGGCGATTGCGCAGCAGTATAATACCACAGAGGCTACCCTCCTCGCCGTCAATGGTCTGGCCTCTTCCAAAGATCTCTTGGCCGGCGTTGTTCTTGATGTTCCTCTTAAAGGTGCTTCCCCCTTTTCTATTTTCTCTCACATTACATTCTTTTGATGATTAATTATTCAACCCACCTGGAGCATATATGGCATTTTCATTAGGCTTCACAAATTACGTAGTTATACCAGAATTGATGGCGCGGCCTCGGATCAAAGATATGCAATTAAACAATTAGGACAGGGTGAGACTAAGCTTAATCTCCGCATTCCATATTCCTGCGAGGACTTTGTCTCTCGCTGCAAGTGTTCTTACGAGATTAGGCTCTTTGTAGCTAGGAGTGACCCGCACTGAGAGCCTAAACGATTGCTGCACAAAGTAGAGAAAACCCAGGGATGACCGCGAAGACCATAGCCTGATTTGACCGAGAATGCCGAGAAGTCCACGGAGAGCAGAGCAGACCAAATAGGTCTGACGGTTCTATATCCATCACGTAGCGATAAAGTTTGTTGGGTTCTTGGGGGTAAATTGTGTTACAATAACTCATTAATCGGACGTATGACATAAGAGAGGCGACACAAACCATTAATTACTCCTTTTTTTTATGGCCTAGTATGTTGGGAAGCCCAATGGGTTGGAAAGACTAAAATAGGTATGAGTTAATGATCGGGTAAACCTCCTATTGCTCGTGATGGGACTTGAACCTGCGAGCTCTACTTAAACATAAAGCCATGGTCTTTTTTACCTATCCTTGGAATTGCATTTATGTGTTCAAACTTAGAATTAGACAGTATGGAAAAGCTAGCACCACTTTTTCTTTTTTCAAATTTGTCAAGTGGTTGCTGTTATTTTAGGGTGACTAACTTTTAATTATGGAGGGAGGGAAATACCCATATTAACCCTCTTTTTGAAACCCATGGAAAGAGAGATAAGAAAGGAAAATAGCTAGAAGAGAAAGTTGTGCTCTTTTTTGGAAACCCGGCAAAGAAAGAGAAAAGTTGAACATTTTTCAAGATGTATTTGTAACTTCTTTCTTCCTTCTTTAGGTTTCAAATAAAGGAAAGAAGGAAAATAACTATTTTAGCTTCATTTCCACAGCATCTTTCTAGTTCAGGAAGAAGAGCTCGTGGACAAAATGATACTGTACCAGTTGTAGTTGCTGTTCTGTGAGTCTGCCTCTATATTTTTGCTGGGTGGTGTTTGTAAAGGTTTCTGCTGGGGTATGTTCGTTATGTCCTGGAGTCCCCGAGTTTGTTTGGCAATCGTGTTTGACGTACACTTTATCAAGTTGTAATCTTTCTTCTATTCAGTCGTATGTTGTATGCATTGCATTGTGTGTTGTTTTCTAAACCATGTATATGTCCAATTGAATGTGTTTTACGTCGAATTCCCCCCCGTGGACTTAAGTTTCAAGCGTGTGACAGAGGATCAGAAGAGGTCCAAGAGAATTGAGCCAGATCAGTGTTGGGTCGTGAACTGGGAGTTAAATTGAGATGTTTGATGGATTACCTAAGCAATGTAATAGTAGTAAGTTCTCGCCGTATTAAAATGGATATGTCACTGTCATTTGCTCTTAGGATGTTTCCGTTGTGCCCATGATTAATCACACACAAACACATATATAAAAGAAATTTACTGTGGTTCCCAATGGATACATCCATGGAGAGAATCACAATATTTATACAAAATACTGGAGGAGTTTTATGCAAGAAAACTCAACTCTCTCTCTATCTCTCTCACCTTCTCTGCCTCACACCATCTGATTTTGTCCTCACCTCATACCTCCTTCCTTCTACCTGACCAGAGCTCACCTTCTGCTGCCTCCTGAAAGAGGAGCACCCACTACTTAACTCACTCACCGTTGTTCTCTCTTTGCTCTGATCTGAGGATGATCATCGTCTGCCTAAACCATGTTTCTTTATGGGCCAAAGCTAGGGAATACTTCCAGGACCATTTAATGAGCCTTCACACATGACCTTCAAGAGATTGTGAGCTGCCACCAAAGTCTTCCATGTTGGCCTCCAACATGCGTGAGATCTTCCCAGAAGTCTACAAAGGCTGCAACAACCTTTCACACTTGCATGAGGAGGATTACTGTTTCCTAATGGACTTCGTTTTCATATGATGTTTATCTTCGTTCAGTTAAATGGTAAGTTAGAATGATGCTACTTTGTAAATCAGAGAATAGGCCATTGAAGTTGGATGTATCTTCGCACATTCAGGGCAAATCCCACTCATGGCTTGCTTTGTTCATGAGAGTTTCTTTTTTTGTTCAGTGTTCACTGTACTTACCATGCACGCCCACACACGAAACTGTGTATAAGTAATATGTCTTCTGTTCCTTCGACTAAGTGATATTTGATTGTGCCTTGACAGCTTGTACGTCGATGGTGGGAAATAGCTCACTTGACTACCCTTTACTTGTCTCTAATGGCACTTACGCCTTTACCGCTGGCAATTGTGTGAGGTGCAAGTGCGATGCAGCAAACAACTGGACGTAAGTGTGCCACTGATTGACTTCTTATTTTGGCAACTTCATTAGTTTTTCAGAATACTTCATTATCTGTTATCGTCTCATATGATTAGATTGCAATGTGCGCCATCCCAAGTTAAGTCATCGCTCTGGACGACGTGCCCTTCTATGCTATGTCAAGGTGCAGAAAGCTTGTCCGTGGGAAACACCACAACTTCAAGCTGTAATCGAACTTCGTGTGCCTATGCTGGTTACAATAACCAAACAATCATCAAAACCCTTGCCTCGGAGTCCACTTGTCCAGGTAAGTCCCTGATGCACTAAACCTTTACCACAATAAAATCATCGTCATTGTTAAGAAATATTTCCATTTGGTAAGGAGTGAGATGCCTTTCTTGGCCCTCCATAAAGAGCCGAAAGAAAATTTTCGTTAGTTGCCACTACATTTCAGTCATAAATTGCAATAACTGAAGTGTTCATAACAATGCAATGACTTGTAAAATTGATTGTCCTCAAAATGATACATCGTGCAAGTTGGACTCTCATGGTTTGAAATTATTGACCGGAGACTTATTGTTGTTCTGGCGAACAGTTTCCGATAATAATGCTCCAAGGTTGAGTCTGCAAAGTTGGAGTTGGAGCTGGAGCTACCTTTTCATCTCTATCCACTTGGTAGTGCTCTGTAGTCATTTCATTAACTGAAATGTTTATATATTTCGAGATCATTGTTTCTGTTTCTAGTAGGGATCAGGATTATTCTTTCCATCTCATGTATCTGTTTCATCGATGTTTGTTAGTTGAGCAAATGTTTATGACACTAGCAGAACACGTGCGGAAAATGTAACTGTGCTTCGAGAGGTCATTGTAAGAACTGACTTTGTTTCATTCACGAAACCATAATTTTCTGTTATTATATTTTCCAGTTATTGCTCTTAGCTCGGATCTGGTTTCGAAGATGAATATTTGATGGGTATATAACTAGACCATTCTCTAAAATACCAGGAACTCAAACCAGTACCCTGTGTGTTTGGCCTTGTATCTCACTCGTAACACTCTAATGTAGTTGAGCTTGGATGAATCTAACCGTGATGGTTCTGAATCTTTTGGCGATGTTTTAACACAAGTGACATGAAAGTATAGGCTGGGGAGCATTTTCTATGAATCATGGCCAAAATGGAGTAGTTTGATAATGTAGTTGGGGGGAGGTCTTTCCTCTCGAGTTTTATGGGTTTTTTTAGCGCATCTTCTTTGCTATAAATCTTTCAAGTCTCGAAGACTGAACGAGAATCTAGATGACCCTCCATCTTCAAAGGACAGTTTTTAGTCCAGTATATATTTTTCGGGTATTCTCGTTAACATCTTCTTGGACCAGTTCCCCTCCTTAATTTGTATCATCCATGCTTTACAGTTCACTGAAATTTTCAGGAAGAATGGCTGCTAATTGTTGCAGGAATGATTTCAGATACGCAATTTTTGGCTGCTCATAACACATGAATCCTTGTCGCCTTTGCGAATCACTTACCCACACTACTACCACTCCTCCGGTGGGAGTGGGAAGACACACCCATTTATGTCAATCGGATCTAAACCCTCATATGAAGCTCGAGATTCTTTACGACTGTTGTCAGTAACACTAATCTTTTGTCTTTCTCTTTTGACATTGAGAGCAAATCTACACGGGTTCACATCACTTGTGTCACTCGATCGATAGAAAATAAAAGAAAGGGTAGGTTGGCTTGCCCTCTCATATCAGTTTAGAAAGAATTTGGAATATCTGACTGATTTGTTAATAGTGAAAAATTAAATTTTATCGGCCTGTTCCATTTATCGATTTTCACTTGTAATTGTATTTCAATATGATATTCAAGAATTCATCTTTTCATGTGATCATTCTACCAAATACTTTATATGTGACCAAACATTTTTAACCATGTCACATTATCACAAATGTAATCCCCCTTGGGAGAAAAAAACTATAAAAGAACATTGTCGTCTTTATTGTTTTTCTAATTAAGAAATTTTACAATATACACTCTTATTTGGGTGTGTATGATATATGTTCTTTGTGTCGTGATAACATTTTGTATAAAATTTCGTAACATAATGACGAGGGTAAAATGTAATTGAGAAAATACATTTAACCCCCCCGATTAAAGTTCGGAGTTCGGCCGAAACCGGATAACATATCCAGAAGCACGTGCCGATCACGTGAGATAATGGCCGACACGAGGAGTGCCGACCATACACTAATCAGGGTAACAGAACCATGTATTGAGTAATGCCGACCTGAGAAAGGTGGATCCATGTCTTGCCGAACAGATAAGGTCGGTCCGAACTACGGGCAGCCCGAGAAAGGCATTGAGCAACCGTTTCTTCAAGATAAGACAGAATCCCGGATAAGTCGGGATTCGGTTCAAACAGATATGGATGAGAAATCCACGGCCAATTTGATTAATATGAGAAGTATTAGTTAAATAGAACTCTAATGACAGAAGATAACTACAAGACAGAGGGTTATCTCATTAGTGGCCAATCAGAAGGCACTTCACTCCAATTAGAGTCCTAAGAGAATTAGGACTCAAGAGAAAGTCTATAAATAAAGCTCCAGATCAACAGAAAGAGGTACGTTCTAAGTAGTGCATAGTTTCGCTTGCTAATGGAGAATATTAGCTTGTGTTATTATTTCCCCTGTGAGCTTTTGCCTGACTTAATCATCGGAGTGTCTTCCTCCCACAGCGGCAGAGGGCTCTTTGACGGATTCTTGTTTTGCAGATCACAGGTCAATCCATATCGAGAGATTGGTTTCAGCTGGATAGTGAGTTCTTGGCTTTCCGTCCTGATTGAGAAAATCAACCCTCTTACACATAACATTCGGTTTGAATTCATAACATTCGTATTTTATGAATTTTTAAGCAGATGTTATTAGTTTCTAAGCAAAACTTATCAATGGTTAAAATGAATCCAAAGCATTTTAAGGGATTTTATATATCGCAGACTCAAATAAAAAAATGTATTGTAGTTAATAATGTTGAAGAAGAGAATGAGAAATTCCAGATTCTTATTCAATCATTTCTCAGATACACAAAAGGGAAAAGCCATGCTTCTTTATATAGAAGCTGAGCCGTAACAGAAAATAACAAACTGAACAAACTATCTACTAACGTGCTAACAATATCTAACAAACTAACAGAATGAAAACTAATCTAACAAACTGAGAATAACAAACTAAAAAGATCAATTGTAATTCGTAATACGCCCCCTCAAGATGGACGGTAGAGATCACGGATGGACATCTTGGATAGTAAAGGAAGTAGATGGGTGGAAGGTAGGGGCTTGGTGAGGATATCCGCTAATTGATGTTGAGAGCGAATTGGCATTAGACGAATGAGGCCAGCAGCAACCTTTTCACGTACAAAATGACAATCAAGTTCGATGTGTTTCGTACGCTCGTGAAAGATAGGGTTAGTGGCAATGTGGATGGCAGCTTGATTGTCACAAAATAGGAGAGTGGGGGAAGAAATCTCAATATGAAAGTCATTTAAGAGTTGGCGGAGCCATACTAACTCACTGGCGGTAGAAGCTAAGGCGCGGATTCTGCCTCAGCAGAAGAGCGGGAAATGGTGGTTTGGCGTTTGGATTTCCAGGAGATCAAGGAAGAGCCAAGAAAGACACAAAAGCCAGTGACGGAACGGCGAGTGTCCAAACATGCACCCCAGTCGGAATCAGAGAAAGCTTGTAGTTGATGAGATGAGCTGGCTGAATAGAACAGACCTTGGCCGGGACTAGATTTAAGATAGCGAAGTAAGTGATGGGCAGCTTGGAGATGAGGAAGACGAGGGTTGGCCATGAATTGACTGAGCTTATGGACTGCAAATGTAATGTCAGGTCGAGTAATAGTGAGGTATAGCAAACGACCAACAAGCCTGCGATAGGAAGAAGCATCATCAAGCAGAGCACCATTCTCAGAAGATAGGCGAATATGAGGGTCCAAGGGAACAGAAGTAGGTTTGCATGCAAGGTAACCAGAATCTTCGAGGAGCTGGAGAGTGTAGTGGCGCTGATATAAGACAATGCCAGACGAGGAACGAGCAATTTCAAGACCAAGGAAGTATTTGAGAAGCCCCAAATCCTTAAGCTTGAATTGGGAGTGAAGAAATTGCTTGAGGGAAGAAATAACAGCAGCATTAGGCCCAGCAACGACAATGTCATCAACATATACGAGGAGGGCAATGAAAGAAGAACCAGATCCTTTGGTAAAAAGGGAATAATCAGCCTTAGATTGAGAGAAACCATACTGAAGCAGGGCATGAACAAACTTGGTATTCCATTGCCGAGAAGCTTGCTTGAGACCATAGATGGATTTGTGAAGTTTACATACGAGACGCGCATCAGGGCTATGAGAAAGATCCAAGGCCATGGGAGGAGAATACCCAAGGGGAAGATCCATATAAACGTCTTCAAATAAGTCGCCATTGAGGAATGCATTGTCCACATCCAATTGGGTAAGATGCCAATGTTGAGTAGAGGCAAGAGCCAATAATAGTTTGACAGTGACAAGTTTGGCAACCGGAGAAAAAGTTTCCAAGAAATCAACACCTTCTTGTTGTGCGTACCCTTTTGCCACTAAACGAGCCTTGTGGCGAGCCAAAGTGCCATCAGAATTGTACTTAAGTTTGTATAGCCATTTACAACCAATGGATCTTTTCTGAGGAGGTAACGGGACAACGGTCCAAGTGTGATTAATGTTCATGGCATGCAATTCAGCTTGCATGGCATCACGCCAGGAGGCATCCTTAACGGCCTGATGGAAAAACTGAGGTTCCGAATGTGTAGATACATTGAGAGCAAAATTGCGGTGGTGAGGGGAGAGGGTGTTATAGGAGAGGTATTTGGAAAGTGGATAGGGAAGAGGGGAAGAATTAGGTGAAGAATGAGATAAAAGGTTGCAATGATAATCATGAAGGTAAGACGGTGGTTTAGTAATACGGGATGAATGTCGGAGAGAGACTGTATCAGATGGTGTTGGGGTAGTGGAGGTGGAAGGTAATGGTGCGGAAGGGTGACTGGATATATCAGAGGAAGTGAGGGAAGGGGAGGGTAATACAAGATCAGGGAATGGATCAATGATAGGGTGGGTAATTGAGTTATCATGAAAGGGAAAAATAGATTCATGAAAAATGACATCCCGGGAAAGGAAAATTTGTTTAGATTGGAGATCATAAAGTTTATAGCCCTTTACACCAGGGGGATACCCAAGGAAGACACAAGCTCGGGAACGTGGTTGAAACTTGGTACGGTGAGCTTTAAGAGTGGATGCAAAGGCAAGGCATCCAAATACTCGAAAATGAGAATAATCAACGGGAGATTGATAGAGAAGCTCAAAGGGGGATTTCTGATGTAATAATGGAGATGGGGTTCGGTTGATTAGGAAAGTGGCGGTTAAAACACTGTCGGTCCAGAATTGGATAGGAAGGTGGGATTGAAAATATAGAGCACGGGCCACATTTAGCAAATGTTGATGTTTCCGTTCGACAACCGCATTCTGTTGTGGGGTTTCGACACAAGAAAACTGATGGAGAACACCCTTGGCAGAGAAAAACTCTGAAAACTGTAGTTCAGGAGCATTATCTGATCGAAAATTCTTGATGTTAATGTTGAACTGAGTGTGCACCATATGGAAAAATTTTGGGATAACCGTAGAAACATCTGCTTTATTCTTAAGTAAGAACAACCAAGTGAAGCGTGTGCAATCATCAACCAATGTAACAAAATACCGATAACCAGAATAGGAGGGTTCATGGTAAGGTCCCCAAACATCACAATGAACCAAATTAAACGGAGATCTGGACATGTGGTTGTTGGAAACAAATGATAATCTACGTTGTTTGGCCAGAGGACAAACAAAACATGGTGCTTTATTCAAATCACTAACATCACAGTGAAGATGACCTTGAAGAACAGAGAGCTGGCGAGAGGAAAGATGTCCCAACCGATTATGCCATACTTGAGTGGAAATCTGATTCACATATGTAGTAGCAGCAGGTGTATGAGAGCTGGTATCAAGAACATATAAGCCTCCCACTTTGCTACCCTTGCCAATCGTTTTCTGAGTGATAACATCCTGGATCACGAAATGTCGAGGAAGAAAACCAACAGTGAGAGAAGAATCCTGGGTTAGAGCTCCCACAGATAGTAAATTAAATTTGAATTGTGGAACTAATAGGACATTCTTCAAAACCAGAAGTGGGCTGAGTTGAATATCACCAGAATGTGTAACAGGTATAGTCGTGTGATCTGGTAGAGTAACAAACGAATGTATGGCTGGTTGTAGAGATATGAAGCTGGAGGCCGTGGCACATATATGCTGAGTGGCTCCAGAGTCAACAATCCAATATTGGCTAGAACAAGTAGATGGGGAAGAAAATACAGATAAGCTAATACCTGTTGTATATGGATGAGGAGGAGTGTTCTGAGCATTCTGAGAATTCTGATTGTTCTGATTAGTCTGAGTGGTGGTAATAACATTTGCGGTTAACTGATTGGAGAGGAGATTCATGAGTTGTTGACATTGGTCATGACTGAGATTCTGCATGAAGTTTCCAACAGAGCTCGGTGATTCTGGTTTTTCAACTGCAACAGAGGCTGAATTGATGACAGACGCTTGGTTGATGGCTGATTTGGGAGCAGACAGATGCTCCTTCGGTTTTGGTGTAGATCCAAGAGGATATCCATGCAACTTGTAACACTTTTCCACCGTGTGGCCTAGCAAATTGCAATAGGTGCAAACAGGTCTTTCTTTCTTAGTGTTCCTATAGCTACCAGTAGAAGTTGCAGGAGCAGAATTCCTTCTACCAGTGTTGTCCGTCCGAAAAGCAAAAGCCATGGGATTATTGGAGTCCTGGTTATGGGGAATGGCTCCAATTTTCCGCTGCTGTTCTTCTTGAGACACTAGAGAAAATACCTTGTTAATGGGTGGGAGAGGATCCGTGAGTAGTAATTGACCACGTACTTGAGAAAAAGAATCATGGAGTCCCATGAGAAAGGACATAGCATACTCCATCTGATAGTGAGACTGTAGATTGGCAACGCCATTACAGGTGCACTTACCACAAGTGCATACGGGTCGGTAATTGCTAAGTTCTTCCCAAAGTGTTTTGAGTTTAGTGAAATAAGTACTAACAGATTGCTGGTCTTGGACGAGATTCATCAGATCACGTCTCAGTTGGAAAATCCGAGGGCCGTTTCGCTGCTGGAATCGATCTTTTAGGTCGAGCCAGATATCAGAGGCAGATTCAGCATATATAACACTTGCTGAAATTTCCTTGGAGATGGAGTTAAGAATCCATGATATGACGACGTTGTTGTTTCTAATCCAGGAACGAAGGAGAACCTCATTTCCAGTTGGTTTAGGAATAGAGCCATCAAGGAATCCCAATTTGTTTTTCACAGACATGGCTATCGTCATCGCACGGCTCCAGGAGGAATAATTTTCACCAGTCAATGGTTGTGAAACCAGGACTAAACCTGGACCATCAGAGTGGTGAAGAAAGTAGGCGCTAGAGTGCTCATCGATGGTGGATTGTCCAGAGTCAACTGAGTCCATGTTCAGTGGACGAAGAAGGAAGAAGGAAAATGATCAAACACCTTCTGTGCAAAGAAGAGTTTGATCAGCGAAAACCAATTTTTCGCTCTGATACCATAATAATGTTGAAGAAGAGAATGAGAAATTCCAGATTCTTATTCAATCATTTCTCAGATACACAAAAGGGAAAAGCCATGCTTCTTTATATAGAAGCTGAGCCGTAACAGAAAATAACAAACTGAACAAACTATCTACTAACGTGCTAACAATATCTAACAAACTAACAGAATGAAAACTAATCTAACAAACTGAGAATAACAAACTAAAAAGATCAATTGTAATTCGTAATAGTAGTAGTTTTCTGTGAAGTAAGAGAGAATAATATAACAAAATAAAATATTTAGCACCTAGGATGAACTCGGTTTGGGTTCAAATAATTTTGGGGCATGCAACCGTGAAATGGGTTAACTCGATCGGAAATATTAAAGAACTATCAATTCTAGAGTGGTCAGTACAGTCCAGTTTTCTAAATTTTTTAAATTGATAGAAAATGAACATAGTCGAGCCAAAACCGAAGACATAATTTCAATCGCTTGGATATTAAAGGACTAAATGCCTGATTAAAACCACCAAAACAATGACAGTAAAAAAAGAAGAAGAAAGAATATAGATTTCCTAAACTTTAAAAAGCAGTCCAAAGTTATGCGATAAAACTAATATTTCTTACACTCATTTAGAACATGTTTGGTTCGGTTTTGATCGGTTGAAGAAATTTTTTTAGAAACTCGAAACCGAACAGAAAAATCAAAAGAATTTCATCATTAAATCGAAACCTACTTACTCCTAATTTAAGCCGATCAAATCTCAATTTTCTATCGATTCATTTTTTTTATATATAAATTAATTTCACCCCTACTACCACCCTAGAATTTTTCCTACATTTCTCTTCGTAATAATTTTTCCGCTTTCTTTCCTCTTTTTAGTGACCAAACAAAGCCTTAAGTAGGAGCAGCCATTACGGTTGAAGAGCGCGGGACAGTGCTGCTTCTTTACGCATATTTTTTATAACCCAAAACCCACCGCCTGTGTCGTCGTTCAATGCTCGGGCTGCGTACGGTAATGGCGGAACTGGACCATCCCCTTCACGGTATCTCTCATACAACCCTAAAGGACCCAACAAAAAGTTAGCAGAATTGCTATCAAACCTTCAACCAAAAAAGGTTCTTTCTTTTTCTCTGACCTCTTCTTCTTATCCTTTCCCAGCAAACCTCAAGCATTTTTTTTTTTCAGATTGATAAACCGTGATATTCAAGAATTTTCTTGTGTCAGGTGGTTTTGGAATCTCTGTATTTAGGTTACCCTGATGATATTTTGTTTGTTTTGGTGTTGGGGACACAAAAACACATGTAGATACATGCATTTTTGTTTTTGAGCCGTGAAATTTTTAAGGTTATATGTTATTGTACATTAAACATAAAAGGTTCTTTCTTTTTCTCTCACCTCTTCTTCTTATCCTTTCCCAGCATACGTCATGCATTTTTGTTCCAAATTGATAAACCCTGATATTCGAGAATTTTCTTGTGCCCGGTTGCTTTGGAATCTCTGTATTTAGGTTCTTGCCGCAGTTCAGGTTACCCTGATAATATTTTGTTGTTTTTGTGATATGGACACAAAAACATATGTAGATACATGCATTTATTTTTGTTTTTGAGCTTTGAAAAAATTGAGCGTATATTGTATGGCTTTCATCGATGTTGGTTTGATCCTCAGGTGTAAGCTTTTGGTTCTGACTTCTTCTTTGAACATACGTAGTCTGCGGGGACTTCTCATTTGACGGCAAAGTTTACGAACCCAATTTGTAACTATGACTGCTGCGCAACTCACTGGTGGTACACTCTCTAGTGAATTGATGAGTACAAGTAGTGAATGGAACACTGTAAGCCAGATGACAGGGTCATACTGTTCAAGGCAGCCAAGGGTACGTTGTAATTTTGTTGCATTAGTTGGTAGGAACAGAATGAGCCATGGTGCTGTTTTTCGGCACTTATCCTCGAGATTGGCTCGTCCAATAAAGCGCAATTTTTCTGTGGTGAAAAATCAATCGAATTCAGATTGTGGAGTGGAGTCTTCCTCTTATGTGGATGATAGCTCTACTATGGACGATCATCGCCTTATCAGTTCAATGGACGGAACTTCGTAAGATCTTCCGCGATGCTATTCTTCATTTGTGGCACTTCCCACTGTTCAACATGCTTTTTAATTAGATTTTGATTCTCCCAAATCTTTGGTGGAAGTTGTAATTGGATAAGGCATGCTTTTATCGAACTTTGATTCTTAGGCACTAGTCGTCATCTTCCTTGCTTTGTTTACAGGGAGCTCACGGAGAACCATACCCGTCAACCACATTTTCAGAATGTGAAACGTGAGCTTCTAATGCTTTCTTTGCCAGCAATTGCTGGACAGGCTATCGAGCCGTTGACACAATTGATGGAGACAGCATATATTGGTAGATTGGGTAAGCGATTATTTTCCATGTTTAATTTTCTAAGCCTGTTTTTGATGGTTGGATAGGTGAATGGGGGCGTCATTTCATTCTCATAACAGGAATTATTGCACCGCAAGACCAGACAAATTGCTCCGGAGGAATTTCTTTTTTAGCTTTAGCTACTAGCTACTAGTTGAAAAGGAACATCTCCAGTTGAAAATTCATGTCATGCTGGCACTAGCCCTGTAACCACAACTAGAATCCTTTTGCTTATATGCACAATGATCGAGGGAAGGGAAAGGGGAATCTATCTCGTTTTCTGTAAGGGATAAAGGTCTGTCCAGACCCCCTACCATTTTTCTTGCTCAGCCCTGCATTTTTAGGATTGGCTATATGAATTCTGATTCAGTATAAAAGCATAACCCACTTGCTTGTTTACCATATCTATCTTAATATCTGCATTTGGGCTATGCTCATTTTATGAGCATTATTCTTGGTTGCCTAGTATCTGTTCTGTGGGATGGGGTTTATAGCCCGCCATTAACACCTCATAATTGGGTTTTCTGGTGGATTACTGCTTCATTTGTTTGCATTGATCACACAGTATACTTGACTGGGTATTGCAATCTTCTGATCTCTAGATTTTATGTTGTATCTGTAGGTCCTGTGGAGTTGGCATCAGCTGGTGTTTCCATGTCAATTTTTAACATTATATCAAAGTTATTTAATATTCCTCTCCTCAGTGTTGCTACTTCTTTCGTGGCTGAAGACATTTCAAAAGTTGCAGGCAGAATTTCTCCTTCAGGTAAAGTTAAAGTGGTTTGGTGTCATAGTGTTCTTTTTAGTTACATGGCTTGTCACTTTCATGCCTAATTTCAGACAGTACAGAAGATGGTTGTCAACATGAAAGTGGCAATGGTAAACCTTTTGATGGGGTAACTACACGGCACCAACTGTCTTCAGTGTCTACGGCATTGTTTTTAGCAGTTGTCATTGGTATCGTTGAGGCTTTAGCCTTGTATTTGGGATCTGGAGTGTTTCTTAACTTGATGGGAATATCACAGGTAAGCTCTAGATATGTTGTGTTATTTATGATTCAGTTGACCTTCCTCTTCCCTCTTCCAGTGCTTGTGTGCGCCATGTGGATCCCAATATAGATGATTTCAGGATTGGGAACTTGGCTTCATGGAATGCCCTAGCTTAAGATTGGTATTCTTGTGGTTATAGCTAACAAAGCATCAACTTTCAACCCTTTTAGATTGGCCTACAGAAAAGACTTGTTCACCATTCAGCTTTGTCTTATGCATAGGCTCTAGACACTGAAAACCTCCAATTGTGGATTTGGCTGCAGGCTGTGTTGTCTTCATCATTTGTTAATTAGTTTAAAATATGCATTTGTTTCTATTGCTTAGAGCAATTAAGTCAGACTTTTGAAGCAAGAAAGCAATGCAAAGATAAATAGAGGGCCACATTGTAGTAAACAGTAGTCCTGACGTAGTCATTCATGCAAAGGGCCTTCCCATTGTTGAGGCTAAGTTGGGAGCCCAAGAATTAAGCCTCTACAAACTTGATTTGATGTCGTCTCTATTGATGTAGAGTTGTTGGTCATTAGGTCCATGATTGAGTCAGTGACATTTTAATAGTTGGCACAGTTTTCTTTTTCAAGAACACTGCTTTTGGGAGCTCTCATAATTGGTTTTAAAGTGGCCCAGGTCATATGTCTTGCATTTATTGACCTCCCTCTCTCCCTCTCCTTCTGTTTTTCTCTCTCTCCCTCTCATCTTTCTTGTTCTCTGTATTTTCATGTTCATGACTGTCCTTTTACTAAGAGGTTTGTGTATTTTCGTAATAAGTGCTTGTCTTTTAAACAGGATTCCTCCATGCGCTCTCCAGCACAGCGGATTCTTTCTCTCAGAGCCCTTGGTGCTCCTGCAGTTGTAGTTTCCTTAGCTCTTCAAGGCGTTTTCCGTGGTTTTAAGGATACAAAAACTCCTGTGTTATGTCTAGGCAAGTGTTGGGTTTAACCTGTAAATGTATAATTATGTATATCCTCCAATTAATTTGGCATGCTTCCATGTGCATGGAATTAAGTTATAGAATGTACAGACTTAATTGTTTTGGACGCTGGCTCCCTGTTTTCAAAGGTCTTTAAAGCCTTCTTTTGCCTTCATTTTACTCAAAACCTTGTTGTTTTGTTGTTGTATGTTGAGATAATTTCCTTTAAACGTGGATTTTAGAAAATGCAGGCTTACCATCATCACTTGCCTCCTGGTAACCAATTCTCTGGATCATTGTTTGTTTTATTTCCATCCACGGACGTATTTTAAGTTTTTCTTTTTTCATGTCTCTAGATGTTCAACAACCTTATCCTACCTTGAGGGAATGTACATGCACGGATATCTCACTCATTGGAAAGAAAAACAGTTTCCAACAAAGCGGAGTCGTTAAATCAGTGTTATGTTAACATGGAAAGAAATCTAGACTTCGTACATGACTGTATCTAGATCTTATCTTTCTTTCTTTTTTATTTTTGCGCTTTATACCAGGATGAATATCTATAGTACTGAGTACGTGAAACATTTCTCAGATTTGGGTACTATCCCGGAAATTTGTACTTGACACTTCTAGTTCTGGAAGATAGTCTATAACTACTGATAGATGGCCTATAGTTATGTTCCTGCCATTTCGGCGAGGCATGGTTGTCAAAGTGAGAGCTCGTGTTTACTTCTAGGTAGTTTTTGTCTTCAAGCAGCCAGTGATGCCACAAAGTCTATGATCCTAGATATCCCACGTTTCGCAACGCTTTTTTGTTATGTTATGGTTGATGTACTTGAAAGGGAACATTAGCAAAATTCACTAATCCCCATTCCAGTATGTGAATTAGTTCACGATGGTTTTGACATTTAGGAAGCACTTGGGCGACGGAATAATGCTTGTACTAACAACTATGTCATTCAGTTTCTTTGTCCTGTTAATTTTTTCCTCCTATCCTCTATTGACGCAGTTGTGCTCTTTGCAGGTGTTGGTAATTTTATTGCTGTATTTCTGTTTCCCATACTCATGTATTATTTTCAGTTAGGTGTGACTGGAGCAGCCATTTCCACTGTTATTTCTCAGTGCGTATTTTCCTTGTTTATTCTCTTTCAAGTTTTTCATATGCTTGCTGAAGAATTAACCATACAATATTTTCTATCCTTCAGATACATTGTGTCCTTCTTAATGATCTGGTATTTGAATAAGAGAGCTGTATTGTTGCCTCCAAAGCTGAGAGATCTTCAGTTTGGAGGTTACATAAAATCTGGTGAGTGTTCTTCCAAGATACGAGTGGTGTGATTTAAGTTTAGCTTCATGCATCTGACAGATGCAAATTTTGATCTGTTATTTTGTTGTGATTCTGTGCTTCAATTATATAATGAGATTACAGATTTTGAATGGTAGTATTACGCGGATTAGGACCATAAGTCCTCTTTCAGACCAACTGATTCTAGCATCTCATCCATCCCAGTAGTGGAGCAATGGGACAGACTACTGTTGCATGTGCAAGTTAACCTTCCCACTTTGACTGCTGCTGGTAGGCGTGTTTAAATGGATTCCACAGGCTTCAGAACTCTGCTTTTCTTGTCTATTATCCCATCCAATTTATCCTTGCTTATTGCTTCAGAAGGAGCTGGTACCGTACAGAAAAACCTCGAGGTTCTCGTGAGCTTGCCATGATTCTTGCATAGCTTGAGATGTTCACTCATGAGCTTGTCACGATACTGGATTTTTTTTTTTTTTTTGTGGTGGTGTGTGTTTGTAGCTGAAAATGGATTCATGGGACATGGTGCCCTCGACAGAGCTTATCGGAGAAACCAGATTCATGTAGCCGACCCCAACTGATTGGGACTTAAGGCTTAGTTTGGTTTGGTCTGTGTGTGTGTTTGCGTTAAATATCTTAGTACGCTGCTTTTAAAGGGGAAGAAAGAAATTTCAGGTGTAGAGCGTCCACTGCAATTCTATTATTTTATTCCTGTGCAAGTGACACCCGTTTTGCATACTGAATTTCAGTGTCCTTCAAGAAAGTTCCTTAGATGTAAGACCCTCATCCAATGCTGAAAAAATCCTCAATCACTGGCTTGATGACATGGGGCCATCAAGCTTTATTTTATAGTGATGGGTTCTATGTTTCTTAACTTCTAGGGGATTCTTGGGGAAGGAAGGTTTCAATATCGAGACCATGTGTGTCATGCCATAAATAATAATCACTCTCTGTGGATGGCGTGAATTTATGTACCTTATTCACTGGATGAGTTATCGGTCTTTCGAGAGATGTCACTTTTATGAAGATTGTGCTGTTTTTTTACAGATTCTTTGCTTCTCTAGGTGGTTTTCTTCTTGGGAGAACTCTTGCTGTTCTCACGACAATGACTCTGGGGACATCAATGGCTGCTCGTCAAGGTCCGGTAGCTATGGCTGCTCATCAAATATGCTTCCAAGTATGGTTGGCTGTATCTCTCCTTGCAGATGCACTAGCAGCATCTGGTCAGGTATGGAATTCCTCCTCTTTTTTTTATTGAAAATATTTTATATGTTCTCTCCCTATACTTTTCACCTTATAATTACTCTCGTCATGTTATATAAGTTTGGGCGAGGAGCTATTTGTTAATGCTGATATGGCTACTGTTGGAATTTCATTAGGAAGTCCAGTATGCAAGTTTCATGGCTTAGATGTAAATTTTATTCTAGGGAGTAACAGTTCTTCCCCCCTACTAGGAGTCTGATTGTGCCTCTGAACTTAGCGGTTCACTTCAATGCTCCCAAGCCTTTCCAGCTTATGTTTGTATGGAGTTTAGTTTGTGCTTTTCCTCTCACACTAAAATGTGGTTTTTTTGTAGACTTTGATCGCAAGTTCTTTATCAAAAGGTGATTACAGGAATTTGAGGGAGGTTACAAACTTTGTGTTGAAGGTATGTCATTCTTGTATGCCTCTCCATTATGCTTCTTACTACAATATGGATTTTAGGTTTACTAGGTTGTGTTGAAGATGGAAATTCTCTCGGGAGTTGTTTTCAGATCCTATTCACATGTTTTTGTAGATAGGGTTGCTCACAGGGGTTTCCTTGGCTGCTATTTTGGGTGTATCTTTTGGTTTTTTAGCCACATTGTTTACCAAGGATGCTGAAGTATTAGAAGTTGTTAGAACTGGGGTATTGGTACGTTTTCCTACCTTATCGTCCTATTCAATTTTTCCGTAGTTCTATTTCAAGTGGGAAATGACAAGGTCTTCCGTGTCTGATGTTACCTGCAAATGTTGCAGTTTGTCAGTGCCAGTCAACCTATAAATGCTCTAGCTTTTATTTTTGATGGTCTACATTATGGTGTCTCAGACTTCCCCTACGCCGCTTGTTCTATGGTAAGCTTATCGAAGTCGACTTCTCTGAGATGCTATTAGCTAGCTGTCAATATCGAGCAGTGGCTTCTGTTAACATCTTTGACATATTATAGATGGTGGTGGGAGCAATATCTTCGGCATATCTGCTTTACGTTCCTTCCATTTTTGGTCTCCGTGGTGTGTGGTCAGGCTTGGCTCTTTTCATGGCTTTACGTACAGCAGCAGGGTATATCAGGTAAAGTGTGGTATATTATGTCAAGTCCGTTGTCTCTTGGCAAATTCAGTTAGCAATTCAGAGGTTTTTTCTTGTCTTATGACTCTCTCATTTTAAAAAGGAATCTCACTGACTCTGTAGTCCTGCATACGAGTTTAATGAAAAAGCTGGTGTAATACAGAATCTTATACTTTGGATGCATTGTTTTCGAGTTGGTTTGCCATTAGAACATGAAACTGTCGTGTTTTAAAAGCATGCGTTTACTTCTTTCTACCAAATTGTCATGATAATGTTATTGAAGAGCTGTAAAGCATGCGAGTTATAGTTGGAATATCAGAACCTCTCCCCTAGGATCAAAATTCTGAGAAGTTTTATGTGATTTATAGTGCTTTTTTCTGCTTTTCTAACTTTAATGATGTTTTTCAACTTACATTTTCAGATTATCATCAAAAAATGGTCCGTGGTGGTTTATGCACACCGACTTGAAGAAAGAATCATGAGGTCGGTGGTTTTCTGTTCGTTGATTCCTGGTTCCTTGTTGTTTAGTGATGCTTAAGCCTACATGTAATTCGTGTCTTCATGGGTTTCATTATATCCATCGAGCGAAGAAATCTCTATTCCCTAGCAAATTTGGAATCATTTTTTCAGACTTCTAGAGTGTAACTTGCAACTGAAAGTTCTTTCGTTCATTTTTGGTGGAATGTTCTCTGTTTTTTTTTTTTTCTTGTCATAATAGCTATTAAGAATATAAATAATAAAGTTACCTTTCTCTCTAAAAACTTGAGCTTTTAGATGAGTTGGTAGTTCACAATCTAATATGGTGTCAGAGAAGACAATGGATCATGTGTTTGAACCTCACCGTCTATCTAATAATTAAAATGTTTGCACATGCTTAGCCTGCTTTTGGAGGAGAGCTTGGCTACACGTGAGGGGGCGTATTAAGAATATAAATAATTAAAGTTCTCCCACTCTCTAATAGCTTAAGCTTTTAGGTGTGTTGGTGGTGACGACTTGCATGTCAGTTCCCAAGGCATCTTTCCTAGTAAACTGAACTATGAGCTGATTTTTTTGTGGTTTGAGAGCAGGTGGGAATGGGTAGAAAAGTGTTCGAATCATGGAAATTTTACGACTCAAGTCTACTTTAAGGTGTAGCATGTAAGCCTTGGATCCAGAAAGGATTTGCAACTCAAGAGTAGGAGTCTCTTCAATGCCTATAACTACTAGTAGAAAATTCAGTTCGGTAACCAAGTTGTCGATAACACCTTTTTGAGAGATAGAGATGTTTCTATCCGGCAGAACTAATTGTCTGTCTGTCAGTTTCATTTGTCTTTTTTATTTTGACTGCTCAATTTTGTATAACTTGCTACCCGTCTTTAATTTACAGCATTTCGGTTGACATAGGAGTGCCTCTATTGCTTGTCATCACCCACTCGGAGCATTGCTTGTAAGCTCCAGCTCCTGTCTAAATGGTGAGTAAT
Source organism: Arctostaphylos glauca (assembly GCA_019985065.2). Taxonomy (NCBI): domain Eukaryota; kingdom Viridiplantae; phylum Streptophyta; class Magnoliopsida; order Ericales; family Ericaceae; genus Arctostaphylos; species Arctostaphylos glauca. Next base: position 390,625 of record JAHSPW020000005.1, on the reverse strand, counting down.
TCTACTCGATCATGTCTCACTAGCAAGACAGAAAAGGCAAGCGCCTAGATTAATTCCATCGGCTGATGCACATTTTGTGGTTTCTAAGTATCATTGATGGTAATTTTAGCGGAGTTGACTTACTTCAAAGATTTTTCTTAACAGAGATGTTATTGAGGAATGTCTATCTTGACAGCATCATCAATTTTATTGCATATTCTCCAATTATTTGCTTCTACTATTTTTCTGGAGTGAAGTCTTGGTGGGAAAAAAACTTGTTAACAAATGTCTGTAAAATCTTGGTACCGACGTTACCACATCAACGCCTTATTGAGAACAACTTTGAGCTTTTGTAGCAAAAAAATGAACACCTCGAGCATTTGTAACCAAAAAATGAACACCTAGAGCTTTAGGGATGAGCATAATCTGTTACACCGTAAGGCTCAAACAACTCTGCAATGAATCCTTTCTTTCGCTTTGGGTTCCATCCCATGTCCTTGCAGAGTTGGTCATTGTACCATATATGAATGCTACCGATGCAAGATCTCCGGTAGTTTTTGTCGGCGTATCGCTTCATGAATCTATCCCATTCTGCTATGTCCTTTTCCATCTCTGTAATGCTGGGTAGCTTGAATGTGCCATCAAGCAGCTCTGCTAGCCATCGACACCTTATATCCGAGGTGTACAAATTCGCAATACTCTCCGAGAATCCAATTACTGCAAGCTGTGGAATTCGGGGATGAATGCATTCCCTTTGAAAACAACAGTTTGGGTTAATATCTAGGTTGCAAATTGAGACAAATTTTGTGAAGATGTAATTTCTGTAATCATTTCCTTATTTCCTACGCTGACCTGTAGAGAGGAACTGTTTTATTGGGCGACCCGACTATCAAGTCCTGAAAGGTTGGGGAGGTGAAAATGTCTCTAAGCTTTTCAACACCCTTGAACCCTGTAGCCAATATGACCAAATCTGTTTTTAGGGTTTCAGACTCACCATCTATCAGAATGCCTTCCTCGCAAAAGCTAAAGCTTGTTGGAGCTTTTTTCAACCTGATACTTCCCTTGTCTACCCTATTGTAGAAGTCATCGGGCACGGTTGAGATCGAACAAGAGCTGAGTTCTTTTAGGAAACTGTGTTTTGGCACCATGCCATATTTTGTGAGATTAAGCTTCCGTTTTACATAACTTTCTACGAACTTCGAAAACGCCCATCTCTGCCAAATTAGTGACAAATAAGATTGCTTGATGATAACTAGGAGTAAATTTATCAGTCGGAAAGTAGTATAAAGTAAAGAGGTTACCACAGGTGAAAGCAATGTTGCTAGAAGACTAAGTAGAAGCCCTTCACCAGGCTTGTGAATTGTTAGCTCTGAGAAACGGTTAAGGTAGAGAAATGCCATGTGAATTCCCCATGGCTCGTAATCCGGGATGTTCCAGTACTCAGTCCTGTATATCACAGTACAGGGATGATCCACCCCTGAGCCACAAAAATACAAGGTGATTCTTGAGGGATAATAGCCGAAGAACTGAAATGATACATATATATCGGAAAACTTGTATCTATGTATTTGGCCAAATCAGATGAACATGGGGAACTATAGCTTTTGCTAAATGCCATGATTTGATAAATTTTGGTCTCGTGTTCGCACCGTTTACTGATGAGCACTCCATTGCAATGTCGAGTGCTGATTTCTGGAGCCCAACAACAGCGACACGCTTTCCTTTGACCAATTCTTTAGCAGTGGTGGAATCCATAGCAGCATAATCCATGGAGTGTATGACCTTTCCCTGAAACACTTCAGGACCCTTACCTTGAGGAAATTCTGGAATTTTTGGAACCCCACTGAACCTTCCCAGACATAGGATCACGAAATCGACTTGACAAACCTGTAATACATCACCATGCACGAAATTGCCGGGTCATCATCCTATCAGAATTATATGTATCTTTGATAGATATAGATTGGTAGATACCTCAGTAGAACCGTTTTCGGTGTCCTGAAACGTAATATTCCATTTTCGGCCTGTGGAGTCAAAAGGCTCACCTATTCCACCCCAAAGTGCCCATGCTTGCTGCATCTCTGATGAAGGGCCTTCATAGCTAATGTTTAGCACTCTACTGTTGAATTTGATGTGACGTAGCAAGTCAAAGTGACGAGCATACGACTCGAGGTAGTCCAACACTTGATTATGGTTAGGAAAGACTTCTGTGACAGATTCCGGCCATGGAAAATCTGAGAACTGGTAGGCAAATTTGGGAGTCTGGAGCTGAGTAATCTCCATTGTTTTAGTCCATACTCCTCCGAGGCCGCTTTGGGCCTCGAACACGATCGGTTGATAACCCTTTGATAATGTGTACTTACAGGCTAGAAGGCCGCTGATACCAGCTCCTATTACTGCCACCTTCTTCTCCATTGCTCTTGGTCACCTAAACTGCAGGAATCAATGGTGAGACAGTTGGGTCCTCCTTCAAATCCTCTTTTACATGAACATTGAAGTTGGCCTTTTGTTCTGTTATTCTAGTCTAGCAAAAGAATCAATGTACGGTACGTCAGTGAGTTGCTTTTGTTGACTCACCATTATGACTCAGTTCATACTCTCATAAAGAAATGAAACCATTATCCACCTGCAAACATTGTGATGTCACTTCTCTCTTGGGTCAAAAGGAGGGAGATGGTGCCAATGTTCTTGTCCTATTTTTATTGGAGATGGGTTTGAAACAAAGCATCTCTCATACCATATCTGTTAGGTGAACTTTTGAAAATTTGAATTTTACTTTAAAAAACTCACTTATATAGATAATAATTTACAGATTTTTTTTTTATGTAGGTTGAATTTATTCAAAATATAATAGATCTCTCGTACGATATCGTTAGTTTCGTGTACGTTGATGATTTCAAATACATTTATAATTATTTATTCTTTTATAATAAATCTCTCCTTTCTTAAACCTTCTCTTTCATCATTTTTATGTAATTTCCCATGTCATATTTATGAGTAATTTTTTTCTCTTGGAATTAGTGATTAGATTGATAGGTCTAGAGATCAATTAGTATCAAACATTATCTTGTCCTCTTTTTTTTATTGATTTCTTTTTGCCTCTTTTTGGGTGAAGCACATGGATATGTCGGTTGAAAGATTGATTTTTTTTTTTTTTTTTGTGATTTAATATTTAAAAAAGTTTAAGAACACAATTTTTCGTTGATATGTTTGAATACAGATGTGAATACACGTGGAGTCTTTCATAATCATGTAAGTTTCACGTGCATTTAACAATTTCATCACATCTATATCCGGATATGCACGAATAGATGTATTTCTAGATCTGTTAACTTTTTTTTCACCCCATTTTCTTATTTACCTCGTTTTTTTGAAGAGCAACTATTAAAAAAAAAAAAAAAAAAAGACATTTCGTACATATATCCGAATACATGTGTTCAGAGTGAAGTACATAAAACTCTTCAAAATAATATTGTGAAATAGTAAACTAATATTATGTTAGCATTTGAACAATTTTGCACATAATTGTACCCGAATCTGTGCACAAAATATAACAAGTATAATAAAAATGAAACATAATAGAAAATAAAATTTATCGTATATGGGTGAATAGTTATAAATGATTTGTTTGAATGTTTTTACACGAATGATAATATGAAATATGAGTAAGTGAATAATATTCTAACAATTTTTATAAATTAATAATGATATTTTCATATATAGAAGAAAAACATAAAAAGTGGATAAGATTATCGATAAGAGAAGTGTGATAATTTTGTTATGCTGAAGCTCTTCTAGAATCATAAAATAGTTCTCTATATTTCATTCGATGTCTAAAAAAGTACACAAATTTTAAATATAACAAATTAAATAACTATATTCAGAAGAGATAACAATAGACTTTTTTGACAATCTTAATAATAAACAGGGCTGCAGGCCAAAATTATAGTACCAGCCATTGCAATTCAACTCAGAGAGTGTATATATATATATATATATATATATATATATATATATATAGAGAGAGAGAGAGAGAGAGAGAGAGAGAGAGAGACATGTACACACACAAAAGTGTACAGACTGAGGAAGAGAGAGGACGAGGAGCGTACCTGGATTTGAGATGGAGATGGAGATGGAGATAGAGATGGAGAGGGCATGGAGCGGAGAGTGAGGAAGGAGTGATATATAAGGACAAGGGTAAAATGCACTGACCTCCCTTGAGATTACTAACAAATGCAGAGACCTCCCCTGAGGTTTTAAAAAATACAAAGACCTCCTCTGCTTTAGAAATTGTTTGATCATTTGCCCTCTCCCGGTAACTACCCTGAGAAATTGGATGATTTATACTGATGTAAGCAGATCCAATTTTCCAAATACCAAAAATACCCTTTTTAAATTAAGCTTTAAACATATTATTGCTACACTTTTGTATGCCACCACCACATGAAGCCTCTTCATTAGCAACCCCATTGCTGGTATACTAACTATGTTGTGCAGCAAAAAATCAACAACCCTTACAGCAGCACCCTTGATCAATATCCAAACCAGCAAAACTAACAAAAACAGGACTACATGGGTGATTTTTATCAGTTTTGAATCCGAAGAAGCCAATCACAAGGCCACCAGAGCCAACATCAATGAGAAACACTTTAGCATATGGTGTTTTGAGAGAAAAGAAATGGTCATAAACCCATTTCCAGATTTAGCTTGTCGTCCCCTAATTTTCCCAGATTGACTTGATTGAGGTCCTGTATTAGGAATGTCAAGTCAGATGATCAGATTGACTTGATGGAGGTCCTGTATTAGGAATGTCAAGTCAGATGATCAACTGCAAGGCTGTAAAAATGGGATATGGTATCGAAACATCTATGTGGGAGATATTTGAAAATGGGCCATTAAGTCATTTACAGATTTTTTTTGCATTTGAGAATCACCATAGTTAAAATGACTTATACTATGGGCCAGCAAGGGACTTATAGATCAGTTCAATTAAGTCGACTGTGATTTTCTTTTGAAGGGCAGAGGGCAAATAGTAAATTGACGATATAGAAAGTACAAACACAAGGAGAATGAAAGGAGGTTAGAGAGAATCCAACCAAGACAAACTACTACAAACTAAATCAAGAAAAGAAACAGGATACAAAACCCCATGCTTAAACCTTTTGAACAGACCCAACAAAGCAAAGGGTAGATGCAGAATAGGAGACTCTGAACCAAAGGTCAACAAAGGCCAAAGATAAATATGCAGCAGAACTCCAAAACGAACTATTCAGAGCATTAGCGGAATAGCGGCTGGGGAAGGTCAATCTCAAACACAACAGTAGAACAGAACAGTAAAAACTCAAACTTTTCAAAGGAACATCCCACGAAACCCTAGAACCGTGGCGATGAACGAACTAGCTGGGCAAAAGACAAACTTGGTTGTCTCGATCTCTGTGGAAGACAGCAGAGCGAAGCGATCAGTGGTGTGGAAGGTTGGTGGTGTAGAACATTGGAGGCTTGTAACACTAACCCATCTCCCTCACTCAAAAGATTGCTATTTCTCTCACCCAACTGAACGCTATCTTCATCTACGCCCAAAATTTGCTGTATATGCTAAAGGGCAATATCGTCAATTCATGCTCGAACCTAACGCCGTCTCATGAAAAGTAACGGGAGGGGGCAAACAATTAAATTGTTTCTAAAACATGAGAGATCTTTGCATTTTTTAAAATCTTAGGAGAGATCTCTGCATTTGTTAGTAATCTCAGGGGAGGTTAGTGCATTTTACCCTAAGGACAAAGAATTAGGATACGGGGGCCCGCCTGCACAGCAACTCTTGCTATGCAGCTAAACTACGTAGTTTAGGATAAAATTACGTCATTTCAATTTCTACTCCAAAGGGTGTGCGTGGCTCATATATGAGATTAAAAATATTATCATCGAAAAATAAATAAAATCAAATTAAAAATCTCTCAAATTATTCATAAATATTCACATTCATCACGTGACTTAATGTCGTCCAACTCCGGAGGAAAAAAATTACTGACACTACTCATTTGAATCCTTTTCGGTTGTACTTTCCAAATTTTATTCTCGAAAAATAACTAAAAATTTATCATTAACTTAACAAATTATTTCGGGTTGACTGTGAACTCGAAATTATCCAAAACAAAATTGTTACTGAATTTCTTATTTTATCCTAACAACTCTTATCAAAATCACATCATTCAAAAATATATAAAATAAAGTTAAAAATCTCTGAAATTATTTAAAAATATTCACATTCATCACATGACATAATGTCGTCCAACTTTGAAAAAAAAAGTGGCCGACACCGCTCATTCGAATCTCTTTCGGTTGTGTTTTTCAAATTTTATTCTCGAAATGTATTAAAAAGTTACCGTTGAATTGAAAAATTATTTCGAGTTGAATAGTGAACTTCGAATTATCAAAATAAAATTTTCTTAATGAATTTCTTATTTTATCCCAACAACTCTTATCAAAAAAAAATTGCATAGTATTTCTTATTACCATTTATGCCAACTTGATAGTTGACTTTTTGGGAGGGCCAGGCCCCTGTAGTCTTCCCATAGTTCCTCTCCTGGAAGAAACTTCTGGATAATTATACATGCATCCATGTATGTACTTATATTTCTAATCATTCGTGGATGTACGTGGGGGCAAATAAAGTTATTGTACTAAAAAAAACCCTCTATTTTTTAGATATTTTATAAATTAATCTCACAAGATATTATGTATTGTCTCACATATATTATATTTTGTTGTATAAAATTATACATATTATAAAATATTTGACTAAATTTTAGATCTGTCCCTATATTTGTAAACTAAGCATACACTTGCGGAGTAAAGAATTAAATTTAAGAGTGACACCTGATTTAGTTTTTATACTCAATTTTCAGTCATAACTCGCCCCTCGTCTCAATTTCTCTCATACGTATTCTTGTTTTCTTAATTAACCTAAATATGAAAAATTATACAATGCTTCATGGGCACTGCAACGTAATATCTTGGTATTTTTTTTATCGCGTATAGTATGAGTAAATATTTCACGCAAATGTGTCGTAGAGAAGAAGTTTAGAATATACATGGTTGTTTTTCAAAATTACTGAATAAAAGACATCGTTAAATAAATAAGAACAAAAATTAATTTTAATTGTTTTTTTTTTTAAAATTGGGGGTGGTACCAATCGCCTCCCTCCTCCCGTCAGGTAAACATATGTATGACACATGACATACTATCTTTTAAAAAATATATAAAATTATAACAAAAATTTACATCAATACTAATATATTTTTCTTATCTTTCTTCGTTTTGTCAAAGTTTCTCTCACGTTAACCGCGGGGGTTGGTTCAGTGGGAGAAAAAGAGAGGGACTTATTAGGGGATTGCCTTGTGAGGTTTCAACTTTCGAGGTTGAATATTACAAAGTCCAATTGTTAGGAGTTACTAGAGGTTTGTCCGGTCTTTAATTTCAAGACTCTGAAGACTAATCGGTATTTTAAGTTGGAAATAATTTCAAAGCTGATCAGAACTTCCTCCCACGTTCAAACTTTTTTTTAATATAATATTTATATTTTAAGATTAAATTGTAATCGATACATTAATTTTGTACTTGCGTGCATTATTAGGGGTACCAACCTAATTAATAATAAAGATAAATGTGTTAAAAGCTAGCACATATCAAAGTCAAACCTATCATTGTCCCTTAATGAATACTTAAACTTCAAATCGTGCTAGAAAAATGGGTTTAATATTCCATATTATAATGGAATAATTGAAAGAGAAAGTAGGAGGAAGTTTCCCAACAATATTGTTTATTGGTTTGCAATTTTTTATTTTGTGGGAAGTTTTTTTATTTAATAATTCATCTCAACAAAAAGTTTTAAAGAAGTGAAAAATATGAACTAAATTTAAAAGAACTTTGAAAAAGATAAAGGCAAATTTAAAAATATGATCTGTTTTGACTTATTTTGTTTGTAGTGATTTTTTAAAACTTTTTGACAATAATAATCCATAAAAACTAGAAACAAAACTAATAAATTTTAAAAAAAAAGAGAACTTTAAGCTTATCAATCTCGTCTCGTACTAGCCAGTATATTTTGTACCGCTCTCTTAATGGTATTGGACCACCAGAATATAGTTCCGACCACTGTTCTGGGTTGTTCTAGCATGTTCCGCTCTGTTTCGGCCAATAACATACCGGTCTATATTTAAAAAAATAAAAAATATAATTAATTAATTATTTTTGGATAATTAGACATAAATTAAGACTAAATTTTTTTTTAATGTTCGCTGATTTGTTTTTAAATTGTGATACTTTATTTTCTATGTTTAATTTAATTTTTTGTTAAAAAATATTATTTGAAATATGCATATTAATTTTAGTGATAAATTCAAAATGATAAGCTTAAAGTACATAGTACCAATACCGATACATATCATTTCAATAATAAAATAAGTATGCTCGCTGATACAAAATTAATAACTTTGCTCAAATAGGCCCACTCTCACGTGAAGAATTATTTTGTTCACCCAAAATGTCTTTTATGAGTGGTCCTTTCTAACTTATGAGCCCCACTTAACTTGACCATGGGTAAGGCTTAAAAACTGAGTCAAGTGGGTGGGTGTCCTTTTTGAAAAATAATCATTGCACTGCTAAAAGGAAGGGCAGATCATCCAAAGACAAATTTCGCACTTTCTTCTGTTGATAAAAGATAAAAAAAAATTACAAAAAATTTCACATAAAAAAAATTTAAATAATCAAGTCAAGCTGAACTCAATTTTAGTTTCTAAGCCTTAACCATGGTCAAGTTAAGTGGGCCCCATAAGTAGAAAAGATCAGAGGTGATATTCACTTCCATTTTTTAAAAGAAAACAAAATAGTGTACTCTCAAATGGGACAAGTCATATGAGGATTTGAGATCTCTGTTGTAGATGATGATTGCTACGTATTAATATTTTTCAAAGACACAAAGACGAAAAGGCCCTTTATGAAAGCATTGAACATCGTCATATGTGAAAGGGTAAAAGTGGTAAAGAATGCAATAATTGGCAAGGCCTGTCAATTTTTCGTTTTTTATGTAAGTGATGATGATGGGAAAGAAATGGATGGAATAAGAAAGTAGGTTAATTTGACCTTACTCAATTATTATTTCATTATTTTATTTAAGTATGTAGAGAAATAAATTAAGTTAAGATCATTTAATCCTTCTTTCGAGTGCAAACACAATAGGTGTGGACCTAAATTGTGACGATACGATCTGAATTTTTTATTAAGTCGCAAAATAAAACAAGTGTTAGACCTAAATTGTGATGATAAATTGAAGTTTCAATCAAGATACACATATAATCTCGTTGTAGTTTACACTTATTTTTGAAGAAATACAGTGAAACCTATATAGTAATTCATATTATTTTCGAGTTTCTCGTCGTCTATTTTTGAATATTGATAGGAGTCAACTCTTTGGTCTAGACCGAAGAGGTGTATGCCCCGTGTAGACACATAGCACTCTTAGTGTCGATATATGCATCATTCTCTTGGCATGTAACGATCTCATTATTTTTATTGTCATATTTGCGAGCACTTTCAATACATAGAAGTCGTAACACGACCGTTACTCTGACTTTGGGCTAGCATATATATGTTGTTTGGCTCAAACATATATACTGCATAAACGGAAAGGCAACGTCAATCCAATGGGGCCCTTCGTTCCTCTTAATCAACAGTAATCCTCGTGTTAGAATACTTACAAAAACCTTATTCTATATATGCATGGCACTTTTTGCGTAAATTAAAGAAAAAATAAGTCAATATTTACATATTATTGTACTCATAATTCTTTTTTAACTACTCCCTTGCCCGACGTGAGTTATTGACATAGAATATAATTAAAAATTCATAAATATTTAGTAGGATTGATTCCCCGATTGGGCGAGGTGGGTGCCTAATACCTTCACACCTCGTAACCTACTTTCGGACTATGTAATCTATGATTACATGGATAAGTAACTTCGGCATGTCTGTGTTTGCTTGGTTCTTCGTAAAAAGCCTCAAACTCGAATGATGACTTCAAGAAACGAAATCACTGGTTAAACGCCAAACTAGACTACGCGAGCGCAACAACAAAAACTGTGCGCACATGTCGGCGACCAGGGGGTTCCGGTCAAGGAAGCCCACAGGCCACACATGCTTAGCCTGCTTATGGAAGAGAGATTGACTACACATGAGAGAACGTGTTAAGAATATAAATGACAAAGTTATCCCTCTTTCTAATAGCTTAAGTTTTTAGATAAGTTAGTGGTTTACAACCTAATAATAACTTCGAATTTGATGACTTGCATGTCAGTTCCCATGGCATCTTTCCTAATAAACTGAACTACGAGCTGATTTTTTTTTGTGTTTTGAGAATACGAGTGTTACGGTTCCAAAAAACCTTCTTCAAAAACATCCCTGAATTCAAAATCAAAGGATAGAATTCATTGAAAGCATACAATCTCGAGTAAATCTAATTTATTCTTTTTGAATCTTGAGAAGATTTCTTAAACAAATTTCTTGGACCCAAGACTTTTTGCGGGTGGGAATGGGTACGTTAATCTCTGTTCGAATCATGCATGGAAACATAGACCAATTAATCTGGGGGAGACTTTTGTTTGATCATACAAATCAAGTATGCTTTAAGGTCCATGTATCAAATCATGGAAACATGGACCAAATTGAAGCATATCTGTTGGTAGAGATGTACGTTACCACATCAACACACCTTATTCAGAACACCTTGAGCTTTTGAAGCCAAAAACAAGAACACCTTGAGCTTTTGAAGCCAAAAACAAGAACACCTTGAGCTTTAAGGACGAGCATAATCTGTTGGACCGTAAGGCTCGAACAACTCCGCGAGGAATCCTTTCTTTCGCTTCGGGTTCCATCCCATGTCCTTGCAGAGTTGGTCATTGTACCATATGTGATGGCTAGCAATGCAAGATCTCCGGTAGTATTGATCGGTGTATTGCTTCATGCAATCACCCCATTCTGCTATGTTCTTTTCCATGTCTTTAATGCTGGGTAGCTTGAAAGTGCCATCGAGCAGCTCTGCTAGCCACCGGCACCTTATCTCCGAGGTGTACAAATTCGCAATACTCTCCGAGAATCCAATTACTGCAAGCTGTGGAATACGTGGATGAATGCATTCCCTTTGAAAACAACAGTTTGGGTTAGTATCTAGTTTGCAAATTGTGACAAATTTGATAGAATTTAGGCTGACCTGTAGAGAGGAACTGCTTTATCGGGTGACCCGACGATGAAGTCCTGAAAGGTTGGGGAGGTGAAAATGTCTCGGAGCTTTTGAAGACCCTTGAAGCCAGTAGCCAATATGACCAAATCTGTCTCTAGGATTTCAGACTCACCATCTATCAGAATGCCTTCTTTACAAAAGCTAAAGCTTGGAGCTTTTTTCAACTTGATACTTCCCTCGTCTACCCTATCGTAGAAGTCACCGGGCATGGTCGCGATCAAACAATAGCTGAGTTCTTGAAGGAAACTGTGTTTTGGCACCATGCCAAACTTTGCGAGATTAAGCTTCCGTGATACATGAGTTTCTACGAACTTCGAAAACGCCCATCTCTGTCAAATTAGGGACCGATAAGATTGATTAGTGATAAATAGGAGCAAATTTATAATCAGTTGAAAAAAAAAAAAAGGGTTACCACAGGTGAAAGCAATGTTGCTAGAAGACTAAGTAGAAGCCCTTCACCAGGCTTGTGGATTAATAGCTCTGCGAAACGGTTAAGGTAGAGATATGCCAATGGAACTCCCCACGGCTCGTAATCCGGGATGTTCCAGTGTTCAGTCCTGTACATCACAGTACAGGGGTGATCCACCCCTGTGAGCCACAAAAATACAAGGTGATTCTTGATGGATAATAACTGAAGAAATGATACGTACAAGAAAATGCACAATTGCCGACTAAACTTAGTTGCCTTTTGTTACATATTTGGTCGCCAAAGGATTTTTCTGACTAAATAGTTTAGTTGCAATGGCGAATTCGAGGTTGAGAATTGTGTTTGGTAACCAATCGCGTTTAAAAAACATGACAAAATGCTGACAACACCTGTGGTCGGTAATAGTTTTGGCGACCAAAAGTGTCGGTCGCTATAGGAACTGCTTGGCTCCCTTCAGGAAGACCAAAAAGGATTCTATGGCTTTAAGAGGCTAAGTCTTCCTAGCTCTTTAGGTTTACTTCTTTTGTTAGGTGTTAACTTCTTCGTAACTTCACTATTAAACGTAGTAAATCGCTAAGGAGCCGATTGGATGCCGTTTTAATTTTTGGTGTGTTAAGTAAAGAGGGTGTGTTAAATAATTTGGTGTGTTAAATAAGATGTGGTGGCCCACATTGATGTGACTTTTAAGAAGGGTGTGTTAAATAATATAGTAATTGGATGAAGGGTATGTTTGAAAAGGAGAATGTGTATTAAACTATCAAAAGACATTTTTGCCCCTTGTTATGGATTTAATGAATTATTTCAAAAATAACATATATATGTATATATACGTATATTATAAGTACATAACTACACACACTTACATATAGTTATATTTATATATCCATATACATTATAATTATATTATATATGTATATATTATACTTATATTTATATTATACTTACAATATAAGTATAATATACTTAAAAAATATACATAAAAAATATATACATATATATGTACATATATAGACTTAAAATATATACATATATGTATATATACTTAAAAAATATACATATATATGTATATATGTATATATATTTAAAAATATACGTATATATACATAAAAAATACACACACGCTTATATATATATATATAAAGAGAGAGAGAGAGAGAGAGAGAAAGAGACATATATATACACGTATAATATATACGGATAATATATAGTGTATATATATGTATTATATATATATGTTTATATGTATGTATTGATATTTATACATATGTATATATATTTAAAAATATACGTTATATACATAAAAAATACACACACGCTTATATATATACACTTATAATATAAATATAATATATATATATATATATATATAGAGAGAGAGAGAGAGACACACACACACACACACATATATATACACGTATAATGTATACGGATAATATATAGTGTATATATATGTATTATATATATGTTTATATGTATGTATTTATAAAATATACGTATGTTTATAAATATGTATTATATATTATATACGTATATATGTACGTGTGTATAAATATTATCAGTATATATATATATATATATATATATATATATAATAATATAATATACGTCTATTATATATACTTATATTATGTTTAATAAAGATAAGTGTGTATATAAAATGGTGGATATTTTGGTAATTGGTTAAGGCTAAGGCAATGCCTTAATTAGCCTTGGGGGGGGGTGAGGCTAATTAAGACATCAATGGGGGCTTTAATTAGCCCACGGGCTAACTAACACGCCTCAGAATTTTTTGCCAATCAACGAGTTAGAGGTGGGCCCAGCCTTAACTAAGGCTTGTGTTAACTAATGCACCACCTAAGGCCCTATCCAATCAGGCCCTAAATACATTACAAATGCCGACCAAACTTTTAATCTGTAAAGTATTTGGCAACCAATGGACTAGCAGGCATTTGGTCGCCAAAAAAGTTACCAATGCCGACTAATATTGTTGTCCTCTATATATTTTTTGGGTGACCAAACATATCAAATTTGGTCGCCAAGTTTTGGGAAACTTGTATCTGTATATTTGGCCAAATAAGGTGAATATGAGCAACGTGAACTCTAATGCGATCTAGGTATTGAATGATATAATAAATTTTGGTCTCATGTTCATACCATTTGTTAATGAGCACTCCACCGCAATGTCAAGTGCGAATTTCTGGAAACCAACAACAACGACACGTTTTCCTCTAATGAATTCTTTAGCAGTTCTGGAATCCATTGCAGCATACTCCATGGAGTGTATGACCTTTCCCTGAAAAGCTTCAGGATCCTTACCTTGAGGAAAATCTGGAATGTTTGGAACCCCACTGAACCTTCCCACACATAGGATCACGAAATCGACTTGACAAACCTGCAATAGTAAATGCATCACCATGCATTACATGAACATGATGTTTAATTTCATCATCCTATTAGAATTGTTAAATATTTATGGACTTAACTCAATCTTGAAAATCGGCTTGAAAGATAAGAGTTGTCCAAGACTTATAAGCAGAGAAAGAAGAACAAATGTGGGACTTATTAACACTCTCTCTCACATGAAGTGTCGATTGCAAATGTGAAGATGACGAAAGGTTAAACGAGAGGATCTGAGTGCGTAACAAACCCAACTTTGATACCATGTTAGCAAGTCCCACATTGGTTCTCCTTATAAGTCTTAAGCAACCCTTACCTTTCAAGTCGATTTTCAAGATTGAGTTAGGCTCATGAATTTCTAACATGATATTAGAGCTGGATACATTACATACTCAAGGTTGAGTTAGATCCATGAGTTCCTAGCATGATATCAGAGCTAGATCAGTTATATATGCACTCATTAAGCACTCGGATCCTCTCATCTAATCCTCCGCTCTCCTCACATATGCATTCTATGTTTCGCGTGAGGGTGGATGTTAGAATAGTTAGATTGTATAAATCTTTGACAACTCTTGCATTACAACAAGCCAATTTTCAATGTTGAGTTAAGACTCATAGATTTCTAACAAGAATTATGCGGACCCAAGGAGGTTGTAGTGCAGTTCCTTGTCGTGCGGCAAAACATCATAGTTTTGCCCGTTTTATTCTCAAAACTACACTTTTTTATATATCACACGAATTGTTATCAAAATATATGGTATTAAAACGGTGTAATTTCGAGAACAAAACAGACAAAACAATGAAATTTTATCCGCACTACAGAAAATTACACTACAGTATCCCTGAATCTGAATTATGCATCTTTGATTGATATAGATTGGTAGACAGATAGATACCTCGGTAGAAAGGTTCTTGGTGTCCTGAACTGTAATGTTCCATTTTCGGCCTTTGGTGTCGAAAGGCTCACCAGTTCCACCCCAAAGTGCCCATGTTTGCTGCTGCTGGATCTCTGATGAAGGGCCTTCATAGCTAATGTTAACCACTTTGCTGTTGAATTTGATATGGCGTAGCAAATCAAAGTGATGCGCATACGACTCGAAGTACTCCAACATTTGGTGTTGGTTAGGATAGACTTCTGCGACAGATTCCGGCCATGGAAAATCTGAGAACTGGTAGAAAGGTTTGGGAGTCTGGAGCTGAGTAATGTCTATTGTTTTAGTCCATACTCCTCCGAAGCTGCTTTGGGCCTCGAATACGATCGGTTGAAAACCCTTTGATAGTGTGTATTTACAGGCTAGAAGGCCGCTGACACCGGCTCCGATTATAGCCACTTTCCTCTCCATTGTTGTTGTTCACCCAAGCTGCTGGAGTTTATGGGTTGAGACACTTGGCTCTTGTTCTGTTATCTGTAGTATAGCAAAAGAAGCAAGGTGAGTTGTGTTTGTTGACTCAGTAACTCTAGCAGTTACTGAATCATTATGACTCGGTTCATAAACTCAGAAAGAAGTGACACCACCTCCCATGTAGCTAGCAGGGATGGTACCAGGACGAATCGAGGGTGGATATTACTATTTCTGAACTTATATCAAATCTCCATTAGGCCCCGATCTCTGGTTTTACCCTCTACCTCCGCCTTGAACGGATAATGGGGTAAAAAATAAAAACTATTATTTTCAATGTAAAAAAAAAATTGGAAATAATAAATGTAAATATTAGAAAAAACATTAGAACAAGTTATCAAAACGAATACTCTAAATTTGTGATAAATTTATCATAAACATGTCGGGTAATTATGGCATCATAAATCTATCATAAAGTACCCAAAAAATTATTCTAAACACATCATACATTCATCATAAACATGTCGAAATGATAAAGCGAAAAAGATAAAAACCTTACGAAGAAAATATAAGGTGAAATAACAAACTAATTATATTACTTTGGCATCTGAATTAAAGGTTTTAAATATTGTGGGGTAAGATAGTCTTTTTACAAGAGAAAAAGTTTAGGACTTGTTTATTAACATAGATTTACGTGCATAAATTTACATACAGATGTGTTCGAATTTCGAAATCATTCGACGCACACGAGCTTTCTAAAATAATAAAAAAAATTATCTGCATTGAACGATTCTGAATATATCTATATTTGAATTTGTGTATAAATATCTGTGTAAATTTGTTTAAAAGTTTATTTTGTAATGGATAGTGAAAGGGTAATAATAACACAGAGTAGTGCTAGATGCATAAATCTTATAGACACAACCGGACACATATGTGTTTGGAACTGTTTGATGCATGTGGAACCCTTAATAGTTCAAAAATTATACGTGCATATAACAATTCCGAACACATTTATATTCAATCTGTGTCCATAAAATCTGTGTACCAAGACTTTCTCAATTACACAAAGCAAGTTATGCAATTGATATTTGGTTTAAAATACTGACATCACTATGGACACCATGGGGACTTGCACAGAGATATAAGCTAAAAATGGAGCACCATATCCACTGCAACCCAACTCCCAGACTGACATTTATGAGAGAGAGAGAGAGAGAGAGAGAGAGAGAAGAGGGAGAGGAGGAGGAGCTTACCTGGATTTGAGGCTCAGCTGGAGAGGAGAGTAAGAAAGGAGTGATATACACATAAATATATACAACGACAATGAAGAGTCTCGGAAATTATTATAGAGATAATTACTTTTATATTCCTTCAACTTTGGATCGAATTTTGATTTGGTCTTTTTTATTTTAATTTGGACACTTTGCACATTACATTTTGACAATAGTTTTAATGTCACCCAGACGATTCCCTCCAAATTGGCTAACGAAAAGTGATTATATGCACTACACAACTAAGTTTGAGAGTATTATGATATTTTATGTCTTCCTTCTTTTTTAATTTCAAAAATTTCAACTTCCAGACTGAAATTTAAGAGAGAGAGGAGGAGGAGGAGGAGCTTACCTGGATTTGAGGTTTAGCCGGAGTACTCTAGAGAGGAGGGCGAGAGGAGAGTGAGTGAGAAGTGATATATATATATATATATATATATATATATATATATATATATATATATATATATATATATATATATATATATATCAGTGGGCTTCTAGTCAGGGAGCCTGGACCCAAGTTAGGTCCAGACTTTTAATCTCAGCCCTTGGATCTTATCCAAGGGTCAGGGTTTCTTCACTTAAAATACCCTTTAAAATCAAATACCCTTTAAGTGAAGAAACTCTGACCCTTGGATGAGATCCAAGGGCTGAGATTAAAAGTTCGGACCTAACTTGGGTCCAGGCTCCCTGACTAGAAGCCTACTGTATATATATATATATATATATATATATATATATATATATAAGGACAATAAAAGTAATTACCTCATTATTAGGAGTATATGAGGAGTGTTCCGGTCTTTAAAATTGAAATTTTTTTTCAAATTAAAAAATCATGATTTATTTGAATTTGTGAGAGCATAAATACACGTGAATTTATAACATTTGATTTTAAATTCTGAGAGAATTTTTTGGTTTCAATTTTAAAACCGTAGACTTTTCCTTATTATACAGGGGATGTTTTTGACCCGTTTGTTTTTCAGGTGAGTAGGAGCTCCTGGATGATGGTCTATCTTGCTAGTTAATAGTTATAACTAATGTCACAACCAATTTGACCTAACTTTTTTATTATATTATATACTTGTTTTTATTTGAATTTTATTATAAATTTTTTTTTTTGTTAATTTTTTTGAATTTAGTTTGTCTTGACAAGAAAATTCAAAAAAGTTATAGATAATGAATTAAATTAAAAAATTAAAAAAATTAAAATTTAAAAATTTAAAAATTTAAAAAAAAATAGAGTTTACTTGTGCTTATTTATCGTCTTTCTTTTTAGAGTTCTTTCGTTGAGCTGGACTAATAATCTAGACAAATTTGAGAAAAAAGTAACAAATGCAACAAAAAAATTAAATAGAGACAAAAATTGTTTAAGAATAATCAAGTTAGGCTAGCTTGCATTCAATTTTGCGTGACTTATTTATTTTCTATTTTTTTTGGTCCATCTATTCATTTGTTTTTGACATATGTTATTCTTAACATTAAATTTTTATAAATTATTGGTCAGTCTTAACAAAAAAAAATCTAAAAAAATATAAAATTATGTCTAAAAATTAAAAGAAATTCACTAAAGATGTGAAATAAATAAAAGAAAATCATGTTTTTAAATTTTTAGTTGTTTTTTCTGAACTATTTTCAAATTTGATTCATTATTTATAATTTTTCTGAAACCTCTCGTCGAGACAAACTAATAATTTACAGTTGACAAAACACAAAAAATTGCATTAAAAATTCAAATAACAACAAAAATAATTCAATAAATATACACATATCCAATAAAAAATAATTCATAATGGCAGTCTGTATAGTAAGGACAAAAAAAAGAGAAATTTTTAAAAAACTAAATTAAAAATTATGCAAAAACTCGCATCAACACTAATATTTCCATTTCATATTCATTCGATTTACCTGTTACAAGAAAAAACCTCCAAACTTTCTCTCACGTTCTAATTTTTTTCTTTTCATATTATTTATACGTTTTAATGTGAAATAATAATCGATAAATTATTTTTATGCTCTCGTGCATTAGTAGGACTCAGAGATTCAGTTGTGTACTGCACACAACAGGGTGTGTTTTGTGTCAAAACGACGTCGTTTGGTGTCCCGAAAATTGCACAACCGGTTGGGCAATATCTGAATAGATTTTTTTAGAGACAGTTTTAGGGCACCAAACAGCGTCATTTTGACGCACATCACACTTTGTTATGCCCAATACATATTGAGTACCCAGATTCAGATTAGTACGAATACCATGCTTATATTAATCAAAGTCTAAACCTGTCTTGGAAAGGTTAGATACACAAACCTACCTCGCTGATTGTCCCTTAATAGTTAATACTTAAACTTCAAATGGTCCTTGAAAATGGGTTTATTAATGTTAAATATAAAATGGAGTAGCTGACAAAGAAAATAAAGAAGAAGGTGAGAGGAAATTTCCCTAAGAATCTATTTGCTTTTATCGTATTATTGGATTATTGAATTATGAATTTTTTTATAAAATTTAATATAGTTTAGTTTATTTGGACTAAATTATTTGAGGACGGTTTTGACCACGATAAATATTTGTCTCCTTTTGACTTAGGAGAAAAATAATATTGAAAAGATGAATATGTTACTAAATGTAGATAATTCTAAAGCATTCGGTGGTTAATTCAAGGACAATACCGTCATTTTAAAGCAATGATATGAGTCATATGACCCATAGAGCCATGGACCTGGTGTGCGATGATGAGATTGCCTATAAATAATTTTTTTGGGACAAGCGTTTATTGTGGTCGAAATCGTCCTCAAATAATTTAATTTAAACAAATTAAATTAAATTAAATTTTACAAAAAACTTTATAATTCAATAATTTAATAAAACAGTAGACCAAGCAAGCCCAAAAAGTACAAGACATGGTCAAATTTATTAATCTTGTATCGTAGCGGTCTCGTAGCGGTACTGACCAATTCTTGTACCGTTTTGGCCATTGTATCGAATTGTTCCAGGTTATACTGTAGCGAGCTGTACAAATTTTTTGACAGATAATTACACATAAATTGAGACCAATATTATTCTCTTTTATGTTTGCTGATTTGTTCTTGAGTTGTGAGATTTTATTTCATGTCTAATATTATTTTTGTTAGAAAATATTATTTAAAAATATATATATTACTTTTTAGTAATAAATTCAAAACGGTCTAATTGAATATATCGATACCAGTGCGTATCGTGATAATAATAAAAATGGTATACTTATAAGTACGAGATTAATAACTTTGACCCAAAGTACGAGAAATATGAAGAGTGAA
Organism: Arctostaphylos glauca; assembly: GCA_019985065.2. Taxonomy (NCBI): domain Eukaryota; kingdom Viridiplantae; phylum Streptophyta; class Magnoliopsida; order Ericales; family Ericaceae; genus Arctostaphylos; species Arctostaphylos glauca. The sequence continues at coordinate 370,620 of JAHSPW020000005.1, read as the reverse complement.
ACCACCATCATCATCTTGAGTTGCAATATTCATGACGGCTACAAGTGATCCTGTTTCCATCATCTTGGGTTGAAATATTCAAAAATTATGAAAAAATAATTCATTTTCCTCAACGGCAATTCACTGCTAAGCGTTTTTTTAGACTTTTACTGGAGTTTAATAAGCGCCGATAAAGGCCTATTTTCTTGTATTGCGGCCACGTGCAATACACATCGAGCATCAACAATATATAAAAATAATGTTTGACTTATTTTATGTCTTTTGTACACAACGGAAAAAAGAATTATCATAAGAAAAAAACCTAATATTTTTTTATTATAAGAAAAATCCCTTCTTTCGAGTGCAAGCACAATCTGGCGACTCGTGGGCCGGCCTAAATCTTCAAATAATATATTCTTTTTCAAAATCTATATTAAAAAAAATTATAGTCCTAAATAATATTTTCTGTTATTTCTTTCGGACTATCAATAACTCCTCTCCAAACATGAAGCTACAATTTACGCAAAAATTATAAAATACGACAAGAATATAGGGCTCAATATAATAAAATATTCGATATCAAACGACGTGAAATAATTTATCATACTGGGACCTCGCACTCGTTTCTTCCTATTAAGGGTGTAAGACTAAACCGGAAAACCAGACCAAACCGTCGGTCCGGTCCAGTTTTGGGAGCAGATCGGTCCGGTTCGGTCCGGTTTGATTTTTTTGAATTGTTTCGGTTTGGTTTTCGGTTTTTGAGTTTTTGAGACCGGACCAGACCGGTTTTAACCCTAAGTCATTTTATACTTTATAGTTTTAAGTATTTAGGTTCTTTATGTCTCACTCCCTCTGATTTTGTATTTTTTTTATTGAGTTCGTGTACTTATTTTAGTGATTTCTGAGTTCTCGTCTTCATATACTAAGTTATGGTTTTGAGTTATTTGTTTACTGATTTTGCATTTAATTTGTGGGTTCATATACTAAGTTATTTTTCTGATTTTTGAGTTATTTTTTTATATTTTTTGATGATTTTGGCCCAAGACCACCTAAACCGAAAACCGGAGCCAAAACAGGTCGAGCCAAACCAGACCAAACCGAACACCATCGGTTCAATTTTCGGTTTACGTTTTTCTCAAACCGGTCAACCGGTTTAGTCCGAATTTATAGGGCAAACCGGACCGGTTACACCTCTACTTCCTATGTACATAAACGGCAGCTGAGCCTCGCCCCTGGAACCATGTCTTATTTAGCCTTTTCTTTTTTATAATTTTATTGGGTAGGTTATTAGCTCAGCCTTGCTCATTAATATGTAACAATAAGGTTCTATAATATTCAGCCATACTGAAATATATACACTGATTTCGAATTCTAATAAATATACCACTAAATTTTAAAATTAAAATAAGACATTACTCCGGAGATCTAAAAACACATTGAACACTTCCGGTATACTGGCATATACTATATGTATACTAGTGAGAGGAACAACATATTAAAATCACAAATTTATTAGTTCCAATACTTTAATTTTTTTTATTGTGGCCGTAAAATATATGTACTCTAGTGACAGGAACAATATATTAAAATCATAAATTTATTGATTCCGATACTTTATTTTTTATCGTGGCAGTAAAATACATGTACTAGTGATAAGAACGTACAACATATTAAAATCATAAATTAATTAAATATTATTTAATACACCGTCAAAAAATATTTTATTGGAGGTAGTGGGCAGGAGCAGAGAGAAGGCCTTGAGGATATAAAGGCGGAGACCCATAAAGGGGGGGCCCACTCCTTTTGTTTTTGTCCCCAACTTGCTACTAGCAAATAGACCTCATGAAAAATGCAGAAGAATAAGAAAATCGACCACCCATTTCAAAATGCTGTCTAAATTTTGATTTTAAAACAATATCATAAATATATCATAGTCTCAAAATAATTTTTTAAGAATTTCTGTGTTATTAGATTTTTAATAAAAACATTTAAAATAATTTTTGCAAATTTTATCTTATTCCGATCGTTCAGACGACAATCGCGAAATTAGAATTATAGGTGTCATCATATGTTATGACGGAAAAATTTGATGTTCCAGAAGAGGTGAGTTTTTTTTTAATAAATCACGTTAGCAAATCTGCAAAATCTGCACTGGTTATTTTTAATATCATGCAAGGAGTCACAAGAGTAATAAATACAATAGGGGTCGGAATGATAATTAGTTCAGTGGGAGCTTTGGTGCTGCTTGGAGGAGAGATACGTCGAGCATACGCTCATGCTAGTGTAATGCTTTATCATTCTCAAATGAAGATTAAAGAAGCCCGTTCAAAGAGTTTGTGGAGGCCGCACAAGGAATCTACGTGACGATATCATAAATATTTTTGTAGAAAAAACGGGTCACATTGTAACATTATAAAAGAAAAATATGCACATATACGACGTTAATGTGCCACCCACATCCCACTCCAGTTTCAAATAAAACTATTTATTTTATTTATCAGTAATTTTTTCTAGTCACACTTTTACGCCAAATGGGCACATATACGACGTTAATGTTATCGAACATCATAACCTCAAACTGAATTCTACATCCGTTCGTGAACACAATCTATTCGTCTGAATAAACATTACATCAAGTGGAAAATTGGAACAAGCAAAACTCTCAATATGAGTGTTCTTCAAGTATATTTACCAAACTCATAAGATTGAGGAGTCGTGGTGTACAGAATAGTACTACTTTTGTCTACTTTTACTATTTCAAATCTCTCAAAAAAAATTATATTTTTTAATTTATGTTCTATTTTATATGCAATATAAATCTTGTTTGATAGGTCTTTATTAGTTCTATAGACAATGTTTTTATAATTATAAAAAAAATATGAATTACTCAATTTAGAATTTTTTAAAAAAAGATACGAATGTCAAAATTAGACAAATAAATCGAGACGAATGGAGTATCACAATATCTGAAAAGCTACAACTCAAAAAATATTTAGAAAACCAAAGATGTAGGTAAGGCTGCAAACGAGCCGAGTCGAGTTGAGCTTTGAAGTGCTTGAGTTCGGCTCGTTAACTAAACGAGCCTAAATTTCGAGCTTGAGCTCGACTTATTTGTAAACGAGCCTAGCCAAGCTGAACTAAGTTCGTTTACTTAACGAGCCTCTTTAAAAGAGCTGAGCCTCTAAAACGAGCAGAGCTTAGCTTTTGAGACTCAAACTTGACTCGTTTACAAAACGAGTTTAAAACTCGAGCTCGAGCTCAACTTATTATCTAAACGAGGCGAACCCTTGCTGAGCTAAACAACTCGGTTCGTGTGCGGCCCTAGATGTAGGAAACAAGATCATATTATCTATTCGATTGACCTCCTCTACACCCAGACGTGGGGAGGTCCTATTGAAGTCATTATAGTCTGCTCTCATCCAACAAGTACCTCGGGAGTTGTCGTTTCTAGGATTTTAGTCTTTCCGTGCTCGGTAGTTGTCACCGCTTGTCCAAGGTTTAGCTATAGGATTTGATGACAGACTTAAAAAGCCAACTTCAAACGCTTTACCCCCAATCATTAGAAATAGTACTTGCATTCTTTGTCTTACTGCAACTGTTGGCACAAAGTTAGTCAATGTTTATTCCCCAGTTTTTTCGAGAAAAGAAGTTCATGACTCGTGAGTCTTCTACCTCCACGAGGCATTACTTTGTCAGGTTTTCTCCCATTGTAGAAAATTCTCCCCTGATGTCTCCCTTAGAAATTTGGACCGTGTCTCAACCCTAGTATATATGATTCATATCCATCCCTAACGAATAAAAGAAACAGGGAATTTTACATCCGTTCACTAAGAATAATATGATGTTCCGGAAATTCTATAATGCGGGCTTGCAGTAGTTTAACTATGGTTTCATCGAAGTAAAATAATATATGTCTTCCACCTTTGGAGACTCAAGTTTCCAAAGTTATCTTCCCAAGGAGATCAGGATATCACTCGGACCAATAAGTACTCTTATAGCCTGTAATAGGCTGCACCTCTGTGGTCGTGGGCTACAGCTACAGTTTGGTCATAAACCAGCATTGTCGATCCAACAATGGGTCAGACCGAATGATTGATAAACCCACGCGACATGCCTGAATTTCTTGGCAAGGGTGGACGCTCGGCACATCCATCCATTTGCGTAGTGGTATCCACAAGATCGTGGGGTATAGGTAATTGCTAGACGCGGGGCACGATCACCATGACGTCCAAACGTGGTGCACGTGACGGTTGCACCAGATGAGTTGACCCATGACGCGGCATTCTCGGATATTGTGGCACGTGCGTCCTGAAAATTTCCAAATAAAAGATAGAAGGCCACTCAATATTAGGTACGCACAACTGTTCACCCTAAGTTAGTTTTTCTTGTTTTGAGAACTAATTTAAGCATTGGAGTGCCCTCCGATTATCTTTAGCCAATTGCCACAAATTGATTACTTCTTTCGTGGCTCATGTATTGTTCGGGTAATCCAGAGAAAAGATACACCGAGTCCTAGTCTCCACATAGTCCATCATAAAATGAACACAATGCTTCATTGCAGTATATCTATGTACTGAAAAACTTCTGGTACCGTAACATCAAATTGCTTGGGTTTTGAAACAAGCTGCATGCAACAGTTATTGACAATAATCTCATTGTACTTGCTCGCGACTTCTCAGCATGCACAATTCTAAAACACAAAATGCAACACTGAGAAGATACAGTTCACTCAACAATTTTTTTTGGGTTCCAAACGATAAACTTATCTCGGAGTATTGAATACCAGAAGGGAAATGCGATTTTGACATTGTTTTCAACTGTTCTATTGATTCAGATTTTTTGAAGTGAATAATGCAACATTAAACCATTTGACTTCTAAAAACTTAGCACTAGAAAAAAAAATGTACTCAAAATTCCAGTGTATCAAACAGCCCCTTGGTTAGGGCAGAAACATTATCGATATGAAGGGACTGGAGCAGAACAACAGGTATTAATTCGCTACTTTCACTTCCTTTCTCTGATAGTGATGAGGTCTTCTAGACCCTCGACTGCCTCATCCGACGGATAGAGCAGTGGGCTCTAATGCTCGGGCATGCCCTCATCATAGAAGACAAGACACCAATTTTTCTTACTTGATGGGATTAATAATTAAGAGAGCAACAAAAACAAGAGACCATCACAATCACGGTAGCAGTAATGAAAGGGGCAAAGTTATGCTGTATTAAGATGGAAAATGTAAGGGGGTTGATTTAGAAAATCGGGACGGAAAGCTAGAGATTCACTATCCAGCCGAAATGGTGCTTCTCTCCGTATGTGTACCTGTGATCTGCAAAAGAATAATCTGTCAAAGAGTCCTCTGCCGCTGTGGCAGGAGAACACTCCGATGATTAAGTCAGGCACAATCTCACAGGGAAAAAGTTAACTGTAAGCTGATATTCTCTATCAGCGAATGAAAACTCTGGAGTATTTAGGCGTACCTCAAATCCGTCATCTGAGGGTGTATTTATAGATTTCCCTGGTGCCCTAACTCTTATCTGGACTTTCTTGGGCCCCAATTCTCTTTGGGCCTTCAGTCATGCCCTAATTCTCTTAGGGCTCCACTCTGGCGGAGTGTCCTCTGATGGGACGTGGGAGTCACATCCGTAACTGAATCCTGACAAGACCTCACAGGGTCCCACCCCATCCATGATTCTGTTTCCTTTTTGGAAATACGGTTATCAGTCGCTTTCTCGGGCTGCCCGTAATCCTGACCGCCTTTCTCAGGTCGGCAATACTTGAGTCCGCCTTTCTCAGGTCGGCATCCTCCGTACTTGATTCTGTTACCCAAATATGAGCGTGATCGGCACTTCTCATGTCGGCCACTACCACACGTGATCGGCACGTGCCTCTGGAAATGTAATTCGGTCTCGGCCGAATTCTGGAATAAACCTGGGGAGTGAAAGGTATTTTCTCAATTACATTTTACCCCCGTCAATTGCCCCCTAGCTTCGGCTGCTTTGAACCGTCTTGGCGAAGTAGTCGAGGCTATGTACTGCACTCATGGCGTCCTTCATTATTCTTGATCGGACGGCTTCTGAACCGTCATGCGTGAGCCTCTGGCGTCGCATTCAAGTCTGATGAGGCGTGCAGCAGGCTTTGTGGCTTTCGAGGCCACGCGCCTCCTGCGCGTGCCCCGTACGTGGAGCGTCTTCATTGGGGGAGGCTTAGGGTCTTATCTGTTTGACTTCCCTCCCTATAAATGCTCGATTGTTCTCATTTTTTCACTTTTCTTCTGCAATCTTCCACTGTCTTCCCACCAGAGAGAGAGTTCACCCGCTGTCGTAAGTTCCTTTCAACCAGAACCTTAGGTTTTCCTTCTTTTTCTTGACCTTTCATCCCTTTCTGCTTTCTGTAATGGGGATTTTTAGGAATTTAGTTGACACGCCGGAAAAAATGGCAAATTTCCGGCGACGGTACAACATCCCCAACGATGTTGCCGTCGAACTTAATAAGCCGGATACCGCCCGGGATGGGAACGATCCTGACATCCTTCACGTCCCATTGATGGCGGTTCTTGAGGGCGGGGTTCGGTTTCCACTCAATCGCCTTCTCCGTGAAGTGCTCTGTGGATATCGGCTCCACCCGATGCAGATCTCCGTCAATACATATAGGATTATTCATAGCATTGTAGAATTAAATAGATTGAACCGAACCAACATAGGACTTCGGGAGATCCAGTTTTGCTATGACATGGTCAAGAAAAGCCCTAACACCTACTACCTGAAGAACAGACCAAATGAGGAGAGAATCGTTACTTATTTGACGGACTCCAGCCGTGGTAACGACGATGATTTCCTCATCGTTGCTGGCAACTGGGAGATTGGCCGAGACGAGCCTGAAAAACCCAAGTTCCATATCCCGACCCGGTTTGGAGTCATCCGTTAGTACCCCGACCTTGTCTTTCAATTCCACATCTTTTTCTTTTTGATGCCGAACATATTTTGATACTGACTGTTGTTCCCGTCTTATCATGCAGCCACCAACGCCAATAAGTTCCGTAACAGACAGGCGATAAAGCTTGACGAGATAAGGAAGGTCGCCCGATACACAGGATCCTTCGGCAGCAGCTGGGCCCGATCACCCGAAGTGCTTCTCGGATACGTTGGGAGCTACCGGGGATACAGCAAAAAATCCATCCCGGACGCTGACGTCGCTGGTGCCGATCTTCAGAACTACATTCCGCCTTCCGAGGCTCGGCTATTGGAACCGGTGACAGTAGCTGACGTCGGGAACTTTCCGATCTCGATTGGCTCCGACCACAGCTCTTTCGAGTTGCCTAGCAACTGGGACTCAGGAGACGATCAGGAAGTTGACCAAATTCCCGACCCAATGGCACGAGATCCCAATATTCCGAATCTGCGTGAAATGATTCGGGAACAGAAGAAGAAAAACCCTCAGGTAGGCCCGAGCTCGCAGAGGATGCCGCCGACCTCAGCGTCTGGCGAGGCTTCAGATGATGTTCCGCTGATTCTGAAGCGGAAAACAAGAGACCCTCCTCAGGAAGTTCCAGCTGCAACGAACTTGCCGAAGAAGAGCAAGACGGCCGAGAAGGCAAAAGCTGTTGAGGGGGCTGCCCCATGGCGCCCTTCCTTGCTGGTGAATGGGACTGATCCCATCACTGTCGCCGACACGGCACAAGATCTTGCCGTCACGCAAACCCTGACGGGTGCGTTGATGTTACCAAAAGATATCGAGCCTTACGCAGGCACCGATCTCCCGACTTTGATGCGTTCTGTGATGGCCCACGAAGTTTTCGTAAGTATTTTGTCCTGGCTGCTCTTCTGTTGCCTTTACTTGCGATTTCATATCTGCCTTCTGACTTCCCGATCTTGTTACAGGCTGCGCAAAAATCTATGCTGTGTCTGAGCCGCTTCCAGGATTTGGAGACTCGGTACGCCACTATGGAGTCGGAGCTGAAGAATGCCAATGCCTTGTGCTTCAGACTTCAAGAGAGAGTGGTCTCTTATCGGCAGAAGGCTAGGGACGCCGATCTCAAGCTTAGAGATGTTCAGTCCCAGCTCGACACAGAGAAAATGAGGTCTTCCCAACTGGAGGATCGGATAGCCGATCTTCAAAATCGGCATGCAGCCGAGCTGAAGACTTCTTACTCCAAGGGCATGATGGATGCTGCAGCCGATTTCTTGGCGAACCAGTTGCCCGAGCTCCAGGCCGATCTCGTCAAGAAATGCTGGAAAGCTGCCCTGGAAGCCGCCCTAGTTCCGGCTGATTCTTCTATGTACTCCAGGGTTCCGTCTGTTACCCAACTGGAGGTTATGGCGCCCGAAACCGAAGAAGAGGGCCAGGCTGCAGCTGGTGAAGGAGAGGCGGGCCAGATTGCCATTACTGGTGTCCCTGCTGCTCAACCTCAGTCTGCCGATGAGGACGTAGTTATAGTTCAGGCTGCCGATGTTGCGCCTTAGGATTTTGTTTATTTCTTTCTTTTCTGTAACTCGAGTTTTTGCAACTCAAATGTAACCCAACTTCAAGAATTAAATGAAATTGTTACGACTTCTTTTGTCTCTATCTGTTCTACATACCTTTCTCACGTAATGAATTATCTAAATCAATTTCAGACTTCATACTTTTCTCAAATGATGAGTCTTCTCAAACTTTTCTTAAGTTTGTTCGGGTGTTCTAACTTTCCTCAAGTGTCGAATTGGCTCTGACCTTTCTCAAGTCATGTCGGCTGTTTAACCTATAGTTAGGCTTAAACACATACCTTTCTCAAGCATGTTCTGGAGTCCAAACTTTTCTCAAGTGTTGAACTTTCTCCGGCTTTTCTCAAGCCATGTCGGCTGTTTAACCTGTAGCTAGGCTTTAAACACATACCTTTCTCAAGCATGTTCTGGGGTCCAAACTTTTCTCAAGTGTTGAACTTTCTCTGGCTTTTCTCAAGCCATGTCGGCTGTTTAACCTGTAGCTAGGCTTTAAACACATACCTTTCTCAAGCATGTTCTGGGGTCCAAACTTTTCTCAAGTGTTGAACTTTCTCTGGCTTTTCTCAAGCCATGTTCGGCATGATTGCACACTTTTCTCGAGCGTTGAATCTTCTCAGACTTTTCTCAAGTCTGTTCGGCATGATTGCACACTTTTCTCAAGCGTTGAATCTTCTCAGACTTTTCTCAAGTCTGTTCGGCATGATTGCACACTTTTCTCGAGTGTTGAATCTTCTCAGACTTTTCTCAAGTCTGTTCGGCATGATTGCACACTTTTCTCAAGCGTTGAATCTTCTCAGACTTTTCTCAAGTCTGTTCGGCATGTTTGCACACTTTTCTCAAGCGTTGAATCTTCTCAGACTTTTCTCAAGTCTGTTTCTGTTCGGCTACGTTCCCCTTGCCCCCTAGCTTCGGTTACTTCGAACCGACGTGGCAGAGTAACCGACGCTATAAAGCGTATTCATGATGACCTTTGTGTCGATACAGGGGATTCTCATCCGTGTCTGGCACGTTTTGGGGGCGTGCTCTGTCCACCATAAATGCGACGTGACCGTTGGTCTGTACCTCTTTAAAGGCCGACGCGCCTTTCCTGCGCGTGTTTTGACATGGCGCTTCAGTATCTCAAACGCGCTGCACCGATTGGTCCAGGAGTAATGGATCCGACGGTTGGGGTTTATCACGTGTGACGATTCGGATGTATCCACACAGAAGCCTATAAATCCCAAACTTCGTCTTCTTCATTTCTTTCTTTGCTACTGTCCTTCCCCCATATTCTGTAAGTCTGCCTCCTGTGTCTTCGTTTTTCTTTGCTTCATTTCTCACTCTTGCTTCCTCCTCACTCGTTCTCTGAGTATGGGGATTTTTAGGAAACACTTCGCCTCTCCGGCGCGGATAGCAGAGTTTCGTAGGCATTACCAGATTCCAGACGATGTGTACGTAGAGATTAACAAACCCGAGACTCATCCTGAGATTCGGGATGAGGACTCCATCCACATCCCTCTTATGGCTGTCACTGAGGGTGGAGTTAGGTTCCCCCTCCACCCTTTACTGCGTAGGGTTCTGTCGTGGTATCGGCTGAATCCTATGCAGATATCTATAAACTCGTACCGTATAGTCATGGGCATAGTTCGTTTGAACGAACTGTGCCAAACGAACTTAGATCTTTGGGATATAAACTATAATTACGATATGGTCTATAAAAAAGATGATAGGTGGTATCTGAAGTCCCGTAGAGGTCGGGAGAAGATAGTGACGAACCTCCCCGACTCGAATAGGGGGAACGACGATGACTTCCTCATCGTCTCGGGAAACTGGGAATTTTCCGCCGAAGAACCCGAGCACAAGAGGCTCCCTGTTCCCCGCAGATTCGGGAAACCCCGTTAGTCCCGCATTCTCCTTTGTTTATTGATTTCTTCGGTATTGCCGATCTGTAGCTTCTGAATGTCTGTCTCTTCATTTGCAGCATCAAACGCCAATCGCGATCGGACTTCGCAGGCTACACATCCAGAAGATCTGAAAAAAGTTCTTCAGTACAAAGGCGCTGAAGGCCAAGCCGAACCGAGAGCCGCCGAAGTACTGCTTCGATATAACCCATCTTACAAGGGTTATATCAAGGAGAAGAAGTACGTTGCCGAGGTGGTGGCCGAGACGTCTTTGGTTACTGTCCCCGAAGGTGTTCCCTTGCCGTATCTCCGGGAACCCAGCCGAGTCACGGTTGCTGCTGTGGCCGAATCATCCTCATCCTCATCCTCATCCTCATCCTCATCCTCATCTTCTTCTGAAAGGGCGCAGTCTCCGCTTCGGATTACCCTGGGAGCCGAAGAAGAGAAGGATACAGAAGCCGAAGTCATGTCTGCAAATCCCGACATGCCGAGCCTGAAGGACATGATAAGGCTGAGGAAATCTGCTGCCGCGTCGGAAAAGAAGGTTTCTGGGATCGTGCCGAATCCCACCGAGGCAAAGAAGGTGCCGATTCCCCAGCAAATGAAGAAACCTTCTGGGATCGTCCTGGCTAAGAGGAAGCCAGACGAGGGTGAGAAGCTGCCGAGTCTCCCTCCGTCCGATGCCGAAACCGCCAATGCCGACCGGAAGAGGCGGAAACTGGTGAAGGCACACCAGGCTGGTCCTTCCGAGGAGAAGGGCAAATCAAAGGTTCCCGAGAAAGCCGGGACCTGGCCTCCTCCTTTGCTGATAAATGGTACGACCCCTATCACGGCCGCTGACACGGTCCGAGATCTGGGAACTACCATGGCTCTGGCCGAAGCCCTGATGCTGCCGAAGGACATAGAGCCTTACGCCGACGAGGAAGACCATGCCGTGCTTCGGCTGACGATCGCGCACAATATTTTCGTAAGTTTCTTATCTCGGTAATAAAGTCTGCAAATTCCTTTGTGCTTGTTATAACTCTGATGTTAATGCTGCAGGCGATCCAGAAATCCATGCTTGGCATGAAGAAGGCTCAGGATCGGGCAGAAAAACTTGACAAGGCTGAGGCCAAAGTGAGGGAGTTCAAACTGAAGTTCTCCACTGCTCAGGATCAGGCCGACAATTCCAAGAAGGAGGCCCGAGAGATGGCCAAACAGGCTAAATCCTCGGAGTATTTCCTATCTGAAGAGAGGAAGAAGACTGCCGATCTTGTTGCCGAACTCACTGCCGTCAAGGCTAAGCATGCCGAAGAGATGGCAGAGGAAAAGAAGAGGGCCACCGATCTCGCGGCAAAGCATGCCGAAGAACTGGCCGAGGAGGCAAAGGAGGCTCGTAAGCTCGGGATGAAAGAAGCTGCTGAGGACATCCTCAACAATCAGATCCCCGAGCTGCAGGAGGAGTTCCTGGCGTTGGGTTGGAAAGCCGCGCTGAGGGCTTGCAACGTGGCTGCCGACTCGCCCCTTTTCAAGGAGATTCCCCACTCCTCTGATCTTCCTGACGAAGAAGAGCCTCTCCCCGAGACCGAGACCGATGGAGCCGACCTTACCGTCGAGGACTATGAAGTCGATGTTGTTGGGGGGGACCCTGCTGCTGAAGAGGGCCGAGCTCAAGATGACCAAGTGGAGATCGTCTGAAGGATCTCCACATTTTCTCTCTGTTTTTCTTTAAGTCTTTTTATGTCCATTCCTGTACTTTCCTTCTGTAATCCATATGAATGAATACAATTTGGACTTCTTCTCGGCAATTCTCGTCTTAATGCAAATGTGAACTCTTCCCTTTGAATATGAACTTTTATTGTGTTTGTTTGGTAATTCAGAACTTTTCTCAAGTATTGAATTTTTCTCAGGTATTGAGCCGAACAAATTTTTCTCAAGTATGTTCGGCTACGTATCCTGTACTTAGGCCCAAACATGTTTTTCTCAAACACGCTGGATGCTCGTACTTTTCTCAAGCGCGGGGCCGATCAAACTTTTCTCAAGTCTGTTCGGCTGAACACATACTTTTCTCAAGTATGTCCGAAAGTTCAAACTTTTCTCAAGTGTTGAACGTCAGTATCTAGGATAACACAAAACTAAATTCGCTGAATATCTGATTCGAGCATTGAAACTAGAACTTTTCATTCACTGAAAAAATAATACAAGTGTTGAAATAAAGAAATTACTGATAAAACTTCTTAAGGTTGGAGACATTCCAAGTCCTTGGTATTTCTTTATCCCCCAGATCTTGCAATTTGTAGGCACCCTTCCCGAGTCGGCCAATAACCCTGTATGGACCCTCCCAATTGGCCCCGAGCTTGCCATCAGTTGGATCTTTTGTGTTTCCCATGACCTTACGAAGGACTAGGTCGCCGAGATTGAATTCCCTCTGATGGACTTTCTTGTTGTATGTTCTTGACAGAGTTGATTGATAGGCGGCAAGTCTGATCATGGCCCTATCTCGTTTTTCTTCGGTAAAATCGAGCTCTATTGCCAATGCTTGATCATTGCCACCTTGCTCCATTACTTCTGTTCGGAGAGTCGGGATGCCGACCTCAAGAGGAATGACAGTCTCAGTGCCATAAGCAAGCGAATATGGAGTAACACCTGTAGATCGGCGAGGAGTGGTCCTGTATGCCCATAAAACGAGTGGCAATTCTTCTACCCACTTTCCCTTGGCTTTCTCTAGTCGTTTTTTCATTCCTCCCAATATCGTCTTGTTTGAAGCTTCGGCCTGCCCATTGCATTGTGGGTACGCCACCGAGGCGTAATAGTTTTTGATCTGATATTGTGAGCAGAAAGCTTTGAACTTGTCTTGGAACTGGGTTCCGTTGTCTGAGACGATGGCGTAGGGGATGCCGAACCTGGTGATTATGTTTTGCCATACGAATCGCTCGACATTCTTCTCGGTGATTTTAGCCAGTGGTTCGGCCTCTATCCATTTGGTAAAGTAATCTGTGGCAACCAACAGATACTTCCTCTCCCCAGTTGCTTTGGGTAGCGGGCCGACGATATCCATTCCCCATTGAGCAAAGGGCCATGGACTGGTGAGTGGTGCCAGATCGGCTGCAGGTTGATGTGAGATCGGGGCGAATTTCTGGCATTTTTCGCACACTTGGACATATTTCTTTGCGTCCTCTTGCATATATGGCCACCAATATCCCTGTGATATAGCACGATGGGCTATGGACCTGCCCCCAGCGTGACTCCCACATACCCCCTCATGAATCTCATACAGGAATTTCTGAACCAGAGTTGGGTGTACGCATTTTAAATAGGGACCGGTGTAAGACTTACGATACAGTTCCTGCTTCGGTGATAGCCAGAAACGTGTTGCTTTGATACGCAGCTTGTGGGCTTCTTTTTTGTCTTCGGGGACGGTTCCCCCAGTGAGGTAGGAGACGATGGGATCCATCCAACTTGGGCCGAGATCGATTTCCAAAGCCTTCTCGGCAATGGGGACGTCGATGCTCGGGTACTCGATGGAATCCACGTATATGGTCCTGAATTTGTCTCTGGGTATCGCCGAAGCCAAACATGCCAAGGCGTCTGCGTGGTCGTTCTGTCTTGAGCTGATGTGCGTCATCACCGTTTTCTTGAATTTTGATAACTCCGCTTTAGCCCTCTCTGCATAGGCGGCCATCCTCTCATCTCGGGTGGCATATTCACCACTGAGCTGGTTGAGAACCAGTTGTGAATCACAGAAGACTTCCACATGCTCTGCCCCCAGATTGTGTGCGCATTTAAGTCCGAGTATCAATGCCTCATACTCGGCGACATTGTTGGAGGCGCTAAAATTCAATCGGAAGGACTGCTCAAAATAACACCCATCTGGTTCTTCTATCACGATGCCGACCCCAGATCCCCTTGAACACGATGACCCATCGACATACAACCTCCAGTAAGGCGTTTGATCGGGAACTATTTCCCCCTGTTCGGGCATTTCCTCCTCTGAGATTGAGGCGACGATTTCCTCTGGTTCGTGGGAGAATTCCGCAACAAAATCTGCCAGGACCTGTCCTTTTATTGCTGTCCTCGGGAGGAAATTGATGTCATACTCCCCGAGCTCCACGGACCAGGTTGCCACCCTTCCCGACAGTTCCGCTCTTCTCAAGACAGTGCTGATGGGATGTTTGGTCGGCACTTCTATCGTATGTGCGAGGAAATAGTGCTGCAACTTTCTAGACGCCACCACAAGGGATAGGATCAGTTTCTCCAAGGGGAGATACCTTGTCTCCGAATCCAGGAGTGTCTTGCTCACATAATAGACCGGCGTCTGCTCACCATCTTTGTTTTTTAATAGAACCGCACTGACCGCATGCTCGGATACGGCCAGATAAAGTGTCAACACATCTCCCTTCTCGGGAGTTATGATTAGCGGGGGGTTCGCCAAGTAGTTCTTCATTTTTTGGAAAGCCTTTTCGCATTCTTCCCCCCATGCATACTTGGACTGTTTTCTCAACAGCTGGAAGAATGGCCGACATCGATCGGAAGATCGGCTGATAAACCTGTTGAGGGCTGCCACCATCCCGGTTAGTCTTTGAACTTCTTTCACAGTCCGGGGACTCTGTAAATTCTGCAAGGCGACAATCTGATCGGGATTAGCTTCTATCCCCCTCCGTGTAACCAGATGCCCCAAAAACTTCCCCGAGCTGACCCCGAAGGCGCACTTCGATGCGTTGAGCTTGAGCTGGTATTTTCTCAATACCTGGAATGTTTTGCCGAGGTCGCTTATGTGGGATTCCGCCTCCTCGGTTTTGATCACCATGTCATCGATGTAGACCTCCATGCTCTTCCCGAGCAACTCTTTGAACATGAGGGTTGCCAAACGCTGATAAGTTGCCCCTGCATTTCTTAAGCCGAATGGCATCACTTTATAGCAGAAGAGTCCGCGGGGAGTGATGAAGGACGTTTTCTCTTGGTCCGGCGCGTGCATAGCTATCTGGTGATATCCCCGATATGCATCCAGGAAACTCATTCGCCGATACCCCGCTGTGGCATCCACCAGCTGATCTATCTTGGGCAGTGGAAAACTGTCTTTGGGGCAGGCTTTGTTGAGGCTGGTGAAATCCACGCAAACCCTCCACTTGCCATTCTTTTTCTTGACGACCACGGTGTTGGATAACCACTCGGGGTAATGCACCTCCCTGATGGCGTCGGCCTCCAGCAGCCGATCTACTTCCTCTGTTACGGCATCCACATGTTGGATTGCCGGTCTTCTTCTTTTTTGCATCACCGGTTTGTGGGCAGGATCCACGTTCAGATGATGGCATATGATGTCTGGGCTCACCCCAGGCATCTCCTGTGGCGTCCAAGCGAACACATCTATATGCTCCTTGAGAAATGCGACCAGGGCCTCCTCATCCCGCTCTGATAGTTCTGCCCCGATCAAAAAATACCGCTCTAGATCTGTCTCGTGAGCCGGTACCTGCTTCAGTTCTTCCACAACGCGATCGGCCGGGTTACGCCCGATATCCTCTATCGTTGGCCGATCTGGGACTTCGATGGACTTCACATGTTCGGCCTTAGGTTTGTGCTTGATGGATGTGACATAGCAGCTTCTCGCCGTTGTCTGATTTCCCCGAACACATTCAATCCCCTTCTTCCCCGGGAACTTTAGCATCTGATGGTAGGTGGAAGGAATTGCCCCCAACCTGTGGAGCCAAGTTCTCCCCATGATGGCGTTGTAAGCAGACGGTACGTCTACCACCAGGAAATCCATATCCAATGTTACTTTTCCTGCTCGGACAGGGATAGTAATGGATCCCAAGGGCCAGACAGCATCTGCACTGAAACCGATGAGCGGTATGTCGGCCTTCTTCAAATCTGCCTTGTCCAGCTGGAGTTTCTTGAAGGCATCATAATACAGGATCTCCGTTGAGCTGCCTTGGTCAACCAGGATTCTCTCCGTGTTGAAGGTGCCAAGGAGCAGCGTAATTACCAACGCGTCGTTATGGGGATGTGTTACCCCTTCCAAATCCTTTTCCGAAAAGGAAATGACTGTTTCTTTTTGTGTCTCGGGCTCTTTCCTCTTCTGCCCGAGATGTTGTATATGATGTTCGTGCCCGTCTCGGCGGCGTTGGAGCCGAACTTCCCTCTCATCCAGAACTGGGGTTGCAGCGTGTATGACGTGCACAGTCCCAGTTACCATCACTTCTTCCTCAGAGGATTCGGCTTCCATCGGCTCCGGTTGAACCACCTGTTGCCTTTGTTCGGCCACAAAACGTCGGAGATGCCCGGCTTCAACTAGTTCCTCTAGGAACTGTTTAAGCGCCTTGCATCTTTCTGTCATATGGCCGTTTCTTCGGTGATAGCTGCACCAATCTATGCTCGGGTCACGCTTCACCATCTCTCCCGACCCAGCTGGCCACTTCCAGAAAGGCTCGTTCTTCAAGGGATAAATCATCCGATAGATCGGGGTGTTGAAAACCGTGCGTATAGCTTTATACGCTTGAGCCCCAGGAGGTTTTCGCCCCCTTGGTGTTTGTGATACTTCGGCTACCTCGACTCGGGGCCTCTTGGCCTCAAGTACCATTACCGCATTCCGATGCGTCTTTGCTGCTGGCCGATCTTTGTCTCGGCGGATCTCATCTTCAAACTTGGCATACTTCTCAACTCTGCTCATCAAGTCGGCAATAGTGCTTGGGGGATCAATAGTGAGAGACTCCCTGAGCCGATCTCGGTAAGATAGTCCCAACCTGAAGGATTCCACGGCATAGGCCTCTGTGCAATCCCCGATCTCATTGTAGGTGGCCCAGTACTTGCTGGCGTACTGCCTGAGATCCTCTTCTGGTCCTTTTCTCAAGGCCAGAAGCGTGTTCACGTATTTCTTCTGTGTTCGGTTAGCCACAAATCTTTTGAGGAACTGATCCGCCAGTTGCCTCCAGCTTGTAATTGATCTCGGCGGCAGAGCCTGAAACCAATTTAGGCTATCTCTCCCAGACTCAGTGAAAACACCTTGCAGTAGAGGCTGTCTTGGCCCACATAGATCATCATGGAGTTCACGAATCCTTTGATGTGAGTCATCGGATCCGTTCGTCCATTGTAAATTGTGAATTTCGGAGGGACAAACTTTCTGGGTAAGTCCTCCGTTTCTATCTGAACTGACAGTGGCGATACTGCCAGCTGCTGTAGTTCTTTGTGGTTTGCGTCGTCCTCTGGACGGTTGAGTCCCAGCTGCTGATTCAGCCAAGCTCTCATGTCGGTCGGTGGAACCAATGGCGGCAGAGGCTGGTTTGGAAGCTTCTGCTGGGCGTCTGGGGCTGATTCTGCCCTCTGATTCAGCCATTCCCTCATGTCGGGAAGCGGCCGCTCCTGAGGCGGTCCGCCTCTGTGCGATGAAGCCCCCACCTGCCTTTCTCCTCCTCGAGGCCTTTTGCTGGCTTCATGTCGACTGCCCTGCCGAGATGGCCCAGTCTCAGAGCGCTCGTCGTATCTAGATACCGACTGGCGGACTGAATCTCTGTGTTTACGGAGAGTTTGGTTTTCTCTCTCCATGCGTCGTATGTAGCGGCGCATGTCTTCTACTTCTTGATCCCTCCTTCGGATCCGATCGGCATTATCACGTTCTTCGTCTCGGCGGGACCGTTCATGAGTTCGGGATTCTCTCCCTCCCTCATTCCGGGATTGAGTCTGGGATCTGTCCCTGTTTTTTGACCGTTCCGCTTCTCGCGGACGATCTGGGCGTTGCTCCAGATGCAACGGCGTGGGTAACGCAGGGGCTCCCGACGTATTGGCAGATAGCGGGATGATGGGAAGCATCACCTGTTCTCCAGGTTGCTCCCCTACTATTTTCGGTGGAGGGACCCTCGGAATCTCCCTTCTAGGGCCCTTGGTTTTGTGTGGAACCGGAGGGGGGGACCTTGATCTCCCCTTCACATCACGTTCCTTCCCCTGGTCTTTTCTGGACATTTCAGCCATGAATCTTTAACTTTCCCACAGACGGCGCCAATTGTAAGGGGGTTGATTTAGAAAATCGGGACGGAAAGCTAGAGATTCACTATCCAGCCGAAATGGTGCTTCTCTCCGTATGTGTACCTGTGATCTGCAAAAGAATAATCTGTCAAAGAGTCCTCTGCCGCTGTGGCAGGAGAACACTCCGATGATTAAGTCAGGCACAATCTCACAGGGAAAAAGTTAACTGTAAGCTGATATTCTCTATCAGCGAATGAAAACTCTGGAGTATTTAGGCGTACCTCAAATCCGTCATCTGAGGGTGTATTTATAGATTTCCCTGGTGCCCTAACTCTTATCTGGACTTTCTTGGGCCCCAATTCTCTTTGGGCCTTCAGTCATGCCCTAATTCTCTTAGGGCTCCACTCTGGCGGAGTGTCCTCTGATGGGACGTGGGAGTCACATCCGTAACTGAATCCTGACAAGACCTCACAGGGTCCCACCCCATCCATGATTCTGTTTCCTTTTTGGAAATACGGTTATCAGTCGCTTTCTCGGGCTGCCCGTAATCCTGACCGCCTTTCTCAGGTCGGCAATACTTGAGTCCACCTTTCTCAGGTCGGCATCCTCCGTACTTGATTCTGTTACCCAAATATGAGCGTGATCGGCACTTCTCATGTCGGCCACTACCACACGTGATCGGCACGTGCCTCTGGAAATGTAATTCGGTCTCGGCCGAATTCTGGAATAAACCTGGGGAGTGAAAGGTATTTTCTCAATTACATTTTACCCCCGTCAGAAAATAATTGAGCAAATTATTTTCCATCTTCTACAATACCTATCTCGCGGAGTATAACTCACTTCTAAATGGTAAATGTGGAGCCTAGACTCTCGTGGATCTCTTCTCTAGATTACTTGATACGAATCAGTCTTAAGTGGATTGTGACTACGCATGACTCGATTCGGTTACGTATTCGATCGTATTGGTTTATGTACTATTTTACAGTTTATACTTCAACCAGTTTATTTCGGTTCATGTTATATAACTTCGACTCTGTTGTGTAATTATTGTTTAATGATCAATGGATGTATTTTTTTTGAAATTTCAAGTAGACTTCGAATTAACTTTTTCTACAAAACTAACTTGTATTGCTTCCTACCCAATCGTAGGACCGGTTCCATGTGTTACAGGGAGGATAAAAAAGTTTGTGTTAAGCATATAATTAGTTCTTTGTCTTGTTTAGTATTTGATGTCCTCTCTGCCCGTCTGCTTAGTAACAGAGCCACCATCTTCAGGATCGGTGAGGAGGACAAGACAATCCCCTATTTGAACAGTTTCTTTCTTTACAACCGTGGTTGTATTAAATGATTCATGCAGATCTCTAGCTCCCACCCATTGATTACAATTTTGTAGGCTTCAATTTGCATCACAAGAGGATTGCAAGAGAGGAGCTTTGTTGCCCTGATTCATGCAGACTTTAAACCAGTCCATAAACTGTAAGCAACTAAGCTAATCTTGACTCAAAGCTTGTTTTAGAGGAGTTGTTTTTCAGCCAGAAACTCTTCGGTGATCAAATTGGATCTTGAACGCATACAAATTGAGAAATGTGTACGCAAATATATAAAAGATGGCATAAAAACGTACTTCAGCGTTACCTAATGGCCCATCTTTATGATGAATAGTGAATGGTATGATGAGAACTAGTAGTCTCCGAGCCCACAGGTCATTTAGTGAGTGCTTTGTCCGAATTTGGGAGCACCCTCAAACTTCATTTGTAGGATCTTGTTGAATAATTTTTTTTGGCAGAGCAGCATGTAACTTAAAAGATTGAGCGTCAATTGACAATTTTGAAATATATTGCGAGTGTCAAAATTCGAGTAATTGTGTGCTGAGCAACCAAGCCTGAGAGATTGAGTATTAAGCCATTTGTGGAGAGAGTGAGTTATGAGTCAATCCGGATTCATCAGATCCAATTCTATAATAGATTCTAGGAATTTCAAATACTTCTTTGAAAGAGGGAAAAAAAAAACACAGAAAATACAAGGTAGAATCTACTCACATAAACTTGAGCACTGGAAAACAAATAAGAAGAAGCCTTTTTTTTTCTTATAACCAGGTATTCGGCCAACTTTAAAATTACCCCCAACTTAATGCCGACTAATCCTCGAGGAATCAATCCCATCTTGCCAACAAAACAAAAGACATTCTTTTATAATCCTCAAGGTGGGTGTGAATCATAGATAAATGGGGGATCCAAATACAAGAAGATAGAACACAATGTTTTCATAAACAGAGGCAAGTATCATATTCACTATCTCACATGGTGTCTTCAAAAAGTGGACTGTTATCAAGCAAGAACTAACAAATGAATGCATCCGATACAGCTTTCTTTACCTTCCCGGGCTAGGAAGTCTATTCCCAGCTGTTCTGCCAGATTCTATAAACCTGGGTATGGATCTCAAGGGGCTGAAGTAGTAGCACCACTGCTACCCAATCCCATCTTCTTCCCCAGAAAGGATAGTTGCTCAACAAACTCGCTACCGGTGAGTATTTCTGTCGACCCGTATAATACATGTTTGACTGGCTGCTGACGGTGTGCAAGCTCTTGCAAGCTCCCATACTCTACGTAATTGCCACCTCCGATCATAAACACAATAGCTTCTTTGAATGGTCCTTTCAGATGGCTACTACTGCTTGTCCCGGAGCTTGACTTGGGGGCGCGAGGATCGAACACGAGATAAGAATCGATTTCAGGATTTGGTTTCCCTTCCATCAAGGCTTCAACTGTCCTTGACAATGCCAGTTGATGATCACTAGACAATAGATTCTTCACACCAGCAGTGACAGCACTAAGTGACTGCCCATAGAGCTTCTCAGCCCAATCCACAATGTTACTTCTGCTGGCAGAACTCGCGGACGCGAATGAAACATTTAATGACTTGATCTTTTTGACGTACTGGAATGCACTGGTATCAACTTCAGATTCGATGAGTGCTGTTTCGACCAATTCAGCTTCTGATTGAGGAACAGTTTCAGAAGAGATAAGAT
The DNA here is from genome assembly GCA_019985065.2 of Arctostaphylos glauca. NCBI lineage: Eukaryota > Viridiplantae > Streptophyta > Magnoliopsida > Ericales > Ericaceae > Arctostaphylos > Arctostaphylos glauca. The sequence continues at coordinate 349,324 of JAHSPW020000005.1, read as the reverse complement.
ACATGATCGCAAAACGCAGCTTATCCATCTTAGTTCCTTTCCCTTTAACCGCACTGAGAAGCTCATTCCTGTCAATGACACCTCGAACCATCATGTCACTCTCTTTTTTCGCAAAAGAATCAAGAGACCTCTCCTTGATCTCACCCAACAACACAGTAGCAATATTCGTATGCTTATCGATCACCTGCTTCCGCTCAGTCAACTCAGGCAGTGAATTCACAGCATTCATCAAATGTTTTGTGTTTCCAATCAAGTCTGTTCCATCAAATTCAGCCCCCTCATTCCCACCAGTCCTCCTGTTCACCTCATCAACATCCCTCTTATACTTGGTCAATTGTGTCTCAATCTCCACAGCTACTTCTGGAAATTCCAACGAACCATTCACCTCCCAAAATGGGTCCAACCTATCTAATTCATAAGATTTCATCCCACCCTTCTCACCTTGCACACTCAATCTGTTCAGCCTCAGACCAAGCACATCATGAACAAGTGGCCTGTACCTAAAATCATGTTGTATTGCAACTGACAACTCAAAATTCCGATCAAATAAACATAAAATCGGCCTCTGAAACGAACTTGTGAAGTTCCCACCTTCCGAAAACAAATTATTCTTTACCAACAAATGGTCGCGCAATCGTTGATCCAGCACTGATGCAACCATTTCCGCAGGGCCACCACGTGGGCACCGAATTATAGGAACAACAGCAAGTGTAGCCAAAACACAAAACAACCCACTAGCAATTTTCTCAATAATTTCCTCGATTTCATGGTCTCCAGCAGACGGATCATTCAATTGAACATAACAGGACTTATTCGCAAGCGAAAACAAATTATCCTCTAGGGTTACAAACTCCAAGTACTGATCGTGTACCTTTGAAATTCGACCAATCGAGTCCGAATTGAGAGTACCTGATGCGAGATCTTCAAGCAGCGGCCGAGGGATCGACGACGAGAAATTGAGGTGGAAGGAGTCGTAGAGAGATTTCGAGGCGTCGGCGACGATGCGGTTGACGTTGATTTGAGTCGGTTGGACAAAGTAGACGGCGGGGACGTCGTGGACGGGCTTCCGGTCCTTATCGACGAGGAAGTATAGGGTTACGCCGTGCTTGCGAAGGTCCTTAACGCGGATCAGAGGAGAGAGAATGTCTTGGCAGAACTTGTCGTAGATCAAGATCTTGTACACTTCTTCGTTCGCCGTTCCGGTCGGATTCACTGGTTGGTTCATATTCAACATCCGAGTGATGCATTCTGCAAATGGAAACAAAATTCAGAACTTTTAGCGGTGGATTTGTATCTATATGCGTTTGTATATCAGCAAAATTAGATCGATAGATGCACACAGAGAGAGACAGAGAGAGAGAGAGAGAACCGGTCTGTCTTTGTCGGAGATTGAGTGCCATTGTTGCTCAGATTGACTTCGCAGGTGGCGATTTGGTGGCAATTTGCAGTAGTGGTGGTTGCTGCTGATGATTCTCCGAATCAGTTCTCGTAAAGCTCCGTTTGGATGCGTATAGTTGTTTTGCTTTGACAAGTTTAGGAAGACATGAACTTCCCGTCTAAGAAAAATATAGGAACTTCATGTTTTTGCTGACATAAAGCCTAATTTAGCCAAACAAAACTTAAAGAATTATTTTTTTTCTTATTTATTTATTTGTTATTTTTCAATTTCGAATCATTTTTTTTGAATTAATTGTTCAATAAAAATATCTAAAACAATAAAAAATATGGTAAAAAGTCTTAAAATGTTTAATAAAATAAAAATAATCTTCTTTTAATTACTTTTGTTTTTTCTAAACATTTTAAAGTTTGGTTTGTAATTTTTTACTTTTTAATTATTCTCGTCGAGACGAACTAATAATTCATAAAAATTTAATGCAAAATAAATAAATACTTTTTAAAGAAAATAAATACCAAGTCATATGCATAAATGCCTTGTATATTCACATAAATAAGAAAAAGTCTGATCTTCATTAAAGATATTGAATCAACAAAAATAAATTTTTACAAAGAAAATGCATCCTCATTACTATATATTCATCAATTATGTGTCTTGTTTTTTTGTCTAATAACTAGAATAGTTACATATTTATATTTAATTATGTTTCATGAACATATTTAGTGAAAATTTTAAAGAACAAGATCAAAATTATTTGAATTGAGAATCAAACTTAATTTTACTCATAGCACTAATTTCTTGTTTCTACCCAAACTACAAAAATATACAAAAAAAAATAATTGTAAAATGTATACAAAATTTGGGAGGTTTTGATTTCGTTTTTAATGTTTGTTATAGTGTGAAAAAAAAAAATCTAATCTCAGTGATCCTCACTTAATACACGAAAGAGTGACAAGAATTCTCACACTTAATTTCAAATTTCTTTAACAAAAATTAATATAATTTTTATATCTATTTTTCTTTCATGTTAGATCATGCTTGTATTGAGAATCCTTTGATTTATCTAACCAAAATAAATAATATATAAATTGAATATAAACTAAAACTATGTCTACTTCTTTTGGTTTAATTTTGTTTCTCTTTTTGATTTAATAATTGTTTTGGCTTCTCCCGCATGAAAGAACAGAAAAGAAGACACAATTCATATTAAAATGTGAGCTCGTACAAGCAGTCATTCCTATCGTAATATACTAGACCTTGTTATTAGGCTAGGGGTCATCTATCGAACAATTTTTTGGATCTCGTAAGTATACTTGAGATGTCTAGGTATCAATTTTGGAGGATATTTTTCGATTTTCTACACTTGAGTAAATTTAATTGTTAATCGGGATGGATTAAAAATTTATAAAAATTAATGCATAACTTAAAAAACACAATTTTTTTAAGTAAAACAAAAAATTATCCCAAAAAAAGAAATATGTCAAATCCATACAAGATTTCTTCCTAATTCAAAAAAATAGAGGAAAATGGGAGAATATTTTCCATTTCCTGGTCGGGTTCGTTCGTCCAGTTCTCGGATAGCATCTGGATATGCTTTAGTCATCGAATAATGCGAACATATACACACGGAGAGGGAGAGAGAGAGAGAGAGAGAGAGAGAGAGAGAGAGAGAGTTTATTTGGGGTAATGGCGATGTCGTATTTCCTTGGAAACAGATACTGGGTATTGAGACATGGGAAAAGCATTCCAAACGAGAGGGGTCTCATTGTTTCATCCATGGTTGGTCCTCCTTCTCTTTATAACTTTTCTTTTGAACAATTCTGGGTGTAGAAACTTATATTTATATCTCGTCTTTGATGGTTTCCTGCTCTTTGGATCGTGCTCGGTGATTCTTTCAATTGCATTGGTAAATGCGTAGCTGAGTTTTCCAAATTGTTCCTAAATGTCAAATTATCATCTTTTGTGGTTTATCGACGTACTATTAGTATCAGATCGTGATGCTTTCTTGGGGTTCTTCACAAATGTGGTTTACTGTGCTGTCAACAGCTTAAAGTAGACAAATTTAGGTATTTTACTAACAGAAACCAAAAAAGAGAGGGAAGAATTTCAATTGGTTTGGTTGCAAAGACATCTTCAACTCTTGTACTTTACTTGAATTGAGTATAAGTTTGAGGGAAAGGCTCCATTTGATATGAAACACTCAAATTGGCAAAGTCAATTACAAGTAGAGTTGCCGATTGTAGGGTCTGAGTGGAAGTTATGTATTGAAGGAGAGGAATTGGGTAAAAGTTGCAATTATCATCTTGGGATAGGTTAGAAATTTTCACTAAGCATTTTTGGTAATAACTGGATCATAGAGAAGAGAATATATTTGATTGGATGTCGTCTTTCCTCTGGTTGAAAGTCCGATTCTCTGTGACTGGAGGATTGGAGGTTCTTGTCTTATGATTTAGTTAGAGACTTATCATACTTTGGTTCGTGAGTCGTTCTTCACAGCTGCTCTTTGCTATCCCAAAGGGGTATCCTCAAATTCGATAGATGCCCTTTTTTTTTCCAAAGCAAACTATGGTGCTTTCTATAAGTAATGCAATACTGCAGTTAGACCTTTATTCTTGCCTAGATGCCTGGCTTATTTAGATAAGGCCTTTATTGGTGGTACTTAGATACGTATGATGACATTTGACAAGCCTTCAATTTTGGTATAACTAAGAAAATGCCCATTTACTATTGCAGATATGTCTCGTCCTTATTCTTTTAATTGTGATGTGTTTTATATGTTCATATGGTTCAGCATGATCTCAAGTTTCTATAATTTTATGGCAGCCATCAATTTGTTAACACCGATTGGTATGCTAACAGGAAAATGGCATGCTTGAGGAATTCAAATTGGCTTCTGAAGGTGTAAATCAAGCACAATCGGCAGGAGAATTATTTCAAAAGGTAGGGACTCCAATAAAGGACTATCTTATTGAAACAAAGAGTGACCACTATTAATCATCCAATTGGAAAGTATGTAGCTCTGTATTAGGAGCGGATTAGGAGTGGTTTTCCTGGTCCAACAGAGCTTTCCCAAGCTAATTCTAAATTTGCTCAAGATTCAAAAGTTTGGCTGATTGTTTTGTTGGAAAATCTTCCTGGTTTGACTCTTGTTGGGCATTACGGATTACCAACCTTATGACCATGTGAACAAAAGCACTTAAATTGATCTTCAAAAAAACCTATAGTTAATCAAGTTGTCTACCCAGTTCCAAAAGCTACCAATTTTATTAACTACGTCAACCGTATAGGGTAATCGCCATGAGGATTACCAGATGATGTAATGATTTAAAAACTTAGGATCTTGCACTTGTAAATTCCATAGTATTTAGTTATAGTCCATTGGCCCAACGAGGTGATTAAGCATCACAGTGCCTTATGCACAAGGAAAACCAACATCAGGGAGATTTTAGTTCTCTATATTATAGGTGCTTGCTCTGAGGGTATGAAAGGCTCTATGTAGAGTCGGCATCACCAAGAAACACTCTTAACTGAAGATATGGGTAAGTAACAAATATAGGTGAAAATAATGCAGTCTACATGCCTAGGTCTGTCTTTCATCTTGGGTTTTATGCGTGGCACCCACAAGTTTTTCTTCCACGTCAATCACGTGCCTATCGCCAAATCACATCATGCACTCCCAAAATTGTGACAACAGATTCCTTCTCGGTTTGGAGTTTAATCTTTTGGTCAAATAAGTTCAGCTTGATTGTACTTCACCATAGTGGACCATAGGCGATTTATTTTGGCAGTTAGAAAGATCTAAATAAATTGCAGATTTGGATAATCATTTCCCTTCGGTCGCGTTGTCATCTCTTAATGGTCCTGAAAGGAAAGATATGTGCACGTGAATATCTATATGCATTACCACAGTTCCCTTCTTGTGTGGATACGTATGCCTGTTCTTATAAATTGCTTCTCAAGGTGAAATTCACATGTGCAGGAACTCATGGAAAATAAAATACAGCTTGAAAATGTTCGCATTTGCTACTCCCCCTTCTCTAGAACGAGGGACACTGCTAAAGCTGTTGCATCTGCCTTGGATATACCATTTGAAGGCCCTCAATGCAAGGTGTGTTCTCCAATCTTGACAGGTTCATTCCATGGTGGAAGCTTGAAAGGAATAGGATAACTTTTTATTACTCAATGGAGGATGCTGTTACAACTGTTGTTCTAAGTCAGGGCGCAATTGTTATATCTTATGTCAACATTCTAAAACATGATTAAGTTCTATGCACTTGAGGGCTCTTTTGGATCTGAGTTTTATTCCTCTGCATTTAGAGTACTATATTCTTAATGTTTATGTGGGCCTTGTGGTTACCTTAGATATGTGCATAAATTTGAGTAACATCCATATGAACTAGGAAATGGATCCATATAACCAAACTCCAGGCAAAGTAGTACTAAGGTTTGTTAAGTAGTACACTGATACACTATTCCACCTGTTCACTCTTTGTTCTTCCGCAAACGACATGTCCGCAAAAAGTAGAAAAGTTCTGTTCCCATATCTGTCTGGATGTTTTGCTCATTTTAGTTCAAATCTGATACCCATCGCCATGTATCTACACTGGGTCTGGTTTTTTTTTAGACATTTATCATGCTTGCGGTTGCCTGTTCTCTCTCAAACTTTCTGCAGTAGCATTGTGCAATTAGCTTTCTTGTAGATCCCCACCACATTATGGATCTAGGTTTTAATAGTGGTGATATTTCATTTTTTATTTTCTCATGGGCTGACTTTCTTAAATTTTCTGGACAGGTGGTAGAAGATCTCCGTGAACGTTACTTTGGTCCTTCATTTGAACTTTCTTCACATGACAAGGTATGGAATCTGTTTTTAAGGAGTTAAAGGACGATTTTGTTTTAAGTGGCAGCGGACGAAGACTGGCTTATGCTCGAGGCTATGAAGCATGGATATTGATACGTAATACGATACGACACTAATACGGGGATACAAAAAAATCTGAAAAAATAATATGTGTGTGTGGCTATGATACATACAATTAAATATAAATTTGCTAGGATGGTTCTTACGTAGTTTTAAGTTTACTTAGTTATTTGTTTAATTTTCAAAATCCAAACTTTATTCCAAAGATATAACAACCATGTGTCACACAATAAGGATATTTGATGTAATACAAAAATGATGATCTTGTTTCATTTTACTACATCTTCCTCTCTAAAGTGTTAGTAAAATGTCAAAAGTTTATACCTCTCTTTGTTCTAAATGATTGTACTCTAATACTATCAACTATGCAAGAAATGCCACAATCTTATATTTATAAAAAAAATGTAGATGCGTGATCTATAGTATCCGAAAGTATCCGATACGTCAAAAATAAAAATATATATTTATTGTGGATACTTTTTAGATATGTATCTGGGAGCATCGATATTCAACACGGATATGGGTACAACTCCCATCTAGAAGTATCCATGCTTCAACAAGGAATGTGAGGATCATTAAACAAAGTAATATTGGGTAACAGTTTGGGTTTGATATCATGGACTTGTGCTCTTTCATGACCAGTATTCAGAGATATGGTCTCTCGATGCGAAAGATCCATTCATGAAGCCAGAAGAAGGTGGAGAAAGTGTTTCCGATGTTGTTTCTAGACTCACAAATGCTTTGATAGCCATTGAGTCAGAGTTTCAAGGGTAATAAAAACTTCTCTTTATTCCGTTTTTGTTTTTAGGTCTGGATTTCAAGCATAAAATGGTGTGCATATTTTTCTACACCTGAAGTGAGACTTGTGTTTTTCCTGGGCTACTAACCAGCTTCTTAATCATAGATATAGTACTTCAAATCACTAGTTATCCTTAGTTTTCAATGTTTTGCCATCGGGTATCAATAATTTTCTATGTTCACTAATTGTGCTTCTGTGCTGCAGCTGTGCGATCTTGGTTGTCAGCCATGGTGACCCCCTTCAAATTTTGCAAACAATACTCCATGCAGCTAAGGTGCATGATGGACCCAATGGTACTGACTTGGCATCAAGAATACAGGCAGTTAAAGTTCCATCTATTCTATCACAACACCGGAAGTATGCCCTTCTAACCGGAGAACTTAGGCCCATCATATGAATGACCCATGGAAGGCAAATCCCCATGGCTAATTAGCTACTGAAATTGATTTTCATCTATGATTATATTCTTGTAATACCCATCTCTTTTTTTTTTCGTTTTGAACAGTAGAGATCCACATTTTTGCAGCTGGGTCATACTATATTGTTATTGGAGTGAAGCAGTAATAAGATAGCCTCTCAAAAGTTTTGTGCAACTGTTATATGGGGACAAAATCTTCATTCATTTTCTTTAAGTTCAGTTGCGGTGTCTGGTGGTATCGTGTATAAGATCATGACTACATTTAGAAGGGCTTTCCCTCTTCAAGCCAGTGGTGATCTTTTTTCCATATTTCCCTTGTTCTTGCTTGTCATTTTAGTGAAGAGCAGTGTCACTTGGATCTGAGTTACCTGAGTGACAGGCCTTTGGCCCTGCAGTTCTTTGGCAACAACAAGGTAGCTCTTTTTAATTAAACTCATCCAGGAGGCAGGACCGGGATAAAATGACAAGTAAGAACAAGAAAAAAATAGAAAAAGAAGTCACGGATTCACAGAGGAAGAACTAATTATAGTTCTTTAAATCGGTAGTTATCCTTAAATAGACTTGCATCCATTTCAACCTCCACCTGCAGGATGAAGACCTCATTTACGCAGCCCACACACATCTGTAGAAGCCCATATCAATGAGACAATGAAAAGTTGAGTACGAATCATTCTATGCATATACCACCCAATCAATTTCATCCATCATTGCTTCTGTGTGCTTCACAAACACTGTGATCGGTTCATCGCTAGCTAATTCACACTGTTTCATATCTGTAGTTGCAGGATAAACATGTATTTTAAGAGGCGGTCTAAAAATGGGTCTGGTCCATAAAAAGAATTCTCAACAAAACTAAGCTGGAACTAATCAAAAGCAAAATAGCTTTTTATCCCATTTGCATTGGTTATGAGAAATAAACAAAAGCAAAAGTTCTGCATCTGAGGACTAGAGAGACATACTTCAGGAAAAAGACTGCTGGTTGCTCCTTCATTGTACAGAATAGCTTCCTAAGAATCATCAAATAATATTTCTATCAATAATATGGATAGAACGGGAAGAAAACAAAAAGAAAAGGTTCATGTCCAACCTCGAAATTGGTAGATCAGCATATACCAAAGCAGCAATGTTCTCACCCTTGGAATCTTTCTTAAAATTTTTGTGACTTTGTGCCACGGTCTCTTGGGTTACCAAAGGAGGGAGAATCTAAGTAATGCGAGCTTAAGTCCAAATTATCATACACACGAGTCGATGTTTGTTGGAGCCGTGGGCTTGGGCCTTAGACTTTCCTTTTTATTGCTCAGAACTCAGAAGTGTGGACTTAGTTAGACTTGGGCTTAATGAACTAAGTCTTGTATCCGTATGCACTTAGATGGTCACGTTTTTTGCTTCCATAGTTGGATTGAACAACGTTCAATTTTGCAAGTGTAAAGTCATCGTTCAATAAGATTTAAGTCATGCCATTGATGCACGAATTCAAGGCAAAGTTGCACCTGAAACGTCCTCTGCTAAATCTAAAATATGGCACCTTAGTATATCTGGTTTCAAGACACCTCTTAACACTTCCACAAAATCCCAATAAAAAACCGAGAGTGTTTTATTCTTTTTGTTCTGGTTATGTTTCAATAAGAGAGAGTGTATCACATATCGCTCGCTAAAGTGCTACGGCTATTGATCATGTGTTATGTCTTGGAAGGCGAACGCCAGTCAAATCTTATGACAGTGAGGCGCCGAATTTTCCTTAAGAACTTTGTGCATTCGCGCAAACCTCGGTTTAATCTATAGTGTTCGTTATTAATTTTACACCATTGTATGGTTCTGGTTCAGAGTTTGTTTTCATTGTGATGGTTCATAATCTTGTTTTGTATAAATTCTATTTTCAGTTAATAATTTTATTTACAAGTTTTCGGCACTGTTTTTCTTTGCAGAAATTCCTCTGAGAATCCTCTTTTGTTGAGCACACAAGGGAAGTTTTAGTAGCTCCCAAAATACTTTGCTGTGGAAACCTCGCACCTCGCATTCTTAAGCCTCCTTTCAACTTCAAGAAGAAAATTAAGAACAAGAAAAATGCTTAGAAATACAGCTAAAGCATTTGTTATTTTAACTGAAGTTTTGATTACTTGATCAAAACACAGAGAGAGAGAGAGAGAGAGAGAGAGAGAGAGAGAGAGAGAGAGAGAGAGAGAGAGAGAGAGAGAGAGAATTGTTGGCTAAATCATTTGTTATTTTAGTAACAGCAGAATCGTTGTTCTTATGTGATCCACCCATTTTTTTTATTGCTTCAAGACTAATCTACAAGAAACAAAACCCAGATCTAGAAAGCTATGAACAACCAAGAAAATCATTCAACCAACCAAAAAGAATATTGCAGACCCGTTTCATGTGTGGTGTGTATGAACAGAGAGAGAGAGAGAGAGGGAGGGAGGGAGGGAGGGAGGGAGAGATGGTTTAACCTCGCAGAGCCCTTTAATGTGTAGCGTGTAGGTACAGAGACCGCGAGAGAGAGAGGGGGAGATGGTTTATGGTTACCTGGTTTGGTTCAGTCCCACATCGAGGAAAGAGAGGAGAAAAGGTGAGAGAGCAGTGTATAAAATTCACGGGCTTCCAATGGATTAAGCATACCTTTCTCGGCCTTTTGGCTAAGATCAAGTGTAGTATCTGTTCTTATCAGTTTAATATCTGATACGTGGGCCATTGGTCCACATGATATTAAATTAATTTTTTGAGGGGGAGGGGTCCACCACAGTAGCTTGCTACTGGGGCTCCTCACGCGTCGCCTTGGCGTTGCACTAAAGCCTAGGCCTGGCGCACCCCACCAAATCAAGTTCAAATTTGGTAAGGCCCAATATAAATAATCGGGGTGCCTGGTTGTTTGGATCAAATTGACAGAGCCTAAGTTAGACTAGCTCAATGTCGTACTAAACTACATTGATTAAAATATAAAATTTTTAAATAATTGAGGTCAAATTATGATGAATATCTTAGTAATCGTCTAAAATTTATTCTAATGAAATTTATAATAAAGTACTAAATTCGACAATTAAAAATAATAATTATAATCTTAATTATGTATAATTATTTTTAAAAAAATTGTAGTTATTGGATGAAAGTCTCTCGTTATAAGTGAATATGCTGACATATTTGTGTATGCCTTCGTGATTGAGTTTGGATTAAACAAGAGTCGTAATAAAATACTGAAGAAATTGCGGTGACATATGTGACAGATGTCAAATATATTTGTGTATATGCTCCAGACAGAGATACCAAAGAGCTGTGGAGTTTGGATTCGTTGTTCAAGGATCAATTGAGATGGCGTATGTGTGTATATGCTTTCATATGAGAATAGGGTAGGGTCAAAAGGGTCGATTTGATTATTTTCATACGAAAAACGAGTAATGTTTTTATGAACATAAAAAATTACAAGCAGCAACGCAAAACAACGTTGTAGAAAAAGTATGACCGGCTCCTAGTTCAATTTTAACAACGAAACGAGTCTTGTTCAGCAACGTTGTGATTCATGTTCACAAAAACCAACAAATAAAATTGTACTTGGTTTTAGCACTTGACCTCCACTATACATATTAGGGATTTGTGGTTTGACAAAAAATGAAGGGGGAGAAAAATCGCGTCAAGTAAAAGAAGAATTAGCTTAATACTCCTAATATTTTAGCTTTGAAAGACTCAAATTGAATTTGGAGACGACAGTTCAAAAGATCGATAAATTTCATAAGATAACTTATATATATTTTCAAAACTCGAGTTTAGAATTGGATCTAATCAATCATTAATTTAGCTTGGTCAACCCGTTTATGAGTTCTAACTTAAAAAGGGACGAAATCCAAAAAAAGACGAAGGGTTTTGTTTTGTTAGAGAAAGATTAAACACAACTTATATGCATGAATTTAGATACAAATGTGTCCGAAATATACACGTAGAATCTTCTAAAATCAGTTTTGCTATGAGTATAAATTAAATGGTGTACAAATGTGAAAGATGGAGAGAGAAAAAAAGGCAACAAGTGTGTCAATAGAGAAAAAGAGAGGCTCTCTTTCACATTTATACACTATTCGTACAAATAATTTGTACCTATAGCAAAACTTATTATTTTTTATGAGCTATACTCAAATGGTTTCAAAAATTATTGTATAAAGATCTGTACATATATGTTGTGTGTGGACCTTCTTGTTTTTTTATATCAAAAATGCTACTGGCAATGAAAAGCATTCCGAATTTTTTATCGATTTTCTTTGATAAATTAAATTATTCGTGCAAATAATTTAAATTTTGAAGTGTTGGGTGAAAAATTCTGACCTATTTTCATTACTAAATTGTTTTTATATTTAGAGCCAACTCTCCCTCCTTTTCGGACCCCCTTTTGAAACCCCACTCTCTCTCTCTCTCTCTCTCTCTCTCGGCTTCAATGCTCTCAGGTAATTTTATTCACCGGCTGCAATCGTTTCTTGTTTTCGTCGACTGTCCATGCACATTCATTCGCACACATGTTTATGTTTATATGTATATCTCCATTGAACCTCTCATGAAGATCTCGAATATTAGCAAATTCCTATTGTTCTTTCCGAGCTCTCTCTCCGTGTTCATTTTCGGTACGAAGCGTGGTCCGTCCAGGATGAAATTGTTCTAATCTGTAAATTTAGGTACGATAATGTAGGTTTCTGTGTTAATGTACATAATTTTTTGTAATTGATTGCACGAGCGTTTTGTTGTATGAACTGAGGATTGAATTATTTATTTATTTATTTATTTTTTGGAGAATTTGATTTTACTAATTGCACGTTGATTAGGTGTTCGGAATTCAGCTTGATCTTCTTGAGTAACTGTGCTGAGTTGGGAAAAGAGGTATCTGGAAAGGACTCCATGATTTTCTACAGCTTAAAATGGTTTACGAAGGTGACTGTAGATTCTGTGTTAATTGATTACACGAGCGTTTTATTGTATGAACCGAGGATTGAATTTTGTGGTTTTTTAGAAAATTTGATTTGACTAATTGCACTTTGAGTTGAGTGCTAAGAATTTAGCTTGATCTTGATAAACTGTGGTGAGTTCGAAAAAGAGGTATCTGAAAAGGACTCAATGAATTTCTACAGCTTAAAATGGTTTCAGTCATGGATGAGAGCATATGAAGGTGACTGTTGAGATCACAGTTTTTCACACATTTGAGTCGCCAAAAATTGGTTGGAATCGTTGGATAATCTCAATATTTTGGGTGGACGGGAGATTTTATTCTGAGTTTCTTAAACTGAGAAAGGAAAAAGCTTTAATGGCGATGTGTTGCCCCTTTCTCGCAATTCTTGTGTTTTTAGCATGATCTTTTTCTCATCAGTTTTATTTACTCGTAATTTGCTAGTGAATAGGACAAGACCAGAAGAATGACAAAAATATTACTGTGTTTGCTCTTGTGCAACGATAAGTAATGACTAATACCTGGGGAAATATGAGCATGCTTTCCAATGGAAAGTCATTACATGGATGAGGAGTAACATGGTGAGAAAAGCGGATGTAAATTTTAGCCTGGGGAAAATGCATCAACTAAAGTCTTAGATTTTGAATACTGTTCAGCATTCCATGTTAATTAGGGTAAAGGTGTTGAGTTTGCTTATAGTTATTGCCTGAACTCTGAAGTTGTGCATCGTTTCTGAGTTCTGACATATTGGTATTCATGTATCAGTTGTTGATTTTTTGCTTCCACTTGGTTTAGAAAGTTTGTGACTTTACATTCATAATACCAATTAAGGGCTATAAATATAGCGCGATTCGTAACCTATTTCGTAAGAGGGTCTTGTGAGGTGCTACTTTTCCTGTCATAACCCATTATCTTTGAGGGAAAAGACATAGATTGATTCATAATTATATTTTGTGGGAGTATTGTTGGGTTCGCCTCTATCTTTAATGGTGCATTTCCTCACCGTAGATTTTGTTGCATCAAATTGAGTTATCTTTGATGGTTCAACAGATGGCTGCTTCTAAGTTCAGCGAATATGGACCTCAACATAATGAAACTGGCTTGGCCAATCTAGATAAGCAACCCACATTGCCTGCGACTGGAAAGAAGACCCCACTGCGAGATCTGCAGAATGAAATTAGAGTCGCAGTGCCCAAAACTAGAGAAAGCTCTTTATTTCCAAACAAGAGTGGACCTTCGATCGAGGCTTCTAAGGCTTGTGGTACCAAAAGAACAGCACCTGAGTGTCTGGCGAGCCCACCCAACTTCCAGTCTCTAACTAGTCATGCTGCAAATGGGCCTCTTGTGTATGTTCGTAGAAGACCTGACACAGAACTAGCTAAAAGCAGCATTTCTGATAACACGAGCAATAATGCATATATTCCACAAGAAGAGAGAAAACTTGCTTGCCACGATGAGATAATGGAACAAAAACCCCATGTGAAGGAACGTAAGGTTTGTGTTCCAGAAGTTGCACCCATCACAAGAGCTTCTTTGATGTGCTTCTCATCTGGAAAGCCTTCAGTTTCTCCCTCAGCTGATTCTAAGCGTCGTTCCACTTCTCCTGCCATTCCTCGATTGGATTATCCAAAGAAAATGCATAGTCAATACTGGGAAGAGCGATATTGCCAGTTGCAGGACTTGTTGAAAGTGTTGAATCAGTCAAATGAAGAAGATTACATGCAGAGTATGTGGGATTTCAGCTCTCTTGCTTTTGAATGCTCTCTCTCTTTTATTGACGCAGTTCTAGTGTGATTACATTATATTCCATTGCTGTGACTCCTGTATTGCTGATATGCCTCATTTTTGCCATCAGTGCTTCGATCACTCTCCTCAGTTGAACTTAGCAGATATGCTGTCGAGCTAGAAAAGCGATCAATCCAACTATCTTTGGAGGAAGGTAATACACTGATTTTAACTTGTACTTGTCAAATTCATGCTTCTGATGGGAATTATCTTGCTTCAGCATCACCTCAGTTTACTCTAGCTCATTTCTGAATGTATTGAGGCCAGAAGGGCTTCAAGTTCTGAACTTTTGTTTTCTTAATTCCACAGCAAAAGAGATACAAAGGGTTCGGCTTTTTGATGTCTTGGGAAAATATCCTAAGATTCCTAGAACACCCTAGGCTCAACAAGGGCAGTTGGAGAACCGATAGGATGTAATGAACCCTGGTATGGACCCAAGAGCATGATTTCTTTTTTTTTTTCCTCTCTAGGTTTCTGCATTGGCCGTCCTTCAATTAGCTTGCTGTTATTTCCTGTAAAAATTGTCCTGTTACCATCTCTGTTCAACTTCTTAATGCTGGCAGTGAAACCTGTTGATAATTGCAGATACTGTATTGTAGTAACCAGTATTATTAAAAGCAGCTACTTTTCTAACCCATTCTATAGGTTGTTACTATAACTTGTGCCGTCTTTCTTTCCCAGTAATGTATAACCTAGTCTTTATCGAGAACCACTATTGGTTTCTATTTATGGTTCTTATGAATTCCCTTACTTGATCAAACACTTCTTCCCCTGAGATTCTATAGGAATATTTGCGTACATCACTTTTGACTTGAGCCCGTCTACTCTGGTCTATAGCCTCAGATAGGTAGATCAAGTTTCGGGGTGGACCTTTTCACTCTATTTTATTTTATACGCTTGCTGAATGGATAGAGTAATGAAGTAATCTTCCAATAAGAAGCTTCGGCTTTTGCTATGGTACGGGTTTTTTCGGGGCAAATATCTTTAGCCACTGATTCACTGCATTTCTGCCATTCGAAATTGGAGTTCCCGTGGCTAGTCATATTCATTCTCGTGTTCAATCTGAAATCTGAAACTCTGACAAAAAGAAGTTCTTCTGGAAGTTATGCAGCCAAACCATCTTCGTTCATTGCCTGTACATTGTTTCACCTTATGTTGTAATTTTTTGGTTACAGTATATATATATATATATATATATATATATATATATATATATATATATAGTTCTTTTTTCTTCGTGCTTGTTTGAAAGGTGATCCGTAATAGTTGGTTACTATCTGCACAACATGAGACAATTGGGAGCCCTGTATCAGTGGAATTCATGTCAATAAATTATAAGTTGCAGCTGAAGTAATTGCGTCATGAAAGTTTGCTTTCTTTTTTCTCTTGTTATATATATTTTTAAAAGAATTATTGAAATTAGTAGTGTTACTGACCTTTTGATAATTTAATATATTTGACACCAAACACGGCTTGCACCCTCCACGCTAAAATCGTACTGTAGGGGTTGGGTTGATATTAATGCTGGTTCACTGTGAGTCATCTCTCTCCGTGGAAGAAGAAAAAAAAAAACAGACGATAAATGTGAAGGTTCAACTCCCGATTTAGGGTTTGCATTTTAACCAACATAACTTGTTGCTATGGCGGTGTGTTTGTGTGTGCCAACCAAATTTACATTTTTCTCTCTACAATCCCAAGTTTACCCTCCAATATTTAATAGGCAAAGTACATTCCATACAAAAAAAATTAGAGGTGTGACCAAAAAAGAAAAATTAAGGGAGCTCGGGTGGAAATTAATAAAAATCTTTTATGTGGGGGTTGACCAAATAAAAAAAGTTGATTCTTAGGAAATCAGTTCTTAATTTTGTGGGGGCACATGTTTAAACATTACCAGTAACGCGGTGAGTTGAAAGACACATAGCAAATCAGGAGCTTTCCTAGCAGGAGTAAATCAAGATGAGAGGCTAAAAAATAGGGATTTGTTTATAACAGCTAGGAGGTTTGATGAGAGTCTATAAATATGAAGGCAGACCGTATTGAGCAAGGGTCGCTCAATAGTCCAGCACCAACTAACAAACACATTAGCTATTCAACACTTATCAAGTTATTCAGCTTTTATCATATTTCCAATTAGTTAAGGTTTTTATTTGTTTTGCGTATTACACCTATCTTATTTAAGTAGAAGAACTTTTATGGTTGAATTTAATCGCTTTCCAGTTATCTAATATAATTTTAGTCCATTTTAATTTTGTATTTAGTTTAGTTAGTCATTAGAAATTAAAAGTCCTCTTAATTGAAACAAAATCCAAACCAACTCATCTTCTGCTTCCCTTAGGTCGTACACAGCACCTGAGGAAGTTGGATCTGTAGCGCAAATTCTTCATTACTTGGAGCTAGTCTAGCTCATGGCACACCCTCGCACTCACGTCTACGCACATGTCAACTGCCGCAAATATGTGCTGCTTTAGTCGCACGTGTGTAATTTTAAAGTGCAACTTAGGTTAAATAAAGAAACGAGAGGAGAGACTATTTCTGAACATGGGGAGCTTCTTAATGCACCCTATTTTAGTATCGGTACACCCCCTTCTACCTACGCTCCCTTCCATCTCACATTTATGTCTTCTCACAAGCTGGGGAATCAAGAACTTTTATATATTCTCATGTGATCTTCATATGATTTAAAATTAAGAGTAATGATAGAAACACACATGTTTCGGATATATCCAAACACACGTGTTCAGAATCTTTGGATACACATGTAATTCTTAATAATTTATACATCTTATGTGCATCGTATGGTTCCGAACACATTATACATTTATATCCGGATGTGTTCAGAACATCCGTGTTCCTAGACTTTTTGTAAAATTATACTCATTAAGATTTCAATTGACAATTTGAAACGTTCATTTTGTAAGTATATATATGTTTATTAATGATGAAAACAATTAAGTTGATAGGACATTAGTAAGGATTTGACCGAATTGCTTTGGTCATAACAAAAATTGATGTCTTGAATTTCTTTTTTTAACAATTACGGTTCATTAAGATGAATACTAATGTCCCATCAACCTAATTTTTGCACTCATGTACCTATTAATACTTACAAAATAAATACCTCAAATTATCAAGTGAAAACATGGTGATTGTATATTTGCGTTCTGCGATAGTATCATGACATGAAAAGATCATCGGAGGATCTAGACTCCAAGCTAATCCTATATTTTACGTTGTAGCTTGTAGGTCATTCAAAATAACGTTACGTTGATAACAACTTGTTTTTGCTCGGAATGTTGGCAATAGTTTGCAGGTAAAACGATGTCATTTGTGTTACCCTATCTTTACGGTGTCATTTTGGTAACAGCTTGCAGCCAAGATGATATCATTTTAACTACCCTACGGCCCACGTCGTTTTGACTGTCTTACAACGCTATAGTGCAGTCGGTACTATAGTCCTCTTCCCTCCAAGTTGGGGTGCACAGAGACAAAAGTGGTGTCTTTTTTACAGTCCTGACCACGTACCTCTCTTTAGTCCCCTACAGCACCCATATGCCATATGGCCATATCCCACTTGATCTGAAATAGTAAATCAATCGGACGGTTGAGATACTCGAATCCTTCTTATTCCCTCCATAACTAATATGATTCCCTCTCAGTGAGTATACACCCAATACTTCCCACGCATGCTTACAAGATAAAGATGCATAACTGAAAGTAACTACCCAAATTCAAAGTGCTCTCTCTATCCTCTCTCTCTCTCTCTCTCTCTCTCATGGAATGGTAACCGCCGGCCTTGCCTACTTTAAAATTCCCACGACCCCCATTGTTAAACTTTTTTCCCAAATCTGCATTTTCATACCCAAAGAGCCATAAATTAGTGATGAATGAAATCAACACCACCGGCTATCTACAATTCTCAGTTTCGCAGCCACAAGAAATCTTCTCCGGCGGCGGGGACTACTTCCACAGTAATGCCAAATGCCACCAAAATCCCAGAAAAAAGAGGACGAAATTGATCAGAATTGACGACCCAATTGAGTGTAATTCGAGTAGTCCTAGTACTAGTACTACTAGTGGTGTTGCAGTTAAGAAACCCAAGTATGGAGGGAAGAAGCCAGACCCAAGTGCTCCAAAGATTACCCGGCCGTGCACCGAGTGCGGGAAGAAGTTCTGGTCATGGAAGGCACTTTTCGGCCACATGCGCTGCCACCCAGAACGCCAGTGGCGCGGAATCAACCCTCCGCCCAATTTCCGGCGGGCAGAGGAGAATGATGATGTTATTGTTGAAACAGAATGGACGCAGGAGGATCATGAGGTTGCTGCTTGTTTGTTGATGTTGGCTAATTCCCCTAGTGCTTTTGAGACAAAGGGTCTTAATCTTATTACTCTTAGTGCTGTTAATCATGGTGTTTTAGAATGTGACAGTTTGGTGGTTAGGGATACGGCAGGCGCCCACGGTGGCGGTGGCAGCAGCGGCAATGGTGATTGTGTATTTGAGTGTTCGAGTTGCAAGAAAGTGTTTGGGTCTCATCAGGCCTTGGGAGGGCACAGGGCTACTCACAAGAATGTGAAGGGTTGTTTCGCGATTACCAGGAGTGATGGTGATCAGGAAGTAGTACCTGGAGATCATAATGGTGGTGATGATCATGTGGATTGTAACAGGAGTGGAGAATTGGTAGAGGGGATTGGTTTGGGAGGGCACAAGTGCAGCATTTGTTCTAGGGTTTTTACCAGTGGTCAAGCCCTAGGAGGCCACAAGAGGTGCCATTGGGAGAAAGGGGATGATCATGATCATGAACCCTCATTGTCACTTGTAACACAAGGCCTCAACTTCAAAAACCCTTTTGGTGGATCAAGGGAAAGTTATGGTTTGGACTTGAATTTGCCTGCTCCTGTCGAACTCGATTATTCGTCGTCTTTATCTTCTCAAGGACTGGCTTTAGATTTAAGGTTGGGACTCTGAGGAAATTTATTAGGTAGGACTTTATATGTGTTGTTCCTAATTTGCTACTACATTGTAATGCCCTTGTAATGTTAGCTCCATAATTGGGAGAAAGCAGGCATTTGCAATTTCCTTGGAAACACTTCACGAAAACTGTACTGCTCTGTACTAAATACTTCTCCATACTAATAAATATGTAAGGTGGTATATTTACTGCATCTTTTTATTTGATGATCCCATTGTTCTTTTATTCCCTTCAAGTCTCTAGTTTTCACTTCTATACCAATGGGCACTGCACATTTGCTAGGGTTTTGAGGGGTTTCTGCCTCGGCCTACTTCTATCTATTGATATCTGTCACACAAATGTGTTTTCTCACACTTGATATGAATTGAAATTTCGTAGTGGCAAGTGATTTGTATAGTTTATCCTTATAAATTTGAATGATTTTTAAGCGTTCCATTGGATGCCAGAATTTGGCAAAAGTGATGATAAGAAGGGGTCTCTACCAATCTGCTAACCAATTCTAATCGAGGCAGTCTAGGAATCTATGGGTGTAGTGCGCGCAAAACAATGTCATGTTATTCGTTTTGCTTGCGAATTGTTACCAAAATATAGTTTCGAGAAGTTGTCTTTTATAATAATTCGATGGCAAAAAGACGTCATTTTGCCCGCACTCGGGGGAGGGGGGACACTGTACTACAGCCCTCGAATAGGACATAAAAAAAGATACGTAGGCCACCTGCTAGGAACTCATAGGTCAACAGTGGGATCCATTTGATAACATGCTCCTTTCCCTTTTCAAGGAGTTAGAGAGTAACAAATAGGATTGTAATGAAAAGAATTCAAGCTGATATCCAAAACAAGTTTTGAAGTTATTTGGACCTGAGTTATGGTCTGATACTGCTGATGTTGCTACATACATCGGCAGACGAAAAACTGCATGATCTACCACATGAGAACAACACTGAATTTCTCACTTTGAAGTTTCACTATGGATAGGCATCATTAACGGTAACGCCAACAATCGCAACTATTCACTCTCTAGACAGAAACAACAACAAAAAAGGCTGCTTTAGTGATTAACAAAACAGAAACAATTTTTCTCCCCATTTCATAGATTGAATGGCAATCTTCATTTCAATGCGTATAACGAACATCATCAATTTTTATGGTAATTGAACAACTCATACATAGTTACATCTCACTCCTAACGTTCTAATCTATAAAAAACATAGCCCCATTAGGACAACAAACTCATTACAACTTCCATAACAGGAGATGTAAGGGCAGCTTGATATGAATATAATCTTCGTCTACATATTTGTAACAACACTCTCAGATCTTGATGGGAAGTGGTGTACCTAGTTACCGTACGGGTGGAGGGAGTTGATAGGACTGGTTGTGGTCATGCCTTGGGTGAATTGGAGATCGATGGTGCAAAGGCCGCTGGAGACCATGTCGATGGTTCGCAGTATGTTGATTTCTGGGATGAATTCTAGGCTCCTTAGGTTTCTCATCAATTGCAACAAGATGTTGCAGCGTCTCCAATACTTCTTTCATCGACGGCCTTGTCTTTTGTTCAGGTTCAATACATTTTAGGGCAAGCTGAGCTATTTGAAGAGCAGCTTTGGAAGGATATCTTCCTTCCAACTGGGCGTCCATTTGCTGCTTCAACTTCCTTCTGTCAGATAAGTACGGTTTGATCCAGTCAAGCAGATTTTGTCTCCCACCTGGACGGTTAGAATCAATCGCTCGTTGTCCTGTTAGCATCTCAACCAACACGACACCAAAACCATACACGTCGCTCTTCACATACAAATGTCCTGATTAACAAGAAGAGCAATATTAGTATATATCACTAAATTCATGTGGTTTCACTTCAAGTGGCTTTGAAGCGCGATAATTCCAAAAAGCTTGATTCTAATAATCGTTCACCCTCAGAGACTGAAGTGAAAAGGTTCAGGGGATAACCTGTGGCGACGTACTCCGGAGCAGCATATCCGGACGTTCCCATAACCCGTGTTGTGATGTGTGATTTACTAGCTGAGGGACCCAATTTAGCCAACCCGAAGTCTGATAATTTGGCATTGTAATACTGCCAAAAGAAACAATGTGTCAGACTGAGTTTAAGAGATCATGCTTTACTTTCCTAGAATATCACATATCAATGAAACCAT
Organism: Arctostaphylos glauca; assembly: GCA_019985065.2. Lineage (NCBI taxonomy): Eukaryota > Viridiplantae > Streptophyta > Magnoliopsida > Ericales > Ericaceae > Arctostaphylos > Arctostaphylos glauca. Next base: position 327,967 of record JAHSPW020000005.1, on the reverse strand, counting down.
ATCGATAACATTCATTTTTTCTTCCGCCCCGCCAACATGATAAAAAGCCAAGCATAAGAGGGCAATTTTAGTTGCTTCTCGAGTTATTGTTTTAAAACATGAAATGTGTTTTTTGTGTGTGTGCGCGCGCACGTGTGTGTGGGTAGATATGGCAACTGTCTTCCAATTGCCAAAGCATGTCTTGTTCTGGAAATAGTTAAAAGATAATAGGACATGTTCGGACACATGTTCACCATGCTTCGGGGCACGTGATGGTTTCCTGACGAAGTCATCACGAAACCTTGGAAGAAGGAAAGAATAATGTTCAACCATGAAATACAACATTTGCATCCATTGTATGTCACCTGGTGCTAATAATTGATAGTGAAACTTACCCCATCAAGCAATATATTCGAGGCCTTAAAATCTCTGTAGATTACTTGTTTCTCTGATGTGTGCAGAAATGCCAGACCTTGAGCTGCTCCTATTAATATCTTAAGGCGTATATCCCATGGGAGTGGCTGAACAGCAGAGCCCCCTGCAGAAAACCAAACCATAACATATGAAGTAACCGAATGAATTTGGTTAATGAGCAGAAGACAATCAAGTCACGAATTGCTAATGCTATCCATTTCCATAAGTTTATGTAAGTAACTTTCATTAGCTCTTACTTCCAAAAAGGTGGTTCTCCAAGCTTCCTTTTTGCATGAACTCATAGACGAGCAGTAGCTCATCTTCTTCCCAACAGTATCCCAACAGCCTAACAAGGTTAGGATGAGAAAGCCTTCCTAAGAAATTGACCTCAGACTGCACAATCAGTGAACAAACAGGTAAGGAGACGGCATTCAGAACAATATAAGTAACGAGAGAAATTAGCGAAACAATTAGTCATCTGAAGTAGGATTCAGAAAATGAGTGATCATAATGTTTAACGAATATTGTCCAATCGAAGCTTCTAAGAATAACAAATCTCTTCCCATTCTCAAAGCATGCACATCACCTAACTTCCACTGAAGTGGATGCATATGCCAGGAAGGCAGCCCACTCATCACACAACATAACAACTTCGAATACACCTAAATTCATTTTCTCTTATGTTTATTATTTTCTCTTCTTTTTTTTTTTTTCTATTTTTTTGGTCTTCATTCAAAATGATAGGGAAACCATGGTTTTTGTAATCATCTTCTCATAGTATATACCAAATAGCTTTTAGAAGCACTTTTTAATTGCAAATTGGGAAACTACAACACGAGTCTATTGAGTTGCTGTACCGGCACATAAAATTCAAAGACTATTCCTCTTCTTCTGAGGTTGTACAAAAGAGCGAAAATCGCAGCCAAAAATATAGTTTAAAAAATTGAAACTACCACTACAGTAGTATAAGAATGTTGACCACAAAGTAAAGCTATAAGATATAAATAACTTAGGGAAGACCTAGTTTGAATTATTGAAGCATAGTGCAGAATAAATTGTTTTATTAAGTAACAAACCAAGACCAGTTTCTGCTTTTCCTTATTTTAACCAGACGGGGGGACAAATGACAGTTAGTTCTTCTCATTCTGCACTAAAAAGCCTCTCCATCCTTTACAGAGCAATTCATCAATACTTCTAGATTCTACTAGGCACCAACAAGTCTTAACTTCTAGCGAACCTAACAACTTCAAGGCCAATGGAAAAACTAACATTCACTAGATATTGCTTCAGGCAAACCCTTCGCAGTTGATGAAGAAAGAATCCTGTAAATCAGTCATACTCGTATCCGAAGACCATTTCTAGAGGAACAAACTAAACTTTACCCGAATTGGTTACACATATATCCTAGGTCAAGAGACAAAAATTGCCTTATAATTAACAAGTATCAAAGCCCAATAGGCAAATAACAAGGAACTGAAGTCAAAGCCTATATTGGTAGTGGTAGAATTACCTGCCACTCGTCGAATCCTTGCATGCTCTCAGAGTCCAACTTCTTGATGGCAACAACTGAACCACTGCCATTCTTTGATGTTGCCTTCTCCTCAAGCCAACCCTTGTAAACTTTCCCAAAACCTCCTTCTCCTAACACTGTATCAACCCTGAAATTTCTGGTGGCAACTTTCAATTCTAGAAAACTGAAGATCCTTAAATTTGGGGTGGGTAAGATCAGCCCACCGGGATATGGCTCATCGCCGCCACTTCCTGCCGAGAACCGGCTTGTCCCAGATATGGCGCTTCCATCTGAGGATGTAGTGTTTCTGGTTGTCTCAGATATCCCTCCTGCTATATACAATCATGCAAGTAAGGATAACACAAAAGGAAAAAGGAATCCAGTTCCACTTCACAAATTGTGCGACAAAACTAAAGTACTAGTAAAAATGTCCTAGGAAGGAAATTAAAAAAACCCAACAAACTAATTGATAGGACTAGACAAATAAGCAAAAGGTTCCCTCCTGGGTCGTTTGCCTGACGGATAAGGTGAATATGATATGAGGGGGAATAATTATACAAGGACGGATAAGTATATACTTGGTTTATTTGGTTTTAGTATAATGGGATATGTTTATGCTTGGTTTGTTTTGTAGTTCGATACGCATGGATATAAGTGGGTGGATTATGAATTAACCGAAAAGAAAGGCAATTTGGTAATTAAGAAGGCAGATATAGAGGGCAGATATAATAATCCTAACCCTCAGCCTATCCTTATTATAACCGGCTGGAGGGGTATATAATAGTCTCTCGGATAGCATACCTACCCTGCTCATTCTTAATGTACGCGGATTAGAAGAGGGCTTGGGATATACTATCCACCAAATAGTATATCCCGCCTCGAATCCGGCTACCAAATCACTTTTTTAGGGAGAGGCTGATTCCCCTAGTTCATAAAATTCTAATTAGTATGATTTGTTTCTTGTAAAACAAAACATAATTGACGATTGTTACTTCAGAAACAAAACCAGAGTTGAAGCCAAGGACAATCTTTTGAACACCAATCATAATTAAACTAAGAAAATGAACCAATAGAAAATTAGCAGCAATTGAAATAAACTACCGAAAGACAGCATCAAAACCCATAACGGAAAAAGTAAAATTTTCTTCATGGGGTATTGTGCAAACATAAAGAACGATACAACAAATTCAAAACTGAGCAGATGGGTAAGGTACGAAATCAATAACAAAAACTATAGCAGTAAACCCAACAGGATTAAGGAGTACCTGAAGTACTAAGATGACCGGTAGTACTAGGGGTTTGGTTATTGGAATGAGAACCCCAGCAAATCCCCATTTCAATCTCTCTCTCTCTCTCTCTCTCTCTCTATCTCTCTCTCTCTCTCTCTCGAATTCTAAGAATCAAGATTCAAGAGAGATGCAGACAGTGCTCTTAGGCGTGTGGAGAAAATTAGGGAAGGAAAGAAGGGGGAAGAAGAGGGAGGGTTTTGTTGGGGGTTGATCTTGAGGATTACTGGTCCTTCCACCCAAGTTATGGAAAGGCCTTGTAAAAGTCGTCGGCTTTCTCCTCCTCCTCCTCTTTCTTCTTCCTCCTCCTTTCATTATTTAATATTTTCCTTGACCAAGAATTCCGAGTGTCTGACTCTTGACTCTGCACCCTCCGTGGGTTCACAATTATCTACAGTTTCAGACATACACAACCGTCTGATAAGACTTATCTTAGTTGCAGTATAAGACCAACGCGATGAACGTAAGCAATCAAGATGTATTTTTCCCCCTTTTTCCAAGACAATTTCTTGGACTATTCTAGTCTAGGATTAAGGAGAGAGAGTGGTGATTTCGTAAATGGAGGAGTTTCGAAGTTATACGCGTCGTACTATTAACAAAAAATAGTATTTTTATTGGTCCAAAATAGATAATTTTGTTTCAAACAACAAGTTTAACTATTGAGTTATGGTCTTAATAATTCAGAATATTTGAGTCAATTTATGTATATCTTGATTAATTTATGGAAGACTGTGTAATAGGGAAGATGTTCTATTTTTAATCGAACAATTATTGTTTTTTATTGAATTTTCCAAGTCAAAACGCTCTACTTACTTTGTTTTCAATCGACGCATTCATATTTGATTGCGTAACGAGACTAACAACTCTTGTTACCTCGTTGAGATATTGCTTGGTAAAAACAGGCCCTCGCTATAAAAGTGGTATACCAAGGGGATTTGGAAGGATAGTGTAGGAAAGTAAAAAAAAAAAATGGTAATTTGACTCATTTCCTTAAGGAGCGATTCTGGTTTTGTCCCGAACCCCCTTTAACACTATTGTTTATTAGCGGAGGTTAATCAAAATCAAGATAAAATCGTGTATGTACAAATTCCGTAAGAATATATAATACCTGAAAAGGTCTGAACTCGAGCCTTTAAAAAGAGTAGACGTTTAAATCACATATATATCTTGTGCACACATCCTAACTCCTTGGGATTGTAAACAATTAATATTTTGAGGCACAAATCGCGCAATGGGAATTACACTTTAGAGCTCTTTTATTTATGCTTGTAAAATATTTTGACTTATGATTTTTTTTGAATGAAAATTAGGTAACGAGACCCAGTCAAGCTATGGAAAATTAGGTGAAATTGCATTATATATTAAAGTATATATATATAGATATATAAATCTTGGTCAACAGACGTTATTGTAGAAAGTCTGTCAATGAGCCACACCTTCCTCTAAACTATCTGATTGAGATGGGCAGATGGCTCTCCCACCCTTTTTTTTTTTCCTCGAGGATTGCTACGGTCTCAGAGTTAAATTTCTTTTTAAATTTAAAATCAACGGTCATGATTCGATTGAATTTGTGAAACAACAGAAGTACTATTACCTTTGAATTTAAATTCGGAAAAGGTTTTTTGGTTCTAATTATAGGACCGTAGAGTTTTTCTTTCTCTTCTGTTAGAGGAAATTCAAAAGTGATTACAGCATCAATTCGTTGGTGTTTCCACAAGTCCACGTATTATATGAAGAGTCCTACGGTTTCAGAAAATTTTCTTGAAAATATTTTCGAGTTCAAAATTAATAGTAGTTCATTAAAATTTTGAAGCCTTCAAATTGAAGTGAATCTAATCTATTCATTTTAAATTTTAAAAAAAATTTGAAATTTTTTGTGAAACCAAAGACTTTTCCATTAAATGTGAGCGCCTTGTTTCTTAGCCGTCAAACGGGGGATTTGATGTTATCATTCTGAGGCTCTATTTGCCTTAACTAGATTATTTGGATTGTCTGGATTATTCGGGAAATAATCTAGCCTCATTTGGCCTAAATTATTTACCCAAATAATCTGGATTAATCTAGCTCCAAACACAACATAACTTCTATATCCACAAATAATTTAGTCCAAACACTTTGAGCTAGATTATTCCGTCCGGCACCCAACATAATCCAACAATCCAATAATCCCATAATCTAGTTACGCCAAATGTACCCTGAGTATAATTATTTGAGTATGGCATATTCAGAATTAGTTGTGTTCAATTACTAAAAGAGTAGTAAGACCTAGAAAAATAAGTTTCCAACTATGATTCATTTTCCATCAAATATATCCCACATCACATAGAATTTATCGTCGCGAAAAAGTTCTACACTCCTGTCATACTTAATTTCAATTTTCCTTCAAAATTCTTTGATCGGTGAACACCCAAAAGAAAATAGTGTTTTTTTCCTTATAATTCTCTTTTTTTTTTTTTTAAATAACTTTCTCGCATAATATTTTTGATAACTGAACGAAACCAACAAGTCAATAGTTCGCCCTTTGCAAAATTAGGTACACATCAATGGCAAATATAATTAATACTATGCTTTTACTCATGCATTCTAACTTAAGTATCAGGGTGCCTTTCGACAGGCAACGACCGACTGACACTAATTGATTATTTTCTGTATAGGCTATGGGAACTTGATTCTCGAAAACGAATCGGATCAGATTAGTGGATCTTCACAACTCCATCGTAGTATTCAATTACCAAAGAAGTAGTGGGACCTAGGAAAATAATTTTCCTACTGTAATTCATTTTCCCTAAAATATATCCCACGTCACGAATGGAATTTGGCATCGCAAAAAAGTTCTACACTCCTGTCATTCTCAATTTCAATTCTTTGATCATGAACACTAACAAGAAAATAATTTTTTTTCTTTTAATTTATTTTTTTCTAGAAATAACATTCTTGATAACTGAACGAACCCAACGAGTTAATAGGTCAACATTTGTATAATTTATATCTCAATTTTTTTTCCTTCCACTTTTTAGTCAATAGTTCACCCTTTTTTTTGATAAAATAAATTATATTTTCATTAGGATTCAAAATGTCAGCAATAAAAAAAATGATACCACAAAGACAAATGCATGCCACTTGGGTCCATTGTCCATACATTCAAATTCAAATGGCGATGACGTGTTTTGGGGATTATATATAATAAATACAGCCGAGTGTTGAATAATAAGTATAGCCCATATATATCACTCGTTTGATGTATGTGAGTGTTACGTACGTCATGTAAAACTCACGTACTTCGAAGCGTGACCCCGATACGATGGGAGTGATCAATTGGCCCATGATCAAGGCTTGCATCTAGGCCATCATAGCCACCATGTCGTTGTCCCGAAATACAATTTAGAACATATTCACTACGATGTCTGCGATTATCTTCATGACATTTATTCATATATAAACTATATTCTAACTAGCTTGATGTATGTGAGTATTACATACGTCATGTAAGACTCACATATCTCGAACAATTTCGAACATATTCATATTCAGACATCTATGTGACTATTTTCATAGCATTATTCATAACTATACTGTATTCTAACTACGTACATATATGACACATAGCAGAATCTTCTTTTTTAGAAAAAAATTAAAAATCCTAAAAAAAATTATATCAATACTAATATTAAATGTCGTAAAAAAACCTTTAAACTTTCTCACACGTTTAAACTTTCCCTGTGTATAATTTTCACGCTAATATTAAATGTCGTAATTTGATTATATAACATACCTGTTTTATAGTTCGCAGATTATACATAGTATTTCTTATAATTAATCAATCGTCTAAAAACATTTTTAAAATTAAGTGTAAATTTATTGAAAGTATCTTTTCAAATGGGTACTATTCTTTTTGAAAAAATTCTATAAATTTCAATTATTAATTGTCAAGATGAACGGTCAAAATTAAATTGATTCCTGCAATCCGGACATTTCGGCGCGATGAGGACAATTATTCAGGTTGTTCGAGAGCACTTTTTGTTAGTGTTTTCCACATAAAATGAATATACAAATAGACTACTTTACGTACCCCGTGGAGTAAATATCCTCATAACCAGATAGTTACCTATAAAAGACTTCACCGTACCAACATTGGAGTCAAAAAGTTAAGCCTTATCGCGTGCTCCGAATGCTAAAGAATAAATTTAACTTTCTTTTTCGTAATTTTCTTTTACTCTATTTATTTTTTTTGCATTTGTTATTTCGACCTTAAATTTTTATGAATTATTGGTCTGTCTTGACCAAAAAAAAATTAAAAAATATAAAATTATGTCAAAAAGTTAAATTTTTTTACTAAAAACGACAAATAAGCACACAAAGACCATGTTTTTAGATTATTTATTTTTTCTAAATTTGGCTAATTATTTAAATTTTTTCTAAAATCTCTCATCGAGACGAACCAATAATCTATAAAAATGTTGATGAAAAATAAAAAATTACAAGAAATTTTCACATAAAGACGAAAAAATAATTCAATAAAAAAGTCAAGCCAAATAACACCGGAGAACTTATTTGTTAGTGATCAAAAGTTTGAAAACGATATGATGGATACAGTGAGAGAAGAGCTATAGTAGAAGAGAAGATTTATTATAGAGAGGTAAATAGTTATAAAATATTTGTTTGGGTATTTTTTGAGAAATGAAGATAAAATAGATATGAGTATGTGGATAACATTCTTGTAATTAATAATGATATTATCGTAATTAATAATTATATTTACGAAAAAAGAAGAAGAGGTTCAGATATGAACAAGAGGTGAAATAATTTTATCCCCTCCCAACGAATGAAAATAATACCCCGGATACCATATCCGGAGTCCAAAGAAATAAATAAATTCTTGATATGATAACTCGAAACAAAAAGTCTAGAAATACATACACTCTGGAAACATCCAGACATAGATGTGTCTAGAGCCGTTAAATGCACATGAGGTCCTCAAATTATTAAGAGTCCTACGTGTATCCAATGGCATCTGTGTCTGGATGTATTTGGAGTGTTTGTGATTCCTAGCATTACTCAACTCGAAAAGTCATATTAAGTATCCAAGGTGATAAGCAATGAACTATTCTCTCACCACTAACAAACACGCTCTAATTAGTAAATAATAACCAGAGACAAGGGCAGAACATAAGAGGGATTGTGGTGGGCTCCAACCCAGGTGGATTCTTCTTTTATATGTAAAATTTTAGGCCGAATAATTTTACCCCAGCTCATTATTTATACTTCAATTTATTTTTAGTTTAGAGTAAATTAGGTTCTTGATTCAGCTTTCGACCGGAGAGACTTGTGGCTCTATTTGGCCAAAAGTAACTAAATTGATTATTTTTATTTTTTTATTTTTGTTATTTCTGCACCATTTTTTTATGATTATTGGTTTCTCTCAATGAAAAAAATTTAAAAATTATAAAACTATATCCAAAAGCTAAAAAAATCACTAAAGACAAAAAATAAGTAAATACATACGTTATTTTGGGCTTATTTTTTATCTTTTTTAAAGACGAAAAAAGTGATTTCAATAAAAATAAAAAAAATAAAAAACCAATAAATTAATAATTATCACGGTCAAATACACCGTAACAACTTTCTGTCTCCCCCCTCTATCTGCGCCATTATGGCACAAATTCTAGATTCCTTTGACTTTAATAACAAGTGGATTTTTGTTTACTAAGGTTTGTTGAATTTGACTTTACGTGGTTGGTACCGGAGAAGACGCCAAAGAGCACAGCTGTCCTACGGTGAGAAATCTTACGTCCAATCATTAGACAAAGGTTTGTTCATGCAATATTGGAGTATTTGATGGGCATGCAACTTATTCAAATTTAGTTCAAAACAAACATCCCCTAAAAGATTTTACACAATTCCGAATAATTAATTATGAATTTAAACGTAATTCATAATTGTGCGATGCACCAACACAGTGTCAAATGAGAAAACCTCACAATAAGTTGTGCGATACATCAAAACCACCTCATTTTGGTATTAAAAAAATAATACTCGAACATTGCTCAACTAGTGAATTGGTGTGGTGTGTAGGAGTGATCAGAGGGGGGGGGGGGGGGGGGGGGGGGGGGGAGTGACTTATATTATTTTTTTGTATTTAATAAAAAAATTCAAGTTTATTAATTTTATGTAAAAAATTATAGATTGTTGTTTCGTCTTAATAAGAGAAATTTAAAAAGTAAAAAAAAATTCTAATCAAAAGTTATAAAAAACTCATTGATAAAAATAATTCAAAACTGGCAAATATTATTAGAGTGTTTTTACTTTTTCTATATTTTATTTTATTTATTTTATTTTTTTTGAAGCCTCTCAATGGGATAAGTTATTACTTCAAGAAAATTTGGACAAAAAGTCAATAAACGCGAAAAAATTTAAATAAAAACATTCAAGTTTTTTTTTTTTTAGCCAAATCCACCTCATTCTTTATATTCAGTTTTGTGTGCATTGGTGCTCCGTTGTATTTGTTGTCAATGATAATATCAGGGTCCATTTGGCGTAACTAGATTATGGGATTATTGGATTGTTGGATTATGTTGGGTGCCGGACGGAATAATCTAGCTCAGCCCATTTGGACTAAATTATTTTTTATATAGAGGTTATGTTGTGTTTGGGACTAGATTAATCCAGATTATTTGGGTAAATAATTTAGCCCAAATGGGCTAGATTATTACCCCAAATAATCCAAATAATCTATACAATCTAGTTTGCCCAAATAGGGCCTCAGTATATGCAAAATTAGCATCAATTAATTCCAAATTGTTCTAAGCAATAGTTAGCTTGGTATTCGGTTCAGTTTGGATTAAATTATTTTTATTAAAAGCAGTTGGTATCATTTAATGTTTTATAATTTTTTTATGATTATTTATCTTCTTTTTTTTTTTTTGTGTGTTCTCTTGTTCGTCACGACAAGAAGAATCAGAAAAGTAAACATATATGCTAATATTTAAAAAAAATAACATAAAACGACGCTAAATACACAAAAGTAATAAGAAATAGCCGTTTCCAAACGTTTAAAAATCTATAATAAAATTTTAAATGTTTTTACTTGCATTTTGTTCACTTCCTCATTTCTTTCATTAAGACATTACTCCAAAAAAAATTTAAAGCAAATTTAATAAAATTAAGAAAATATAAAAGAAAAACAAGTATCAAATTATTTCAGATGTTTGTTTCTCTTTTCCGTATTTGTCATAATAGCTCAAAGACTCCCTATAAAGAGATGAATCCAATCCGAATTCGTCGATCGAACCAGATCGATCAACAAAGTTAGGATTCAAGCCTCCAGATGTCGATTCTATGGGCAACTCCCTCAAGCAAAAAGCTCAGTTGGACACATTGGATAGGTCCTGATGAAGGGTTTGAACTTAGAAAGGCGATCTCTTCGATAGAAATCTTGCTTTCAGCCTCGGTTGTCGGTCAACAATCTAATGTGAGAATATAGTACACTTTTCAAATTGTTCACTTACAATGCGAAGAAAATGAAATAGTTTTGTCCGTGAAACTATATCGTTTTGATTCCATACATTTTCATAATAAGTTATAATTTTGAGACAAAACGAATAAAATTATGTCGTTTTATCCGTGCTACACAGCATTACAAGAAAATACACTACAGTTCCCGTAAATCCAATCCAAACAATGCTGGGCCGGGCCGAACAACTTCATGAGCTCTGACTTTGCTTCTCTGGATACTAGGACTATTCTCGATGGATGGCTCCTACTTGTGTTGTTTCCTCCTCCGTACTTCGAACATGTCCCACTCAAAAGTTGTACACCATGCCAAAACTAAAATTTGACTTCAAATTTGCTAAAATTTCAATCCTCAAGCAACCTATCCTTGCTAGCACCTTCTTGACATCCCCAAGGAATTGACCTGACCGTCGAAACCCGAGACTTAGAAGTATGTTGCTACATGTTTAAAATTTTTCAAGTGCTATTAATTTTTATGAATCAATTAATACAGAATAAAAATTCTGATTTTAGATGAGACCCGACCGCAAGTAACGGTAAATTGTTATCTTGAAATTAAACGGTAATACATTAAAATAATCATAAAATTGACCAAACGCCTCGACCATAAAAAACAAAGAACACTTTTTTGACAAAGTTACTTTTACTGTCAAATTTAAGCCCAAATATTCATTTTTGATGTAAAAATGGAATTTAACCCCAATTTTAATTTTCTGTCATTTTGTATATAATAATTGGGAAAAATAAATGGTATCCCTAACAATTATATAATTAATATATAATGTATTATTCTACCAAAATGACATTGACACCAACGGGTGAGCAAGACTACAATTTTGGTGAGCAAAACTACAATCCTCAAAAAAATTCTTTAAAAACATTCCCAAATTTAAAATCAATAAATAGTATTCACTTGAATTTAAAAATACCACACACTAACTCATCCATCAGATTAAGATTCAAATATATATATATTTTTTAAATTTCAGAGACCAAAAAATTTGTATAATTAATCTATAAAGATCGTGCATAAATTAACCAATAAGAGTTAAATTTTTAAATTTAAATCTCTGAATCCGAAACCTTAACTACCAAATCAAGATCTTAAGATTTATAATGTAATACATTTTTTTACTCCCTCTCTCAATTTGTTCATCTATTTTCTAATTTTTAAATATCCCAAAATATTTATCCAATTCTAAAATTAACCTATAAAAACTCGCTTAATCTCCTCCTCTTTTAAAAAAAATCACACATTGAAAAATATACTCTCAAATATTAATACTAAAAAAGTTAGAAGTATAAAAAGATATTCTTGAATTTTTTTTAAAATAACCATTGTACTCTCTTAATTAAGTTAAAATTTCAAAAATAAACAAACAAAGTAAGTTAGAGGGAGCATGACTTAATTACTAAAATTTGTTATTTAAGGAGACATTTAAATAAATCATTTCTCAATAAACACTTCTCATCAAATTTTTTTATCTAATTATCAATAACGTACGAGACCAATGACGATGGTAAACAACATGGACAATAATTATACAAATAAAGTCGGGACATTTCCAACCATGGAAAAACACATTTATTCAAAAACTATACCTTATACAAACACCAGAGACGATACACTCACTCACTCACTCACTCTTGCTGAGCACATACGCTTATAAACATTCCACGGTACATACCATACTCGACGGCCAACAGGTTTAAATTAGCTAATTAAACCCGTTGACCGTACTCACTAGGGTAATACTAGTAAGCCGTACGCGACCAACGTGCTTAATTCGCTGAATTAAGCACGTTGACCGTATCAACTAGGGTTATACGTACACACACTATATGTATATTCCCTATTCTAGCTACATCCAGTTACTTTTGTTACATATTCAAGCACATGAAGTACAGGTGCAACCTTCACCACACTTGCAGGCAGAAGAAGTCATTTTCTTGGTGCAGGTGCAAGGGTTGCACCCGCAATGCTCCCCGCACGAACACTTCTGGTGCTCCACGTTCGGGTCATTTGCGCTCGGGATTCCGGTCGATGTATAGCAGCTGCACAAATACCACAATATCGCAAAATTACCAATTAGACACGTGGCAGAAATTTCACTATGCAGAAAAATATGTATTCGAGAGAAAAAAAAACACAAACACATATATATATGTGTGTGTTGGAAAGTGCCTTGAATTTGGAGAAGAAAAGTATTTGGATGGTAGCTGATATTACTAGTAGTGGTGTTGGAACTACTGGTAATAAGAAGTTCAGTTTTTGAACAGTGACTAGTACTACCGGTAGTAGTGTTGTTACTATCGGTAGTAAAAACTACTAATTTTTTGGACAGCTTATTTTACAAGCGGTAGTAAGTGTTGTACCGGTAATAGGGTACGTAGTAAAGTGTACCCGCGAGAATTCTAGTAAATTTTGAGAAATTTATTTTTCTAATTTATTTAGGATATTTTTCCTATTATCTAGGAATTTTTTATATTCCTATTCTTTATCCATATTTTTTTAGATTTCCTATAAATATGATAGACATGGTTCCCTAAAAGTAATCCCTAGAAAGCAAGTTGAGATCTAAATTGATTGGGCACCTCACATTAGGATTTAGAAACATAGTTAGCCCTTGTAATCTCTCTTGATTATAGAGAAAGAAATCTCTCTCTTCCCATGAAAGTACGTTTAAACTATTGCTTATTCGGAACCACGTAAATCTCTGTGTCTTTCCGTTTTCTTGTTGATTATTATTTCTTCTTTTTTTTATCGTATTTGTCGTAATATATATATTATATATCAAAATATTTAATAGGGAACGAACTTATATACTTCATAAAAAAATTTATTTTTTCTACGTAATAATACAAGTTTTTTTTTTCTTTTACTGGATAACTGTCCCTACTCTACTGACCCCTTAACTAGAGTCTGAATTCACCACGACTCTTAACGAGCATTTTTTAACTAATCTAATACAGCATCACATGCTAGCTTTCAGCAGATCAGCCTTTGATTACAAGTATAGCTTAGCTCATAAAAAACTGAAAATAGTTTTGACTCCAAGATTTTCTAGAGAGAGAGAGGGGGGGGAGGACCTGCAAGACGGGCCGCCAGGGCAGGGAGAAGGGCAGCCACATTGATCGCTGCAAACACCGCTACTTCCTCTTGCGTCAGTCATTATATTCTCTCACCTTTCTGAACTAATTCAACTCTCTATTATTATTCTGCGGTGCAGTTGCTTGTGGGGTGGGGTGGGGCTTTTATATTGCTTAAGGACCAACTTTGAATGAGCCATGTGGCGCTGAAAGGACTGACACCTGGCACTACGTGGCACACTTATCAAATTTACGTGGCATCATCAGTTTTCCATGCATATCTTTTTCCCAATTAGCTACCACCTGCATATCATGTTTCATCGGACCCCACACCTTGTGTCCTTATGTTTGTTCGATGAGGTACTAATTATTTAGGCATTTCATTTCCACGTAATATCTAGCCTTCTTCCACGTCACACGTTAGTGCAGGGTTCATATGCTTAGGCGTGAGACTCGCACCATATTAAAGAAGCAATATTACTGGACTGTCTGTAAGGTTGTGATGGTTCGTCAATTTGATTTCATTCGTCTTTAAGATTCAGATTTTTCTTATTGTTTGCATAGGAAACAATCAATTGGTGCAAACGGACTATTTTCAGCCTGATAACACTTCGATGCTGAAATCAAAACTTGCGGAATCAAAGCGCAATATATAATAACGGCGTAGTAATTGATAGCGTACCTGATTATAGACTATGATCCCCTATTTATAAGCCAACGCGCGAGTGTCTTAGCTTGGTTAACATAATAACTTGGAATCTTTCCCTTTTTGCACATTGCCAAATATTGTCATGCCCTTGTTGCCTCGTAAGTTTACTAACAAGAATATCTTGGCAAATCTTATATTTTTCTATATCGAATATCTTTCCGATTTCAAAAAGTCCTAACAGCCCGATCGAGTGGCGGGTCAATAACTCGACATAGTGATGTCCACGCACTGAGTCCCTAGTATCACGTTGACAGTCTCTTGTCATGGGTCGTTCGGTAATACACCAGCCATAGCCTGTGCTACCGAACAAACAGATGATCTCTGGGCCCAATCCATATTTCGGCCCCTCATTCTGGATGCGAGTTCCTCTTGGTAGATACGGCCCATCATGCTCCTAGCTCAATCTATATGTTCGACCCATCATCTCGGATGTGGACCGACCCAACAATTCGGCCCACTACAAGAATAAATACGAAATAATCGGGTCATGTGAAATCACAATTTCGTTCAAATAAATTTGCTACCTCATCCCGAGTGTTAAAAGTCGTACTGGTGTATGTCTTTTAGAATAAAAATACTAACTCAGTCAATAGAACATCGCCCGCCGACTGTCTATTCAACCAAAATTTCTGGTATCTAAAATCATGGAATGGTTTGAACTTATACCCACATGGATGGACTCTTCAATACTAAACTACTAGAATCTTTGGGCTGTCAGCAGAAATATTTAAGCTGTAATCATCGATGGCCGCCTTGAATGAGAGTCATTCTCATTACCTTGTCAGACCCTTCGATATTCCAAACTCATTTACACGACTTATTCGGATACTAACAATTTTATAGTTTTAGATTTCCGTAGAATAAGCCTTGTCAATTAATATTAAGAGCAAGGTACAAATTACATAAATGAACTTCGGAAAAAAAGTTCGTC
Source organism: Arctostaphylos glauca (assembly GCA_019985065.2). Taxonomy (NCBI): domain Eukaryota; kingdom Viridiplantae; phylum Streptophyta; class Magnoliopsida; order Ericales; family Ericaceae; genus Arctostaphylos; species Arctostaphylos glauca. The sequence goes on along the minus strand of JAHSPW020000005.1, from coordinate 312,539 downwards.
CTACAATCGAACCGAAAAAAATAAACAATATATTGCGATCATCAAATTATCCTTATTGTGAGATTGATTAAGTAGTTATAGCTAGGGTGAAGAAAGATGTCCTTGTGCTGTTAAAGATGCAATGCAGTCATCAAACATCTCTTCGATAGGCTTGAACTTGAATCCCAAACTTGTTATCTTTGAGGTGTTCCACTCATAGTATGCCCTATCAAGTGCCTCGAACCTGAAATACCCCACAATAATTGTTATAGGCCTATGACAAGACGTCCGCTATGCGACGGTTTAAAAACAAACATGTGCGAGAATAGAATATTAACGAAACATTGTAAAAATCATCAGTTAATGAATCGATAGTAGTTGAATGAAATGAAAAGTTTTGAGAAAATACTAATTAGAGCCAAGTATCTGTGTCGGATACGTATCGGACACACCTAAAACCATTTCTATTTTTCATTATATTTTGTTTAGTTGAGCACATAGTAGACCAGTCTACATCTCAATAATTTAGAAAGGAAGATATCAAAAAATTTCTCTTTTGAATCTATGGAGTAACTAGACTAAGAAGCATAGACACGTCTACAAACAAGGAATATGTGTCGAATACGTGTTAGACAAATTAAAATATATTTTTATTATATTTTGTTAATTAGTTGGACATGCAATAAACATGTCAAAAAATTAAAATGCAATATTAAGAAGTTGACTCAGAGTCAAAATCTACAGACGTTTAGTTTATATTTGTATCTTCCCAATGTTAATACTTTTTTTGTTATCTTAATTTTGATTTGATAGAAATAATGGTTTGACTTTTATATGAGTTTACTAAGATATATCTATACAAAAAAATAAAAAATACATACGTGTTCATAACATGTCCGAGTTCAAATTTCTTAAAAAATAATGTGTCTGTATTGTGTCGGACGTACGACACACACATAAAGCCATTTTTATTAATGTTATTATATTTTATTTAGTTGGACACGTAATAGACACGCTGAGAGAATAAAATGCAATCTTTAAAAGTTGACTGTTTAATTTATGCATACTATGTAACAATCGTTGATTAATTTGTATCTTCCTAATATTAATACTTTTGAGATTCATCTATAAAAAAGGAATTATACGTTCAGTTTGACATGTTCATAACATGACCGAGTCCTAGTTTCTTAAAAAATAACGTGTTCGTATTGTGTCGGACACAGGACACATATTCTAAACACATTTTTATTTTTATCATATTGTACATGTAATAGACAAATCGGGAGATTAAAATGCAATCTTTAAAAGTTGACTCAGAGTCAAAATCTAAAGACTTTTAGTTTATGTGTTTTATGTAATAACCATTGATTTGTATCTTGTTATACATTTTTTGTTATTTTAATTTTGATTTGATAGGTTTGACTTTTATATGAATTTACTAAGATAATTTTTTTTTAAAAAAAAACAAAAAAAAGAATAAATATACTTTATGTTCGACCTATTCACAACCCGCCCAAGTCATAATTTCTAAGAAAATAATGTGTTCGTATTGTGTCCGAGTCCACGTTTCTTAGACTAGAGTTTATGAGTAAAATTTGAAAATATTTTAGTACAGCAAATCGACGTAACTTTCTCTCTGTTCAAAAGTTGTTTAGAGCTATATTAGATTTACATTAGTTTAAAAATTTTCCAAATAATTTTAAATTTAAATAAAATTACGTCATTTTGTCGTATTACAACGCTTTACAAGCTCGCACAACAACATCCCTGATCCTGAGGAGTATACCTACACACCATGCATCATGGTTTTATAAAAAGAGTCTGGCTAACTACCGTCTAGTAGGCGGTGAATAATATACACATAATGTTAAACAAACACGAATATTAATACATATTTTGTAAATATCAATACATTATATCCACATATATTCATACACAGTTTATAAATATTAATACACTTTTTATACAAACCTCTTGGGGACAGGTAAATTTGGATAGCGGGCAGACAGCATCAGAACTAAATCATTGTTGTCAAGAACAACAGAGCTACAAAGGTATCTTCCATGAGCTTTTTTATTCTCATAAACAAGGATATGGCAGAGGGCAACATCGTCAATGTGCACATACCCCATCCTCCCATGCCACTGAAATTTTTCCTTCTTCCCTATTCATTTCATGCAAAAATCCATCAAATTAAAAACCCAAAATTTTGTTTGTTCAATATACTAGGATAAATTACACTGACCTCCCCTGGGGTTTCTAATACACTAACATCTCTTGTAGTTTGGAAAATTATTCTGACCTTTATTGCTTTTGAAATTATTATACAATTATCTTTTCCGTTGTTAAAGTCAGTTAAATGTTACTAGTCAAACTATTGAAACTTTAAGTTCGGAATTGTTTTTGGCAAAAACGAATTGCAACTTAATTTGTATTACGTTCGAAATAACATATTTTAAATTTTTAATCTTTTTCTAAAATTAAAATTCAGACAAATCTCAAAAACTCTATCTGGGTTTTGATTTAAAAAAAAAATCAATATTTTGGACGTGATATGAATTACATTTCAATTCGTTTTGCCAAAAGAGAAATTTTCAACTTGAAATTTCAATAACTTGACTAACTGTGTTTGATTGATTTTAATGATATAAGACGAATTTTGATTGCAAATTTTTGCATAAAATGATTATTTTACAACCAAAACCTGTCTCTTAGTTACACTTTCATTTTTCGTCTGATCATCTTTTGTTAGCTGAAGTCTGGATTGACCACCTAACGTGTTTCATTGATAATCCCTCCTTATTTCCAAATGCCCTCATGCCAAAACACGAGCACATTATATATGAACGTACAACTTACCTTGAAGCAATCCGAGGACATCAAATGCGGTAGTACATAAATCAGGAGACAAACTAGGTCCGACAACAAATGAGGGGAGAACGGTCACTAGATCGATCTTGTTGTCCTTGCAGAACTCCCATGCAGCCTTTTCAGCTAGGGTCTTCGATAGGACATACCAAATCTTAAAATTATCATAACAAGAAGAAAAACTCAATGTGAGATGAATTTAACACGCAAAGAGAAGAAACGGTAAAAGATGTTACATGGTAGAAGTAGAACAGTCCTAATGGGGTACTTGATAACCTGGAGTCTTTCACAAAGTTCGATCGAGCTCCACGACGACTCATCCAAAGGTATTCGAGGATCGAAATCGTCTCTTGCTCGTGCTGTCGAGGAAGAAGAGGTGAGAACCACACGCTTCAACGATGGATTCTTCTTGCACGAACGTAAGACGTTCAAAGTACCCTCGATTGCAGGTGTCAAGATTTCAGCCTAATTCATCACGGTGTATAAAGTAAACCGATCATGAGTCATGAATTTTATTGATTGATTTTATGGTTGCGAAAAGATAAGGAAAAAGATTTTGCCTTTGGATTGGATGTGGGACGACCAAGTACGGGTGAAGCAGAATGGAACACACCATCACACCCCATGACAGCGTCGTCGAAGCTTCCCTCCTCCATCAGATCGGCTTTCGCTAACCGGAGTCTCTCCTTGGCTCCTTCCAGCCTCCACAGATGCCCCAGTTTCTTATCATTTCCTGCCATAAAAATGCAGGGAATTAGCCAGAGAGCAGAGGGACCATAGGGGCAAGTGGATCACTTGACCCCTATTGCTGTTGAAAGTGCTAGAGAATTCTATTGATTACCAAGAAACTGTTGTGTCCAGGATTACCTAGAACAATCACACACTCGTACACAAACACAGAGAACAACAAATATTTACGTGGTTCGGCCTTCGATTGCCTCCTTTACGGAAAGAAATAATATTTACCACTATTGCCGAAAAAAGCGGCTAATGATGCAAGACCTTTTTTCCATCTTATAAGCTCTATAAAAAGGGTATGTCGCCTTTTTTGCCCCTACGTTGAGTAAGGAGTCAAAACCTTCCAAACCAAAAATGATGAAAATACGAAGCGTCGTCTTGCTAGTGCCGCCCCTTGCCATTCCCTAAAGAACTGTCCCCTTTTAGTGGGACTGGGGTTATCGTGCAGCTCCAAACCCAAAAGGGGCATGTGACTCCCTGATCCCAAGCTATTGTATTGGTATTGATTTCTAAAAGAGTAATGCTAGAGACACAAATTTTTCGGGTACATCCGTACATAGCTCTAGACCAAATGCTAGGGACACAGACCTTCCGGATAAATCCGAAAACTTTTTTTTCTAAAACCACTAACTCAAAATTCTGGCTCCACCCCAAACGCACATGCCCTGCAGCAGGTTAATGCACTTGAGAGAGAGAGAGAGAGAGAGAGATGAATACCAGGGTCCCTAACAGTACCAGTGACATGATACCCAGACAAAAGGAGTCGCTTGATCAACCAAGAAGCAACAAAACCAGATGCCCCTGTCACGCATACTCTGCCTTTTGATTCAAACTTGTTATCCATTTTGTGTTTCCTTTTGATTACTTGATATTGCTTAGTTACAACAGAACTTTCAGTCAGCTTCCGGAATATATATTATATATGTTTGTGTGTATATATATGCCATACACTTCATTTACATTACATTACATGTATATATAGAGAGGGAGACATGAGCATGAGAAATGGCCTTGGCACATGAATCTGCTTGTAATTTGATGAGTTGGGGGTTGGATAAGAAAAAGGTGAGTCATGTCCAGCTTGTGGGCTGTTGTTGGTTGTGTTTAAGGTTGGAAGTAGGCAGTCCAACCAAAGGTGCTGCATCAATTTATTTTGTTTCAATGAATTCTCATGGGCGTAGAACCGTCGATTGAGCTGATGAGATCATTATAATAGACCGTTGTGGGTTGTTCAGCCATGTGCGTTCTTTTCAGCCTTCTTGACTGCTCGGTCTTAGGAAGCCTACAAATTAGTACCAGGAACCTCAACGTGGGCCTTAATTTGAGAGAGTCTTAAACTCATAAGCAAACTAGTAAAGAACCGCCAATAGATGACGTAGTCCTAATATGAATGTGTCATCAAGAGGTTAAACATCTAAACCAAGAGCCCGCTTCATTCTTATTCTTAGATAAAGAGACAAGACTTCACAATGGCCAGACTTCTTGGTCTTATCCCTATCCATGAGAAGTAAAGGCAGACCCCCAAGATGGCTCCACAACTCAAGCATAGAAGCACGATACTATTGTGAACCCATATACTTAAGTATTCTTTTTGGATAATAATTACAAATATTACACGTCTAAACCAAGAGCCAGCTTATTCTTAGATAAAGATGACAAGACTTCACAACGGCCAGACTTCTTGCTCTTATCCCTATCTATGAGAAGCAAAGCGGACCCCAAGATAGCTCCACGACTCAAGCATAGAAGCACGATATAATTGTGAACCCATATACTTGAGTATTTTTTTTGCATATTAATTACAGATCTCTTGACTTAGCTATCAAATGAGTGTTAACCGACACCACACCAGTATCAATTAACTCGGCTCGATAAGGGCTTAGTTTGTTTAGTTAACAAGTTGAGCTCGAACTCAAGTTTTAGAATCGTTTCGTAAACAAACCGAACTTGAGTCTTGAAAGCTCAGCTCGTAAAAATTTTGCTCGTTTTAAAGGCTTGGCTGGTTTACAAACAAGCCAAGATTGAGCTCGAATTATAAGTTTGTTTAGTTAACGACCCGAGTTCAAACACACCAAAATTCGATTCGACTACTTACACGTAAAAAGTTCGAGGAGGCACCGTTAACTGCACTATCTGATTCATACATCAACTTTCAGCCATGATATAATAATTTATATCTTTTGAGTTCAAATTTTTATTATCCGCATATTGTTGCAATTGAAAAACCAATTGATCCATGTGATGCCAGGCAAAGTCAAATTTAAAAATAAAGACTCAAGTTTTATATGCCTTGTTTGGAGTGCTATGCTAAGAAATAAGTGTCCATTTGACAAAATCATTACGTATGGCAGATATAATAATAATTATTTGAAGAATTATTGTGTTTTTATCTTTAAATAATGATGCATAACGACCACTAATTGACACACTCCCACGTCGTCGTCGGCGATAATTAATGAGGGGCCATAAGGTGCTTTGTCTCTAAAATTCTTTAATAACTACTGATAGAACTCAATAAATTTATTTTATATTCCATTTACCTTTTTAAAAATATATACTAATGCCTCCAACTATATGAACCTAACAAACTACCCCTCCGAAGAACTTTTAATATTCAGCACACCGAGAGATCTGAATGAAATAGTTGAGCTAGATCACGTGCAAGGTCTTTCTCCTTCTCATGTCGAGGGTCAATTAGGTCCCTGTCATCAGGTTTTTCAATCAATTAGGAGTTTTTTCCCTCACGTCTATGGAGTATCATGACACATTGATCGTGTAACGCTTTGACTTTTCGGAACATTAATTAAAATTATTTTTTTTAATTTTATTATTAAAGTGTAAATCAAAGAAATGTCTCACTTATTATTAAATAAAACAAAAGAAAATATGATAAATTAGAGTTTTTAAAATGCGGAAGTGAAATCGACAAAATATCCATTAGGGTTTACATTTATTCAGAAAATGAAATAAACAGAACATCTAGGGGTAAGACAACGTAATATCACCAAAGTCTTTTGCAGCAACTCCCAACTCTTCTTACCCAGACAAGTTCCACAACCGCTCCTAGGACAGAAAAATTGAACCAAAATCTCGGGCCGTTGCAGATCGTCCCTTCATACCTTTCATTGGGGACCCACTCTCGCTTGTACAATATCGACTGTTTTAGCACTCAAATTTCATGAATTTTTCAGTCACTCACCCTTGTATTGCTACAAAAGTGAGCATATTTAACTGTAAAGTTTTATTGGGTTTCGATGCTTTTAAGATTTTAAAAAATTTGTACAATGTAAGATCATTATCTATCTTATAAAGCACTGAACTTTGCATTTACCAAACAATGTGGGATCTTTAACCACTGATATGAACGCCTATTGTGTCTCTCTTGTAGATATCCGGCCTCGCGACTAGTACTACAACATGATTGAGATGTCACAATCTTAACTAATATGAAATCTCTCTCGCATACGTCTAATCTCACAATTAATACTATAACCTGGTTGAAATATCATAATATTAAATAATATAAACCTAATCAAGTTATTAACCGTTTTAAATGAGGCCAAAACTAATCTATTTTGTTGCTTCACATGGTACTATGACATCTCCACATTCAAAAGAAAAACGTTCTTGGATGAGTCTTTTTCTTCTAATATTGAAATCAAATTGCTGGGGTTAATATTCTATATTTGTATTTACCCTTCTCTTTTTTACTATTACGTTTACCAAGTTAATTTTCATAGAACAAGTTTAAAAACACAAATTATTTGTATACATTCAGATACATATGTGTTCAGAATTACGTAGAGCTTACATAATTACGGAGGGCTATATGTGTATCCGATAATTTCAAACACATCTATATTCGGATATGCATGAATAATTTATATTCTTAGATTTTTTCATTTTCATATTACATTCTTTCAAATATGAGGGAAACGGGGTCATGTACAGCAAGATATGTAGCGTGCTAAAATGATATTGCTTTGCATCCGTCTAGATGTTCAATATACTGCGATGCTTGATATATTTTGAACATTAAAATAATATTATTTTGACACGCAACAGATCAAAAAGGGAGAATTTGTTGCAGTAAATAATATTGTTTTGACGCAAAAAATACCGTACAGATAATATTTTATGCTTCCAAATCCCAATAGTCATATTGTGCACAACAGTTTCTAAAATGAGGGCACATGGGAAGTGGGTGGCAGTTCTTGAAGTGACAAAGCACTTGCATTTCGTTGACTTCCCGGCTGTGGTCCTGAGATAGTTCCTCCGTCCCTTCGCCTCTTCACCACCAGATACCACCTCTCTGTAGAGGGTTAGTTAGGGCTTTTCTTCTTCTTCAAATTCTCTCTCTCTCTCTCTCTCTCTCTGTGTCTCTCTCTCTCTCTCTCTCTCTCTCTCTCTCTCTCTCTCTCTCTGTGTCTCTCTCTCTCTCTCTCTCTCTCTCTGTGTGTCTCTCTCTCTCTCTCTCTCTCTCTCTCTCTCACTGCTAATTGAGGTCATCTTCTTTGCAGGACAATAATCGAACTGCTTCTGGAATTGCGGAATATAAACTCCTCTAGCAATTGACATCGACATCGAAAACTACAGGGTCAGTCCCATCTCATTGGTACCTTTTCAATTTGATCGTTTGGTGTTTGTTTGCTTGTTAAGATTTTAGCCTGTGCTTTGAAAATTGCTTGCCTTATAATCGTCAAATCGTCTGTCTTTATTTCTTATTTTCCACGGAAGACTTTAGCTTTGCTATCCTCGATGATTTTAAGACCTGGGATTTGTGATATTCACTGGAATTATCACGGTATTCAGACTAGGTTTTGTATTGTACGTATTCTGAAATGGCTCAATGCCACATTTTTCATAGGATTTTAAGACCTGGGATTTGTGATATTCCCTGGAATAATCACAGTATTCAGACTAGGTTTTGTATTTGTACGTATTCTGAAATGGCTCAATGCTACATTTTTCATAGGGTTCTGTAATCATATATCAACTTTTTTCATTCGACCTTTTGTCCCCCTTTAATTTCTTCTGATTTCTTGTTTTGATGGCATTGCACGTTGCTGATAACTGACAGAATTGTTGAAATTATGCTATAGATTTGGCAAATGAAGAAATAGTACTTGCTTCAATGTGATAGTAAGCAAAATGTGTTGAAGTCTAGTGTATTTTTCTGGAGATCTGAAATAATAGTTTTGAGTCTGACCCTTGTCGACTGCTTTTGAATCCATTGCTGCTTCTGTGTTTTGTTTTCCAATTCCACATTTAGTGGCGTGACACAATCTCTGTATGATCCAATTCCCCTAAAAGTTTAGCAGTATTGCAACAATGGACGAGCTGATTGAAGACCCGCCCACTATATTCCCCTTTAAGGTTGATTTTGTGCGTAATTTGGCAAAATATTGAGACTGGATAGATATTGCTCAAGCATTCAGCTGTAGATATTTGTGAAAAATCATATGGTTTGGGCTCTTAGAGAAGAGAGTTCCTCCAAAGGGATCGTCGCATTGACCTATCTTGTCTCTTGTCGGTGTGAGAGCTATTTGCAGTTGACTTCTTTCAACAGTTGGATTATGGTTTACAAGGAAAATATGCTGGGTCTATCTTGTTTTATATCAAACGTCGATTTCTTTATGTTTTCCCCTAGGATCAGCTTAATATATCAAAGGCTGATCGAATGTGCTACCATCTTTTTCCTTATTCAGTTTAGGAGTGATTCCAAAAGCTAGTGTCAGAAAGTGGGCTCTCAGACGAGGGTCATCTAACTGAACTGGATTTGCGTGATTTTGATGCGTGAAATGAGAAGCAAAGAATGTGGAGTGCAAAATTCCCCAAGCGCTATTTGATCGTCATTCTGACCTTCCTCTGCACCTGCGTATGTTACATTGAACGTGTTGGCTTCTCAATTGCATATACCGTTGCTGCTGATGCTGCAGGGGTAAACCAGTCAACGAAAGGCACAATCCTTTCAACATTCTACTATGGGTACGCCTGCTCACAGATTCCTGGTGGATGGGCAGCTCAAAAAATAGGGGGAAGACGTGTTCTTCTTCTCTCGTTCATATTATGGTCTCTGACTTCAGCTTTAGTACCACTAGACCCAAACCGGGTCATGGTTTTGGTGATAGCTCGCTTGCTTGTGGGTGTAGCACAGGGGTTCATCTTCCCCTCCATCCATACTGTCCTAGCACAGTGGGTTCCACCCCATGAAAGGTCGAGGTCTGTTTCTCTTACAACATCTGGAATGTATCTGGGTGCTGCTGCAGGCATGCTTCTGCTTCCAAGCCTGGTGAAGTTTAGAGGCCCCCAATCTGTATTTCCCTCTGAAGCGGCACTAGGTGCCATGTGGTCTCTACTTTGGTTCAAATATTCGAGTGATCCACTTCGCTCTGAGCATCCAAAAGCGACTGCAGCCGGTTTTGGGGAATCTTTGTTACCAATCAAAGGGAGTCAGAAGGTAAAAGTTGAAAAGCATTCTGCCAAATCTGCCAAAAGTGCCAAAATCCCGTGGAAGAAGATTTTTTTCAGCTTGCCAGTTTGGGCGATTGTCGTTAACAATTTCACCTTCCACTACGCGTTATACGTGCTTATGAATTGGTTGCCCACGTACTTTGAACTGGGCCTCCAACTTAGTCTTCAGGAAATGGGCTTTTCTAAGATGATGCCATACCTCAACATGTTTGTTTTCTCAAATATTGGTGGGGTTATTGCTGATCAATGGATCACAAGGAGAATCTTGTCTGTCACTAGAACCAGAAAGGTCTTGAATACTATAGGCTTTTTAGTAGCTTCTGTTGCACTGATGGCACTTCCCCTATTCAGAACTTCGGGTGGGGCTGTATTTTGTTCTTCTCTTGCTCTTGGTTTCTTGGCACTAGGGAGAGCTGGGTTTGCAGTAAATCACATGGACATTGCCCCTAGATATGCCGGGATTGTAATGGGGGTTTCTAATACTGCTGGTACATTAGCTGGTATTGTTGGGGTTGAGCTTACTGGCCAACTTCTTGAAGCTGCTAAAACTGCTAATTTGGACCTTTCGAGTCCGGAAAGCTGGAGAGCTGTGTTCTTCATCCCAGGGTTGCTTTGCATTTTCAGTTCTTTAATATTTGTGATTTTTTCAACCGGTGAGAGAGTTTTTGACTGAGGTAAGATTGTTTTGGATGTTATCATTCAAGATTCAAGATTCACATCAGTGCTGTTTGACCCCTCGGCACTCGGGCAAAGCAAAGGGAAGAGATACGGATTGCATTGAAGGGGCTAGAATTGGGTTCAAACCTGATTGATTTGGTCCAAGTGAAAGATCAAATGATTAAGAAAATCCTTTTTCCACGTTTTCGGTATGAAATGAAAAGTGACTGCCTGTCGCAATCTATTCCTGCAATTGGGGTTAGTCTTGCCTATTTATTGTTGCTTAACGTATGCCTTTCCGAGCACATTGTTTAGGCCAGGTAAAAGTAGGACACTTACTTGAAGACCATTGCTAGTCATTCAAATGTATTCACGGATATTAATATATTTTCTACAGATATCACGATTTGTTCAAGTACCCAATAGGGCTGACCACTGGGATTGGAGAGATCATCTAGTGGTCCTGGAGCAGTGTTTCTAGGGCTTCTTGCACCATACATTTATACCAAGGCCGCATATTTTATGATAAATTTCTCATAATGTGTGGCGTGGGAGACCTTGGAGCATTTGTCCAGAAGCACTGAATAATTTTTATTGACATTGAGAGGCATGTTACCCAAACACCACCTACAGGAACAAAACAATCTTGAGAGAATCTTGCCAAATATATATGAGCATGCCTGACCCAAGATGGACCATCCACTTGATAGTTGATACAAGGAAAAGGACAGTGCCATAAACTAGAAGTAAGGTCCCAAACGAATCAATTCGTTCACGAGCTTGGTTCTGCTCGATTCGATAAGGACAATGCCATAAACTAGAAGTAAGGTCGCAAACTAATCAAGTCGTTCGCAAGCTTGGTTCAGCTCGATTCAATAAGGACAATGCATTAAACTAGAAGTAAGGTTGCAAACTAATCAAGTCGTTCTTGAGCTTGGTTCAGCTTGATTCGATAAGGGCTTGACTTAGCTCAATTCGTTAAATTAACAAACGAGCTCAAGCTAAAAAATTTCAACTGTTTAGTAAACGATCTGAGCTTAAGTCAAAGTTCGACTCGTTAAGAACTCGATAATGACTCGAAGCATATTTGATAAAAATTTAATTATGGCTAGTTAAGGGTTCAAATAACCATAATAAGTATTTCAATATAAAATTCCCAAAAAAACGGTGATTTTTTTACTTGACTTTTTTGTATAACTTCTATAAGAATGAACTTTATATTTACATAATAAAGAAATTATTCGTAACTCTAGATTTATATGTGAGTATAACTGTATAATATTTTCGGCTTATTAAGATTCATGAACAAATTCAAACTCGACCCAAGTTGAGACCATCTCAGCTCGAGCTTGGCTCGTTTTCCTTCTCGTCAACCACGGGACCGCCTAGCGCCCAAAGGAGTAAAGCTCATTCTCCTTTTAGGGGAAAGCGGCGCATAAAAAATGGTTGGCCCATCAAAAGTCCTATAAGATAAAGCGTATTAGCCTATCTACTATAGTAAGGGGTCATTTCTTACTTGTTAGTATTTTACTAATAAGATAAAAAGAACTTTTTCAACTTATTTTACTAATAAGATAAAAAAAAAAACTTTTTCAACTTACTCAGCGGCCTGTTAGCAAAGTGCTTTAGTTTGTAGACTTGAAGGACTTAGCGTCTCATTCATATGGGATGTCGGTGATAGACCGGTGAGATTTTATCTATCTCACGGTCTTCTCGTTAGGGAAGCTAGCGATTGTTACCAAGTGCATTGACTATCAAAATGCTCATCAAATTTTTGTTGTGCTCAGCTCAAGCTTGAATTTGTTAAACTTAATAAATATACTTTTAACATATTATCTCGTAAAAATGTTCCAATCAAAAGGAGGGATTCACGCCACCAGCATACTACGAAGGGGTCCCACGACCAATAGAATATTCCACCCACAATAATCCAAGTGGCAGTTTTAACCATTTTGGAGACAGAGACAGAGAGAGAGATGTCCACAAGGAAGAGCTTTCATCCCTCCCATCACTCAGAGCAAAAGGCACTACCAATCCCATTCACAGCATTTCCCAATCACTACCGTTACTAGAAGGAAACAGATCTTTCCTGTCTTCCAATCCCACGTTTACAACGATTTCATAAATATGTATATCTAAATTTCTATACCAACCAAAGTTTGGGTGCAGTGATTTTCTCGTAAGTTTATGAACGTCGTCAGCCATTCGATTTGTCCGTAAGAATAATGGAAACAAATCACAAATGGTTGGTCTAGTAGTCGAGGTCTGAAACTTAGAAGTTTGGTCATTCTCAAGTTCGACTATTAAAATCTCAGCTAATGAATGACAGAATTGATCTTCAAAAATTAGTTGAGGTGTGCGTAAAGTAATCCGAGCACTAAGAAAAAATAAAATAATGGAAACAGAAACACCACACACAAAGCCATCATCACCCATTTGGACTACCAAAAGGTTGTCTTCTTCTTCTTCTTCCATATATATCTTCAATTTCATGAGCTTGCAACCACTGACTGAATTTTCCATGTCGTTATCATATCACCCATATACACAAGTTGTGGGTAACTGTAATACCCATTATCTAGTGGGTTTTAAAGAAAAAAGCACATCCAAGTCCATATATACACTATACTTCTCCCCCACAAGAGAAAAATATCAGAAACCCTTGTTCATATAATAATCAAAAAAAAGAGGGAAATGCCCCAATTGCAAATTTCAATGGCTCTTCTTCCCCTTCATTTTTTGGAACTTACAGATCTTTTTTCACGTGTGAAATGCTCTCTTTACTGTTTCTTTCCTTTCACCCTACTTTAAATATCAGTTTAGTATTCTTAAAAGAAGCTAAAACCCACTACTTTCTCCTTGTACAATCTTCGAATCTTGGGTGGGTATTTCTACTTTATTCTCTGAAGAGACAGGGTTAGAGTTAGACAAATCTCTCTTTTTCCACCCTCTTGTTGTTTTCTTGATTTAAACTTGTGATCAACAGTTATTCCTTTTACCCTTCCCCTTTTTTACTCTACTGATTGGAATTTTGGGGTAATTTCTTTTACTTCAACTAGTTTTCCAGCTTTTTCAGAATTTCTTGGTCTCTGGAAAGTCACATGAATTACCATCTGTTTTCAACACACTTTTCCTTTGCTTTCGGGTATGAAGTTTCCTGAGGATTTTTCATTCTTCTTATAGAATTCTAACTACATGAAGTGGGTTTTTCATGCTTCCCTTTTCCTATAGCTGTGGTAACTGTATCAGGTAGGTTATTCACCACCAGCTCTATTGCCTCTGTTCTCGTATCTGCCTTTTATGCTTGTTAAGCTACTATAGTTAAAGGTAGGCAACTGGGTCTACTGCTTTTTGATATATTATGATCTTTGCCTCAGTGATTTGCTATGGATTTACTCCCCTTGAATGATCCTTCGAATACTTGTATTGTTCAGGGTTTTTTTTCTTTTCATATTTTCCTGTCTGATTCTATTCATTTTTTGACAGCAGGTTCAGTATTTGATATGATGGTGAGTTTGGTGTGGGTAGTGCATATACCTCTTCTCTTCTTCCTTGGAGTAATATCTGAAGCAGTTTCAACACCTGGGGATGAGGTGAAGATTGGAGCAATATTCAGTTTTGGGACTACCAATGGCAAAGTTGCAAAGATTGCCATGGAAGCTGCTGTTGAGGATGTCAATTCTGATCCCACCTTTCTTGGTGGAAAGAAACTGGCTATTTCTATGCAGGACTCCAAGTTCAGTGGATTCCTCGGCATCATTGGGGGTAACCAAAATATTTCCATTTCGTCGCAATTCGTCTTCAGGATTGTTATTTTCTTTCACCTTTGTTACAACTAGTATTTACAATGTGTCTTCACGCATGTCGTGGTGTCTTTTAACCAGATGATCGTTTGACCCGTACGTGATCCGAAAGCAAGAACTAATTAGTGTCATCGATCAGAATTAGCCGGAAAGTATGCTTAAGTTACTTTGTGAACCAGAAGGATAATTCGAAAGTACTATTTGAGAGAGAGAGTTCGTACCGTACCTTTCGCCTCACGTTATCTTGTATAATCAGACCTAGATCTACCATCTGCGGAGCACACTCTTCCTGGCATCAGAAATAACCGTCACTAGCCATGACGTCATGCATGACGCATCAGACACCGCGTTAGATGACGTGTGTCTGGGCTGAGCTACGTGGAGAACATGTGAAAATGAGCGTAGCCATGTTGATTGGGTCTTCCGAATCACGTACTGCTTCGGCTCAGTCCACATAGTGCACGCTCGCCAAGCGACTAGTTGCGCAAAACTATGCAGACCACAATGGGATTCGGTCCAACTCATTGGGCTGGCTTGGCCACTAGGCCTTGCCCAGTTAACAGCTCAGGTCCAATGCCGACTCGGACCACTACACACACTAGAAGTACAATGCATAATTCGTGATAAGTTCGAGTAGTAAAATACGCTTTGCTAGGTGTATGTCCTACTAAATGTGTCGAACACAGATCTCATACTTTTATGTGAGTGTCAAGTGTCTGACCGTGTATTCTATATATTTAGTGGATCCATGCAGCATGGTTTCGCATGTTCCAGCTATTAGTGTCTTCTACGGTCTATACCCATTTAAGTTGTTGTGAATGTTAGTCTTGTTTCTTTCACCATTTTCAGCTAATAGTGTCCCCTACTATACCCAAATAAAATGTTGTGATTTCTCAATTTCCTCCTCTACTGTTGGCAGCATTACGGTTCATGGAGTCTGACACCGTAGCTATCATTGGTCCACAATCAGCCGTGATGGCTCATGTACTCTCGCATCTTGCCAATGAACTCCATGTCCCTATGCTGTCATTCACTGCATTGGATCCCACCCTTTCACCTCTGCAATACCCTTACTTCATCCAAACAGCACCTAACGATCTGTTCCAGATGACTGCCATTGCAGAAATGGTTAGTTACTTCGGTTATAGAGAGGTAACTGCAGTGTTCTCTGATGATGATCAAAGCCGAAATGGCATAAGTGTGCTAGGTGATAAACTCACCGAGAGACGCTGCAAAATTTCATATAAAGCAGCACTTCCACCCGATCCCAATGCAACTCGAGACCAGGTTAAGGATGAACTGATTAAGGTTAGGTTGATGGAATCTCGAGTCATTGTTCTACATACTTACGCACAAACGGGTCGTCTGGTTTTTGAAGTGGCTCAGTATCTTGGGATGATGGACAGCGGGTATGTTTGGATTGCTTCTACTTTTCTCTCCAGTGGTTTGGATTCTAATTCGCCGATTTCTCCAAATGCCAAATCCATCCAAGGGGTTCTCACCCTTCGTCCCCACACACCAGACTCAGAAAAGAAAAGGGCTTTCTCTTCGCGATGGAACCAGTTGAGTAATGGTTCGATTGGGTTGAATGCTTATGCTCTATATGCTTACGACACTGTTTGGATGATTGCTAACGCGGTGAAACTGTTTTTTGATCGAGGTGGTAACATTTCGTTCTCGAATGATCCAAGTTTAAGTGATTTAGGTGGAGGGACACTAAATCTCGCTGCATTGAGCATATTTGATGGTGGGAAGCAGTTACTTAGCAACATATTGCAAACAAATATGACAGGTTTAACTGGTCCTATGGGGTTTAACCCAGACAGATCTCTGCCGCATCCTTCATATGATATCATTAATGTGATTGGAAGTGGTTTTCAGCAGATAGGATACTGGTCGAACTATTCTGGACTGTCTGTCGAATCGCCAGAGGTTCTTTACACCAAACCACCTAACCGATCGAGTTCCAACCAACAGTTGCACAGTGTGGTATGGCCTGGGGGCACGACAATTAAGCCTCGTGGCTGGGTTTTTCCAAACAACGGGAGGCAATTACGGATTGGAGTTCCAAACCGTGTTGGTTATAGAGATTTTGTTTCGCAAGTCAACGGTACTGATATTGTCCAAGGATATTGCATAGACGTTTTCGTTGCTGCGGTAAAGTTGCTTCAGTATGGTGTGCCTTACAAGTTCATTCTGTTTGGTGATGGTCACAAGAACCCAAGCTATGGTGAGCTTGTAAATATGGTTGCATCCAATGTGAGTAGAAAAAGTACTAATGCTTCTATTATTAGAATACAAAAGTTTAGGTATTTGATTTCTGCTGATTCCTATATATCTAGGTCTTCGATGCTGCTGTCGGTGACATTGCCATCGTCACAAACCGTACTAAGAACGTGGATTTTACTCAGCCTTACATAGAATCAGGGCTATTCGTTCTGGCACCTTTGAGAAAGTTGAACTCAAGTGCTTGGGCTTTCTTGCGGCCATTCACTCCCCTAATGTGGGGAGTCACTGCAGTCTTTTTCCTTGTAGTGGGAGCAGTCGTGTGGATTCTGGAACATAGGATAAATGATGACTTCCGGGGGCCTCCTAGGAAACAATTTATCACTGTTCTGTGGTGAGTACCTTGTTATCTCATTTGATCTGATATAACATATGCAGGATATAATAAGAATCTATCATTTTGAACTGCTGGAAAGCCATAGACCAATAGACATTATCTAGTGCATTAGGTTTTACGTAAGTTCTTCTATCGTTGATCATACTGTCCTTACTTTGAAGATTGGAGTCTGTTTTTGTATCTGATATTTCCTACTGTAACTTGTTTATCGTGCTTGCTCATAACTCCTCTTCCGCCTTTGTTCTCTAAACTTGCAGGTTTAGCTTCTCAACTATGTTTTACGCCCACCGTAAGTAGCCACTCGAAAAATCAAGCCTCTACCCTTTCAAGGTACTTAGTAGTGGTAGTAGCCTATCAAATGGTTACTGACACAGAGTGCTTCAAAATTTTCAGGAGAAAACACAGTGAGCACGCTTGGACGCGTGATCTTAATCATCTGGCTCTTTGTGGTTCTGATTATCAACTCAAGTTATACTGCAAGCCTGACATCAATCCTCACAGTGCAACAGCTAACCTCAAACATCCAAGGGATCGATAGCTTGATAGCTAGCAATGTCCCAATTGGTTTCCAGGTAGGGTCTTTTGCTCAGAACTATTTAAGTGATGAACTCGGCATCTCCAAATCTAGACTCGTTGCACTTGGTTCGCCAGAAGAGTATGCAAACGCCCTCGAGAGAGGAACTGTTGCTGCTGTGGTTGATGAACGACCGTATATAGACCTCTTCCTCTCGATCCACTGCAAGTTCTCCGTCGTCGGTCAAGAATTCACTAAAAGTGGGTGGGGATTTGTAAGTATGAAAAGTCTTTATCTAAATTATTTGGCTTGAACTTCACTCACTAATCAAAAGTTTCAGATTTGCAAAACTTTTATCAGAAACAGAAAATGAGTGTTTTTGTGTCGGAAAAAATCAGAGCAGAACATAAAAAAGAACCACTGTGTGTGCTTGGAAGTCAACCCAAATGAGAAAGGTTTTAGTTTAATTGGAACCCTTGTATGATTTTTAACTTCATAGTCTTAGACTCTTAGTGCTTTTGATCAGAAGTTAACAAATGACTATTTTTGAAGTTTGAAAGCCAAGTGATAAAGCAGTTGATGACACAAAAGACCTGCAACCAAAAACTAAGACACCAGTGTGATGTCAGATGCTTATATTCAGGCTTAGGGTTAATACGAGTATCATACCTTTAGATAGTGTGATCATCTAATAGTCTGAGAATCCTTATCCAGTAACAAGTATAAGTCTAATCTACTCGGGGTTGCTCTCTAGATGGTGCACCCCCATTAGCAGTACTCTTCTTATTGTAGGTGTTCTCGTAAGACTATGACTCTCCGTGAGTATAAGGGACCCACTTTGGAGGACCCTTAGAGAAAACTATAAGCGACCAAGAAGGCCATGACTTGATCCTGACCGAGGAAGCCAAGAAAACCATGGAAAACTGAGTAGGCTAGTTCTGCTCAACTGTCGTTTCTATACCTTGAGTCTTCATCTGAACATACACCTATCTGCCTGAAAGAACCATTTATCCCCTGTAATATAATATTGCTTAGTCTTTCTAACTTTTCGCATCATTATTTCTTCCTCATTGTGTGTTGATTTGATCAGCCTTTTTCCTCGTTGTTTCAATGTGTTGTCAGGCATTTCCAAGAGACTCTCCCTTAGCCATAGACATGTCAACAGCCATTCTCACACTCTCGGAGAACGGTGAGCTTCAAAAGATCCACGACAAGTGGCTAAACAAACAAGCTTGCGGTTCACAGAGCCCTCAGTTCGACTCCAACAAGCTCCATTTGAATAGCTTCTGGGGACTCTTTGTCATCTGCGGGATCGCGTGCTTTCTTGCTCTTCTGTTGTATTTCTGCATGATGCTGCGTAAATTCGGCAGATACTTTCCTGAACTAGATGATCCGTCTAGCCATGGCAGTTCGCGTTCTACAACAATCCAGAGGTTCTTTTCGTTTGTGGACGAGAAGGAAGAGGTCTCCAAAACCAGGTTGAAGAGGAAAAGGACTGGTTTTTCATCCGCTGCTAATGGGAGGGAAGTTGAATCTACAAATGGATCAGAAGTAACAGAAATTGGAACTCCTGAGGATAGGCATCATACTAATACTTGGCCTCATTGATAATGGACTTCTTATTCTTCTTAGAGAGAGAGGGGGAGAGAGAGAGAGAGAGAGAGAGAGAGAGAGCAGGGAAAAGGGACTTTTATGATGGAATCATACCATAATATGTCAGCAGTGTTTCAAGAAACCATTTATGGAGGAGGGTTTTTGAGAATTGAAAAGAGAAACAGATGAACCACAACATAAGTAATGTTACCATTTTTAAACTGTCTTGTTTCTTGTTTACAAGTGTGAAAACATTAACCGATCGACAAAATTGATCAAAAATTTTGGGATTCGGTTGGTCTAAGCATAGGTTTGGTTGGTCTCGGTTTCCAGAGAAAAATTGTAATTTTCTGTTCGGTCTCAGTTATGACATACCACCCGACCTTAAAGGGGCCGAACCGAAATACTGTAAAACTCAAACCGAATCGGACCGAATGGGTGTTAGTTTTTAGTGGTTTTGAATCAATCTAATTTTGTGGCCCATGACAAAAGGGCTTCGGTCTTTGACCCATTTAATCGTAAGATTGATTTATGTATAACTTCTTGTTTCTTTAATAGTAAAATGATGTAGTCCATTCAAAATTGAAAAAAATTGAAATTTCCCATTGAACCGAATTACCACGAACCGATTGGGATCGATATGGTCCAGATTATTCTGAAAAACAACTTATTAGAACCGATGTCACCCGTTCTTGTTTCTATTGCATCTTTAAAATTTTTATCTGAAACTCCAAGTGGTTGGTCTAGTGAAATAACGGCAGCAAGTAATGGTTTATACTTTCATGCTCGCAAGTTCGTTTTTGGTACTACTAAAAAGAATATGGAGATACGCGTAAATTGATTTAAACATCCGTCATAAAAAATAAAAAAACATTACGAGAATCATAGGTTCTTAAAGAAATCTGAGATCCACATGCAGCCTTAAGAAATTCTTAAGCTTACTGGGAGAATGAGAGGAAATGACTGTTAGTACTACTACTGAAATTTTAAGCAAGATTGTGATTACGGTTGTAATTAATTCGGTTCAATTCGGTTTAAAAGAAAAACTCGAACTGAATAGGTGTGTTTCATTTAGCAATTTAAAAATCAAAATCAACCGAATTAATCTGGTATGATTTGATTTCAGTTTGCTCGATTTTGCTCCGACTTTCTCTTTATCGGTTTGGTTGGATCATAAACAGGCCAATTGCCTAATGTAATTAAAAAGAAATAAGTTTTTTAGTGCAGTCACATTCATCAAGTAGCAAACTCATCATCAGTATGTCAAAAAATTTTAAAAATAAACATATTGCAAGTATTTCAATTCGGTCCGGTTAGATTTGGTGTTCAAGATAATAAAATCAAAACTAAATCGGACATTTTAAGAATTAACCAAATTGAACAGAACTAATTTAAAAAAAAATGAACCAAATCGTCAATTCAGTTTGATTTTTTGGTGTAATTTAATTTCTTTGATTTTCGCCTACATCCAATAATTTGCTTACATAATTATTTCTTGCCATCCATTAGAATTTGAGTAATGCTACCAATATAATTATTCGTGCATAAATCTGAAAACAGATATGTTTAGAATCGTTGAATGCATGTAAAATTCTCATTAATTTGTGGATTTTAGGTGTTTTAATCAATGATTTTTCACGTACATCCAATTAACAATTCCGAATACATCTGTACACGAATAATTATATGCACATACTTTTTTTTCGAATTTAGAGCTCTTGCTAGCTGAGTTCCCTTCTATGTTAACTAGCATCCTTGCCATACGCGATTCGTATGCAAACAGGATGTGCGTATAAACACAGTTGATAATTTTTGTAGTTGTCACACAATATTTTTTTCCTCAAATAGTTTTTTTTAAGCAATTTTTTTTTTTTGAGCAATTTTAGGAAGCAATTTTTTTAGAACAATTTTTTACCTATGTATCCTTACGTTATTAGGATGGAAGAAAATTTTTAATGATTGTTTTGGAAAGTGAAAATGTGATCGAACTATATTTTAAAATTCACTAACAATGGGTAGCTCATTTCTATTAATATAGATAGATAGGGGTTATTTGATAACCCCTTGTCAACACTTCAAATATAATAGGTTAAGTAAAAATATATTAAGCTTAATATACTTCAAATATAATTCTTAGGTTTTTGGAGATTCTGTTTGTTGTCTTAAAACCCAATATTCCATTCCAATATAGACAATGGCTATTTATTTTGGCCTGATCTTGAAAATAAAGTCATATTATAAATGCAATTTTCTTTATTACTCTTTAAAGAAAAAAGATTATGCTGGTTTTTTAATGCTAGGAACCCAAATGTTCTGAACACAAATGTATCCGAAATCGTTGAATGCGAGCAAGACCCTTAATAATTTATGGACCTCACGTACGCAAAGTTCAATTTTGTTCACCCTACTTTGTTCACCCTCCGTGATTTGGATCACATCGAGATGTCATTTCAGTATTAATCAAAATCATCTATTTTATTTTGATTAATTTCTTTAGTTATCACAAAAAATTCAGCTCAATCATACCAGTAAGTATTTGATCTAAAAATACAGTTTTTAAGCTTTAAAAATTAAAAGTTTTGAAGTAAAAAAAAAAATAGATTTTTAGGTCAAACACATAGTAAGATCTCGAATTTTTTAATGATAACTAAAAAAATAATTATTACAAAATAGACAATTTTGATCATCGAATTAAGATCTCGAAGTGATGTCACACGAGAAGAGTGAACAACAAAATTGAACTCTTATGTACATTCAACGATTTCGGATAAACCTGTGTTTCAATATATCCGGAACGTCTATATTTCTAGACATTTCCTATTTAGAAATGCAGTAAAGTGCAGGAACCCCTAGGTCTGATTCTGTATCGATCTTGGCCATTTCTGTCAAATTATTTTCCACTTTTAGTATTTACTAAGGAAACCGTAGACATGAAATGGAAATAAAGCATGCCATAAGTAGACATGATTTCATCCGAAATCCTTAAAAACATCTAAATAAGGTAATGAAATCTGCAGTTGATTAATCAGGTAAAAATATTCCCAACTGATATCCTTTTTTCCCCCAAATGAAAGTTGCCATAAGACAAATGATTTGTGGCTGATTCCATTTTAGGCCTCTCAACAGCCTCTATATCTCCAACTGCAGATCAACCTCCTCACAACAGAAACAAACAGCCTCAGTTTAGAGAGAGAGTAGAGTGAGAGTAAGAGAGGAAGACAGAGAGTGATCATGGAGTACCAACAGAGAAAAACCAATGTTTTCATGTTCCCATGGCTAGCACATGGTCACATATCACCCTTCCTAGAACTAGCCAAGACACTTTCTGAGAGAAACTTCAACATATACCTCTGTTCGACGCCGGTGAATCTTTCTAGCATCAAGAAAAAACTCGATGAAACATATGCAAACACCATAACTCTGGTTGAACTCCAAGTCCCAGCTTTACCAGGGCTTCCCCAGAAATATCACACCACCAAAAACCTCCCTCCCCATCTCATGCCCACCCTAAAGAAAGCCTTTGACAGATCTGCCCACAATTTCTCAGAGTTGCTAAAAGCCCTCAAACCAGACTTGCTGATATATGACACCATTCAACCATGGGCTCCCATCATCGCTGCCAAGCACGATATCCCGGCTGTGGTTTTCGTTGCCACAAGCGCCACGATGACTTCTTTCATGCTTCATCGGTACAAGAACCCAGGTACTGAATTCCCTTTTCAGGACATATATCTTAATGATCATGAGGATGGTAATCTTACCCATTTGCTCGAATCGTCTGAGAATCACTATAGAGGGAAAAACAGGTTTTTCGAATGCCTTAATAGGTCATCTGGGATGATATTGGTTAAGAGTTTAAAAGAAATTGAAGGAAAATATATAGATCACCTCTCTATTTTGGCTAAAAAGAAGATTACACCAGTTGGTACATTAGTTCAAGCCACTACAAACACTATTGAAGATGATGAGCACTTGTACATTATTGAGTGGCTTAACAAGAAGGGTGTTGGCTCGACGGTTTTCGTATCGTTTGGGAGTGAATATTTTCTTACCAAGGAGGAAATGGAAGAAATGGCTCATGGGTTAGAGCTAAGTGGGGTTAATTTCATATGGGTAGTGAGGTTTCCAGAGGGAGAAAAAACTATGGTTGAGGAAGCTATGCCAAAAGGGTTTTTGGAGAGGGTAAAAGAAAGAGGGTTGATAATCCAAGGATGGGCTCCACAGGTAAAAATCTTAGAACATGAAAATACTGGAGGGTTTGTGAGTCATTGTGGGTGGAGTTCTATGATGGAAGGGATCAAGTATTGTGTTCCGATAATTGCGGTTCCGATGCATTTAGATCAGCCAGTGAATGCTAGACTTTTGACAGAGATTGGTGCTGGTATGGAGGTGATGAGAGATGGGAATGGGAAGCTGGTGAGAGAAGAAGTAGCCAAAGTTGTCAAAAGGGTGGTGGTGGAGGACATAAGTGGTGGTGGTGGTGGTGGTGTGAGGAAGAAGGAGAGAGAGTTGAGTGAGAGTATAAGGATGAGAGAGGAGGAGCTGATGGATGGTGTGGTGGAGGAATTGCTGCAAGTTTGTAGGAAGAGGAAGATGAGGCCTCAACTCAAGAGTCTGCTCATGCACAAAGTGCAGGTTGATCAGATGACTTCAAAGGCTGTTACTCTATGACTAATAGAGCGCTGTAGTATACGGTAAAAAACGATATAATTTTGTCTACATTTGAAGCTGTTTTGAGATTTTTTAAGCTAATATAAATCCAAACAGCCTCGAATAGAGATAGAAATACATCGTTTTGGTGTACTATAGAATTCCCGAAGTCCTAATAAGTGAAGAAGCATTGTTATTGTGGACTTGTAGCCCTTTTTTTTTTTTAATTTTTTGTGTTTGTCAACTGTTCTAACCAGATCTACTAAACAACCTTCATATTATAAGCTGAGGTTGTGTTAAATAATTCCCATGAACTTAATGAGAAAATGAATAGTTCCTTCAGTTTTATTTCTACCAATTTTTTTTTTTTTGAGTTTGTTAATTTTCTAGTTAATTAAGGAAATGATGTTTTTTGCCCGATTTATTTCACTGTGGTTTTTTTTATGCCTCGCGACAAGACACGTATGAGAAAATTTGGCGTAAAATTTGGCGGGTAATTGTTACCAAAAAAATTCTTTCTGGAGCGAAATCGACAGAAAGGAAAGACAACGGAAATAAAATGAAAAATGTTGAAGTGTGAGACTCTTGCGACGAAAAAGTAGAAACTCGGGATACAAGGTCGTAATTCAAGATTTCTCCAAAAGCGTATTCAAAATAAGGAAAGAATAACAATATATAAAAAGTGTTTATTAATCCTCTTAAGTATCATCTCAACGAGAAACAAGATCTGTGTGTCGATTCCCTCTTCTGGCTGTATCTCTACGTAGTTATACTAAATTCAGTTAATCCTTTCATCTGATGAAAACTGTTCTTGTTTTCTATTTCAACTTGGAATTTGAATTAGGCAAAAACTGTTATTATAATCGTAAAAAAATTTGCTCATTTTTTTTTATCTTTAGGTGACATTTGTTGAATCTCCAACTGCCTTCAGTTTTCCGTCCCAATCCAGGATTGTTCTGATCTTGAAATCGAACTACATCTGTTATTGACACGTGCTCTTTACGACGAATTTTTAACCGTTTGATTTTTTTTAATTATCATCTCACCTCTTTATTCGAAAGGTATAAAGGTTAGTATAAACAATAATATATGCAATTGTCTTCTAATAATTTACTTAACATAAAAGAACCTAATTTTAAGAATCTATAATTTAGGGTTACCTTTTTTTTTAGTTTATTTTTTTGACAATAATCTCTGACAATTGTTCTTATTTTGGAATTTGCATTGCAGGGGTGGAGCAGTATCTTGGAAAATTAATTACAGATTTGTATACTAAATACAAAACCAATGAATATTTGATTGACATTTTTCCAATCCCAATACCATCAATAAACGTTACCAAATCAAGCCATGTGAATTACCTGATTAAGAATAACAATTAAAATTTTATTGTGCTATTAAATGAGCAAAAAGATACAACTCCGTCCCATAACAGGGGCGGAACTATATGGAGACAAGAGGGCGCAGACCGCCTCAAATATTTTTAAAAATAAAAATAAGACTTAGGTATCAATTAACTTTGAAAATTATAAAAAAAAATTATATTTTGGCCCCCCAAAATTACATTTGGCCTTCTCTCTTTTTTCGAAAAAAAATTTAGCTCCCCTAAACGTGGAATCATGGTTATGCCCCTAGTAGACACGAGTTCAGATCCTCTCATGTGAGCTTCATGATTCTTTTATGCGATTTTTCTATACCTAATACCTTTATTATTTAGTAAATCAACAATCGTGGTAGTGTTTTTAGTCAAATTAGAGGCCAGGGACACGTAATTCGTGTGCAAATAAATTTTTGTTAAAATCTTATTATCTTATAACCTCTTTTCATATGTTTCGTAGTATTTTTTTACTATGTTAAAAAAATAAAGAACATGAGAAAAAGGTGTCTTAATTTGATTTGGGGTATAGTGAAAAGGAGAACTAAGTTACTAATCTGAGTATTTACTGCCTGCCCGTACCACTAAATACGAATTCAAAGTGAAGTCGTTTTATGAAATTGTCAAACAACGTACTCATTCTGTGTTTGAGTTAGATGTTTTCAATCTGTGATCAAAATGATATGCTTTTGAGTCATTTTAATAAAAGCACAATCTCAATTATTCGTGGAGATGTCAAGTACAAGAAATCACACGAGGGATCTCAAATGAGAAGATCCAAACTCCAGAAATAATTCGGGCGAAGGGGTATCCTTCACAAAGGGAGACTCCATCGATACTTCAGGAGAAGAGGTGACCCTTACAAAGGGGGTTGCAGTAACTAGGCTTGGACTGTTTACAAAATTGTAGTTCATTTGATAATGATCGAGTGATATTGCTTCATCGATCCGAACTAGAAATATGAATAGATCACGTTAAATTTGAAGGGAAACTAGAGCAATGAAACTCGCAATATTTGTCAGAAAATTAGATGAGATAGATAAATGAAGAAAGAGTAATGCTACGCACGCAATTATTCATGTACAGATTCGGACGCAGATGTGTTCAGAATCGTTAGATGAACGTAGAATCCTCATTAATTTGTGAATTATACATGCATCCAACGATTTCGAATAAATTTATACCTCCAGTCTGTATGCTCCCGATATGTGCACGGATGATTATGAGCCATATACTTTTCCACAAAGAAATACGATAATTTATCATAAAGATCCAAAACTCAAATTCTAAATGCAAGGAAATAGGAAAACAAATACAATGATTACAACCCATCAAAAGATCTCTCTCTCTCTCTCTCTCTCTCTTCATGCAAGAAAACAACAGAAGTTGATATTTGTGGATATTTGTGAGCACTTACCCAAGCATCAATTATTGGTCTAAAATTCTGAAGTAAAACTTTCAACCAAGACAATTGTGTCTCGATCAAATACTTATCGATTGAGTTGATTTTAATCATCGAAGTGAAATCTTGAAATAGTTCTACACAACCAAAAGCATATAATGTTTGTGGCGAACAAAACTGAACTTGTAGATCCCACACAAAGTGCATTACGGCCACTGACTTCTTATGTTCACCAAATGAGTAAACATTGCAATTGAAGGAGAGCAATTCTACGCATACGACGACCCGTGCACATATCCGGACACAGAAATATTCAAAACGTTGAATGCATCCAAGGTTCCGAACACATCTCTGTGTACAGATAACTGCATGCACGGACTTTTCAGTTGAAGAAACTCACAGTACTTCTCACAAAATAAATGAGATAGACAAATTAACAAATGCAGATTTTGTTTCTGAAGATTTCAAAACTCTGAAACTTGTCACAAATTCTAAATACAAGGAAAAAGGAAAACAAACCCAATGATTAAAACACCCATCAAAACCTTGTTTTTGTTCTTTGTTTCTTATCACAGACCAACTCAATTGTCCTTGGAAGCAGCAGCTGCCTGCTTGGCACCAACAGAAAAGAACTCTGTGATCACTTCAAGAGGCATGCCTTTGGTTTCCGGAACCTTGAGGAAAACAAAAAACCACGATATGACGCAGACAACGGCATACATGCCGAAAACACCAGGAAGGCCAATGGAGTTGAGCAGAACCGGTAGCGAGTAGGTCACAATGATGTCTCCAATCCAAAACGTGAGGGCGCATATGGCGATGCAGAGGCCGCGAACCCTTGTGGGGAAGATCTCCGCGCAAAGTATGTTGGGGACTGGCCCGAAACCCATGACAAAGAAACAGAAGTAGACCACGACACACACGGTTGAGACAGCCGCGTTTGCAATGGCTCCCATGTTCACAAGACTCGCAAGAACAAGGATGGCTAGTGTTGCTATCAGGACAGGGATTGTGCAGAGAAGTAAGCTCCTGCAAATGTAACAAAGGGTTAACAGCTAAAAGACTTATAAACCACAAGGTTATTGGACATGAATCTACCGTCTAACTACTGTCCTCGATTGTCCTCAGTTATTAGTACCAACCGGATTCTGAACCACAAAATGCTCATTATCAGCATATTTCACCGGGTAAAGGATGTCAGGGACAAAGGACAACAAAGGTAACCAACCCCCAGCTAAATGGCAAGCTGAGACATATAATCTATAGTGGGGGACCTAATGTCTTCATTCACATGATTCTGTGCTTAACCTATGAGTCAACCTCCATAGTAATTAGCTTGGCCTTGCCTCCCCATGTCTTGAAGTTTCCCAAGCGAAAACTCTCACCCTAAACCCTGTATCAAGCTTGACCTTCTTGACTTGGTATATGAGACAGACAATGACTCTTGGTCCAAGGCTAGGTACCCTTCTTGGAAGGCATATGCATAAACTTCCTAGCTAAAGGGAACCTTTTCAACCTAGCTCATTCACCCCCATGTAGGAGGGCATAGAGCCTTCCTTAGGATTGAAGCCTTTTGTAATCTCTCTGACCTTTGGTGTCTTCTACAACGTTAAAGGGCATTGTAATGCTCTAAATCCGTGCACTTGGCATAGAAGCTATGGCCTACACATTCACAAACCTCACCCAAAAAACGTTATTATCCATGAACGTGAGTCTCTCAGAATGGTGTTGGTTTTGTTCAGAATATTTGTGAAGGTCAAACTCAAAATATTTCCGAAGGTTAGTAGAAGAGTTAAAAGTAGGTATCGGATTTTACATTTTAGACTGGCTAAAAACTACCTGATGACTTCATTCCTTTCCGTGTCAAATACAACTGTACAAAGATGTAAAAGTTGACTCAACAAGAACCTATTACTCCAAAATCCCGAAGAATAAACGTGGCATGGAACAAGGTAGGGTTCGTGCCTAGGGAAGGAAGTTGAGTACTGCCTTCTCCACTAAAGGGACCATGGAAGAAACTGAATTCCAAGGACTTCAAATTTAGAAGAAGAATTGCGATTATGCAGACAGAAGATAACGGAATGAAAGTTACCTTCTGCCGGAGAGATCCATGAGCCTCATGGCAATAGCTATACAAGGAAGCATCAGCAAGGTCGTGATGGCGCTGATAAGCAGTGAAGAAGAAGCCGAACCTATTCCCATATTTGACAGCAGAATTCCTACACCTGCCTGCTCCAGAATTTGAGGAGTGTAGTAGAGAACCCCATTTATGCCAGAGAACTGCATAAACATGGAACAAAAGTATGAAGAAAGTTGCATAAAAAAAGAAATGGAAGTGAATTTTTTGTTGTTGGTGTCAACAAGTAAACAATAAAGGTGAAATAAAGCAGTGACAATATGTTGGATACTCGTGTATGTCTCTGTCTGATAGTTAGAAATTACTTTGGCTCGAGTATGACATGCGTTAGTTTGAACTAGTTTAATGCATCGCATAACAACGACAATGCTACCAACAATAACATCACTATCATTCCACGAGCACTGAAAGTAATGCCTGTTGAAATTTTGACCCAGTGATGCATTCCTTGACTTGGAATACATTGTCATTCTAGACGTGTATCATCTACATTAAATCACCTGTAAAATGGTTATTTACCAAATAAAACAGGGAAAAAAATATGATATAACAAACAAAATTGGCAAACATCACTTTCAAATAGTCATTCTGCAAAAAGGAAGCAATCGGTATACCATAGATTTAAATAAATGGACCCCCGAAAAAACATTTGCTGTTTCAACCTGGTCACTGAAAAAGCGATATCTAATGGAAACTTCTCCTTAATCAGCAAAAACTTTGAATTATATGTATAACAAATCAGCAATCCAAGTTGATGTCAGCATATGGCACTTTTGAGAACATTGGAGGGAACCACATGGGCTATTGTGAATTTGGCATGTTTCTGACAAAAGACTTGTAAGCATAATTTCCAACATTACAGCATTTGAAGTATATCAGGCACTAATTTTTCAATTTATTGCATAAACGTTTCACATAAATAAGCAAACGACATTTCAAGGAATATGAAAAAAGAGAAACTGAGCTAAATGTAATTAAAGGAGCTAACTGTAATTAAAGCCAGAAATAAAGAGTAATGAGTACACTGTACAAGGATCAGCCTTATAGGCCTAGGGTTGGTTCACTATAACTTGGACTGCATGCAATGCGTAACACATATTTTTGCAGTAAGATCATATCTTCTTAGTTACGCAGAGAAAGATATGCATATAATATCTACTAAGTGTGCAAACCAAATGGAGTAATATTGATTCATAGATACTAGATAGAGATATAGAACGGTAGGAAAATACGATGCACCAACCCTTCGACTGTCTAGCAGTTATGGAAATTGGAAACCAGTTAATAACTGAAATCGTAACAGGAAAGAGCAACTGGTGAGGCTATCACTTAGGTTTCCTCTCACATGATAAAAACATGCCAAGAAGAAAACTCTGGGTGGATTCTGTTAGTTACCTGCTGAAGGATTTGGATCCCCACCCCAACAAACAATGCGTGCTTGACTCCCGGTTCAAAAAGGTCCTTCCAACTTGGCCCTTTGGCAGCAGTCTCGGATGGGTGTACCATAGCTGGTCCAACTGGATGCTCATTCATAAGGTCCCTCGAATATAAAGCTGGTTGACTCACCAAAGCAGCAGCCTGGATGAACTCGCATTCAACAGGGACATCACCACCAGGAAGAGAAACTAAAGATCCACGCCTAGATCCAGGGACACCCTCCTGATGCAAGTAAATCCTTTTAAATCCTCCCTCCTTCTTTCCGTCTTGACCTTCTCTCTCAGTCCACTTCCATGCCAGCTGCCAACCCCCGCCAATGCCCATGCTATCAACTGGTTCCCCCGTATTCCCTTGCATTAGACTATCGTGCCTCATGCTTGAAAGGCTTCCATGAGCAGCTGGATGGACCAGGTCTTTATCCAAACTTGTTGCCTGGCGCGAAATTAATGGACTCTGCAAATTGTCATCAGAATCAGCACCAGCACCAGCATCAGACGTGTAATCCTCCCCCTCTCTTGCAAGGCTCTCTTCGTCCCACTCTCCATTCCTAGGTTGCTGCCCAGCAATGCTGAACATGCTGCCAAAGTGTGGAAAAAGCATGCTTCCCTTGCTTCCTGCCTCAGGAAGCTTCTCATGGACACTGCCAAAGAGGGTGACAAGTGGGTCCATAAGAGGCACATGCTGGTTTACAATGCTTCCTTGGCGTGATGCTAGACCAATAGTACTCTGCCCAGGGACAGGTCGAGCAACCCAAGAGACGCCTTCTTGAGACCCGTATAACCTGATTTTATCACCTTCAGCACTTGGCTCCTGGTCATCAGTGAGTTCGTTAGCTGGGCACAGTATGTATTCCTCTATAGATGTTTCACCCCCAACTCCAAGACCTTCGACCAGCAAAGCCATCTCTCCTGTAGAGAAAGGGAATCCAAAATAACCCAAGTCCACATGATGCAAAATTAGGGTCATAATAGCAAATAAATAGCTATCAACAACTCTAACTTTCATGCATTAGTAAAGGCATTACATCTTAAGATTATGTTATGCTGCATCAACTCTTACTGAGATAAATCATCATAAATATTTGAGACTTTTCATTTATGTTTAGCTATTCATGTTGATCTGAAAACAAATTTTTCACTAGATCATCTTCCTCCATGTATAATCAGATAGTGAAAGCAAACTCTAAACAATTAACAAAGATATCCCCTTCACATGATTCCTGAAAGGACATTCCCTGAGCTTCTCAAATAGATAAACTAAGGATCTAACTCTCTACTCTACTAACCAAGGTTGGAATCTAACCATACTAACCAAGCTCAGAATGGTCTGCAAATAGCAGAAACCAACCTTCTCTAAATAGGTTATGTAAATAAGTCACGACAACATAGGCACACGAGGGACTGGTAACAAATCCACTTCAAAAGAACATCCTTCTATGAAAAGTTTCATGTAACTTGTAATCTGACCAAAATGAGCAGTTCCCTTTCCTTCTAAAAGTTTGTTTCAACAGACATACATATAATGAAACAAAATGAAATGTAAAATCATATTATTGTAAACCTTCTTATAAAACTGCAGACCCTTTCTTCAAAAGTGCAGATACTTTTGGCAATAACAAGTTGAAACAGTCATGTTCAATTGCCATAAATGAGCTTATGTGATGTTAATTTTTATAAGAACAGAGAAGGAAAGAGAAAAGCAACATAAGAGTCTACAAAGCCGCATCTTTTGAAAAAGGAAATGATGCTGAAATCAATTTGATAGAGTTCATTATGTAAGATTCATATCCACCAGGGCTTTACAATATGATGTAACTAACTTGACTGATACTCGCAATCCACATGAAATAAATTAATAATAGTTAAGCATTTAGCGGGGCACAGAACACTAACCAGAGACATCATCCCTGCCACGAAGTCTCTGCAATACCTGCTTGGCCTCAAGCATACGCCCTTTACTAACAAGCCACCTTGGAGACTCAGGCAGGAAAAATATCGTCAATACGAAATAAATGAGGGAGGGAAGAGAAAGAACACCAAGCATCAACCTCCAACTTGGTGAATCCATCAATGACATTCCGAAAACCATGCAATATGACAAAAACATTCCAGCTGAACCAGTAAACTGAGGCAAAGTATTCAATAGACCCCTAATCTCGGGTGGTGCCGTCTCAGATATATAGACCGGAACAAGAGTGACTGCCAAACCAATTCCGAAACCATCTAGGAGCCTTGCTACCAGTAAAATGTAGACATTTGGTGACCACAACATTACGAGACCGCTAACAAAGTAAAGGACAGATGAGATTATAAGCAAGGGCCGACGGCCAAGCCAATCTGCTATTCCACCTGAGCATGTAGTAATGAATGTGGCACCAATAAGTGACATAGCCACAATAAGCCCCTCTATAGTTGGGTCACTTTCCAAGTTGAATTCCCTCTTTATGTATAAAACAGCCCCTGTTGTAAGAGAAGGATAATGTTGTTACAGCGTTGAAAACTGAAGCATATGCAGCACGCGAATAGAAAATCAAAAGCCTATAAAAAGCACATGAATTATGAGAAAGAATTCCACCAAAAAATACGCAGTTGGTGCACCTCTCGCCTTAAATAACCATGAGGCGAACCAAACAGAAATAAAACCCAACCGTACTAATGCATAGGGTTCATTGTGTTTCCAGCCCATGACAATAAAACATAAAATCGAAGGTGAACTAAGACCAAGCTCATGAGCTTTCTATTATAGGTCGGAATAGTTGATAGGATCCCTTTTTACCTCCCCTGCCCCACACCCACACACACATACACGCAACCCACAAACACACAAAACACCCCCACCCCACCCGGCGTGTGGCAACATGGGGGCGGAAAGGAAAAGAGAGGGATGGGGGTTCTCTCGCTTGAAGTGAATGAAAGACTAAATCTTTTAAACATGTGATTTACAAATATGTAGATATATATATATATATATATATATATAGAGAGAGAGAGAGAGAGAGAGAGAGAGAGAGAGAGAACTAGAAGGAAAAAATTACCAGCAATAGTAGCATTATCCCATCCTTGAAGTAAGTTACCGATTGCAGCAGCAATAGCCACTAGCACAGCTCCACTCATCTTCCTCTGATACTATAAGAACAGCAAATCTGCAATACTAAAGAAGCCACTAAGATAGAAATCGAATAGAAAAAAGAAACCTGAAACAGAGATTTGAAATCTACGATCAAAAAAACCATCAGTCGCAGCAGATTCTCAACACACGGGCTACTTTTTTACTTCAATAATTTACCAAAGACAAAAAAGAGAAACCCACATAAAAATATTCAAACGAATCATCGGATCTCAGGTTCATGAAACCATGAGACATTGATACAAACAGATGGGTATATTTGAATGAAAATATCTGGAAAATCAAAGGGCAAACCATTAATAACCACAAGAATGAAAACCCATACATGGGAGAGAGTGATAACAAATTCCTAGGGGGATTGGAAAAATCTAATCCGAGAAAGAATCAATCTTTAGGTAGCAAACAAGTGACAAATAACAAGAAAAAAAAAAATCCCAGAAGAAGAAGGAGAAGGAATAAAATTCAGTTACCTTAATTAGCGGGATATTCAATAAAGGATACGAGTATCTATCAGATACCCAAACAACATTAGTCTCGTGTTCATCTATACCTTGTTTCAAATCTAGTATCCCACGGAAGAGAGAAGAAATTCACAGTGATGGAGAGAGCTTCTCACCCAAGAGAGGGGGAAGAGAGAGAGAGAGAGAGAGAAGAGAGAGTGTCTGTGTATGTAGTCACCAACCTAGAAAGGCTCCTTCGGCCAAAAAGGAAC
Organism: Arctostaphylos glauca; assembly: GCA_019985065.2. Lineage (NCBI taxonomy): Eukaryota > Viridiplantae > Streptophyta > Magnoliopsida > Ericales > Ericaceae > Arctostaphylos > Arctostaphylos glauca. The sequence goes on along the minus strand of JAHSPW020000005.1, from coordinate 278,451 downwards.
AACCAAGTTGAGGGGTGTCACTAATCATGTATGTGTGTGTATATATATATATAGATACATACATGCATATATATATATATATGCATGTATGTATGTATGTATGTATATGCACCTAAATAATGGAGCTGGCCAGCCCATTCTTTTCTAACGGCCCTTAGCTATGCGACACCTGCCCACCTCGTCAGCTTCCTTCGGCGGATGTAACCAATTGTATCCAACTCACCATTGAAGGGGACCTTCTCATGTGATATTAAATATAAATTCTCTAGAAAATCTCTCACTTCATAGGTTTCAATGTGTATGTCACTTGAAAATCCGAGTTATTAGATCTTGTTAATTCTTAAATTGATAATTGATAATTTCGCAAAAATTAGAGATTTAATCTATTTGAACTTCCAATTTGATTTAAATTACAATTGATTAAAATTGGGTAATATTATAATTATAATTTGAGTCGAATTCGCAGTTTGAGCCAGAATTTTGAAATTATTTTATAAAAATCACTCAACATCCAGAGCACATTATGGACGACACCCTAAGCAGTTTTACAAAGGAAAAATGTGCAAAAGATAAAATTAATATTATGTGGATAAAATATTGAGAGATCTTATGAGTTAAACGATCTATATTTTTTTGTTAAATTTCTCTCAAAAATTAAGTTCTTAAAATTTTTATGAATCTCGTGAAGTCATTTGAAGGAGTTCGGATGCATCTTAGAGGATGATTTAAAGAGGGGTCCCGTGTATCATAGGTTAGAGTAGTCGACAAAGATGTGCTAGATCAACATAAAAGGAGTCTATGTTTGATTGTGAAAAATTCTATTGTTCTACAATTTGAGTAGTGTTTACTTCATTTTCATGATTTTTTACGCTACCTTGGAGTTCTCCACATGTATTTGTGTGTTGCGCGTTCTTGCATTGTTTATTTATTTATCTAGCATAGTCACGTAGATTAAATTGCAGATTAATTCAAAGAATCAACACATTAAAATTAAATAACAGTAAATCAATCAACGCTTAATCGTACGCGATTTTTCAAGTGTATATTACTCATGAAAAAAAATCAAACCGGTCACAATAAATTACACGAGAGGATCAGGTCGATCAGGTGTATATCAAAGCTTAATCGCACGCAATTTATCTATATTAGAATAAATAACATGAGAGGATCAATGATTGAACAAGATTGCAATTTTTTCCCCTTTAGGTTCTATTGAATGAAACAATATTTTTTTAGTAATGCTAGTGCTACTTTTTGTGTACAAATATGCATGCGAGTCTAAGTGTGGCTCAAGTGTTTGTCATCTTTTTTACGAGGATCTTGTGACCAAATAATTACTTACTAAAGTGGAGATATTAATGAAATATTGATTGCATAACGTTTGTCTCCAAAAATAAATTTTCCAAAAATTAAATAAATTCTCCAAATTTAGGTGCACTTTTTTTTCAACAATTGTAATTTTTTTGAATAATTTTAATTAAATTGCTTTTATAGAAGAATATACTCATTGATTCCATACTGCTATCAGAACAATTAAAACAAGGATTTTGCAGAAAGTGACACAGAAGAGTTGGATGCATCTCGAGGGACAAATAGAAAAAAATGCGGATGAGAAATAAGATACTTCCAAATTTTCTTGTCAAATTCAAAGTAGTTTCAAAATTAAAAAAATAATTTCAATTACGTACTATCATACATATTATACTCACTCGATTAACGTCTTAGAATTGATTGTTTGTGTCATTATTGTTGTCCTTTAATATGCGAAAGCTAATATTATAAAAACAAATTTAAAGTGATGAAAGGAGAAGAAAAAATAATTGTTGAATCCATCATTTCATGGTACAATAAACCATATTTATTCCATCATTTCATGATTTCATGGAGTTAAATAATTCACTTTAGGGTAAAATTCACTAACCTAACTCTAAGGTTAATTTATGACAAATACGTGGATTTTCCTTGGGTTATCGAAGATTATTTTAACTTTCTTTATATGTATGTATATATGTATGTATGTATTTATATATCTATTGCAGTTGTCTCTCTTTCCTTTAATAGATTAAGCGTCGTTAGTCAAACTATTAAAACTTTAAGTTCATAATTTTTTTAACAAAACAAAATACAACATAGTTTTTGTCACGTTCGACAATAAACTATGTTAAATTTTTGAGATTTTTTTAAATTTGAAACTCGAGAAAACCTCAAAAACTCTGTTCGAGTTTGATTATTAAAAAATCTCAAAATTCAATGTTACAACTCATTTTGTCAAAAGAAAATCAAAATCAAATTAAAGTTTCAATAAATTGAATAAATGCGTTTGATTAATTTTAACAGTAGAATAAATAACTGCATAATAGTTTCTGAAATAAGAGAGACCAAAATAATGGAGAACGGGACAGGAATGGAGGTAGAGTTTGGATTCAGAGATCGGAAGCTGGAATAGACAAATCCAACCCCGATCCGTCTTGTTGTCATCCCTAGTCATCTTGCTGTGTACTATAAACAATACAAAATAATATTGTTTGGACAATTAAAATAATGTTCGAGTAGTATATACGATAACAAAATTTTTTTACATATCATTTTAGTACACAGCACGTCTGCATGCTCTTAGTTTCTCGAAATGTACCGTTTTCACTTTAATGGTGTGAAATGCAAGAAAGTTGATTAGGGATAACAATAATGACAGTAGGAATAGTGAGCCAATAAGAAAATAATTAGTGGCAATGATGGAGAAGATTCCAAATGCCATTACACATCACCTAGGATGCTCTTGACCGTCCGTTGCTGACATGTCATCATCTGTACTCTTTTGTAGGCTCCACAGGGATATGACACTTGTCAAACGGAGTGGGTAAATTTCACTTAGCCCCCTGTCGTTTCTACTAATCACAGATATTGATAATATAGTTTTTAAAATTATACTTACCTCCCCTATCAGGGATGACAATAGATGGAAGAGGATGGAATTGATAAATTGAGGATTTTACCCTTCAAGAGTCAGCAGTCCGTCATTTTCTTAATACTAATATTTTTTGTTATTTTAATTGAAGAAACTTATGTGTAGATTGGTTAATTTTTTTGTTTTAAACAATTTTTTTATGAAATTGTTTTTCTTACTTTTTAAGTGTATTTAGACCAGAAATGAAAATAAAAATTAATAAAAATTGTGTATTTAGACTAGGGATGATTTTTTATTCTATTTATTTTTTCATCACAAAATTAAAAACGTGTAAACTTGTAAGAATTTTTTGCACGACATTAAGTATCTCAACGTCTTAATTTTTTTTTTACACGTTTTAATTTTTTATTTAATTTAGTAACTATTAAATTCATGAGTTACATAACAAAGTGTTTGTTTTTACTCTAAAGTTATATTATTTATATAGTGGACGTCTATAACAATGAAAGTGGAGTGCGTACTTTTAAAAAAAATATTTTAATGAAATTTGTGTCAAATTTATTGATCTAATTTTTTGTCTTGACGAAATGAATCTTGAAAGTAAAAACATATGACCAAAAATTCAAAAAGGTTCACTAAGTAACTATTAATTCACGTATTAATTTTTTACATGAAATTAAGAACCTAAACCTCTTTTTTTTTTGCACATCTTAATTTTTTATTTAATTTAGTATCTGTCAATTCATGAATTATAAAATTAAGTATTTTATTTTTTACTCCAAAGTTACATGATTTTTGTAATTGACGCTTATAATTATGGAAGTGAATGGTGTACTTTTTGATAAAATTCGTTTTAATTTTTTTAACTAATTATTTTTTTTGACGAAACGAATCTAGAAAGTAAAAATAAAATTTCACACGAATGATTAGTTTCTAAATGTTTTATTATTTTTTAACTAATCAATTTTTTAAAAAACAATGATTCAGGTTAAAAAAAATACTTTTAGGGTGGATTTTTAATTTCTAATCAAGTTAAATAAAAATTCAGATAGATTTTTTGGCCTTTATTTTTTATGAAAATTTTCATTGTAATCAAGTTGGTGGAGATTTTGACATTCATATAGATTTTTTCATTTCAAGATCATAGATTTTCATTATAAATCATAGGTTTTTCATTTCTCAAAAATCTAGATCCTGGTAATTTTTTTATTTCTAATCTATCCTAAAAGTAAATACCGAAATTAATTTTTTTTCATTTCTAGATCAAATTTCTTTTAGCTTGAGTAAGTTTTACACAAATGTCAAATTTTTTAGATTAGAAACTAAAAGTAATATTTTAATTTTTTTTAATTTTATTATTTTTCATAACTAATTATTTCTATATCATAAATTTTTAATGCTTTTACGGAGAGGGGAGAGAGAGATATTTCAGAGGGGAGGTAAGTGCAAAATATTTGGGGTAAATTAGGGGTAAAATCGTCCTAATAAAAATCTTTTCCGTGTTGACATCAGCACTAACAGATAGTTAACGGTTGGGTACAACTGAAGCTAAAAACCATAGTAAGGGGAGGTAATTATAATTTTTGAAACTATAGAGGAGATATCTATAATTGTTAGAAACCTCAAGGGAGGTAAGTGAAATTTTCCCATTATTTTTTTTTTATCAAGTCTACCGACACACATTTGAAAGGATTGGAAGACCCGTTGTGCAGTCTCGCATTGTAGTTTCGCTGTGCCGTTGCACACCACACAACGTAGTTTAGTATTAAATGATATGATTTTGTTTTATGTTCTGAGAGGCATGTTTGGCTGTAGAAAAAAAAAAAAAAAAAACCAAGTTGGATCTTAACACACTCCTTTTTTTCACGTACACCCCTCATGGTATAAACCTAAACTACATCGTATCGGTGCGCAGTGGGAATTGTTCTGCACAAGAGGTCTTTAGGTCCAATTTGAACACATATGTATTAGAAATTATTTGATGCACGTCAATTTTATATCATGCTGGAGGGGCTCATGAAAACAGAACGGTTTCAGACATATTTACGTCCAGATCTATGCACAAGAAAGTGTGTTTTAGACTTTCTTATGTTTTTTCTTAAAAGATAGTGAGTAAGGCTGAGTTTGTACGAATTATTTTTATTAAAGACAATGAATGTTATTTGAATTTGTAATTTCTCTTATAGTTTTTTTTTTTTCTAAATTTTTGGTATTTATTCTACTCAACAGGAAGAATAGGAGGAGCTCAAAAATATGGACAAAACTTGAAAAGAAATAAAGTAAGAAAGACAACGGTAAATACACTAAAAATAGTAAAATATTATATCTTAAAAAATTTTCTTTAATAAACTTTTATGAGCCTTTCGATAATATTTTTTTATTAGATTTCTTCCGTCAAGAAGAACCATTAATTCAAAAAAATTAGTGCAAATTTGTTAAGAATAAAAAAAAAATGATCAAAATGACACTGACATTAATACCGAACAATTCAAGGCAAAGGGGGAATCTTTCACAAACTTTCATATAGTTTTTCATTAAATTTTTTTACAATTCATTATTTGCCTCCAAGAGAGGTATTAAAAAAAACATTTAAAAAACAAATCTAGGTTTAAAAACAGTAAGTTATGCTAAAAACACTAAAGACAGTGAGAAATTAACTTTTTTTTGTTTTACTTTTCAGTCCCAATAATTTTTTTGAACTTTTTAGTTATACTTTTTTTTACCTTCTGAATTTCTCGTGTCAAGATGAATGATTAATTAAAAAATTAACACAAATTTAATAAAATCTTAGCAAAAAATTATTAAAAAACAATAAAGAATCAAAAAATTCTAGCCTAAAGGGATGGGGCCGGGTTGATGGACATAGTACCCTTCAAAATAAAATTGAATTTACGTGTATCGAACGATTTCAAACATATCTATATTCAAATTTGTATATATAAAAGTGTGTTCCTAGACTTTTTGTTTGGAAAAAGTCTGTCCGAAAACAGTTAAATACACGTGGGATTCATATATTATTATAGACTCCTTATACTTTCAAAATTCTGAATACAATTATATCTGAATGTGTCCGAAACATCTGTATTCCGAACGTTATTATTTTGATTGTGGGCCTCTTATTTTAGGAATGTTTGTACACTCTGCATGTGTCTTTAGTCCTGTTGGGATCCACGAACTGCACTTTAATTTTTTATTTAAAAAAGACCAGCAATAATGAATAAGGAAGTTGGTTTCCTCGAATTACGTATAAACTAAACCAAATATTTAATTAAAAAAATTAAAAGTATTTGTGGTCCTCTTTATACACATGAACTAATGCTCTAGAACCTTTCAAGATTTTTTTCCAACTTTAATCCCCCATTTGGCTTAAAGTAATTTTTAATTACTTGGCTTATTTTAAAACCAAAATTTGCAGCTCATTTGTACTATTTGTCTGGGAATAAGTCTTCGCTTTATTTAAATGCAAGAAGACAAAGTTGCCCCATTAGGGTTGGATGCGCTAAGATTTGAGTGATTTTAAAGAGGTTTTCATCATTAAATTTTTAGAATCAAACAAAACTTTGCATTAAATATAATAAAAATAAATCAAAAATAATTTAGTCCAAACAGTTTTGCCTAGATCAAATTTCACTGGAATAACATAATTTAATAATTCAATAATAACCACATGCTAAATAGATCCAAAGTCCCTTTTTGTTTTTTTGCTAACCGAGGTATCCGGACGACTTGGATCCCCCACTTACTGCTGACTAGTTCTCGGGACCCTGAAGTTAATAACCAAGTAAACCTCCAGTTGCCTCAAAATTTGCAGTTGTCGAAATTCGACCTTAGGACATCTGGATTTACAACTCGTCTCGATCTTCACTCGAACAATCCCTTGGGGTTTTAAGGGCTGATTTGGCCAAACTAGATTATCCGGATTATCTAGATTATTTGGGGTTTTAATCTAGCCCATTTGGGCTAAATTATTTACCCAAATAATCTGGATTAATCTAGCTCCAAACACAACATAACCAACATATAAAAAATAATTTAGTCCAAACACTTTGAGCTAGATTATTCCGTCCGGCACCCAACATAATCCAACAATCCAACAATCCAATAATCTAGTTACGCCAAATGCACCCTAAGTCCCCTTAATGAAGGTAAGGTACGTAGGACTTTGAGAAATTAATCAAGATACACATAATTAATTGATCCGAATATCTTGAATTATGAAAAACAATCTTATATATAATAATATTATTCAGTACCCATGAAATAATGCTCTAGAACCATCCTCGACACCCCGATTAATACTACGCACACAATTATTTGTACACAGATCTAAACACAGATATGTCTGAAATCATTAGATGCACGTGAAATCTTTATTAATTTATAAGCTCTATATACACCTAATAATTCCGAACACATGTGTGATTGGATCTGTATACAAATATGCACAGATTTTTCCTCGGATATAACTCTCTGCATACAGGTGAATGCTGAGTTCTAGTAGGAAAATGATTGATTTCTCTGTAATATATAATTAGGATCTTGTGTAAGTTTGGTGGATTTTTTTATATTTATATGTCCTTTTTAAGGTTGACAGTTGTCTTAGAGTTATGTCTTGTCAGGATGAAATGTTTAACAATGACTGAGTAGCTAACAAGTTTCAGCTAAAGTATGTATTCCATTATTATTATTATTATTTTTTTTTTTAAACTTCAGGAGCTAGTTTAATTTTTTTAAATCACATTTCGAAGCTTCGAGAATGGTATCTTTCAAGGACACGATAGTAAAAAATGCTATATATATATAGAGTCCCCTTCTAATGAGGGATCCCTTATTTTGTTAAAATGAGGACCTCATATTTTCTGATCAATTTTTGATGATCCGAACCGTTCAACGTGTTTAAAACATGTTTTTAAGGATAGCCTTAAGAAATTGGCTCAAACAAATATTGGGAAGGGCTTGATCTAAGTAGTTTTTCATAAATGTTGACAGGAATTGTTTTATAAAAAAAATTAATTAGATCAAGCCCTTTCCGGTAATATTTTGAGCTGATTTCTCACGAGTATCCTTAAAAACATGTTTTAAACACATTGAACGGCTCGGATCATCAATATTTGATCCGAAAATAGGAGGTCCTTATTTTAACAAAATGAAGAATCCCTTAGTAGAAGCTCACTATATATATATATATATATATATATATATATATATATATATATATATAGAGAGAGAGAGAGAGAGAGAGAGAGAGAGAGAGAGAAGGGTTGCAAGATGCGACTCAAGATATGATTTAAATTCAATAATGAAGGCAGAATCTGATTTGAATGGTGAATATATATTGTACTAATTTCCTATAGTTTAACTTAAATAAGCGACAATCATATATTATCACGTTTCATAAAAAATATGTAAAATTTAAAAACAATTTAAAAGCATAAGTACAAAACAAGTTAGTATAAACAATGGGAATTGTACTCTACTTTTATAAACTTTAGCATAAAAGAAAAGATAGAACACTATGTAAAGACTGAGAGACGATTTATCGATCAGAAACCTCCTCGTGTCTTTTTGACAAATGCTATTGATCACCTTGTTGAGCTATTGATAATCAATATGCTATTTATTTTGTAATATGTATTTTTTGGTAATCTTTATTTTTTTTAATCTATATTTTCTTAGTTCTCTGCAATATTTATTTTTGTACATTCGCCTTCACTCTTTAATAGCTCAAATGCTTATTTTTAATCAAAAAATTAATTTTTTATTGACATTTGGCTTGAGTTAACCAAATCTAAAACCGAACCGAACATCGAAGAAATCAAACCGAGCCATACGACAATAATTTAGTTCGATTTCGGTTTGAAAAATCTTAAATCAGAATTTCAAATTTAGTCTAAGTTTCTCCTCCGAACCGAATTAGTTACAACCCTAACTGCACTAATTAAGAACGTGGAGACGAGTTACGATTTATATTAAAGACGAATAATATGACGTCGAGTGAGGTGTATGACAACCATAAAATTGTTTTTTTTTTTTTTTACAAATATAATAAATGTACTATGTAATACAAGTTTCGAGAGTGGCTTCACGTGGCCATACCCTCTTGCAATCAGTGATGAGCACTTCAAAATATTTGGAAAGCTACAAAAAGTTAAATACTTTTTTAATTTAAAAGGTTCTTTCTTTAATTTTTTAACCATATCTCCAAAATCATAAACTAATTTTCTTTTCAATTATGCATGCCAGATATTGACCATGTTTTCAATTTGTTTAATATATTAAGAATAATGCCTCTTTTTTTATTTTTTATAGTGTGTGATTACATTTTAAAATAAATAAAAATATGAACAGATCACGAGAGACTTTTTTGCTCTCGTATATTTTTATAAATAACGTTCCCATTCTTGCATTCACTCCCATACTATGTGTCAAGATTCAAAGGACAAGTTTGATGCCAAATATATATAGTTTTTGAAAGATTGATAGGGGGATGAGATTGAAAATCGAGATTCGTAATAGAGCGGGATTGGTAATGAGGAGATGAATTCTTCATTCGTGTTTGTTTTGCATAGAATTGGATCATGAGATTGTTATTAACATGTTTGTTTTGCTTGGTAAAGGATCAAAAGGTGTTACGAGATAGCAATTTATTGTATAGAATAATAGATCCGCGGACCTATTGATTAATCATGGTTGTGAACCGATTGAAACTACTCATTTTCAATTTTACATTTGGCATGAAATGTGAGACAAAAGAATTTAAGGATCATTTTACGCCATTTACTATTTCTGTCTTGTGATTATAAAAAATAGTTCAAGGCGAAAAATTATAAAATTTCAAGGTACATAAATTATGAGGGGTGATTTTGTACCTCAAGAAATATCTACTTTTTTAATGGAATTACGATGGCTTTTTTATATGAATAATTCAATTTAATATTTGAGAAATAACATAGCACGTCCCTTCTCTTTCTTTGCCTCTCGTTAATTCCCTTATAATGAAAGGCATCGCAAGCTCCTCGCCTTCCGCTAAAATATGTTTCCCGACTAAGAAGAAGGCTTGATTAAGGCATCACAAGCTCGCTAGCCCACTTCTAAGAGAATTTTGCTATGGGTACAAATGAAGTATACAAATGATGTACAAAATCCATATTCGATACAAATGGAGTATACAAAATCCCTTTTGAGAGCCTAGACTATCTTTCTTTTCTTCCTTATTTGATAACACTTCTTAGTGAAATTCATAGAAAAATGTCAATACTCTAATTTTCAGAAGTTATTTGGGGTACAGAAGTTGCACCTGGGACAAGAAGGCTAATTCAATTCAGAGGGGGAAAGACATGAAGATTGAAATCAACAATAAGCAACCCTTTCGTAAGCATATACGCTTGCAGCTAGCATCCTATTAACTCAGTAATCTTCCATTGCTAAAAGAGAAGAACGAAGCAATGGAAGGGATAGTGCAATTGGTTGCTCTTTCTCTCTTCTATCTTTGTGGACGAGGGATCCTAAAGCTAGCTAGAAGAAGAGCACAAGCATGCATAGATTTGCAAGTCATCTATTTGCAGTCATTATTATGAGAGATAGAGTTTGATATATATAGTTCAAGAGCATTTGTACCAATAAGTTAAAAAAGTATGGGAAACTCACTCTAGTATATATATGAAGTATACGAGGACTGGGAGGCGAGGATATTCTTAGCTCAATATAGTGAGGGTTGAAGGAGAGGAAAATGATGACGGGAAAAAGTCTTAATAAGAGAGTGTAATGAAAAGATTGAGAAAAGAAATAAGTCTGGGAGGAACCACTACAAAAGTGTTCAGAAAGGAGTGTAGATGGGTATTCGTTAAATTGTGCATTGGAGGTAACTTCATGTTGATTTGCAATGTTTCAATTTATGAATATATTGGAAATTCAAACTACTCGATATTGGTCCGATTACAACTCGTTTGAGATCTATTTGCCTCATAAGTAAGCTATGTCTGAACTTGTTAGATTTTCAACCGAGTTTAGTAATCAATTGACTCGTTTATCACCTCTACTTAGAGCATTTTCAAGAAAAATGTCAATTTTTTTGGATGACTTACTTTGAAATTTGACATCTTCAAATTTAAGCTTCAAAATTTTTGACCTCCAACAAAGATGTAAATGTGACACTTGCAAATTTCACATTAAAAAATTATAGTCTCCAATGAAGATTCAAATGCATATTTTACTATTTTACTTTTATTCCATCCTTTTTTTTATCTCCTTTATTGTATTAAATACAATGAACATCTTACTTAAATATTTTTAGTAATATTTATATAGTGTTTTGCAGCTACATGTATTTAAACATATTGAATAATTAACGAAAAATTAAATTAAATCTATAGTCTCCAACAAATTAATTCCAAAATGATGTGAATGAAGAATAAATTAATTCCAAATTTATAGAAAATAAATCCTATCAAAGGAAGGCTCAACTATAAAATAAAGGGTAATTTTACATAAAATCTCCTCCATTTACCACTTGATTTTACTTAACTCTCTTCATCTTTCAATTGTCCCAATGTATCTCATGATCTTTCCAAATATAATAATTGACCTCTTTTGAATTGACGCACATCATTACTTACCATATTCTCTTCTAACTGTGTCAATACAAAAGGGTCAATTGTTATATTTGAAAAAATCAAAGGGTACATTAGAATAATTGAAAGATAAAGGGGATTAAGTGATGCCGAGTAATAAATATGTTGAAAAAATAGTTTGGAAAAACATAATTTTAGCTAATTTTGAGCTAAAAAGAAAAGTGTGTTCCACATATTTTTATGTGTGGATATTAGTGGTAATGTGTTTACATACATATGGAGCTTAAGATTATATGTTTGATTGGGTAAAATTATTTATATGTGAATTAGAAATTGAATCTAAATTAAGCTCCAAAGGTTGATAATTTTGGGTGAAAATTATGTTAGTCCCACATAAGAAAAATGTGAAACTTTCTAGTGGCTTATATAATTTGACATTGGTTAAGAATTTGGGTTCCAAGGGGCATTCCACCACACACGCGCGCCACCGCCACCGGCTTCTAGTCATTTAGATAATATTATTTTTGTTAGAAATTTAATTAATTAATTAAATTAATTTCTTTTTAGAATTTTATTTATTGGATTCGGTTAATCTGTTCGGACTAATCCATTCGTTTCTAGCCCGTGTGACCCAACCAAATTCGCCCATTGGTCTTGACTGTTTGAAGGCCCAAAACTTGCGACCCTAGGGCCGAACCAATGTGATCCATCCGAACTGATTTTTGGCAAACCAGTGCATCTTTTTGAGCCGAACCAGTGCAACTCTAACCTTTCCTTTGCCTATAAATTAAGGTATTCTCACTCCATTTTCGACATCAAAATATTTTCTCGTGCTCTTGTATTCATATCATATTGCTACATTATTTATTTCATAAGAGAGAATGCAGTACACTATGTTCATTTCGCCAGATTTATAGATCACAGTGCTGCATCTATAAGGTGTGATCGTTGCATCTCAGGAGATAGGCGCCGTTCATCTTGTAGCACCGTAGCGAAGACGAATTTTGTCTTAAAGAAATTGTGTCAAACATAAGGCTCGATCAAACCTCAACTACAAATTTGACATATTCTGAAAATATCACCCGATCACTGTAAGTTCTACTTTTTTGAATTTTCATTAAGTGTTTGCATATTACAGATTGTTTATATATTACAAATTGTTTGGTAATAGTCTAGATAACAAGATAAAGGAAATTTTACGTAAATTATCCTTTCTTAGAAAAGGTGCTTTGAAAAGTAGAAAGCTTGGAAAAGTTTAAAAGAGAAGGCTCAGAGTTGCTTCCACAACAGTACAAAAAAAGGGTTAATAACAGTATAAACACTTATTTGAAGCCGCTTACAATTTTGGCAGCAGGGAAGCAAACAAAAAGTCTATGTCAGTTTTGATGTTTTGTGCATCTCTAAGAAAGATATTAAATTTTGGGGTGTCAAATTTTTTTGATGGCTTGTGGAGTAATTTGACATCTTTAAATTGAAATTGGGGGCCCTGCTGTGCGTAGTGCACAACAGGGCGTGCTGCGCAACAAAACAGCGTTGTTTTGGCGCACAAAACACTGCCCGAACAGTAAAAAACTGACCGAATAATTTTTGGACAGTGTTTTGTGCACCAAAATGACGCTGTTTTGTTGCGCAGCACGCCCTGTTGTGCACTGCGCACAGCATGACCCCCAATTCCCTTTAAATTTCACATTCAGATTTTTTGATCTTTAACAAAGATGTCAAATTGAGATATTTAAGACAAAAAGGCGTTTGAGGTTGAGACATTAAAGGCAAAAAGAAATTTGACACTTGATGTAACTTTTTTCAATTACCACATAAGATTTGACAATACTTTTGACATATTTGTTGGAGTTAGTTTTGATAACATTTTTTAAAACCGAATTGCCACGTTGGATTTGACATCTTTGTTGGAGATGCTTAGCATATCCAAGAAAAATGTCAAAATTTGGGGTGTCAAAAATTTTTAATAGCGTATGTGGCAATTTGACATTCAAAATCTTTGATCTCCAACAAAGATGTCAAATTGAGACATTTGAGGTAAAAAAAAATGCATTTGAAGTTGATGCATTTAAGGCTAAAAGACATTTGACATTTGATGACAAATTTGGCATCAAGTAGTTTTTTTCAATTACCATGTAAGATTTGGTAATACTTTTGATGTTTTTGTTGGAGTTAATTTTGATGCCATTTTTTGATAACTCAATTGTCGCATTGAATTTGATATCTTTGTTGGAGATGCTCGTGGAAGAAGATAATGGGCTATACATATGGGCCTCTCTAGCTTATTTAGATTCACTGTGTGGTTGGTTTGAGGGCTAAGCCCAATCAATTATGCAGGCCCAGAAAGGCCCAAGCACAATACTCTATCATATAATAGACTGTAGACCGTTAGGCCCACGTGTAAATGTTCTGGATCCAACCATATTAATATTACTTTCCCAAACTGCCCTTCATTTGTTTCGATAGGAAAATTTTAAAAAAATATAAAAATATGAGCTGAGATTGAAAAAAATTCAAATAGCAGCATGATGCTAAAAACACCAAAAAAATAAAAAATAATCTTTTCATCTTAAATAAAAGTCATAAAAAAAGATAGTAATATTGATACCAAAAAATTTTAAGGAAAGAAGCCTACTTTGTAATGGGCAAAATATCCATCTTATTACCTCATTCTCAGAATAAAAGAAGCGTCAACGGTCGTTTTCCCGAGCTTTTGTTGTGGAATAGAGTTTTTCATTTTGGGTGTTCGACTGCACATTATATAAATATATTCTGCAATAATGCATTATGAAAATAACTGAAGAATGCATAATTACCTTCTAATGAACTTTTTAAATTTTATTCATAAATGTACATACTATCATTCAACAAAATCTATTATGTGCATTATCGTTCAAGCACTTTTATGATTCTTATTAAAATTTAAAAATCTAAAATCTAGGATCTAGGATCTAAAATTTTAAATTTAAAAAAATAATTGACTTTCAAATAACTCGAACTTGAAAATGCACAATTTCATAATTACCTCTAGATGAATTTTTTGAATTCTTTATATAGATTTACACACTATTTTCTATAATTCTATTTTATGCATTATCATGCAAATACTTTTACAAAATTTTTATTGTAATATAAAAATTTATTACAATTTTAGAATTTAGTATCATAAAAATAAATTATTTCCAAACACCTTTAAAGGTAAAATCAAAGTTTCGCTTTTTGTGGTCCAGGTAAACCTAACGCAAGTGTTTCTGACTCTGTTTTGGGCCTTGTATTTTAGCACTTGAAACGTGGACGTACTGCCAGCAAGTGAACCGCAAGCAGCCAAGCCTCGAATAATATTCAGGCGTTCCAACAACGCCTCCCTCCCTTTGAACGTACGAGAAAACCACAGAGGAGGAGGTAAGCCACGCCCCCCCCTGCTGCAGTAGTCGGAGAGAAAAAGGGTGAAATGAAAAATGGGGTTGAAGGAAAGCGGCTGTGCGAGGAGTTCTCAGCTGGGTATTACGGGCTGTGTACAGTCGGAGGAATGCTCAGTGCTGGCACTACTCATCTCGCCATCACTCCTTTTGATGTCCTCAAAGTTCATATGCAGGTGGGGAACACTTACTGTTCTATTCCCCACACCCATTTTCCCTTCTTTTTGGAGCTTTCTTCAAATAGTATCATTTCTGTGTTTTTTTGTCTGCATTTTGCCATCGGGTGGTCCCATATTGATGTTGTTTTGCTGGGTATGTAATACAATTGCGTGAAATTGAATGTGCAAATGTAATTTCCTGGAAGGTTCCATCGTCCTCGTATGCCAGACTACCGTATTCCTTCATTTCATCCCACTTGGTTCTGGTGACTTTCTATCATACTTTGTTAGGTTGTTACTTGATTACTGACATCAGAATCGTCGCATTTCCCATCTCTCTTCGGCGTTATCCTAACATAGAAGTCATCGCTTCCTTGAGAATATGTTTTACAGGGTCCATATTCTTGTCCTAACATAGAAGTGATCACTTCCTTGAGAATATTGTTTGCAGGGTCCATATTCATGTCTAATCATAAGTGGATTTGGACTTTCAGAGTTGAGTATGCTTTCCCTTCATGCATTTTTTAGTTGGCATTTTTGCTCAGACAATTGCTTCTTTCTCTAGTGAAAGAAGAATTCGTGCCTTTATACTCGTTTTTTCCCTTTTCTTGTTGATCTAATATAAATATTTTCCACATTTGATGCTGTGCAATTTAACTGGTTTACTTGAGCCCCGTATTGTTGCTTAAAACACTAGAATTTTGCCTGTGAGCGTCTGGACGGGAGTGACGTTTGTACAGGTGGTGAACCTCTGGAAAGTTTTTCCAGACCGAGCTTGAGTGTGTAAATGGAAAACACGCATTCCGGATTGGACGCGTGAGGACCCAGATTTTGTTTCCTAAGTCATTTTATAGGGTTTTCCTATTTATTGTAGCTTTGGGGAGTTCTAGGGTTAAGTATCTTTGTGATTCCATTGTATTGAGGTGCCTCCTTAAGAGTTTCGGATGCTGCCAGGTCTTTGTAATCTCTTTTTGTTCATAACAAATCTTCTCTCGCTCTTTTCCCGTGGAATACGTTAAGCTCACACTTATTCGGAACTACGTAAATCTCTATCTTCTTTTGGTTTGTTTTCTTATTTTTGTATTATCATAACATTTTACATTGTTTTTCCTTGAAGTCTTTTATGTTAATACGACAGCATGTTCATACAGGTGAACCCAGTCAAGTACAATGGCATCTCATCTGGTTTCGGTACACTGTGGAGGGAACAAGGCCCTTCTGCCCTTTGGAGAGGTTGGTCTGGAAAATTCTTTGGATATGGTGTCCAAGGTGGATGCAAATTTGGTCTCTATGAATACTTTAAGAAGCTATACTCCGGTGTGTTGGTAGATCATAACAAGAGTACCATCTTCTTTGTCAGCAGTGCATCTGCTCAAGTATTTGCTGATGTGGCTCTATGTCCATTTGAAGCTGTTAAAGTCCGTGTTCAAGCACAGCCCAATTTTGCCAAGGGCTTGGCTGATGGATTTCCAAAAGTATATGCTTCTGAAGGGCTTTCTGGGTAGATTACAAATAACTTGATTATCTTTTTCCTTATTCATTTATTTGCATTGTACTAAAGTCGCAATGTATTTATGCTTGATTGCAGCTTTTACCGGGGACTTTTTCCACTTTGGGGTCGTAATCTACCATGTAACAACTCTACTTAACTGCATTTTCTGATACTTGTTTCGAAATTTGCTACCTTTAATATATTTTCTCAGTATTATGCATTGGGTAAGAAGGTGGTCTACTTTGCGATGGCCTTTATGGTTGTGAGGGTCAAGTTCTACCACGAGATATAGGCAGTTTGGAGTTGAATGTTATTAGATAGACATAATAGTCCTCTAAAACTGCGCAGCCTTGCCAATTATGAGCATACAAATCTGATCAGGAAGGATGCTGTTTTCAATCCTTCTGACATGAGTGAGATAGATTATAGGAACTGCTATATAGTTACTGTATCAGGACTCAGCTGTTGTCTTCATGTTTGACTTTCTATTTTTGTTGAGCTATAGTGCTTATGTTATGGTTTGTACATCCTTTTTCCTCCTTGTGATCATTTGTAAATTTATGCTGGGATTGAACTCAATCACTTAGTAATCTATGATGGTTGACAACAGGACTTTGGAAGTTTATCCGTTAAAAATTAAAATGCATTTTTTGCTTTCTTCTTTTTAGTTGACCATAGTTCACTGTAAAATATCTATGGTGTGGTGCTGAGTCTGCTGAGTGCTGACAATACCTTCCTGGTTGCATTTGTCATTTCAGTTCAATGTTAGAGGTTGTGATAATAAACCAATGCCTGAAAATGCAAGGCACACTGTGTGTTGTCATTTATTCGGGTTGACAATCAGTAACACGATGACCTTGCCTGAATTACTTCACTAGGATCTGCTTGAGGTTCGTGCCTCTCTGTCCTTGAATTCCATGGAGAGAGTCTTTTCCTTGATCAGACTGCTTGGCTCCTTATATTGTAGTGGTCTTTCAGTTGTTTAGAATCATCTATCACCATATTACATTCTTACATAGAGTCTCCTAAAAACCTGATTACCTTATTATTTACTGATGTCGAACATGTTTTTGACAGTCTCTATGGTAATGTTTACAACATTTGAGCACTCGGTGGACCATATATATCGCAATGTTCTTCGAAGAAGAAAGGAAGATTGCTCGAGAGCACAACAACTTGGTGTGACATGTTTAGCTGGCTATGCAGCTGGGGCTGTCGGGACCATTCTCTCCAACCCTGCTGACAACATTGTTGCAAGTCTTTACAACAAAAAGGCAGAAACTGTGCTGCAGGTAGTTCCCTTATGCAAGCTCATCTTTGGTTCAATCAAGTTATCTATACTCCAAGTACTTGCATACTTGCATTAGATTGATTTTTTTTTTTTTTGTCTTTCAGGCTGTGAAGGACATTGGGCTTGTCAATTTGTTTACTAGAAGTCTTCCAATTCGAATGACCCTTGTCGGCCCCGTTGTAACCATGCAATGGTTTTTCTACGACACCATTAAGGTTCTAAGTGGACTGTAAGTACACCTCTCTTAACTATTTACCTTTGTGACAAATTCCAAAGACGAATGCTTTAAAAGGTTACCTGCACAGTCAAAGTTTACCCGAGCTTGTGCATGTTTGTCTCACTCACTCAAGAAACACGAAAGTGGAGTATACTGTTTGATGAAGAAAATATGGTGTGTCCAAAAACATGGAATAGATTGAACTTATATACACATGGAGGGACTTTCCAAATACTAAACAATTGAGACCTTCGAGTTGCAGACCATCAATAGCTACTAGCAAAATCTTTTGAACTGCACACCGTCAATGGCTGCCACGAATGAAGGGCCCTACCGGTTGCCTCCTAAGACCCTACTGTGTCCCAAGTTCATTCACCAAACTATACGAATTTCAACAAATAGATCAGCTGTTCTGTTTGTATGAATGTAATGGCTCCGGTCCTTCGGGAAAATATGGTGCCATTGGGAAACAGAAATAACCCTACTGTAGAGGTTAATAGTTGGCTTATGGTCTTTTGTCTTATTTTCTGCTAGTGGAAGTAATTTCCGTTATCTCTGTGAATGGAAGTAAATTCCGTTATCTTCTTTCCCCCCTAGTACATAGTCTAGTCTAGTTTTTACTGTCCCTTTGATTTTACTTCTATTGTCCTAAATCGAATTATGCTCGAAACTATTTCAGGCCTACCAGTGGAGGACTTAGGAGGAATCTGGAAGAAGTTATCGTTTACGAATAAAGGCAAGTGATTGAAGCTTTTTTAGAGCACAAATAGAAGAAGTTGATGGTGTAAGCGACACAGTAAGATCTTAGTAGTTTGAGAGATTCTCTGGATCACTACAGTCTGTTTGATGTTCTGCAATTCATATGGTGTTTATGAGGTCTATCTCCGTTGTTTCATCCATCCGCGAAGTTCACCACACACTGTCATCTGCGTGAATTTGCAGTCCAGCTTTATAGATATACTGGGAATTTAGTTTAGGGGCAATGTATAGCAAACACATCAGTGTTCTGTAGTTAAGGGAGTTTGTAAACAGCATATTTTTCATGGAAAACACAGCAGTGTTCCGTAGTTTTGGTGAAAGACTTCCGAAGTTTTTTTGTTGTACATGAACTACATAATTCATGCACCGACGACGTTTTCTTGTTCTGGCTTTAATTGGATCTTCTGGTAGTGGAGAAATTGGTTCTTCAAAGATTAATTGAAGTGTGTATAAGCTGGTTCAGACACTCTACCTTATTACAAAATGTTGCTTTCTTCTTGGTATGTGTGTTTTAGGGCAAAAAAATCATGGAAAATAGATTTCTCAGGGGCACAGGCATCCAGGTAATTCAGTCTTGTGGTTCTTTATTATCTGCATATGGGAACAAGGATGGAATTGGTGCGCAGGGGTCCCAGCAAATACTTTCAATCTGACAGAGCCAAACAGCTACTGAAAGGTATAAACGAGTTTAAGAACACAAATTATTCGTGTACATTTTGATACAAATGTGTGTGGAACGCACGTGTGTTCACATGATTATGGAGATTTCCACATGTATCCGACGATTACAGATACATCTGTGTCCGGATGTCACAAATAATTTGTGTTCTTAGACTTTTTTCAAAAGGTATTTCCTCTGTCTCTAACTGTTGATTTCTTTCGAGGAGTCGGTACCAACATTCGGACCAAAAAATATCTTATTCTAATTGAGATATTTTGAATGGTGTAAATCAATTAATATTAAATTTTAAAACAAATTGTAACGAATGATAGTTATAGATACTATTAAGGGGTTATGGTTTTAATAAAATATTTTCTCCGGAGATTGAACGAGCAACTTATACTGTATCTATCTTGCTATAACTTATACGATATAGGTAACATGTATAGTACACATGACATCTTCTTTGAAATTCTTCATCTTCGTGATGATCTTTGCGGTCTTTTGATTCTTGTGTACAACGTGACATGCATCAAGCAAGTTCCTCTTTCTTCCAATGTCATCTCAAGTTCTTTAGCTGGAATTACTAACTCTGCTACCATCATCTTTTCCAAGATCACATTCGGATCAAACTTTTTTCATTTGTCTCAAACTCAACATTTGAAGTGCACAAAACCATGACTTTGTTTAGAGAATGCCGATGAATCAAAGCTAAGTGACTCAAAAAAATCTCATTAGCAACTATAGATATATCCGAAAGTTCTACAAGAGAGCAATAGACAGGGTTGTAATAAAGAAAAAAACCCATCTTATTGAAAACTCTCTAAACACGACAATAAGAAGCAAACATCTCATTTCGAAGATAGCATAACACGAATAAATTTGATTTATTTCAATCATTTGAGCATTCGAATCGAAAGATTTTATGCATAGATAGGCTAAAAAGTTATAAAATTTGGAACTCTTATATAAATTAGACCAAAATACACGATAAGTGATTATGTCAATTATTATGTAATGGTCGTAAAAGTTGTTCAAATAATAGATATATGTTGGTCTTTCACCATTAAAAAAAACATACATTTTCATCTTTAGTTGGACTTTTTAGAGAATTAACTTTATTGCCGTCGTGATAATTTTTTGAGAGAAATTTTCCGGCCCCCCTTCTAGTAGAGTGTGAAATTGCAATGTCTTGAAAAAAAAAAAAAAATACATGTCATTTGCTTATGATTTACGAGACTTTGGGGATAAATTTGGGGAGACATGGATTGAAGGCTTTTATATTATAACATTCGATGGATGGTGAGATTTGTCCTTTAAATATTAATCGAGATGTACGTAAATTGATTAAAACATTTTGAATTATCAAATAAAATAGAAGGGTTTTTATATTTTGTGGCTAAATTTTGCAGCCTTAAAACATATTTCACCAATTCCGAAGTACGGGGAAAAAAAAAGATATTTTACATTCCTGCCCCCCCCCCCCCCCCCCCCCCTCTCTCTCTCTCTCTCTCACACCCCTTCAACTTACCACTCAACGCCCAAATAAATCCTTTATGATTTATTTAATTAAATAAAGTAAGGAAGAAATTCCATTTTCAGGATTCGAACATAGATGAATTCGGCTTGTCTGCACTCTGTAGGAAGTAATCCAATATATATATATATATATATATATATATATATATATATATATATATATTTGAACCCTTAAAGATATTTTTAAAAAGCCGCAAACTACAAAAAAGTCAATCCTAATATGAATATCGCACGTTATGATTGGCATATCTTTCTAAGTCAAAATACTTAACTCCAAAGTTAGCTTTTGCTTGTTGAGCCATCGCAAACCTAGAGAATATAATATTGAAAACACGATAAATTGAATGACTGCTTTGTATTTTAGCTCTCGTGTTTTAATTTATATTGAAATTTGGCATGTACGAGTGATCATTAGTTATGAGAGAATCTTTTCGTCCCCTAAAACTTTCGCCTTATGTCAATGATCGAAAATGCATCGAAACGCGGATACAAGCAAATTTTGTTAAACGATTTAAGTGGTTGATCCACTAAAAAAAAGGGGGTAAATTTACCTAACACCCCGTATATTCTATTAGAATCACACTCGGTACTCCTGTATTTTTTGAAATCACAATAACACCCCTTCTGTTAGAAATGTCGTTAACTCACTTGGTGAAGTTACCAAAATACACTCCTCTCTTCTCCTCACTCACTCACCTGGTGAAGATATCAAAATACACTAAAAATATGAGTAAAAAACACATGCCCTACTGCCGTCCAATTTTGGAGGAAAAAAATGACTGATATTGCTCAATCGAATCCCTTTCAGTTGTGCTATTAGGATTTTATTTTCCAAAAAATACTAAAATTCTCCTTTGACTTGAAAAAGTATTTTGGGATTCACTGTGAACTCAGAATTTATAAAATAAGATTTCGTTAGAATTTCATATTTTATCCCAAAAAAACGAATTGTTACAAATAAGTTTATAATTTCTCCTGGATTTACTTGGTTTTTTTTTTAAAAAAAAGGGTTTATTTACTTGAATATTTTTCAAGTTTAAAGCATTCAAAAAAAAGGGTGCTTAAAAAATGCTTCATAATCTTCTAGCAAAAAAAAACTGTAATCCTTTCTTTTTTTTGTTAAATGCTTTAAAATGAAAAATATTCAAGTAAACAACCTGTTTTTTTAAAGAAAATAATTAATTTCAAGAGAAATTTTAAGCTTACTTGAAACAATTCATTTTTTCTGGATAAAATACGAAATTCATTAACTGGATTTATTTTGCAAATTCTAAATTCACAATGAATTTCGAAATAAATTTTCAAGTCAACGGTGAATTTTTAATATTTTTCTGAGAATAAAATCAAAATAGCACTATCAAAAGAAGTTCGAATGAGCAGCGTTAGTTACTTTTTCATCCAAAATTGGGTAGCAGTAGGGTATATGTTGTATACTCATATATATATATTTTTTATATGTATCTTTAGTGTATTTTGGTAACTTCACCAGGTGAGTGAGTGAGGAGAAGAGAGGAAAATATTTTGGTAACTTCACCAAGTGAGTTAACAGAGTTAACGGCAATTTCTAACAGAGGTGGTTATTGTGATTTAATTTCTAAAAGAGGGAGTGTTACTATGATTTCAAAGAATACAGGGTAATGATTTCAAAGAATACAGGGTACCGAGTGTGATTCTAATAAAAGCAAGGGGTGTTAGTGAAATTTACCCAAAAAGTACCCACAAAAAGGAAACGAAGAAATGGGCAATACTATATTTTTGCTTTTCCTTTAACCCCACAAACAAAGGAAAGTTAGGCCTTTTTTACCTAACTTCTTTTAATATTAATATCACTATTTTCTTACTCTTTTTTTTTTTGTTATCATATTTACGTTATCTTTAAAAATTAATTATCCATTTTGACAAAAAAAATTTAAAAATATATATATATGATCAAAAATCTCGAAAAGTTTAATAAAAATGAAAAAGTTTAAAAATCACAAATCACTTTTTTTTTTTTTGGCTTTAGTTTTAAATTCAGTCTATATTTTTATACTTTTATGATTCTTCTAGTCGAGATGAATAAAAAACACAAAAAAATTATAAAAAGATAATAAAATATCAAATAATACCGGTTGTATTTATAAATAATAATTTAGTTTTGTAAAAAGCGAGAGAAGAGAGAGAGAAGAAGAATAAAAAAGAAAAGGGTGAGAAAAATAAAACCAAACCCGTTTAGTGTGATTCGGTCTTTAAATTTCTAATCCGAGCACAATAATTAGATTCAAATTATTTTTTTCAATCAAATCGGACCGAATTGAACTGATTATAGGCTTATGCAAAAGTAAAAAAATAAAAGAATTAAAGTCTAGATGGTCAAAGAAGAAAAATTGTGAAGTAGTCAAATTTGACCTCTCCTTTCTAGAAACTGAGCATTCTAATAAGAATATAAAGTATAATAACACATGTTATATCCATGCCTAGCATATTATTATTATAAAATAAAATATAAAAATAAATTTCATGATTTTGGATATATATTTAAATTAATAAATATCACATAGGCATGATGTATAACTTAATGCGTTAGTAGCATTGCTCATCTAACAATAACTATTTTTCTCGAAAAATTTTTTCTGATTGCATATCATTTGTGAATAAAATACTTTTATATATCAAAATTAGGGACTTGGGGCCGAGTCGTTTTGATGCATAAAAAGTACAAAAATAATACCATTTTTATACATAATATGTTTTACCGTATATTGCACGAGAAAAATAATTATGTGCAATTAAGAAAAATTTAATTTGGGAAATAATATTCACACTCTCTTTTTGTCTATTTGTATTATTTTTGTATTTTTATTATACAAAGTTAATAAAATTTATTTAATAAAAAAAAGTTTCAATAATTTTATATAATAGACAAAAAAAAGTACAAAAAAGTGTGAATATCAAATCCCTTTAATTTATGAATTGTTAAATCAGAATCTATAAAGCCGCGTGAGAGGATACAGCTGATGAAATATATACCACTGTACAGGGGGAGAGAGAGAGAGAGAGAGAGCAGAGACGCAGATGTTTCCGTGCAACACCCCCCCTAATAAAAAGAGGAGTAAACGGAAGAAAGTTGGAAAGGCAGTAACCCAGAAGTGACCTCTTGATGGATAAGATTGAGGTTTCAGACTCGGAATGGAGGTTATATATCCATTATACGTGATCTATTCTCTGTTTTTTTCGCTTCTTTTTTCATTCCACCAAGGTACTCTCTCTCTCTCTCTCTCTCTCTCTCTCTCCCCTTGTTTGTTTGCTATGAATCATTTGTAGAAGTAGCTAGATGTGATGATAAATAAGCCGATCTCATATCTTCTTTTTCCATGTTTTGCCCAGTTTAGCTTGTTTTTGAATAACCCCTTTGGATTGCAAGGAAGGGCAGAAAAGAAAAGAAAGGAGGGTCCTATCACTTTTTTTCGGATAAGTTAAAGAATTGAGAAGTAGTGTGAAAATGAAGCAAAAAGATGGGTTTTTTATTGGTCTATTTTCTTTCTCACCAAATCTCACCATTTGAGAAACCACTACCCTTTGTTTTCTCTCCCTGTCTCACAATGGAAAAGGAGGGTGTCTCCTGGGTTGTTACCTGAGATTTTAGGGCTTAAACAGTGCTCTTTGTTTTGTTTGTAGTTACTACAGAGTAATTGATGAGGAAGCACTGAATGACAGAAGGGCTCTGAACTGTAGAGCGAAAAGGGTGTAGGAATTTGTTGATTGTTTCATGGGCAATACATGCCGTGGACTTTTTGGAGTAAAAAGTTATAAGGGCTACAGTCAGCCTGAAGATCAGTCCATTTCCAAGCCTGACTCTGCTAATTCCGAGTACTCCCCGACCACCTTAAATTCTCAACAGCTCATTGCTCAAGAATTCTCCAAGGACAATAACCCTAAGAAAGACAACAGCAATAGTAATAGCGATCTCCCTCTCAGTAGTCCAACAAAAGGCAACAACACCATGAGACGCGGCATCGATAACCAGTCTTATTATGTCTTGGGTCATAAGACTCCCAACATTCGCGATCTTTACACATTGGGGCGTAAATTAGGTCAAGGACAGTTTGGTACTACTTATTTGTGCACTGAGACTTCCACCGGCATTGAATACGCTTGTAAATCTATTGCCAAGAGAAAGTTGATATCAAAAGAGGATTTGGAGGATGTGAGGAGGGAGATTCAGATCATGCACCATTTGGCAGGTCACAAAAATATTGTCACCATTAAGGGAGCGTATGAGGACTCCTTGTATGTTCATATTGTGATGGAGCTGTGTGGCGGTGGCGAGTTGTTTGACCGGATCATTCAAAGGGGACATTACAGTGAGAGAAATGCTGCCGAATTGACAAGAATTATTGTTGGTGTGGTTGAGGCATGCCATTCACTTGGGGTTATGCATAGAGATCTAAAGCCGGAGAATTTCTTGTTGGTTAACAGGGATGATGATTTCTCTCTCAAAGCCATTGACTTTGGACTTTCTGTTTTCTTCAAGCCAGGTAAATTGGAAGCATTTGACAGACCAAATTACCAATTTTGTTGTGCCTTTTCAAATTAAAAATAGTCCTGTTGTGAGACTAGATTTTCTCTTTTTTATGGCATACTTTAGAGCTTGTTGAATTTGCATGTGAATGCCTGCCAAATGGCTAATAGCTGAGCGTGCATTTTTTAAGAGAATCTGGACACCCTGCTCCATTTTAGGGGAATGTGCTAGCCCTAGATAGTAAAGAAACGATGAAATATGAAACTTTTGTGGTGTTATCACTTGAAATCTTCAGATATCATTGAATGTGAACGACAAACTGAGTATAGTTCTTTTATTCTTAAAAGGATAAAGAAGAAACTCATGGTATTTGCTGCTACTCCAGGTCAGGTTTTCACTGATGTGGTTGGAAGCCCATATTATGTTGCTCCTGAAGTCCTTTTGAAGCACTATGGGCCAGAAGCAGACGTCTGGACAGCAGGTGTCATTCTATATATACTGCTAAGTGGTGTACCACCCTTCTGGGCAGGTTTGTCTGCTTTGTTGCACTAGACCAGTTAAAACAGTATGAATGATGAATTCGTCTCGGCAATGTGCTAATACTTATTCTGTTTGCAACTCAGAAACACAGCAGGGAATATTTGATGCAGTCTTGAAGGGAGACATTGACTTCAATTCGGATCCATGGCCCGTAATATCTGTCTGCGCTAAGGATCTAATTCAGAGGATGTTGTGCTCTCGACCTTCAGAACGGTTAACTGCTCATGAAGTATTGTGTATGTTTACCTTCATTCTTATGACTTCGGTTGTTATTTTAACCCTCTCCAATTTGGATGGATTCTTGGGAGTTGGATAACCTTGCGGTGATCACTTCTCTGTGTGGTTATGAAGTTCATTCCAAAACCTCGGCCATACAATGTGTAACAAAGTCATGATTGCTACTTGCATGAGGCTTTGTGCTAGCGTAATTGCATGAAGGCTTTGTGCTAGCATAATTGCATGAAGGCCTGTGTATGCATTGCGGGGGAGCGTAATATTGACGGTGTTCCCCCTAGGATAATAAAGCAGCAAGGATCAATAATCATCTCTAAATCGATGCTTAGATGGCGTATTACTAAATTATGGATTCATTCTCAGTGAACTCTCTAGTGCATGTTATGAATTACATTGACTGTGATTGTTCAGGGAACATGAGCACCAGAGATAAATATTTACTCTTGAGAGGATCATTTTAATCTGCAACTGTTCTTTTCCTGTTTTATTATTCTCCCGTTTATTTGTGGTTGAAGTAAAGTGTTGATCAGGTTAACTTATTGTTATTAAATTTTCATCACAATATCATAGGTCATCCTTGGATATGTGAAAATGGAGTTGCTCCTGATAGAGCTCTGGATCCTGCTGTGCTTTCTCGTCTGAAACAGTTCTCTGCAATGAACAAGTTAAAGAAGATGGCTTTACGGGTATGTACATGACATGGTAATATAGCTGTACTTTTACCTTCTGAGTGTTGGTGTCAAAAGATGTTTTTTGAGTCTTGTATGATAAGGTGCATACTACCACCGACGTTTTTGGTCATCTTTATGGATCCAGATGATGATGCACTTATTTGCATATGTTCTCCAACACTGTTCTTTATATTTTTGCATGACAAAAGGGGACACTGCATGATGTAGTAACTCCGGATAATTTCTCTCTATTTTTGTATATATTCAAAATTGATATATCTTTATCTGCAGCAGCTTTTTTCTGCCTTTCTTTCTTTATAATTCCGCTTGTGAATATTCCCATATTACCTGAATATGATTTTTTTTTTTCTGCTGGAGTTTTTCTCACACATTCCATCTTGCATTATTCGGGTCGATGAAACGACTTAGCGAGCTCTTAAAAGCTTGATTAAAGCAACTCACTGTTTGGCCACTTCTGTTGAAAGTAATACTTGGTTTTAACACTAATCCTTTAACAGGACTTTGACTTGGACCTTTCTACGTCCAGAAATTAGCTTTGTTTTCTTTGCCATCAGGTGATAGCCGAAAGCCTCTCAGAGGAAGAGATTGCTGGTTTAAGAGAGATGTTTATAGCAATGGATACTGATAACAGTGGTGCTATCACATTTGATGAACTTAAAGCTGGTCTGAGAAAATATGGCTCCACCTTGAAGGACACGGAGATACGCGACCTTATGGATGCGGTAAGAAGATTGTTGCCAACTATGTTTGGAGTGAGCATCTGTTATTGCTTAAGATAATGTCAATTTGAGGTTGAAGTTTTGCTTTTGTACCTAGTTGGTGCCCCCCGGCAACCTTTCATTTAAAGTCCGCTTGCTTATTCAGAAAAAAAGTGCATAGCCTTGAGGTAACCATCTCCGGTTACAAAGATTGGAACTCTTTTTATATTCCTTTGTTTTCTTCACTAAAATCTAAGCTTGTGACAGCTATAGTTTGATGATGTCTAACAAGGAATGTTGGACAGATTGTTTGTGGCCAACTTAATGAACAAATCTGAAATCTTGTGGTAATTTTTCTATAAGTAGCAATGTAGTTTATAACCTTACGTGGTATAGGGCAAGTTATAAAAACTGTCAACTGTGATACCAAAAGTGAAAAACCTCTGGTAGCCTGTTTAGTTCACACCTGAATATGATTGCCCATCCTCCCGATGTCATGCTAAAACCAGGATTGAAAAATATGCTTTACAGTATAAACACCCTATTATAAGAGTCGTAGATTTGCCTTTGGGATTTTTTATATGAGGGTTGTTTTGACCCGTAAACTCAATGTGCATACTTTGTATGTGCGTGTGTTAGACAATTTTCTAAAATATCTCAGCACTCACTTTTTTTTGGCAGGCTGATGTTGATAACAGTGGAACCATTGATTATGGTGAATTCATAGCTGCAACTGTTCACCTGAACAAACTAGAACGAGAGGAACATCTTGTGGCAGCATTTCAGTACTTTGACAAAGATGGAAGCGGTTACATTACAGTTGATGAGCTCCAGCAGGCTTGGGCAGAACATAACATGACTGATGTTTTTCTCGGAGATATCATTCGGGAAGTTGATCAAAATAATGTAAGTCCACTGTTTTGAGTATGGAGTTAGACTTGTCAAGAATTTTTTTTGAGGGAAACCCAGTAGCAACGTGCAGCTGTGAAGAAGTTCAGTGATCACAGAGTGGTGCACATTCTATGTCAGATTTATTATTCTCTTTCTTTGTGCTCAAACTGTACATTGACCCAAAAAACAGTAAGCTGTAAGTTTCAAACATCTCTGACTTTGAGATGGATCCCTTGCAAACAACTTTAATATCTTATATTGCACAGAATGGCACGATCGTACAAATCTAGAGCCCAAGGTTGGAGCAAATTGTTTCTCATCTACGCTGAGTTAATGTACTCTGATGTGTTATTTCAGGATGGAACAATTGATTATCAGGAATTTGTTGCCATGATGCAAAAAGGCAATGCAGGAATCGGAAGACGAACTATGCGAAACAGTTTGAATTTGAGCATGAGGGACGCACCAGGAGCTCGTTAGCTTCTGAATAGAGATGTAAGTTACGTGTATTTTTGAAATCTATGCATTTCAACAATCCCATCCCCGGATGTATTTCGCTAAGCCCAACCGTATATTACCGGCTTTTACACGAGAAATTGGTCAAATGAGTACTAATAGAAATTTTCAGGCTTACAGGCTTGCATCATGATGTACAGTGGTGAAAATGTTGCCACCTTTTCTTTTTTAATATAGATCAGCATGGCCTTTTGCATAAAACTTGCTTCTTTGGTGGCTGCTAAATAGCTAAAATTCAACAGACACTGTAGATCCTCTGGATGGCTGTTGGACTGAAGTTGAACCAATCTAAGTTCTGTCAGTTTGTTCTATTGCTCTTGTGATTGTTCAAGGAGTTGATTGATTATTTCAAAAAACTGCCATCATTTTGTGAAGAGCAATATCTGCACCAACCAAAAGGCTTTTTATACTTTGTTGCTAGGAGTCTATCAATTTCACTATTCGTACGGTATATCACAATGGAAAAATGTGAAGTTTGTTATTTTTTATGGACATCAGTCAGAGACTCAGAATGAAAGATGAGAATAAACTGCATGATGTCAGAACGAAAGATGAGAATAAACTGCTGTGGTGATGTGTACTAAACTACTAAACGCATTTTATGTTGAATGTGAAGTGGAAACTTAAAGAGGAAAATTTGTGACCATTCTGCCCTTGTCTTCAGCAACTAAACCAAAAATTAAAGAGGAACCTTGTTATCAGTAAATAGTCTTATTATTTGGGGAGACCATGTTTTCCACTGTATTATACTTTTGGTTATCAAGTTGTGCGGTTGACTCACAATCTCACATTCTAACAAACCTGCAGGTTGTACAGGCAAGGGGAGAGGAGGTTCAGTAAGCTTCTAGAAACAATTATGGATTCTTCCAACCTGATAGGTTACAAATGTCACGTGGATTTTGGTTTCGGGGGTTTCACGGTTGAGCATTTGCCAGTCTCGCTTTCAAGTAACTGGGAAACTGAAAAAACGAGCGTCTGTATATTTCAGCATGTGGTGATACAGCTATTGTTAACCTGACATTATTTATGGTGGTTCTCTTGATTTGTGGTTATAGTTGGACAATTGTGTACTGATTGGCAGATCTTTTTGCCCATCAGATTATGTGTTGGTGATTCAGGATCTTAATTTATTACCATCTCATCTCTTTTTCCGGTTTGGTGTATTAGTAAAATTTAGAGGCCATTGAAGATCAAAATGATTGGGTTACTGCATATCCAGAAAGGGCTTTCGAGTTTTGTGAGACTATGCATGGAAGTTTGTTTACCCCAGTTGTCTGGAACATGAGGCCAAGTACCAAACAAAAAGTACAGAGAGTAGTAGAGGTAAAGCGTACATTACTCCTGGCAATGATCCACGTATTGTTTCACAAAATGAGGGTCTCGGTACTTAATAAGACTTGACCAAACATCTAACGACACGAGTTGACGATAACCATGCAAAACTTGTATTAAAGTCGGTTTTCTCCCTGCTAACAACAGGTTTTGACAACATTCAGGTGAGCTAAAAATGGCAGTATACGAGGAAAACATTAACTGAAGCATCAACTGAAGCGATGTTGAAGGGAAGTGAGAATAGTAGGGTTTCAAGGTTGTATGTGAGAACAAAACAAACTCAGACATCTATATTTCATTGTTCCCCGCAACATTCTGTGATCCGTGTTCCTGTGGGAATTTAAACAGAGTCCAGGCACACTAAGAATAAGGAACTTTCAGAGTAGAAATTTTGCAGCCATTCAAGGCAGTAAATTGCAAACAATGATGAAGTGCGAGGAGGGAAGATAACAAACGCAGGAAAGGCATCACATAACATGTACATAATCGACGTTTTACCCGCTCCCACTCGCAACATTACTAGAATTCTCATTTTTACACCATTTACTATTTTGTAGTTGAGCATAATCAAACTTGTCGTTGGATACCGGTAGCGTAACACTTCTACTCCCTTGTGTATGAGAGCAAATACTTTTTGCTGCTGGAAGGGCAATTGATTCTGACCAAAGCAGCTGATTCACTTGCTATTGTGACACAGCTGCGGTTTCACTTGCAATTGCGATTTCCTGCAAAAGACACAAAAACCGATGTTATTGTTACAACAACATGCATCTTGTAACCTGATGTATACATAGCATATTCTGTGGATCGCGTACTACCATAAAATTGGACAAACTCAATTACAAATTAATTAATCAACATCCTGTAACCTGATTTACGGACATTCTGTATCCTCTCCACCGTGCTGGGCTCTAAAATGCTATCTACCATCTATGGATAAAAACAGACATCCGTAATTATAATTCTAAAGATTTCCATGTACTTTGCTGTAAAAAATTTCAACGAGGCCTAGAACCTTGGCTGATTCATTTACCGCCAAACTTATACATCAGTGCACCTGGACTCTTTCGGACTCTCTCAAACCAATGCAGCAGAGATCAACCATTAACAAGTTTGTTCAGAATGAATACCATCCAGGTCTGGCCTTTATTCTAGAAGCATGGGACCATCTACCCATCTCATATTAAGGAAGCCTGTTGATGGAAATAGCCATCACACGAAGTTATAACTAGAACCAGCCTGAATGAGCACGCTTCACATATTATTTACTTTTGTCACACATGGGGTTCATATATGTGAGAACTGATAAACTACACAACTCCAATCCATTTTTTCAATTCCCCTCCACTAAGATTTTACAAGCTTGCTTATTACACTCTGTATCATATTCTACACAAATTTTTATGTCCAAAACATATTTCCAACAGTTATGGTACCGGAACACAAGGTAAACGAGGTCAGATGACCAGGGCACCTACTGTGTTAGATCTTCTTCGAAAGCCAAAAAAAAAAGGATGAAGTCGCTCTAAGAAAAGTATAGCATAAATATGGCGTCTACCCATCAAACGGCCCCAAAAGAAGAACCGAACCCGATGTGGTTATTGATAGAGTAGTCTTAACTTCTATAAGATTAAGAGAGATCGCTACTATTTCACATCAGAAACTTAGAACTAGTAACACATTTCCCTACTGACAACATTAAAAGAGAAAACAAGAGCTATGTGAGGCTGTGTGAATGTTTGCATTACTTGCCTTCAAACCCGCCTCAGGTGAAAAGATGCATTTTGATGTAATAGCATGCCCCTGATCCAATAGCCATCCCACCTCACACCAAATTTCATCTCCTCTTTCTTCAAGTGAACTCCACAGTTGCTTTGGAAGCAATACCAGATTGTTTTCATCCCTTACCGACTTCCGTACGTTGTCATCTAGTAGCTCTTGAATAATGTTCTGGTACAAGTGAGAGTTCATAACTTTTCAGACTGGGCAGCAGTACAGCGAGTTATGTTAAGTGCATCAAATTCATGAGCATTTGGATGAAAAACTAGCGATGTGACAACATGAGCATTTTATGCTGCACAAGACAGTAATTCAAAGTCTAGTTGGAGGAAAAACCAGTAAGTACTACTTCAGCATACATATTATGTCGGTGAAGACTTGGTTTGAAGCCTTGGATCTTAGGTTAGAAGAGCAAAAGGCCTGGGGCTAGGGTGAGCTGAGGGAAACAGCGTGAGTGAGTGAATGTGTGTAAGCTCAGTCAAACATGACTGTTCCAGGTGGGGCGAGCCAACCACCTTCCAATGGTGTTGGTCCTGCAGACCGTGAACAGATTCGCCTCTGGCCTTCCAATGTTCCAAGTTCACACAAACCACCTACTTCGAGAACTCTATTCATGTTTAAAGACTCTCTAAATCTCCATAGTGGGTATTCCGAAGGTATGTATTGCAATGTCAAAGAGTATCATCATCTGTATCCTTGGCAAAAATGCAAGTCATAAGCTACTAGGCGAGAAACAATATTTGCAAGGAAGTCATGCAATGAAGGCATGGATAAGCTGATTTACTTCTACAAAAGATCCCATTCCATGGGGTAAACAGTAGTCTCATGCGATGCAAGAGGATCATCAAATGAATGTTCTAGGCCCAAATAAGGCCTTTTCCGAAGATCAGTAAAAGCTTCAAAGATCTACTTTTCAGTAAACAACCTAGCCATAACCACTTACTTCAACCTAGAGTAAGATCTTCATTATCTAGATGAACTTGGAACATACCATTGGGAAGCGATTCAGTAACTAAACCTTCATAAATTCCTTGACAGGCGGTGGAAACTACCAAGTTAGAGTTTTTTTTTTTTATTTCTATGTTGGGACTCTCCCGTGATTTTCTAATGGGGAATGGTTTAGTTCTTAGGAGGATCTTCGATTCCAAAGCCACGCCCCCTTTTGGGAATCAAGTGTTACCTGCAAGGGAGCCTGAACTGGACTTGCGCAACTCGCTTTTCTCACAAAGCGGCCATACATGGCCCTACTTTCTTGGAACTCACCTTCGTACTTGTTCGGAACGGATCCACTACAATTAGGTGGCCAGCCCAATAAGCACCTTTGGGCACAATAGTTTGAGAAATCAACAACACTACCAACTAGACAAAACGCAATATAGCAAAATTAGAAGGATAATGTTCTGATGAAAAACTATACATCTTGGCAAAGGTAAATATGCATGTTCAATGACATTATCTTAAGGAAAGAGCAAAAGAAAGGAAATAAATTTTCTCAAACTCACAGTTCGAGAATTCTGGAAGCAGGCAACAGCATGAAGGCCCTCCCAAACACCAGTAACTTCAGAACTTTTCAAGGCATCCGTTGAAGCAAATGCAGAATCACGGATCGCACATCCACCTAGTTGCTCCCCATTTCTGAATGGCCCATACCACTGCTCGCGGAAGACCTTGATGTTCTTTAACACGAACTTACTCTTCTCAACATGGACAACCTGGATTATTCGCACACGTGACTCCCGATTTCCTGGATCAACCAAGCAATGCTCCAACTCAAATATTTTGTATGTTCCCTGGTCCTTTATCAACCAAACTGCTGCAAAACATCCACTAGATTGATATGCAAATGCAGAGGCAAAGTTATCTACACCTCCTATATTCCTCTCCTCTATGCTGTGCTGAGTTGCAGCATCAGCTTCACATCCAACAGTGGGGAGTAGCTTTATCAACTTATAGAAAAGAGAAAATTCTTGTGGCTGAGCAAGAGTGGGGCACTGAGTCTGCCAATCAAATACCTTGACCTCCCACTCCCTGAAAGCGTTGGGGACTACTTGTTCTGGAAGCTCAATTGGTTCCCCTTCGCTGGAAAAATCTGCCCCATACCCATCCCATTCTCCTGACACCTTTGTCGCGAATTCCAGCCATTCTTCACCAGATAAATTGGGGGAGAATTAACAAAATAGAGATTTTTAGACAAAAGTTGCACGTCAAAAGAAAGCGCACTCATGATAGCAGAATTCAGACACACCCATCCGGCCAATGCGAAGGCAAAAAGACTGTCTTTCATAGCTCATAGGGGAAAGGCCCACGGTTAAGCAGCTAAGAGTTAGGTTAAGGCTTCCTGCTTGGACTCCTTTCCTTGGAGCAGGAACAAGGACCAGGACCTACGTTTAGCATGTTTAACATTCGATAGGATGTTGGAATTGATGTGATATATTGTATTATACCCATTATGGTGTAGAATGTCGTTTTAGAGAACCGTTTCTATGTTAAGTAATTTATTCAGAAGGCAAAGACTACAAGCAACAGAAACACCCCAGAGAAAGTATCAAATTGACTATTAGGATTGGGTGCAGGAAGTTAGCAAAGAAATATGATTTCACTAGACCATGAAAAAAAACACAGGAAAAAAGTGTTCCAGATTTCATACAACAGCACAAGACAATTAAAATGTATAATGCTAGTGAACTGAACGAAATGTTCTTGGCATGGTGGTCAAGGCTTAGGATTTAGGAATTTGATTCCTCCTCAGATCTCAAGTTCGAAATAGTTATCAACTCTTACGGAGAAAAACGAATTTGACGCTCTTTCTTTTGGAAAGAGAGGATTAGCGAAATCCTATTGATGTCAACTTTCTCCATAGAGGCTTCCTTGACTTGTAGTTTAGCTGGTTGTGATTTCATTGCATGTTGTTTTGTCTAGTTCAATAATGCGACTTCTCCTAGCGAGTCTAACGTACATATACTGGGTAGAAGGCTCACTGGTAGTGAACTTTTTTTCACAAAGAAGAAGCATGAATATATCTGGTAAATAAGCATCGACGTTCCAGTAGCCGCAGCACAGATGATGCAAGTGTAATCCAGAATGACTGGGCATAAAGAGTTGGTGGCTTTTTAAGGCCGCCGTCAAATCCCACTGCTCAACCCTAGGCCGTCTTATTTTGAATTTAATTGGCCTTTGCGGGTAGATGATAAGATTTATCCTAGATACTAGTCAAGATGTACACAAATTACCGAACACTCTTAGTTAAAAAAAAAAAAGTGTTCTTGTTCATCGAGAGCCAGAGGTGCCTCTATGCAATACATAAATCTAAGTAAAATATGTATACATAACATGGGTATCGATCAATAAACATGAAATTTAAAAACAATTGTAACTGACAGATACATATTGACAAAAGAACTTACTGGAGGATACGGTGGTAGAAATACTCTTGGGTTCTTCAGCAACATCAACGACATCTGGTGGTGCTGAGGAGGAATTAATAATGGCAGAGGCGGTAGTTATTCGATTATGTTTAGAACTTAACCTAGTATTAAGGTTATCACTATAAGTACAACTATTGTAACAGAGAAGTTGGAATTTTTTATGGTTGTGGGTGGGTTTTCTTTGAAGTTTCACAAACAAAGAGGGAAAACTCAGGGGATGATGAATGAGGATTCTGTTGTGGGGGACTAGGATCAAATTATTGATACTGTTACTGTTTGCAGGCAACAGCAGCGCCATTATTGGTCTACTATAGACGTAGGGAGAGAGAGAGAGACGCAGATAGACCCGAGAGAGAGAGAGTCCTGTCAGAGCAATAAAAAGGCTTCTGATAGAATATAAGTACAGCAAGTACAGGTGAAATCGATTTGGATTCGGTCAATCATAAATGACGCTGATAATTTTATAAATTAATTCAAATAATTTTATGAAAAACAGACCCGATATTGTTCATTCGGTAAATTCGATTCGATTGTGTTAATTATAAATGATCGACCCATATTCTGAACCGATGGAACCCTTTCAACTATTTTAGTAATCTTTTCATGCTTGGGTAGAACTACGCTAGCCTCTCATTACTGGGAGCTGCCCAAGAACTAGTGTAATGGCCACAAGAATATTTCTCATATCTAGTTTGCCAAATGGCAACCACTCAATTTTTCTCTCAATAAAAAGGTAATCCGGGACAACTGGCGTAGCGACCTCTTTTGGGCGTGGCCATAAGGATATTTTACTCGTTGTAGAAGTTGGGCGGGGAGTTATTTTTGCGAGATAGTCACTGAAAAAGAAAGAATAGTTACACACAGAGAGTAATATTACGAACACATATATCACATATGTTCTAGATACATCCGGACATAGATGCCGCTGGATGCATGTGAGATCATGTGCATCTAACGATTTTGAACACATCTGTATCTGAATATGTCCAGTGTTTATAGACTTTTTGTTACACAAATAGGCCTGCTATTAAAATTACCTAATCCCCCAAGACTGAAACGCAAACCACAGACCAAACAATGACAAAAACAAGACACCCATGATGCCTATTAAACTCCAAATCAGAAACATACAAATTATGTTGCAAATGCGAGATGATACAAGCCCACAGCCCCACACATAACTGAGGTATAAGATAAACAGAGCATTGACTGCTCTGCTAGTTCTTAGCAAACTTGCCCGTTAGTCAGGGTGTGTTCGGTTGAGTGTTTCTAAAATAACTTTTGAGAAAAAAAAAATTTTGAGATATTGTTTGGTGTTAGTGTTTTATAAAAAAATTGGAAGTTAAATTTTTCGACATTTTCGAGGTGTTCTCTCTCTCTCTCTATAGAGAAATGAATATTGTTTGGGAAAAAAAATAAAAATGTTTGGGAAAAAATTTCCCAAACAAGTTCAAAATTTTTTTCTAAATTTCTTTGAGAAATAGCCAAACGAACACAGCCTGAAATAACGTTGCCCAACAGGTCAACATCTCCCCTAGTATTATACAGTATATCATTAACTGAAAAGGGTGTGAATGGTTTGGGCAACGAAGGTTCTCTCAACAATCAGAGTGGCTAGTCCGTTACGCAACCCAAGATGCTCCATTATCCTCTATTATCCTCATTCATGCCATTCACGATTGAAATTACTCAAAAGTCTCAGCAGATATGCATTCCAAAGGTTTCTCATGGTTCAACTTATACCAATCTTATTCGTGGTTCTAGACACACAGAATTTTGTCTACGAAAGGATTCCCATATTCTATTTCTTCAAGTAAGAGAGATGCAGTTATAAGAAGGTTCGACAGGCGGATGTAGTTAGGTATTACTCCGTTCGTAGAAACCGTTTTACCCTGGGAGGCAAACACCGAATCAAACCTCCAACATCCATGGTGAAACGACGATTTTGTCTTAAGAAAACTGTGTGAAACACATAACTCGGCTCAATTTAATTTTCCTATTTATTTTTCATTCCTGTTCATTAGTATATGCATTGTACATTCGTTTTCAATAATTAATAAAATAAATGTATATTTTTTGAAATTCCCGAGTGTGTACAAATTTGTCAAGGTATTTTTCCCAACAGTCTCACCCAAAAGACAAGATAAAAATTAATGGATTCCTCCACTTTGCACCAGTCTACTTCCTTATCTTAAAGGGTTTTGCTAATTGCTATTAGTGGGCGGTGGATAATATTCTCATAATACCAAATAAACACGAATATTAATATACATTTTACGAATATCACTGCAAATTCACAAGTATCAATACACAATTTACAAATATCGATATATTTTTTATATATTATCTACTACATATTAGATGGTGATTAACATTTTCCTTTTTAAATTTGAGTTCATTTTTAGACTTCCAAATCTGCCAAATAATTATTTCTGGAGTAGCAAACCATATGGCCTCAAAAGATTTACTCACACCTCTTCTAAAGTTTCCACTCTGCCCACCACACAAACAAATCTTTTAGTGTTTTAGGATTAGCCCAACATATACCTCACACTTTGCTCCACCGACAATTTAGCCTATTGGCTTCACACATGAAAATAATAATAAAGAATAAAAAAATTTATGGTTGACTCTGCCACAGCTTTAACTTGTCATTCACATGAAAACGTTGCAAGAAAAGTAAGAAAATAATATTAAAGAATAAAAAAGATGCTTGTGTTGTGAACTTGAGTTCCCAACTTGTTAATTGTCTAATTGAAGGTGTTGGAAATTGGTAAGTTAATTCGCACTCTTACATTGGTGTTGCAAAGAAGTTTGGTGGTCGGAGTGATTGTCTTATCAAGTACTTTTCGACGATTAAATTAGTAATCAGATAAACAGAGTGTAGGTATATGAAATAGAAGAGTGTAATGAGTAAGAGTGTGCAAATGTACGTGGTTCTTTATCCGAAGGTCTTCTTTAATAGGTTGGAGGAAGGGTTGATCTTAGGTGGGCTTATGGCTGCCGATCGTGCCTCATTTATATACATCCATTAATTGCGTGTGCAATCCATGGGATACTGAGCGATCAAGGGCGACATTTCCACGATCATTTGCAAAGTTAGAAGTGCCCTTAGCGGGCTCCTCTGGCCAGTGTTCGACGCTCGATTCCCTTGAACTAGTGCTAAGTGAAGCGTTCCTGAGCAGCTCTTGGTTGATCGGATGAACATCTACCAATCGGGTTAGAACATATCTGGTTGGTCAGTTGTCGATCATTCGGGTGGACATACCACCACCTTGTATGCTGCATAAATTAGTCGGTGACAATAGCTAATGCGATGATGTTATCAAAATTGGGACATTACAAGTTGGTATAAGAGCTTAAGTTTAAAATCTTAGAGAGACCTAGCTTCAGGGGCGGAGCCATCATAGGACAAGTGAGGTCATTTTGAGGCATAAATTATGTTTGATTTGGGCATGTTTTAAAATGACCAGGCCGCATTTTAATAAAAATTGGGTTATTCGATGGATCATGTAGGGACAGCTTCAGTTAGAAAGGTTTGGTTAGATTTATGACTACATAATTGAGTTGATAACCTGTGGTAAATCGCAAAAATACTATTTTGTAGGGAAGGGTATCCCGAATCTCTCATCGATATCTTTGAAGAGTTAAATTATTCACACAAACAATTTAATTTCTCAAAGCATCGCCGTATTGTTCAGGATACTCTTCCCTGAAGATAGTATTGTTGAGCAAATCAAGACAAGTTTTGTTGTAGTTACTGTTTGGTAGTTGTTTGTTGATCATTGTGAGCGTTTTGAAAGGTAATGTTTGTCGGTGGATCGATTCTTACGACTTGTTTTCTTAGTTAAAAGGATGATCCGAATCACTTATCTTATAAAGTCTGCAAAATAGAAATATGTCAAAGATTATC
This sequence comes from Arctostaphylos glauca, assembly GCA_019985065.2. Taxonomy (NCBI): domain Eukaryota; kingdom Viridiplantae; phylum Streptophyta; class Magnoliopsida; order Ericales; family Ericaceae; genus Arctostaphylos; species Arctostaphylos glauca. Next base: position 238,919 of record JAHSPW020000005.1, on the reverse strand, counting down.
TTGGTTAGACATTAATACACATTTGAACAAATAGGTTAATAGACATATTAAGTTCAAATCATGCTTGACATTCGTTTCATGAAAGCCTAATACGATTTATTCATCTACAAGATGTATGCAACGAACGGTTCGAAAGAATCTCTACTATGTTGGCACTCCAGCGAGCGATAATTATCTGTCAGACGATTACCTAAAAGAAAATTGGAGAGAAACCAACCGGGAAAAGACTAAAAAGGAAGAAAAACAAGTGATAGTAAAATTTATTTCTTTGCGAATAAATATCGGACACAACTTCTACTGCCTTATTCTCAGATGCGATTACAACCATTTCTCTCCAACCTTACATCCCTTGAAAAAGTCTACAGTTCTCGAAATTAGACTAAGAAAATTTTTCCGAATTCAAAATCAATGGTCGTGATTCACTTGAATTTGTGCCAGGAGCCGTAGCATTGCTGATCATGTCCCTTTCTATCTCACCTTCATTTGAGGCAGCAAATCCTCAACTGTAGATTGCTGCTGCAACACCAGAACTAAAGCATTGCTCTTCATATCCGAGGATGCAATAATGTCTCCAATGATTCCCAATTCCTCAAAATAGTTATTCCACTCGACGAGTCCCAAAACCAACTGGGAATCCTTATCCACTCTCCTCCCAACCAATATGAAATCGATACTTTCGTCGGGTGACAAAAGTACCTTGAACGTTTCATCTCAGTCTCTCATGCTTACGTCCCTAAACATGACCCGATCGTCGTGGCGACAAACACCATTCAGTTCCACGATCGCCTTCATATCAAGACTGGCTTCAATTAAATCAGTCATGAGGACATCATCTTTGGCTAGCAAGCGAATGACGGTAAGCCTAGTGTCGTGGTACTCGGCCATACAAACCCCGTATGCCAGAGCCTCGTGAGAGCCAGGTCGATCCTCCGATGAAAATCACGCATACGTGGAATTTAGACTCGTATGTTAGAATTTTCTTATCAACAAGGAATCCCACAGAGCAGGGCGATCTATCAATGAGCTTCCTTTTCACTTCTCTCACCGTGAAACTCTCTGATTTTTCAAACGGAACGATTAACAAAGACGTACTCTAAAGCGCGAGTGTACAAATATCACCGTGCATCGAGTCATAAGGCGTGATGGTGGTGTAGTATTGATTTATCACTATCCCCGGATGCTGAAGCTGGTAATGGCGAAAGGTCGATATGATTCGATCAGTTCTGGTGGCATCAGAAGAGACGCGGTTGTGGTGTTGGTGGTTGATAAACACCGGGTGCTTGCGCCCTTCGAGCCTCAGAAGGTCTAATACGAAGAGTCTAAGGGGCTTTCCCTAGTTGGATAACTTGCTTTCAGGAGATTCAAGATGCCGAAAATCGACTCCTCTTCGTGGATATATAGGAGAATTCGAAGCTCGTTGTCTCGCCTGCAGTGTTGCATGGTTCTTCTTCGACAATTGACGTATCTTTTGGAAGGATCATAAAGGTAGCTGATTAAAGGAGTGGCAATGGCGGCGTGAATCACAGCCATGACAGTGAGAATTGAGTAGAGTTCTTCATTGATAAACTGCAAGTTAAAAGATCAAAATAGTAGATTAGGCACACATGAACTATTATCCATGAAATACTAGAGAAAAAATACTATTACACAAATGTTGAAATGATTATGGAAGCTATACTATATATAGCCTACCGCGATTATGAGCTGTTAGTGCTCCTTTCTTTGGGTTGTTACGCTTGGGGTCACATCAACACTTACGTGAGCAAATGAGCATGTTTCTAAAAATGTGTTTGTGGACCTACTCGGCTTCAAGTTCTAAATGAATTATTTTTCACTTCAAGTGCCCATAATCTTTTATTACTTGGACTAAATTATTGCAAGCAAATACTTGCCCGGCTAAGCCTCAACCCGGCCCGAGGGTGATTGGGTTCTAGTTTTGGAAAGTTGTGAAATGATGTCCTTCAATCATCGGAACATTTTAGGGGAATAGGAACATAATCATCGTTTCAATTACAATCTTTCTCAAGTCAAAGGCAAATAAACATTAATTACTAGTAACACCTTCCTCAAATAATTTAATTCAAATAGAATTAAACTAACTTAATTTTTCACAAAGAGCTTTATAATTTCATAATTTACTAATCCAATCAGACCAAATATTAATTGATGAATCAAAAAAATTGTTGTTTCCAAAAAAAGTATCTAAAATGCTATGTTTGCAGCACTAAACTCATTTTAAATGGGGAACAAAGCCTCTAAGACGTGAATTCGGAAAAGCTGTAGTGTAGTTCTCTGTAGGGCGCGTGTAGTGCGGGCAAAATGTTATAATTTAAAAAAAAAGTATCTAAAATGCATGATATCAAAACGGTATAGTTTCGAGGATAAAGCGGGCAAGTACCCCTTATTTGGGATAAAGTCAAACATAGTTCATGATTTATGTAAATTTATTTTGGTGAGCTTTTGCTGCCCATTTAGAGATTAGAACTTGCGGCATGACTGTAACTGTTAAAAGGGAATTGGTAGAGTAGAATCATTCTCAATTTCTTAAATTTATCAATTGATCATTCGGTTACATATATAGGGAAGCACTACAATGTAAAGATAGAAATTAGGTCCTTAAAATAAGGAAACAAATTAAATCCTAATCACAATCCCAATATTTCCTAACTGAAGATAATGCCAATCTCCTTAATGGGATATTTCCAATTGCTATGAATGTGCCGTAATGTCCTCTTGCTGTGATTGTGCCGAGATGTCCTCTAATACTCCCTCTCAAGATGGAGCATGGAGGGACGTAATGCCCAGCTTGTTAGTGAGATGGTGAAAGTGGTCAACGCCCAAGGCCTTAGTGAAGACATCGGCAAGTTGGTCAGGAGAAGGGATGTAAGTAAGGTGAAGGAAACCTTGTTGAACTCGGTCACGGACGAGATGGCAATCAATTTCAATGTGTTTGGACCTTTCATGGAAAACTGGGTTGCGGGCAATATGCATAGCGGCTTGATTGTCACAGTGAAGAGGGATGGGGGATGAAAGGGGAACCATTAAATCAAGAAGTAATTGACGGAGCCATAATAGTTCGCAAGTTGTGGAAGCCATGGCGCGATATTCGGATTCAGCAGAGGAGCGGGAGACAACACTTTGCTTCTTGGTGCGCCAAGAAATGGGGCTGCCACCAAGTTGAACAAAGTAGCCGGTAGTCGAGCGGCGACTCATTGGACAGCTGGCCCAGTCCGAGTCAGTATAAGCTGTGAGATTGAGGGCAGTGTTGGCGGAGAAAAATAATCCATGGGAGACAGTACCTTTCAAGTAACGGAGGATGCGAGTAGCAGCATTCAAATGAGGCAGGCGTGGGGTTTGCATGAACTGAATAAGGAGATTGACAACAAATGTAATGTCGGGCCTGGAAATTGTGAGATATATCAAGCGCCCAATAAGACGACGATATAAACTTGGATCCGAGATGAGCTCACCAGAATCTGCAGTGAGTTTAAGATGTTGTTCCATCGGAGTGGAGGCAGGGCGGCAGCCAGTTTGGCCAGCATCAGTGAGGATGTCCAGAATATATTTGCGCTGATTGATGAAAATTCCTTTGGCAGAGCGAGCCACTTCGATTCCCAGAAAATATTTGAGTTTCCCAAGGTCCTTAAGCTGGAATTTTCGAGACAAGAACTGTTGTAGTTGTTGGATGTAAGCTAAATCATTTCCTGTAACAAGTAAATCATCAACATATACGAGAACAACAAGAATGGTGGAGCCAGCCTGGCGGGTGAAGAGAGAGTGATCAGCTTTGGATTGTAGAAAAGCAGCGGATAGAAGAACGGTGGAGAGTTTAGAATACCAACTGCGGGATGCTTGTTTGAGGCCATAGAGAGATTTTTGCAATTTGCAAACACGGGTCTCCCCCTTGCTGCCATATCCAGGGGGAAGGGACATGTAAACTTCTTCGTGGAGGTCGCCATGTAAAAAGGCATTGTTAACATCCAATTGGTAAAGATACCAATTCCGAGAGGCGGCAATAGCAAGAACACACCGAACAGAAACTAACTTTGCAACAGGTGCAAAAGTTTCATGAAAATCTAAACCTTCGACTTGAGTGTAACCTTTAGCAACCAAGCGCGCTTTATATCGCTCGATAGAGCCATCTGCTTTCAGTTTGGTTTTAAAAATCCATTTACAGCCAATTGGTTTTTTACCAGCGGGAAGAGAAGTTAGAGTCCAAGTGTGATTTGCATCAAGGGCATGGAGTTCTTGAGAAATAGCGTCACGCCAGTGTTGGTGTTTGATGGCGTGACTATAAGAAGATGGATCATGAGAAGCAGATAATTGAGATAGAAAATCAAAATGAGAGGAAGAGAAAAGAGAATAAGAAACATACTCACTGAGGGGGTGGACCGTACCAGAAGACGGTGATGGAGAAGGGGTGGAAGCAGCCGTGGCGATAGGGCCGGGTATAGTGGGGCATATGTAGTCCTGAAGGTGGCGGGGTGGTTGGCGAGTTCGGGACGGTCGAGAAGGTGGAGGTGGTTCTGGGGCCGAGAGTGGAGAAGGTTCTGTAGCCGAGGTAGGGTTGGGTGTAGATAAGGAAGTGGAAGTAATTGTGGGATTTGGAGGTGGAATGGTAGGAGAGGTTGAAGTTGGAGAATGTTCAGATGGTGTGGAGGTCTGGTCGATAGGGCATAGAGGTTCGGCTGGGTAGAGGTCAGTGTGGCTAGGCAATGGGTTGGGGGGTGGCCGAATGTGGTGAAGACTTTGAGCATGGAAGGGAAAAATATCCTAAAAAAAAGTGACATCCCGAGATATGAAAAAAGTATTTGTGTCAAGATTAAAAAGACGATATCCGCTGTGACGAGGAGGATATCCCAAAAACACACAGGGAACACCGCGAGGTTGAAATTTATCTCGACCAATACGGGATGTTTGTGCATAACATAAGCATCCAAATACACGCAAATAGTTGTAATTGGGGAGGCGATGAAAAAGCCGTTCATAAGGCGAAACATTTTTTAATGTTTGAGAAGGGGTTTGGTTAATAAGATAAACTGCTGTGAGAATGCACTCACCCCAAAACTTGAGAGGGAGGTGGGCATGAAAACGTAAACAGCGAGCCACATTTAAAATATGACGATGTTTACGTTCAGCTACACCATTTTGTTGTGGTGTATCAATACAAGTGAGTTCTTGTAAAATGCCATGGTCATGAAAGAGTTTTAAAATTTCATTAGACAAGAATTCAGTACCATTGTCCGAATGGAAGTTTTTAACCTTGGTATTAAAATGGGTTTTGACCATGTTAAGGAAAAATTGGATTTTGGAAAAAGCATTTGACTTATATTTCAACAAATAGACCCACGTAGTGCGTGTGGAATCATCCACTATGGTAAGAAAATATTGAGCCCCACAGGTAGAAGGCGTATGATAGCCACCCCAAATATCAACAAATATGCGAGAAAATGGAATATTACTTTTATTAAGAACAGAAAAGGGAGTCTAGTGTGTTTGCCACGCAAACATGCATCACACGGACAAGTATTATTGGTGGTGGGTCGAACAAGAGATTTGGGTAAATTGGCGGAGGAGGGGTGGCCTAGTCTGAGGTGCCATATATTGGGTTGAGCAACAGGTGTGGCGAGGGCTGTGGAAGATGATGTGCGAAGGTAATATAAGCCATTGCGTGCTTCACCCGCTCCAATCACTGTCTTCGACTTCAGGTCCTGAAAGATGCAAAAATTAGAAAAAAAGAATACAACACACCGGAGATCACGGCATAATTTTGTACAGACAATAAATTAAAACGGAAAGTGGGGACATGGGAGACGCCAAAAAGAGTGATGGATGGAGTAACTTTTATATGGCCGGTATGAGAGACAGGATGGGTGGAACCCGAAGCAGACCGAACTGGTAAAATTTTATCCGTGACTGTATATGAATTAAAAAGAGATAAATGAGGCGTCATGTGAGAAGTAGCCCCACTATCAATAATCCAATCATGTGAGATAAAGCCTGTATTACCAGAAAAGAGAGCAGATGGATTATCGAAAAAATCACGCGTTTGGGATGCTTCAGGTAAACTCAAGAGAGGAGTTGAATTCATGACTGGTGCGTCTCCGGCATAGTTGGACTGGTTGGAGCGACGATTGAAGAACCAATCCGGGTACCCAATGATCTTAAAACACCCCGACTTATAATGGCCCGAAACTTTGCAATGCTCACAGAAAGCATTTGGATCTTTGAGTGTGCCGGACTGATGGTTGCGGGTGTTTTGTGGCTGTCGTGACTGATGGTTGCGAGTTGCATTCTGTGGTTGTCGGGGCTGTGAACCGGCATAAGGACGAGACATATGTGGATAGCGTTGCTGCCCATTGGAAGGTTGTGGATATTGATATTTTTGGCTAAACATGGCTGAGTCTTCTTGAATGGTTTGGACAGTGGTGGGAGTGACTTTGGTTTTCTCTTCAGAGATCAAGAGGCCATATACTTTTCCAATATCGGGAAGTGGATCTGTGGCAAGGATTTGAGAGCGAAGGACAAAGTAGGGTTCATTGAGGCCCATCAAGAGTTGATAGACCCGTTCATTAGACATCCGCCTTTGCAATACGGAAGCGGTATTGCATGTACAATGGGTGCAGGTGCAAATCGGAAGGGGGTTGATCCCATCAAGTTGGTCCCAAAGGGTTTTGAATGAGTTCTAATAATGGGTAATATCAAGGCTGCCTTGTGTAAGATTGGAGCTCTCCCTTTGAATTTTGAAGATGGTAGCATTATTACCTTGAGTGAATCTGGACTCGAGGTCACGCCATAATTCATACGGCGTGCGACAACTGGCTAAGCTTGGAGTGATGGTGTTGCTGATGCTGTTCAACAACCATGAGAGGACCATCGTGGAAACTCGTTTCCATAGAGGTATAATATCTGGATCGGTGGGACAAGGTAAAGTGTTGTCAATGAAGCATTGTTTATTTTTTGCACATAGAGCCATATCGATGGAACGGCTCCAAGACCCATAGTTGGTATGGGTTAGGACGACATCAACAAGAGGAGTGCGAGGGTGGTCAGCGAAATGGAGAAAGTAAGGAGAGGAAAGGTCAGAGATGAGTTTCTGAACCTTTTCTTGAGCCTCTACCATGTCGGTAAAGAGGAGTTTGAGATAAAAACTATCTAAGTTTTCCAGGTTTGTGGTTGGTTTAATTTTGTGGAGAAGATGAAGAAAAAGGATGAGAACACGGCTCTGATACCATGTTAAAAGGGAATTGGTAGAGTAGAATCATTCTCAGTTTCTTAAATTTATCAATTGATCATTCGGTTACATATATAGGGAAGCACTACAATGTAAAGATAGAAACTAGGTCCTTAAAATAAGGAAACAAATTAAATCCTAATCACAATCCCAATATTTCCTAACTGAAGATAATGTCAATCTCCTTAATGGGATATTTCCAATTGCTATGAATGTGCCGTAATGTCCTCTTGCTGTGATTGTGCCGAGATGTCCTCTAATAGTAACATATAGTATATCCCAACTAGGTTTGCACCTATTATTTTACTAAACATATGCCAATGCTTGATGTTTTTAATTTTGTGACTGCACCCGTTTAAGCGGGCTGGCTACGTTTTTGATTCATCAAGTCCAACATAAATTGAAATAGGTTTGAATCAAAATCAAGTCATACGTAGTTCTAATTTTGAATATTTGATATTAGTTTGAATAGTTAAGGTTCACAAAATTTGTAATTGTAACCATAGAAATGGGTTGTCTATATATCTGATTTTGACTCAGAATCAAGTTGAACCGTAGTCCTAATTTTGAATATTTAACGTTCGTGTGAATATTTAAGGTTCATAAAGTTTATGAGCTTACTTATTTAAATGGGTTGCATTTGTATCCGTTTTTAACTCGAAATCAAGTCGAACCCAAGTCCAAGCACTTGGAAGTCTTTGATCGAAAAGCAGTCCTATCTAACCTCTCTATTTACTACCTTTCTTTATTCAAAATACCATCCAAAGTAGCTCATGAAATAGAAAAGATCCAAAGAATGGGAGGTTTGGGATGGGATAAGTAATTCTATGGACTTAGGTATTACGTGTTTGGTTTGTGGGTTTAGATTGGACTAGTAAGGTGAAGGGATTTGGACTGAATAGGTAAGGTGAAGGGACTGTTAGTTCCCTCACTAGGGGTATTAGGATTTCCAAGTTAGACATGGTATTGGAAAGCCAGTCGCTCTTTAGCAGTGCTGATCAGTTGTTCTTAATTTGGCCCTACACTGTTCTTTAGCCGGTTGTTTTTTTTTTTTTTTTAGAATTTTATTCACATGTTTACCTTTGCGAACAAGAAAATATCAAGTTAGTCTCAACTAAATGAGTTATATATATAATGATTTTTATAATTTATTTTGTCTGTCCTAAATTAATAAAAGTTATTCCGAAGTTGAATTTTGTTAGTTTGTTCACTAAATCAACTCCAACTAAAACTTATTCATTTTTTATTTTAATTTATTTCCAATGAGATAAATAGATAAATAAACAAAGAAATTGCTCATTTTCTATTTTGTTGGTCATGGACTTTATGTTTCATTTCTTTTGGAATGACCAAGAAAAAAAAGTAAACAATTAAGGTGAGGGCAAATTTGAAAAATATGTATTTTAAACTTATCTCTTTTTTTTACAAACAAACACCAACCATACACTATTAATTCTATCTCAAGTGTAAACAAACATATAAAACTAGTTTTATAATCCTTTAGTATTACAACTCATTCTAATTCCATCATCTTACGAATTCTAAGCTACGAAGAAATTTAACAAATGGAGCCTTGGAGGCTTGTGATTTGTGATATAACTCACCTTCCTTTTTTTTTTTTTTTTTTTTACAACTGAGGTATTTAGGTCGGTTTGGGACCAAGTTGGAATAAAACATGAAGAAGTACCTGTATAAATGCCGACTAATCATTGGGCCTTGAGCTTATTAACTGGGCAAAAACATAATGATCCCTCCTTGTTGCCAACGAGATTTGACTTCAGAATGGTCAAACACAATTGACTCTTTTTTTTTTGATAGGAAAACACAATTGACTCTTGGTTCATCCATATGGAGGGATATTCTCAAGTTGAAATCTTCTTATCCAATTGACTCTTGGTTCTTTGACAATTTTTTGTATTTAGGTTACAAGAAAAGAGTTCGAGAGAATATTTATCACATACAGAAGTATTTAATTTTTTTATTAAAGAAAAATACTCACGTACGTAAAATATAAAAAAATGTCATAAATTATTTAGATTTTAACAAAAATTAATTTGCACGCATCACGTGTGTTCGACTTCTAATTAATTAATTAAAGAGTTGCGGAATTGCAGGATCTTGAGTGAGTTTGGGATGATGCATGCATGAGCTAGACCATGTGCATGATTCATTGTTGTGGTCCCTAAAGGTTCTATGTATATAATTTAATAATTTGATACTTGTGCTCTCTTTTAATTATTTTTATTTGAGAATGAAGTGTCACCAATAATTATGTTGATATTCTTTATATATAATAAATTATTTATCTCGTATTGTATCATCTAGTACTCGGCATACGTATAGATTCAAGGAGGTTGTACTGTAGTTTTCTGTAGTACGCGTGAACTACATCATTTTGATCTCTATACATTTTGATAACAATTCGCGTGACAAATTAAAATGATGTAGTTTCGAGAGCAAAGTAGGTAAAATTACATCGTTTTACTCATACTACACGCGCACAACAAGAAACTGCACTACAACTCTCTCAAATCCCGTATGAATCATATAGGTTGTAGTGTTATTGGCTTACCTTTGTACCATTTCCGCCACAGTACCAGACTGTTTCAAAATATACCAATTGTTCTAGTACCGAGTTGTATACTTTTTTTAAAATTTTTAATTGATTATTTTTTTGAGTTTTATTACACATAAAATGAAACTAAAATTATTTTTTTATTTGATAATTTATTTTTAAGTTGGGAAATTTTATTTTATATATTAAATAGAATTTTTGATCAAAAAATATTATTTGAGAAATGTATATTATTCATAAATTCGAAAGCCGGAAGATACCACTACGAGAACATAACGTACCAATAATAAAAACGGTGTGCTTGCCGGTACAATATTAATAATTTTAATATATATAGCAATGTTGCTAACATCACGTTGTCTATGTGATATTTATTAATTTGAACAAATATTAAAATTCATGAGACTCGTTTTTATATTTTTTCTTATAATGATATACTAAGAAGGTATTTTGATGTGCAGCTTAACGTGTTAGTAGACTTATTTTATATATATATATATATATATGTATATATATATGGGGAAAAGTTTAAGAGACCAATACTTTTTTAGATAAATATTAGATCAATATATAAACTCTTCATTTCTAATTAAATTTTAATGATCTGAACCGTTCAATGTTTTTAAAACATGTTTTTAAAGGTACCCGCGTGAAATCAACTCAAAATATTAACGAAAAATACTTGATCAAAGCAGTTGTTCAAAATGCTGACAGGAACTGCTTTATGAATTACTGCTTTGATCAAACCCTTTCTGGTAATATTTTGAGCTGATTTCATGCAGGTACCCTTAAAAACATATTTTAAACACATTGAACGGTTCGGATCATTAAAATTTAATCAGGAATAAAAAGTTTAGATATTGATCTAATATTGATCTAAAAAAATGTTAGTCTCTTCATCTTTTCTCACATATCTATATATGTATGTATCACTGTGCACCGACGGAGAACTATGCACCGACGCTTGGTAGATAAACTTGTCAATCACAGATCGATTGTGCCAAAGATATTGGTGGGTCGAACTGATGCATCTATACATGTGTTCAACATATGATTTTTTTATTTTAACAAAATTAAAAAATTAAACTTAAATTCAGATCAATACTAATATCTTTTTCCATGCTTCTCTAGTATTGTGAGATGTATTTTTTTATTTGGAAAAAATTATTTTAGATCACCACCACAAGTGTCTCGAGTCCTCTCTGTACCACACATTTTTGTGAAACTTATATATTTTATTTTAAAATCTACTTCATGTGTGGTGGAAAAAGTGAATAAAAAGTACGAGACAGAAGTGATGGTGTCCTAAAGGAAATTTAGGAGTTGGTTGTGCTTTGTACACATGTATTGCGCACAATAAATCATATTGCACAATAAAATAATATCGTTTTAAAACATAAAATATTACTAAAAATTATTCGGTTAGTGTCCAATTGTTCGATTCGGTATTTTTTGTGTCAAAACAATATCGTTTTAATTTTCAACAACAACCCAAAATCCGTCCTGGAGCACTAAATATTTTTTTTTTCCTTTTGTTATATTAGTCTTGCCTCATTCATGGCCCAACTTAAATAAACAAATCAAAACAAAACCGATCAAAATCGAACCAAATAAATTTGGTTCAATTTTGTTTTTTAATTTCTAAACTGAACATACCAATTGGATCCAGACAAATTTTGTTCAATTTTAGTTTCTAAATCGTTAAATCGAAAATACTGATTTGGTCTGAATTTTTTCTCTTCACTTGACAAATTTGGTTTCTAATTTTGGTTTGAATATTTTCTCCAACTGGACCGATTACACTCTTGCTCGAAAATAAAAAGTACAGTAAAGTAAAAAGAAAAGATCGAAATTTGCAACAAAAGTTTAAGTGAAATACATAAAACTAAACAAGGGAAACTAAAAATCAAGATTTAATAAACGAATTAATCATAATATTCAGTACAAAGCAATCCCACATTTATATCAATACAATCTAATTTACAGGCCCTTTTTATAACCACCCAAAATTACAAAAATAAAAAATAAAAAATAAAAAATAAAATACAAGAACAATATGGCATGCAAAAACTTGAGCAAGCTCCATCTTTGAGATCGATCTTCAGCCTTATTCTTCCACGAATTTATCACATAAATTTGATTATGAGATACACGAATGTCCCCCAGATCGAATCGATTAACCTCTGATTTTGCTTCTTCCATCGTCGAAATTCTGAGCGTAAGCGACTGAATCATACCTGAAAGTTTGAGGAAGACCCACATTCTGATCGGAGCCGACGAGTTTTCTGAACTCCGATCTGACCTTGTAGAAGACATGTCTCCAGCTACCCTTATTGTGGAAACCTAGAGACGCCGTTTCATGTTCGTTCATCTCCAGATCTTTCGCGAATGTGGGTTTTTTGGAGAGGATCCAACCCCACCCCCACTCCCACCATTTTCTAATCGAACTTCCTGCGTTTTCACCCATGGAGGACACCGATTTGGATCTGCGGAGGACCCATGAGGTTGTGGAATTGATTTGATCTGGGGATGGTTGGATTTTGAGAGAGATGGAGGAGAGTCTCCGGCGTAGGTGGAAGCCGGTTGCTTGATCTGTGGAGTTTTGGGATTGAGATACCGGCAATGCTTGTTTTTTTATGGGTGTCGGCATGGAGGAGCTGAAGGTGGTTCGCTTCTGAAAGTTCTGGTAAATGGAGGTCATGAGGGTTTAATTTGTTGTTGAAGGAGAAGAGGGATGGGGAGAGTGAAGCGAAAGTTTTGGCGGTGGGGAGGATTTGGCTAATGTGTTAAATGGGATAGAAGATGGAGAGAAGAGAGAGAGTGGGGGAAGAGAGAGAAAGACAAAAGGGGAGGGAGGTAAGATGTGCTGGTCACAGCTGACATTTACAGCCTGTTTTTATTCGTTTTCTCCTGGAGAAGAGGAGGGAGGAAGAAAAGTTATTCCATACTCTCGGGACATGGAATGGGGAGCCTGCTGTGTAGGCTGTGCGATGTGTCAAAATTACGTTTAAAATATGGATTGGGAGAGTGGTACTGTAGTACCGTATAGTGCACATGTAGTACGGACAAAATAACATAACTTTATATGCGTTGTCCTTAAATCTACATCGTTTTGTCTTATCGCAAAAATTATTATCAAAACGTATGAGATCAAAATGATATAGTTTTAAGAGAAAAATTATGTTATTTTATTCGTACTTTACGCGCACTACAGGAAATTGCACTATAGCCTCCCCAAATTCCTAAAATACCGCCCTCCAACTATTCGAGCAATTCTTTTAGCGTCAAAATAATATCGTTTTAACGCACTGCATGTCCTGTTATGTACAGTGCACACATGACCCTAAGTCATCACGTATTGTCCTAAAATTACTTTTCATTACAAGTCATGTAAACCAGAATTTGGGATCATTTTTTTCTTGATTAATATTATATTCTTGTTAAAATTTTTAAATTGATGATTCCTCAAGATGAAAATAATCTAAATGTACTCATGTGATCAATCGATGGACAAAAAAATTGGGTGAACGACGAGCCGATCTAAACCTAAAGTGCGGATGGTTCCGCTGCATAGTTACTAGAAAGAATTTCTTTTTATCTTTCTTGGAAATGAAAGAGTCTTAGATTTCAATTTGAGTATGAGAATGAATATGACTAGCCCGTCCTAGTCGGAGTAAAAGTTCTTTCGCATGAATGTGACCAAGCATCATCAACCTGAATTTTATCAAAATTGTGAGAATAACTAGCTAAGTCGTGTCTCCAAACGAGAAGGCTAAGCTTTTCGTTTATGTTATATAAGTTGGTTGGGGGACATATCAGCCATAAGAGAACTCCAATGTATAAACGAGAACAATTAATATTGAGTATACGACGATGTCGTCTGTTTTCATTTTGTGAAGGTCCCCCCACAAAAGAAAAAGAAGAAAAGACCGTAAAAACAAGAAAAAAAAGAATACCGTCAAAAGTTGGACAAAATTTAAAAATGATAGACTTTCATTGTTTTTTTTTTTTTTTGTCTTTAGCATTGTTTTATTAAAAAAAATAATTTCAGTCCGTATTTTCATCTTTTTTGGTTTCTCTTGTCGAGATAAATGAGAGAAAATAAAAAGTTTAACAATAAATCATATAAAAATTACAAAATATTAGATAGTATCGATTGGCTTTAATCATGTCCACAAAATGTCAGTACCATGCAGCTGCTTCAAAGCGTGATGCTCCTTTGTCAGGTGACCAAGATATCGGGCAATACCACATATGATAAAAAATAATAATTTTGTACCGATTATTTTTGACAAAAAAATAATTTAGTACAACCGCCATCTAAATATTTATATCAGTCATATATGTGAGATATTATGTAAACAATTAGTGGAGGGAAGACAGCGAAAACAGATAGAGGGGGATAGGGTCCTCAATTTGTACACTTTCAATAAAAAATAAAAAATAACATATATATATATATATATATATATATATATATATATATATATATATATAAGGAAAATGTCCTTTACTTCTTTTCCGTAATATTTTGAGTTGATTTCTCACGGGTACCCTTAAAAACATGTTTTAAACACATTGAACGGTTTGGATCATTAAAATTTAATCAAGAATGACGAGTTTAGATATTGGTCTAATATTAGTCTATAAAAATATTGGTCCATATAGCTTTTCCCATATATATATTGGTGCACCCTTAATTCACACTCTATTTTTTTTTAATTTGTATATCTTATTTAAGAGGAGAATTGAATTCCAATTCATAATTTGTTTCCTTTACAATTTTAAATGATAGAATTAAGTATGAGTAAAAACAAAAAACAAAACTTCAATCTCAAATTTTTAAATATGGATAAAGAGAAAATACTTCAATTTAGAATGAACAATAAACAGTAACTGAAAAAAGTGACAATTTTTTTAATATAGATGATAAACTTAGATATATCGAAAAGTAATTGAAGTAAAATAATCTTATGTTTTCTTGAAATGAAATTCTATTTGGAATCATAATCAATCATTCGATTCCGTCCTATTCGTACTCCTCTTTCATTGTCGTTCATCTTTTCGACATAATATTTTAGGCCACCTCCCATCTAATAAAAAAATCTATAGCTAGTAACAGAGACATATGATTGGAGTAAAATTATCTTATTTCTTTTTTAAATGAAATTTTATTTGAATTGTAATCATTCATTTGATTCTGTCTTATTTTTTGTAACGACATGCTCCCGCTTGGTATAATATTGTCCGTTCTGGTCATTGTGGAGTCTAGAATCTGAAT
Source organism: Arctostaphylos glauca (assembly GCA_019985065.2). NCBI lineage: Eukaryota > Viridiplantae > Streptophyta > Magnoliopsida > Ericales > Ericaceae > Arctostaphylos > Arctostaphylos glauca. The sequence goes on along the minus strand of JAHSPW020000005.1, from coordinate 223,829 downwards.
TAAACTTCTAAAAAACGTATGACGAACCGTTTGGTTGAACCTGCAAACCACTAAACACTAAGTTAGTGCCGACCGGGGTTATATCATTGATGGGCACTCCAACGGTTAAGTTAGCCTCTAGTAAGAGCGAAATTAACTTGAAAATAGTCTTAGCGCGAGCGTGCATGTACTTGAGGTAGGAGTGCCCTTTGAGTATTTATAGTATAGAGGTCCAACTGCCCACCGTGGGCTTTTGTTGAAAATGCAGCGTCGTGGCCCGAGGTCAACCATGGAGGTGCTGCCACGTGTTCCACATCCGTGCGGATCGGGCGGACACGCTTGCACGCCCTCCCAAACAGCGGGAGGCACGTTTCCCACGTGTTGTGGCCAAGCACAGACCGCTAGGCATTTTGACCGAGAGACAAGAGATGCAATGTGGGCCGCTTGACCGAATGACAATGCCGAACGTCATTTAGGACAGTTCAGTCCGTCAGTTGAAGACGAGTTTCCATCTCTTGGACTGAGCTCACCTCTGTCCCAAGAAGGAATGGATTGAAGACAAACTACTGTGTATCCCGACCTACCACAGTCACCAAATTTCACAGACTTCTCAGTATGTCACTTATTCTTATTGCTGCAGGATGAACACGCTTAATTGTAAAGTTCTATTTGATTTGGACGCCCTAATAATGGTTTTACAAAGTCTTGTACAAGGTAGGATCATGATCTATTTTATATAATACAAAACTTATATTCACCAAGTGATGTGAAATTCTTGACTACCTAACCAGACATTCCCGTAGACTCTCTTTCTTCCGGATGTCCAGCCCCACAAGTTGGCTGGGGGCATCACATGCTTAGTCTTCTTTCGTCCTTGTTGATCTTTAAAACTAAAATTTTTGGCCGCCTCTCGTCTGGTAACAGGTAAGAAAGAAATCAATAGCCAGTAATAGAAATATACAGAGATATATGACTGTAAAATCTGTTCGAAATGAAATTTTATTTGAATTATCTCAAATATATTATTAAACTATATATATTAGATTATAGATGCCCTAGGAAAGAAAACTGTAAAAAAAAAAAACATGCATGCAAAGGTTGTACTTCTGCCCAAAAAATATTTATTCCAGGGTGGGAGGAGATTCTAATGATCAGTGGTTCATAATCTGGACTCAAACTGTTCAACTCTGTACTTTATTAAATTTGAGAGACTGGACAGTCTTGTTCATTTTTTTATTTTTTTATTTTTTTTTGGTTCATTTTAATATTTTATATGAATAGATTATAATAAATAAGAACCAACCGTTGCTGGCATACAAAATAAAATTGACGATCCTTTTCTCCAAGTCTTCCGAGTACTCAAGCGAAGAAAAAATAAAACAATAAGAAAAAAAAAAAAGGTCAAAAAAAGAATGCTTAGGGTCATCTTCCACCTTTTTATAGCTTTGGTTCAGAGATTTATTTTTCGTTGTAATCGCTTTGATCCATTCTCTCAATGAAAAATCATAAAATACCCTGAAGAATTCATACCAGTAAATTTTTCGAGGTGCACGTAAGCTGGCTAGACACTCTGACTAGTTATAAAAAATGTAAAATATTTAAGTACTCTTTCCTCTTGACTTTGTCTTATTGTCTTCTTGTATTTAATAATTTGATTTAGTCTTACTCTTATTCATCTTCCATCATGGTATTCCCGGTCATCTCTTCGCCAATAAAACAAAACTCGTAATTAGTAACGTTATCTATATACCATCACGTTAAAAATAACGTTTGTCGATTGGAACATCCGTCATATTAAAATAATCATTTTTCTCGACATCAAACATTTAATTGGTTAAAATTTTCTTCCTCATTAATGTAACTCTAATATTCTGTTTTTTTTTTCTTTCTGAAATTGTAGTGACATGTTAAATAAAACTGAATTAATTTTTCCTGATTGAAAAATGAGGGGGAAAAAAGGCAGAATTTTTGTGTGTTCATTTTTACAATTCGGTCCTGTTTGATTTATAGAACCCATAACAGAGAGAAAAGCGCAGACATGCGAATGGGATTCTTAACAACCCTCAGCATCAATCAAGCTGCAGTTGTTTAGAGAGAGAGAGAGAGAGAGAGAGAGAGAGAGAGAGAGAGAGAGAGATTCAGTGCCGAAAAATTGGGAAAAAGAAGGAAAGATTAAAGCTTTAGTGGATCAATGGAGTATCGAAAGATCAAAGATCAGGTTTTGCTGTAATTATTGCTACTATGTGTATTCTGTTTGATTTTTACTGATCTACAAACCCTAGAAACACCTCCATTATCACCTCAATATCTGAAAACTTATTCGGTTCTCTCTGGGTCCAATTCGGTACTAACTTTTTTCCCCATGAATTGGAAGTAATTAGATTTGATTGATTTTACTAGCATTCTTGTTATGCCATACTTATTGGTTTTTCTTTTTTTTGATGCCTAATATGCTATTGAAGACTGATATTTGTCACAAAAATGAAAAAAGAGAGAACATTTTTGCCGCTTGCCATATTCATTCTACCCTTAATTCTTGCTCCTAACTCTAATGCCTGAGGAGTCTTTTGGCGGATGTTCGTCTGACCCGTACTTGACCCGTAAGCTTCTCCGAATCCCTAAGTAATGGAAAAGCAAGAAGCCGGCAGTGTTGTCCGGCTGGTGTCGGCTGAAAAACATTCCGATGTGTAAGTAAGTTTGTGGACCAGAAGGATAATTTGAAGTTAGAGAGAGAATCATGTACTGTACTTTTTGCTTAAAGTTACCCTTTACACATGGATCATGCTTGGGCTCCAAGCTAGCATGGGTGAAGCACGTTTCCCATGATTTTAGAAATAATCGTTGCTACTTGATGTTATGCATGATGCACCGGATGCCAGGTCTGATGTCACGTGCCTGGGCTGAGCCATATGGAGGCCATGTGGAAATGAGCGTAGCCACTCCGATTGAGTCTTGATTTGGCCTGGTCCACACGGCTCCTGCCCACCATGCGAACCATGTTGGACTTTGGTTCAGCCCATTATGCTCGCTTGGTAACTGGGCCTCGACCAGGATATGGCTCAGATACCGAGCCTGCCCGGCCACTACAATGCCTCTAGAAAAAAATTCTGGACAAGTTCTAGAACGGAGAACACACAAAACTCCATTCTCCATCAAGAATTATGCATTTGTTTTTTTTTTTTTGCCTCTCCCATGACTTTAGCCTCACATTAGGCTTGCACCTCGTATTTGGACTTGATTGTGAAACTTGTAGGATGAAGATGTGGATCGAGTTGGTGATGATGTAGAGAACCGAGGCGGGAAAGCTCTTCCAGGCGGTATGTTTTTCCCAACCTTGACTTAATGGGCTAGACGGCGCAATCCTTTGTCCTCATAATAACCATTGGAATTGCAGTTTCTGTTAGTAATGTGGCTACCTTCGGAGGCATCCCTAGTGAACGATCTAAGTGGAAGCGCAAGTAAGAACTACTTGTAGTTCTATTTGAAATGTATCATGCCTGTTGGCCATAAAAAGAAAAAGAATTAAATAACTACTTTCTCATTGTTATAGGTCAATTGTTACACTTGCGTTGACTATTCTTACAAGTTCACAGGCAATTCTTATTGTCTGGTCCAAGAGAGCTGGAAAGTACGAGTACAGCGTTACGACTGCAAATTTCTCGGTGAGGAAGTACTGCTCTTCACTAAAGATGATTTAAATGACATAAACAGAACAATGGAGTGACAGTTATGCACCATTTTCAAGATGTAAAAATATAGTAAATTGTTAATATGGTGGCTGTTACGGTAATCTTAATGGAATTTAATTTTGACCCTTGGTTTCTTCTTTTCGAATTAGGTAGAGGCTTTGAAATGTGCATTATCATTTGCAGCCTTGTTAAGAATCTGGAGAAACGAAGGTGTTACCGAAGATAACAGGTCACTTGTTTCATCTCTCTCTCCTGATTTGTTGCTTCTTCTGTCCATCTATTTTCAGAAACTTGCTAATCTGTTTTGACCAAAACTTTGATACGTGACTCATACTGTTAGGTTGAATACAACAGTGGATGAAGTTAGTGTCTACCCAATACCTGCGGCACTTTACCTCGTCAAAAATTTGCTTCAAGTAAAAAAAATTTATCTGCTTTTGGTCTCATGTGTAATTTTAGCTTTATTAGTCGTGCTATTGTTTCTGTTTTTTCCCTTAAGGTAAATATCTTTAGTCTTTTTGGTGTCTAAAACATGACTTTATCTGGCAGTATTACATCTTTGCTTACGTCGATGCTCCGGGGTATCAGATTTTGAAAAACCTGAATATTATCAGCACTGGTGTGTTATACCGGATCATTCTTAAGAAGAAGTAAGTCCTTCCATTTACCCTAGGATTTTGGTCTTCATACAAAAGAGAGAGGCTTGAATTTACTTTATTGTTTGTGTCATTTTTTCTACTTTGACATTATTTTTCTGATCACGACTAAGATAAATGAATAGAAGTATAATTTGAGTACTTGCAAAAGTTCAAAATGTCAAAACTTAGAGTTACATGAGAAGAAACGCCTTAATAAACAGGACATTGAGAGTTAGATGTTTTGGTCTAATTGTCATTTTCTTTCAGGTTAAGCGAGATTCAATGGGCTGCTTTCATTCTATTATGTGCAGGATGCACCACAGCACAACTAAATTCTTCGTAAGAGCAATCCTAAGTCCTGACTATCTTATAGATGTGTTCTCCTGTTTTTTTTTTAAATTTGATTTCAGATTTTGTCGAACACATTTACTTAATGAGATGTTGCCTGGATTATGGCCAAGTGATGAAAAAAAACTATGAACTGCTGATGTTACTCTTGTACATAATTCTGCTTCTTTTGTGACTTCGATTATGTATCAGAGTCTTTACTCACGCTACCTGGTTTGAGAAATTGGAAATTTTCACCTTGCTTTTCAGTTTTTGATGGTTTTATCACTTCAATTTTCTTTTTGTTTCTTCAATGGCTTCTTACAAACTAAGGGTTTTGCGCAGTTCTGATCAAGTCCTTCAAACTCCAATTCAAGGTTGGGTGATGGCCATTGTGAGTTGTTGATATTTTGAAGCGTAATCAGCTAAGTTGTAGAGAAAAGCCTGATTCTCGTCATTGGTGAGACATTTCTTGCTGTAACGGGTGGTAATTCCTGTGCAGATCATGGCACTTCTTAGCGGTTTCGCGGGAGTCTATACAGAGGTAAATTCTTTAAGCATTTACACATGCTTAATCATTGTCTGGAGGTGCAGTTCCGTTTAAGGGCAGATTAGTGCTCATGAAGTGCTCAGCCCATAGTATACAAGCAGAATTTGGTGGATCTTGGTTGGTAAACAGTTATCGTAGAACTCCCTGGAGAGGATTTTGATTGATGTTATGCAGAAAATAACGTAGTTGGAAATATCAATTGGTTACCTCAATAGTCATTCTAGTTATGATGCATGCTTCTGGATGGCGCAGGCGATAATTAAAAGGCGTCCTTCGAGGAACATAAATGTGCAGAACTTCTGGTTATATGTCTTTGGAATGGGCTTCAATGCTGTTGCGATATTGATTCAAGATTTTGATGCTGTCATGAACAAGTAAGTTCAGATTGTTCCTAACTTTTAAATATGCTATTTTGAGTTTCACGTCTACGTTTAGTAGGTTAAAGACAGTGTCAATAGCTTAAGCGGATTAAATCTGCATCATTTAGTTCTTTGAGTGTACTTAAGGTGTTGACTTGGAAATTGGGTAGCAGTTTGGTGGTAATTTTTTTTCCTGTTGCGGCAATAAAAAAGATTCGATTCATGGAGAATTGTTTATTAAACCAAACGCATTCTTATCTGAAGTACTTAATTGTACAATTTCAAACTTCCCTCTCTTGGAACTTTTGGAGATGACTATAATCAGAAACTAAATGGTCAGTTGTAATAAGTGAAGCAGGATGGTAGCCGGTAGGTGCTCTCTCTCTCTCTCCCCCCCCCCCCCCCCCCCCCCCCCCCCGGGTTTGCGTTCACAAATTAATGGAGTCAATGTGTTTGGAATGCTTTTGTATCACTGCTCTGTTACTTTACAAGTTTGGTTCTCCTGTTACAGTTCTCAAGGTAAATTTGTCATTTTTGAATATGTTGTATGACCGAAACTTCTCTTACAGGGGGTTCTTTCATGGATACTCATTAATTACAACTCTCATGATTCTTAACCATGCGCTAAGGTACACTTTTCTCCTTTCTGGAGTGATATCATCTTCCAGTTTTCAACTAACCAAACAAAAAATTGGTATCATCTTCCAGTAGCTTATTTTCTTTGTACTAGTTCTGTTAAAGCATTCAACTCAAAACCAATTGGCAATGAGTGTAAGAGGCCGCCCAAGTTCGTTTATTAGTTTTGGAGATTATAATTAATCAAGAAACTTCCGCTGCGTGCGACCCCTAAACCGTACGTGGAGAATTAGACAAAGGATCCATAACGCTTCAGATGAACATCTTAATTAACTTTTTGATCTGTGCAGTGGCATTGCTGTATCAATGGTCATGAAGTATGCTGACAATATTGTGAAGGTGCGACAATGAACATTATTCAGATTGTATCATAGTTTCAATTCATATTTTCAATAAGGTCCGACGTGAAAATGAAAGGAGAAAAACTGGGCTTCCACTTGGCATGCATTATGTGTTTTGTAAGCTGCATTGTATCTCGCAGGTGTATTCTACTTCAGTGGCAATGCTGCTGACTGCAGTTGTTTGTGTGTTTCTTTTTGGGTTTCATCTCTCCGTCCCCTTTTTCCTCGGCTCCATGTAAGTCCTAGCTTTTTTGGTCATTTCGTATTATTACATTTCTTGCAACAAGTTGGATGTTTCATGAATGCATAATGCATAATGCGTAATTGCCATGTTTATATCATGGTCTTGGGAACTAATATATCCTATTATGAAACAGCATCGTCTCCGTATCAATATATTTACACTCCATTGGAAAGGTGCAAAGATAGTGACGATCGGCTTTCTTCCGTCCTGACTGCGATTTCAATGTACAGGCTTAAATTATGCCATATTTGATTTTGTTCTGGTTTTCCAACCGATTCTATTGAGTTTACCTGTTCAAATCTCGGTTTAGGTAAGGTTCATTTTATTTTGGTTTAGTGAAACATCTTTGGCCTTCTGGAGCTTAATTGTTGTAATGTTGACAGCTCAATGGTTACAGTTAACAACTTAAAATGATGTTCTCCAACTGCGAGACCTTTGTGAAATTCTTCATGAAGTACATTTTATTTAATCAAAGTTCTGTTAGAGAGACAGAAACCAACGACAGAGCAAACCAAAATCCTCTCACAAGCATTTGGCGCAAGATAAATCGATAACTGGCAAGCAATAAATAGATTGCACCTATCGGCGCAAGCAAGCGTAGCGAATCACATCGAGTTTTCCCTACCTGCCAGTGCATAGATAGATAGGATTGGAGAAGCACAAAGGGGATGGATGTTTGAGCTATTCAAAGAGTAGGTCTTGAAAACCGAAGTATTGGTCGGAGTACTGGGGGTTCGAATACCTCCATCCGTGAGGTCATAAGTTATCTCTTGCATTAACTATAGATAAAAATGAAGCGAATCGATTTGACAATGGAATGGATAAGTTGTATTATGATATAGACCGAGGTTCTTGTTTTATGATTTTGTTTAAGATTTTGTCTTCCTTTCGTCATCTTCCACTCTCCGTGTAGTGGTCATGTCCCTTGTTGAACTAAGTTTAGTCTGTTTCCCCTCTCTCTCTCTCATGCGAAATTGTGTGTCTGTGTCATGCAAGCTCTCACACAGAAATTGTGCCATATGCTAGATATTGAGTGAGCCTAGATTAAGATGACGTCCCAATGCAATTTTGAGTTCATTGTCTTTTCGAGGGAAAAGAAGAAGAGAGACAGAAAAAACCCCAAGTGATATTTTATGGGCAATGGTTTGTAGTTCATTGCCTTGTCCAAAAAAAACCTTAAGGGCTGTGGGGTTTAACAAAATGGCTTCTCATCTCATACCAACAAAGAGAATGGATCCATAGATTGATCACTTTGGTTTAATGACAAGTGTAAGCCAAAAATTTATTCCGTGAAAATAATCAAAGTGCTTGTAAACTAGTTCAGACATCAATCATAACTAAAAAAAACCCGAAACTTTGTGACATACCATCACTACAATCCTCCGTAAATCAAGTAATATAAATAATCTGCAAATTCCTGTGTAACATGCATTCAATGATTAAAACAACTAGAAAAAGTTTTGCTTCCCCACATAGGAACAATCCCCTGAACAAATAAGTTTCCCCTCCCCCTCTCTCTCTCTCTCTCTCTCAGCTTCATATAATGCGTAAACTGGCCGCAAACTAGCATTCCCAGTGTTGATTCCATACCAAATGAAAATATGCGAATTCAGCAGTTGCAAAAACAACTTCCAGAAGAATCTAAAATCTCATGCTACGCGTTCAGTGCTCAAGATGTGACGTGCCCAAAACTTCATTGTACTTGAAAACACAATCATATAGCCTTCCGCCGAGGAACTGGGCAACCTCTGGGTGCTTCACCTGTATTTAGAAATCACAATGGGGAAAGGAAAACACAAGAAATGGAAGAAAATGAATGAAATCTATTAATAAACAGAGACCCTAAGACGGGAACGTAGTACAACAGATAGAAAGTCATTACCATCCCTATCTTAAGCGAATCACATTTGAATTGAGCATAAAGATTTGTCTCAATTCCACGGCCCTGCCAAAAAGAAACGAAGATTATGGAGTCAATATCGGAAACTTTCAACATATTAAGCAGTAACTAGGCCTTTTAGGAAGTTTGAAACGAAGAATCTCATTTGTCGATATTCCAATTGAAATTCTTGTAGTGGGCCGGGTTGGTGGCATCAGGTTTGAGTTGCGGTCTGGATCAAGCCCAACAGCTCAACTTCCTACGGGCCAAAGCGAATGCCAACATGGCACATGGAACACCGCGCAACCAGCCCAATTTATGGACACACGTCGTGTGAGCCGGGCCGAGGGCCTCGATTTGTATCCACCTGGCATCTAGGTGGCTCGGCTACGGCAAGTGGAATCCGAGTTGGAGCTCGGAACATCATGCATGACGTCAGGGCAAAGACGGTTATTTCTACCGTCATTGGAAAACATGCTTCGCGCATGCTGGCTTAGACCACAAGCCTTGTTCGTGTATAAAGGATAACTTCAGGCAAAAAGTACATTACATTCTCTCTACCCTCTCAACAGTACTTTCCATTGCCCTTTCTGGTTCACCTACTGACTTTAGCACCGCAGTGCTTCCTGGATGACACCGGCTGGTGGGCAATAATCTGTCCTGGCTACCCAGACGACCCGTCAAAGGACTCCACAATTCCAACTTTCAATCAGTCTCTGCATTTATTCCATAGAGTAAGTATATAACTGCCGTATAAACTGTAGAATCGAAGAATTTGTCTCCTCTCAAACATAGGGTTAGGCCCACATAATGTCTTTTTAGTAATCCATATATCACTCAACTATAGAAGAATCGAAGATGCTTGAAGCTAATAGAACTAAAAGTGGATAACTGTAACAATATCTCTGGTCGTTCTATGTTAAGGTAAGCACTAACCATTCCTTCCAAAATGACCAAGTCTGCATCACTTGCCAGGTAGGCAAGTTCTTGTGATATTCTTGTGAGATCAATAACCTGCGATGAGATAGGCAGAAGCGGAGAAACAATCAGAAAACTGCAACATTCTATAGATCTCCCGATCACTGAGAGATGTCATAAAGAACAAATGAACCTTTGAGAGAATCACTTGGCGCAGTTTCCATTTCTTACCGGCAAATCGTTACCGGAATTGGCAATCAAAAGGTTGGAAGCATCAACTCCCTCAAGATACCCTTGTGCATCCTTCAACTGGTAATTTACAACTTAACATGTTTGAGTCAAACAATGGATCTGAAAGTATCAGAAACCGGAAAGAGGAGTTGTTTGCTACCTTGGATATAATCTCAACTAGTTCAGGATACGTTACGTCATTGATGGAAGGCAAGTCATTGGCTGCCAAAACCACCTGGATGATAAAAGCAACATTTTGAAATGGGCCAAAGAGAGAAACCCCGAACAAAAAGTGATCTGACTGTTGTCTACGTGTTCAAGATTTCAACCTAGCAATCCAGGTCTCAAAATGAAAATATTCGAGTAACTAAGCACCACTAATTGAAGATCTTTTATGCATTCAACTGATACAAAAATCATTGATCGCTTGAGAGAGAGAGAGAGAGAGAGAGTCTTCACGTGGCAGAAAAACTTAAATCCCAACAGATTCTCCCAAGCTAAGAAGTAAGAAGCATGGATACTGACACCGGAGATAGTCAGGACACGTGGACATCTCATTTATTCAAAAATTAGGACACGGACATGTTATATAAAATTTCCACATCTCCACCAAGGGATAAAAGACGTAAACAATATCAGTGTTATGAAGATATAAACCAAGAGCACGTAATAAGTATTCCTGAACTAAGCATTCATGGCAAATTCGACTCTGGCTGCATAGTAGAAAACTAAATGGTTCACGGAGCAAACCTGTGTTCCACGCCGTAGCAACTCTCTTGCAAATGGCAATATACCCAATATAATATCTGCACCACAATTGTCGACGAAAATGACAACCTGTCCCCACAAAGCAATGACCTGGTTAGGGCAAGGGAAAAACACAATCCACTCGGGAAAAAGAGAAATCTCACGAAAGTAGCATATGGAGCTTGCCTTTTTCCAGGATTTTTTGCCCCATTGTAATATAAAAGCATCCAAATCATCAATCACCCATGGTCGAGTGACAAGAGACTGACAACTAGCCAAAAAGGACATTCCATCCTTTGAAAACAACTCTGCAAGCTTCAAGAATAGGGGAAAGAGAAAAACAAAAAATCAATGAAATAAAATGCCACGGAAACTGCTTTGCAAAACATAATCTTGCAACATTTTGAGTAACAGGTTCTTCAAAACCAATACGATAAAAAAAACTCATCCTGTTGCTGATTTGATCGAAAAATTAGAAAGATGACATCCCCCGGACACTTGAAACCTGAATTTTTCTCTTTCTTGATCCACGTAAACATCTCAAGTTCGTGGCAAAAGGAAGGGTGCAACTAATAAAGTTAGTCTTCTACCTCTGATAACTCAAAGGTGCTCCTGAATTTCAAAACCAAAGACTTCCAGACAATAGAGAAAGAAAAGAAGGCTCAATAATATAAAGCAAGTTAGAAAATACGATCAAGACTTTCTAAATCAGAGCAAGACCAAGTTCGATGCAAGAGAAAGAGAGATTAAAAAGGATGTGATGTTCCTTGAGGTTTTACAGAATCCATCCTTCAGAAACACTTTGGGAGTGAAGGTATAAGCCAAATTAAAGTATAGAAGATTGACAAAGGGAGAGACCATCAAAATTGAATAGAGTAGCAGACCACATGAAAACGCACAGCAGTGGAAGCACAAGAGTGGGGTGGTTCTCACAAGTCTTGACAAAAATGGCCAATACACTTCAAAAGACGAACTTATAACACATTATATAACTTTAATGTGTCAACCGCCAACTAACTGATTACTGATTGAAAATCTCTGTCATCAATATCGGTGATCAATAATCTATGTCCACTGATATTGACCCCAAAAATGTGCAAATACCAAATTTGGTATATCAAATATAAATATGACATATATAACCTGACAATCTAATCTCAAAAAAGTTGAAGAGGTGTATCTAGGCTTTGATGTAGAATACTTTTTTTCAATACAGATTTTCAACCTTATTCTTTCTACTATTGTAGAAACCCACCTTAGATGGTGGGGAGTTTGCAGAACACGTGAAAGGTCATAATCTGATAGATTTCCAATAACCAGCTACTATGGTGAAGTTATAACACTCAAGCAATATGCCACTTAAAACTGCTTTGAAAATTTCCAAGTGACAGACAGGAGCAAATAAAAATAAAGCAGTATTCACATTTAATATACTTTTCCAGCAAGAATAAGATACCTCTGCAGAACCAAGATCAAAAATGTTCCCTGCAAATATTCCCCTAACCAGATTCTCCACACGCTTGACTTCATCCTCAATAGCATCACTAAGACGAACTACATCCCCAAATAAGGATATTGCCTTCTCATTTTCTTCATGCTGGTGCATTCAATCACCAAAAGAAACCATTCTTAGGAACAGCGAACATGATTTGGACACAGAAAGAAAGAGCAGAATGTTGCTAGACATTTTAACCAGCTACCGTGCATATCTACCAAACCCAACGTCTGGTGACACTGTGTATTCCACTACAATGGATCTGGCAAGCATTTTTCAAGAACTTACCAACGCTCTCCTCAGACCATAGAAAAAAGTCTTCTTGTCATGTCTCCCCAACCTTTAAAACCACTAGGCCGGATTGACAAGAACTTAATGAATGAAATTTTTGCTCATTCTAACTTCCTCGAATGAACTTTAAGCTTACCTTAACTTTCTTGAATATGTCTCTGAACCCCACTTCTCTCAGGACTTGCTCGCGGAGCCTGCAGAGAAGCTAGAACCAAGAACAATATGAATTCAGCCTGCTCATAGTAATATATTCCTCACTATTCAAGTCAAACAGAGCAACATTTGAGTCAAGTCAGTTTTCTAAAAGTTGAAATTTTGGCTTACTATGCAATCAGGTGGCCCGCCATGACTTTCAGGATCTTTTTTGAAATCCTCCAGGATTTCAGTGTACCTTCCGCAGATAAAGCAAAAAACTGTCAGGTGGTTAAAATATGACAAGATCCAAGTCTAGGAAAAACATCCATCCTACATGGTGAGCATATTCAACCTCCTTGAAAAAAATACGCTATAGAAAAAACTGGACAGAAGTTTGTGCATTTACAGTCTGAAGCTTATTAAATTCAATGGCTCATCGAATATAATCTCTCGTCATTAGGCTGTCCAACACCACCAGTGTTTGCCAAGCCAAAGTTTGAGCTCTCTTGCGGTATTCTGTTCAAGGAGGTTAGAACAAGTTTGAAGGAAACACGATTTCGTATCCTACCAAATGATTGGCATTCCTGAGCTAGGCAGTGTATGCCATTTCCATGCCATGTCAACCCAGTCAGCACCCACGACACCAGAAAAATGATCATTGCGCTTATGAACTGAGTCAATGAGAAAGAATCTGAAATGTGCTATTTTTTGCAGGAAAGCCTTAGTTACAAAACCATGTTACAGATCCGGTGAGTCAGCAATGATAGTGTAAAGGAACTATTTTTCTTTGACCAACCGGCTCAAGAGCTTGTGTCACCCAATAAGATTTCCGTATCTGCTAACAGCCTCCCCGTGGTTTCAAAAAATATTGACACCTCGTGGCCACATAAAATTTATAAACGTTCATTAGACTCCTAGTGGTCATATGATGGATGATTTATAAATAAAAACATAAACACGAACGGATCCAAAAATTAAAAAAATAAATAGACAGCTCACTCAACTCTCCACAATGCCCCTTGTGGCTTAAAACAAAAATACTCTTCACGGGTTGTAAAATAATGCCCCTTAACACATTTCTCTTCAATGCTAAGCCAAGGAAGTGACAAACAGACAAAAGGGCAAATCATTTTGGAGATAAGGACAAAGTTGAACTCCTAAGAGAGTGATTAACCAGTTATTGGACGTTCGTGCCGTTCATCTTTTCCAGAAGCCAGTACCGCATTTCACAGATGAATTTACAACAGATCTCATATTTAACAAAGTAAATGTTCCTAGCAGGGGCAGAAATAGAATATCTTCAACATGTTCAAACAAATCATGTATAGCCTTGGTTAGCTAAAGTATAAAAAATTCGGAATGAGAAGTACCATGATAATACTAATTATTATAAAGACAAAAAGGAATAACAGCAGGATAATACTATTTAAAGAATTTTCCAACTTCCAAGGTATCCAATTGCAATTAATGACGGACAAAAGGTTATAAGTGGAAATGGACTTTGTTCACCCTGACATTACCCTCCTCCTCATTGGTTGAGTTGGTCAAGTTCTTATCAAAAAGTGTTTTGCAGAGGTGGGACCTACATCATCTCAATCAATAAGGTAAAGGTAATGTTCACCCATATCTCAACCAATAAGAATAAAGGTAATGTACAAAATTGCACTCCAATTTGGCTAAAAAGATAGTACCTTTGAGCAAATTTTTCAGCTCTAACATGAGCATCAGGAACTGTTTCATCGCTCTCTGCTCGTTCACTACAAGGAAAAATCGATACCGGCCCATGATTTACCCAGAACCAAATCAGAGAAAACACAGTCAAATCATACAACTATCACTGGTAAATGAATACAGAAAAAAACAAAAAAGAATTCCCAAATCCCCAATAGACATCACGAAATGATATTTTATACAGATGTTTTGACATTTTCCAGATTACAACAATTAACCCAGAAAAGAAAGACAAAGGTGATAATAATTCACTCCGAATGGTCGATTTATAATATCCGGGAAAGGAAGTGCCAGTAGCGATGTCGATAAAAGTTCAATCTTTTTTCCCCTAACATGAAAAAAGTAAGAAAAAGGGGAGAAACAAGCAAGCGAGCTTATTTTGGAAAGGGGAAAGAGGAAATGGAATGAAAAACACAAACAAAATTGTTAGAAAGTATGTAGTTTAGAGAGAGAGAGAGGAGAAGTTAATTGTACCGGAAAGAAGGGATGGAATTGAGGAAGAGGTCAATCCAAGAGAGCTCGGTTGGGGTAGGTTTCTTTGGATTGTCGGAGGGGAATCTGTAAGGGATAGTACATGCCCTGTAATTCGACTCGATCGGCGTCGTCAGCAACGGGAATGCCACCAATTCCCCCGAGCTTTCCATTCTCTCTCTCTCTCTCTCTCTAGTCTCAACACTATACAGCAAAAGGGGGAGGGGAATTACTGGAAACTGGAGGAGAATATCTATGAAATCGAAGCAATCACACAAAATGGAGAAAACGGAGTAGTATTTTTTGCGGGCCGGCCCGTTCAGCTGCGGAAGGAGAATATTTAATTAATTATTTTTTTATTCAGTAAACTAAGATTAATTATTTTCCAAATTTTGCACCGCAAAAATAATAAAATTTTACAAAAATCTTATTTTTTTCTCTAGAATAATTTTTTTTTTTACATTGACTAATTGAAAAGTGACATTATCTGCATGAAACTTCTAAATTTTTGCTTTCGATTTGGTAAAAAATATAAAGGAGACAAAGTAATTGATTGGTAAGATATTCGAAAGATTTGAATAGTTAATTTTAGAATAATTGCAATTGATGGTATGAGAAGAAGAATGGACTCAAAACCCTAAATTACCTACTCATTATTTAAAAAAACCTTATAGCTTTTATTTATTTGTTTAGTAATTTTAGCGATCAAATAATTCTGTTTAAAATTTAATTAAAATAAACACAACTTAGCCTTCCGATCCCCATAAATTAATATTGGGACTTGCCAATAGTTGATTTGATTTTTGTAGGAATGTACTTATCGAGATTTAAAATATGAACGATTCTGATCATTGTTGTGAGTTTGGAATGGGCCCAAAAAGGAACCAAACTAAAGAATAGGGCCATTTCGGTCATTGTCGTGGCCGAAGCGGCCATGGACCAATCATTGAGTTTGAATAAATGAGATGAACCGAATTTAAATCCAAGAATAGACGTTTAAAACCTTCTGCCATAAGTAAGAACTCCCTCTCTCTTAGCCTTTTGATACTTTGCTATTCTATCGGGAAAAATCTTAAAGTTACGTCTTTAGTTCAAACAACTGAACAAGTTGTTTGCTTTCAGTCAAATGCCTTTAGTTAAGTTTGTTTGTTTTTTTATCGGTTTGCTCTAAACGCAGTTCAAGTCAATAAAATAAGTGTGGAAGCCTTCTCACTTAATCATTTACTTTTCTACTTAGTGATTAATGTCATGGGGCTAACATTGGATCCGCACTAGGATCTACTGTTTTAGGTAAATATCTTCTACGTTCAATAAAATAAGCGCGAGGGCCTTCCAACTCAAGCATTTACTTTTCTAGTTAGAAACTCACGTCTTGAAACTAACTTGGAATCTGCCCAAGAACATACTGATTTAGTTTAATATCTCATGTGTTCTCCAGTCAGAGGTCATTTTGAAGGAGAAACTAACCATGCGTTTTTCAAAAAAGATCGGAATAGGGCATTGTATTATGCAGTTACATCATTAGCAGCAAAAACATTGAATACATTCCTAACCAGCAATATGCACAAAAGGTAAAACAAAGGAAATCTAACCAAATTCCTTATGCCAATAAGATATTGGTCTCTTTTTCTATTCTGTCTCTACAACAGTGCCTCCCTGAAGAAGAAAATACAAACATGACAAAGCAAGCAATTACTGATGAATCTAAGCACATGGTGGTGGAATTTGGGTGCCAATGTATTTGACTCTAACGTTTCTGCAGGAGGAAGTGGTGGGGGTATGTTGTTTCTTCTTCTCAGGTGGTGATAGGAGATCCAAATGAACATCTTCCAGGTAAATGTTTTGGCATGGAATGCCTTTGCTACACTCAAGTGTCACTGCCACTGCTGAAGATGAAGTCCCCCTTATTTTCCTGAAGTATATGTCACTTAGCTTCACTCTAGATGGTGCCTGCAAAATCACTCATGTTATCAATCTCATCAGCTTCATCATGGCTACAAAGCTAGGATACTCTTAAATTAGTAAATTAGTCACGCATGTATTCAATATCGATACGTGTCCAATACAGAAAATAAGTATTTGCATTTAAATTGAATCATTTTAATTTCAGTGACAGAATACTTTTGAGATATGACAACATGAAAATGACATTTGCTTGAAAAAGTAAAATATAAGGGTCAAAGCACAAATACAATCTATACATATGTTGCAACACACATTAGGCTTGGATAGATTTGCGATGAAACTTTGATAGATTCATGATGTAAACATCACTAGTGAAAAAACCCTCTGTCGATCAGGAGCAGCATCGTGGCATCGTAAATTCAAACTGCAGGTTCGAGATCTCTCTTTTGCAGATTTGCACTAGACACTGTATACAATATAGTTATATGCGCATTACACGTGTACTTTGTGTTTTGCACCTTTTTTAGTAAGTAATGCAAAAGTGCAGGTTCAAGATCTCTCTTTTTTCCATATTCGTATCATGTCAAATTTTTGAGAAAACATTTTTTGACGCACCACCCTTTAGATGAAAACAACTGAGCCAACTTCCATGCCACAGTTTTGCCTGTTGACGTGTTTCCTATTTTGGTTTGATTTACAGTGCATGATCATGAGTGGTTTGAATAGTACCAATTTGTGCTAGTTCAACTTTTTTCTGCTGCTTTTGGAATAAAAAAAACAAGAGAAAGTCTGTGCATCTGATGAACAGATTCGGCCACATGCATCGAACAGTTTGTTCGAATCTGTGCACCAGAATTTGTGTGCTAAAAAAGCAAAGGACTTGAAAAGGAAAGGGTGAAGTACTTACTAGGGAAGCACAAGAAGCAAATGGACAATAAGCCTGATCAATAATGATAGGATTGGTGACATTGTTCATGACAATATTCTCGAAGGTCATGTTGGTGGCTGCACTGTGGCCGGGAGAGTCGGCCCATGTCTTGATCCTGATGCCATTGGTGGTTCCAGTCATGTTGCAGTCTCTCACCACAAGCCCTTTTACATCACCTTCATTTGGATATCTTCCCAAACTTCCCACACTACACATACATGTAAGGAGAAATATGATACTCGAATTCCAGAAACACTTTTGAAATACCAAAGCAGATTCGAGAAATGAAAAGCACAGAACCTATGCATAACAAATTTGAAACCGAACCGAATATTGCGGAATCACATTCCCTTTAAAACATATTCACCGCCTCACTAAGATCAAACAACTAACTCGGTCGATGAAACATCAACCAACTACGGCATGAGACCACCTGACTACCAACTACTGCAAAAAAAACAACAACTACTGCATGTCGAACCTAAGATGGATCTAAGATTTATAGGCACTGAGGTCAAGTGCTTATAACATGTATAACTTTGTGGTGCAATACATACTATTTGTTGGGCAAGACTATTTTATGGGATAAATTTTTCAAAATATCCCAAAAAGATATGCCTATTTTAGGAAGATTTTTCAATTCAATGGTGTCAGTTGACCCCACTTGCCACACTTTAGGTCTGCTGATGTGTTGAACCAAGCTTTGTTTGTCACTCTCACTCAAGAACAAGAAGTTTGAAATATCTTTAGACTACAAAATTCTAGTATATCAAAAAAATGTGAATGAAATGAATATATACACAAATGGAGGGGCTTTCCACATAAACACCCAAAACCTTTGAGCTATGGACTATGACGGTCATGAATGAAATCTTCCGGTTACCTCATAAGATTTTTCGATATCTTAAATTCATTCACCAAACGAATTCCAACAATACATTCGATCCAATACCCAGAAACATAAATGAAGGTAAAACAACTCTATTGAATGGAACGGAATCATTGTTGGAGAAAAACAATGGAAATGCTGCAGCTATGAGAATGTAGAGTGTCTAGCTACCTGATGCCATGGCCAGGTCCACAACTGATGCTTGTGACAGTGACCTCGGAATTTCCTTGTCCGACAGAGATGCAATCATCACCGGTGCCAATAAGTGATCGAGAGAAATAAACACCTGAGCTTCTCTCAATATGGATTCCATCGGTGTTAGGACTGTTTGGTGGTGCAGAAATCTTGATTTGAGTCCCTTTGAAGTGCTTGCATTCCACAAGAGCTATGTGAAAGAACTTGCTATTCACTGATCTTATGCCTTGGACAACTGTTTTGTTCATTGCCACAAACTTCAAATTCTGGAAACATGAAAAATGTTTCACCATTAGTCTTTCTCTTATATGGTTTCTGGTCTCAATTTTCATTGGCTTGTAGTGATACCCTTTTGGCTAATTTTTCACTTGTGGTCATGGAGCCGATATCGGACTCTAAGAAGTAGGGACATGTTTGCGGACCTCACGTATCTGTGTCCAAAATGTGTTTGACACAAACACGACACAATACCTTGTTTTGGCATTCCACGAGACTACGAGAGATATGTGAAAGAACTTGCTATTCAGTGATCTTATGCCTTGGACAACTGTTTTGTTAATTGCAACAAACTTCAAATTCAGAAAAACAAGAAACTGCTTCACCATTAGTTTTTCTCTTATATGGTCTATGGTCCCCATTTTCGTTGGCTTCTAGTGATACCCTTTTGGCTAATTTTTCGCCTGTGGTCATGGAGCCAATATCGGGCTCTAAGAAGCAGGGATACACGTCTAGGGGCCTCACGTATCTGTTTTCAACACGTGTCCAACACAAACACGACATGATATACCTCTGTGTCCAACACGTGTATGACACAAACACGACACGATACCCTCGTTTTTGCATTCCACAAGAGCTATGTGAAAGAACTTGCTATTCACTGATCTTATGCCTTGGACAACTGTTTTGTTCATTGCCGCAAACTTCAAATAGTGAAAACAAGAAAAAATTTCACCATTAGTCTTTCTCCAAATCATAAACCATGGTATGCATAAAAACTTTCTGGGAAAATTTTCCATGAAAATATTAGCTAATATAAACCATTTTTATGAGCAAGTTGAGTTAGAAAAGACCAATGTTATTATGTTGGAAAGGGTGATGAAACATACAGTGGGAAGAAGTTTGCAAGTGGAGTTGATGGTGCACTTGTTGTAAGGCCAGGCTTTGGCACCTTGGCCATCAAAGGTTCCACCTCCAGTCAAGGTTAATCCCTCTACCCATGCAAATTCAACCCAACCTGCACCAGACCCATACCTTGACAAGTCTGTTGTAGCTTTTACATAACCCTGCAAACTCATTTTTCCTCTACTCGGTCAGTAACCGATCGAAGACCAAGACCGTAAACTCAAATGACAGCAACTAGAGAGGTGTGAGGAGGAGTGTAAAACAACGATTCAAAATCTTGCCTTCATTCGGACGATTAGAGAAGAGACATTGTCACAGGGGCCTGTGAATTTAATAGGGCCAATCATGTATCTTCCTTTCGGTATCAGTAGAGTTACCGCGCCCGTGAACCCACATGCCTCCTTCCATGCTGCCATGAAGGCCTGAAACCAAAGTACCCATTGTGCATTATTCTTAAGGATTTTAGGTTCAGAAATGCTATTGGTTTCATAACTCAGAAACAACCAAAATGGCATGATAGCAATACAAGAAGTTTTCTTCCTCTAACTTCTTCAACTGCAACCACATTGTGCCTTGTTTGGGTCGGATTTGGGTTTTTGAGCATGCAATGTGTAGAAAAAAGGAAAAAACGAATCACTGATCGTCACTAGCTTGAAGGAATTAGCTCTAATTCTGAAGGCGATGATGGAACTCCAGCGGCCGACCAAAGCTAAAGAGGTTCAATATGCTATTGATTGAGTAACTCAGAAACAAGCAAACAGCATAATAGCAAAAACAACAAGATTGTTCCTTGTTTCGGTCCAATTTTACAGAATTCTGATTTGGGTCTTTGAGCATGCAAGGTGTAAGAAAAGAAGAACAAATTAAAACCATTTTCAGTAACTTGAAGGAATAAGCTGTAATCCTGAAGGCGGTGATGGAACTCGAGCAACCGACCAAAGCTAAAGGGTGGTTCAAAAGCTAACGGACATATCCTATTAGGGAATAGAGATGGAGACAAAGTATTACGAGAAATGAAGGAGAAAGAGAGGGATTAACAAACTTTGGTGTCGTCGGTGTGTCCATTGGCTTGGGCACCGAAGCTTTTGACATTGAATATACCAGAGGAGCTGCTGCTGCTGCTTCCATTGTACTGCAAATGTACTAGTCTTCTGATTCCTCCTCCTCCTCCGAGTACTCCCACACCCGATTTCGAACCTGAAACCGCAACTGTTTCGCTTACTCCCGGAAGAGAAGCAAGAACACCATCATCATCAACACAAAAAAGGGTAAGCAAAATCAGCAGTGGGAGTTTGATACCACTGTAAGCAATGCTCATCTCTCTCTGGGTGTGGACTTGTTTCTTCCAAGTAAGTGTTTGTGCAGTTCCAAATTGAGGGAGATGGAGTTGGTGTTTGGTTATACGAAATTAAACTCAAAAAAGGGCGGGCTTTTGGAAATAGTAACCGTCCATAACTACCTTGCCCCCCATCCCCCACTACCATTAAGTAGTTATCAGAATCTTTACATTTCGATTGACAAACAAGGATTGTGTAAGTTATATTTGATGATGCCGAAAACAAGATTATAGCTTTCGCGTTTTTGCGGATATTCTTGCACGCAAGTTTTAGGGTAGTTTCGGCCAAGAACCCTCGAACAATCAAATTAATAATCTATAATCGTATGCAAAGGTATCTAAATCTATACCCATGGGTCTATTTGGACTATGCTAATTATTGACTTATTGTCTGATTGATTTTTGTTTTTATTTGAAATTTTTTTATAATTTTTTGTTTTACGTCAATTTTTTATGGTTGTTGGCTTGCCTCGACAAATCTTTTTAAAATTATAAAATTATTTTCAAAAATTAAAAAAAATTCAGAAAAGACAAAAAATAAGCCAACACAAGTTTTTTTTGGACTTATTTTTCGTCTTTAGTGAATTTATTTTTAGCTTTTTAACATAATTTTATTACTTTTTAGATTCATTTCGTCGAGACAAAACCAATAATCATCCAAAAAAAATTGATGAAAAAATAAAAGCTATAGAAAAATTTGAATAAAGACAACAAATAATTAATATAAATAAGTTAACACAAATAGAGCCTATGTGGCTGTTTTCGCGAGAAGTCCTCTGATCTTGCCAAGTGGTAGAATTTAATTAGTTCCATAATTAATTAACAAACACGTCAAGTGGTAAGACACGATTGAATTGAAAATTAAATTCAAAATATTTATCGTTTCAAATTCAAAAAAAATTAAATTAAATTCAAAAGATTTGTGTATGTGGATAATCATTTGGATAATTCTAACCATACTTGTCTAGCAATAACCTATTCTTTTTATCCCCTAACCATATTTAGAGCATCCGCATCAGGCTCCCCAAACAACCCCTCCTTCCCTAATTTGAGGAGCAAATCCTCTTAACAACTCCCACATCAGGCTCCTTATTCATCCTCCCTATTTTCCAAAATGAATAGTGGCTCCCTAGTTATAGGGTGTCACTATTCACTCCTACCATTTTATTTTTATTTTTTTTTCATTTCTTTCTCCTCTCCTATAACATTTGAATTAAATATAAAAGGGAAAAAAATTTAATAAAATAGGGATACAATAGAGAGTCTGATGAAGGAGACATTACAAAATATGGTTCCCTAAATTAGAAAAGTGAAATTTTTTCTTTAATTTGGAGAAAAAAATGAAGAGATTGATGTGGATGCTCTTATCACTTAAAATTCGAAATGATTTGAACTGGCCAAGAAATTCAGCTTCAAAACTGCATATTTTTGCTAGCAGAGATTTGACTAATGATCAGACTTATCTAGCAAAGCTGTGCATCAAAAAACACTTTTGGCGACTAAAATTAGTGACTAAATTATATTTTTTAGTCGCCAAAAGTAGTGTATATGGCGACTAAAATATTTGGATTCTTCAATTTGCTGTGTTTTTCTTTAATATTGGAAAACCGATTAAAAGCGCATTATTGTGGGTGATAACTACGTACGACTATTGTTTGTCATCCAGTGCTTAAAATTTTATACAGTTAGTTTTATGCTTTTGATATATTTTTTCGCATGGAATCATGAATCACAAAATGATAAAAATGATAAATCCATAACAATAAAATGAAGTTAAATTAGAAAAAAAACAATATATATACTTCAAGTCTTCTAAACTTCTATTTTTTGTTTTTCAACTATGTCCATCCGAGGAAACAAAAGCAATATACATTTTTAAGGTGTTGATTTTAGTATTTTACATAGTTTAATTTAAGTAAAAACAGATATTACTTGGGTAAATTTGAAACCTTGCAAATATGTTTTTTTTTTTAATTATGTTTTCATGTTGTCTTTAAATAAAAGTAAATTAATAAATTTAGACATAAAGAATTATTTTTTGATAGCTTTTTTTTTAAAATGGAATTGGATAACTTATTTTTAATGGGCAAGAAAAATCATATCAACGTCTACTTTTCAAAAAAATAAAAGCATAAAACCAATTCACTTGTGTGTCAGATATTAAGCGACCGAGTGTCGGACAATGAAGTGTTGAGTTAAGCCAGTTTGGGCTAATTTATAAAAATAAATTTAATCAGAGGTATTAGAATTTCTTGATTACCTATTTATCCCTTGTTTATTTTGTTTGTGATTTTAGGAGAAAAATCCTACTATAAAGTAGAGGAGGAATAGATGAAAATCAGTGGTGACTGTTAAATATAAGTTTAATCACATCTCGATTAATTTTAAAAAATAATTTATATTCAGAATATTATACCGATAAGAGGCTTATATAATTTTCCAGAATCTGTTAGTAGCAACATAAAAATGCAATTAAAAATAAAAAACAGATATAATTACACACGATAACGAAAAAGACTTTTTACGTACTGTCGTAAAAGGTCACGAGGCAACAGAAGAGGCCTGTAGATAAGTCAGAATGGTGGGTCGTTTCTATTATTTGGCGATACAATAGAGGATTTAGTAGAAAATACTGGGTTGAATCGAAATATGAGTACTTGACAAGGGTTGAAGTAGTGCCGACCCCGATATTTGGATTGTCCAAGTCCGATCTCAATTGCCCACTTAGTATTAATAATAAATTTTTCGATAAATTTCAATTTTTTCTATATTTATTATAAAAAAAATTGTTACCCTCCGCCGGAGGCCTAGTTGCTCGAGCCCGAGGGCTTGCGGGGCTTACCCTAAGGCTGCCCCTGGCTGGAAGCCCAACCGAGCACACTGACCTTAGCACAAGACCAGGTACAAAGTTGGGTCAGTTATTTAACCCGGACAAAGAACCGAACTAATAGCGATGAAGTTGATAAATGAAATGTGTGGTTGTGTTATTTAGTCCTTTTCTCCGGATAAGACCACTTTCTTTGAAAAATTCATCCCAATTTTTTTTTTTTTTTTCCCTTTGAAAGCAAAAAATCTAAGGTCTCAGAAGTTAAAAAACAAAATAGTTCTTTGAATAAATTATGTAGTTCAAATATACATTGCATTCACATACTCGAGTTTATCTGGACCTCACAAACTAATTTGTGTACAATCTTCTTAGTCTCAACTATAACAATATTGTAAATAAAAAATGCACTTTTCCAGGTCTTGGGGTGTTTGGAAGTGGTTTATTTTTTTATTTTTTGAATTATAGATCGTGAGTTGTAAATTTTTTATTATATGAGAGTCAATAAAAATATTTGACTAATAATGCGAATAATAAATTTTATAGAAAGGTAATGTAGAAATTTGTATATAGAATCTAAAATACTCATCCGGAGTTGATTTTAGAATTATGCATTATCTAGTTCAATTTTCTAAATGTATTTGGTATAATTTAATTTAAGGCCTCATTTGGCCTGATTAGATTATTGAATGATTGAATTATTAAGTCTTTTGTAGAAATGGTTGATGGTAGTCTATTTAGATTAAATAATTAATGCATTCTCCAGTTCAATTTTCTGAATATATTTTGATATGATTTAATATTAAGGCCTCATTTGATTTGACAAGATTATTGAATTATTAAGTAGAAATGGTTTATGTTGGAATTTTTCCTTGAAAATTAAGATGAATAAAATTCAATAGCCATGGCTGTTACATGTCATTTAGTATGGGAAATTGAATTGCCGAATTCAATAGCCATGAAGGTGCATTGAACCATGGCAGCCCTTGGATCTCTATATAAAGGGTACAAGCACTCCTTTACAGGGGAACGTTTTTGAGAGAGAGAGAGAGACGGACGAAGTTTAGTTCGCCAAAGCGGTCGACGGAGGTGTTCCGGCGGCTAGCGGTCTAACCGAGCCAACCCTGGGAGGAAACCGCCGACAGATACTACAACACCTACGGTAGGCGGCGAAAGTTTTCTTAAGGTGACTGCGGCTTTACGCAGGACTCGGTTCGTTTGTATCGGTTTAGTAATCTAATTACTGTTATTTATTTTGTTCTTAGATTCAATACGTAATTGTATTTTGTACCCATATTGTTAATAGAAATTGTTCTTTGGAATTATATAATTGCCGAAATATTTTCAAACAATCTTAAGAAAACTCTTCGATCTCTAGTCGGCATACAAATTCCAGAAAACAGTTTCTGTTTCGGACTAACGTTTGAGATGCAAGAACAGGTGATGAGATAATTTTAAAATTTCCGTGAAGGAGTAAAGCTTGGTGATCAAAGTCTGTCTTGTTATGAAAAAAAAAAATGTTTCACCAAATCAGTTTTCGGGTTAATATTTGGTGTTAGGCCTGGTGGATAACTGTTTTATTTAAAGCATTTATAATTTAAATCTCATCGAAACCGTCTGTTCTATAAGTGATTAAAAAAAAAACGTGGGTGATTTAAAGCATTTGAAACGGTTTTATCACTTACAGTATAAATATTCCAAGGCACACTTATCCAAACAATTATCCACTGTCTTGTTTAAAAAAAATAAAAAAAATTAATTTTCCTAGATGGTCAATTTTTGTGTTGGGTCAGTAAAGGAGGTTATCCTTGTATAATTCTTGTTGCTACGCTCTTGATTCTTGAAAAAGTTTAGTTTTGAGAATTGGTTGGAAAAAGGAAACTGCTTTGTGTTAACTAGCTTCAATGTGGGCAATAGAGAGGCTACGGCCTAAGGCAGCCGTGCACGGCCAGCCTTGGAACTTGGATGCGTGGCCTCAGGGTGGTCTCGACACCACTAGGCACGGCTTCTGGATCACAGTCTTCAGTATTAAAGATTGTGTATAAAAAAAAAAAATTGACTAGATAATGATGGGTTAGTGTTTTAAATTCAAGCCTTGGGGGGCGTTATGGACATAACTTGTCATACAGGTTTGCAATGCTAGGGTATTCGGCGAGGGTTACCACAACGGCTGACAAAACAACGTACGCGTTGAAGCCGGCTAGGTGTTAATGGGACCTTTGTGACCCAACCTACCCGACTGGGCCCCACTGTGGATAACTCTGAGATCGGAGATTCTAGCATAGCAAACTAGAGCTTGTCAACGTTGTGAATTCAAACTCACTAAAGTGTGTTAGTTGCCGTTTCTAGTCATGCCTAACTTGTCAATGAGATCTGTTCTCTAAATTAGTGGTTGTTCTCTTTTCTTAAGGACGGAAAATGGCAAGCGAAACAACCAAGACTAATACTGGCAAGGAGAATCAGGGCAACAATAAAGATGCCTCTGGTTCTGGATCAGCTCCTAGTTCAACCCCGACCATCCCAATGTCCCATGTTGAGAGGCCGAGTAAATTTGTTGGGGTGGATTTCAAGAGGTGGCAGCAGAAAATGCTGTTTTATTTGACCACTCTGCAGCTGGCAAAGTGGCTAACCGAGGATGCACCTGTGGTGGCTGAGGATGATCCTGACACTCAGAAAAGGATGGCTCTTGACGGCTGGAAGAGTCAAGATTATTTGTGCAAGAATTACATCCTCAACGCTCTTGATGACTCGCTTTATTCTGTGTATAGCGAGGCCGGATCTGCCAAGGAACTGTGGGAGTCCTTGGATCGGAAATACAAACTCGAGGGAGCTGGGTCCAAGAAATTTGTGGTGGGCCGCTTCCTCGACTACATGATGGTGGACACCAAGGCTGTAGGTGTTCAAATCCAAGAGCTTATGCTCCTGCTCAACGAGATCAGGACAGAAGGGATGGTTCTGAGTGAGTCATTCCAGGTTGCAGCTGTCATCCACAAGCTACCCCCCTCATGGAAAGAGTTCAAGAACTATCTCATGTTCAAGAACAAGGAGATGACTCTGGAGGCTCCTCTCATCAAGCTCCGCATTGAAGAGGAGAATCGGGGTATGGCGAAAAGTGCTAAGGCCTCATATATGGCGAAGGCCAACATGGTGGAGCATGGGCAGTCATCTGGCACAAGGAAGCACCAGGTTGATAGGCGTTCCGACAAACGGCCTGAGAAAGCTGGTGGTAAACAGAAGAATGCCAATCTGGGTCCGAGAGGAGGCATTGTCAAGAGAATTGTTGAAAAGTTCCCGGGGAGGTGCTTCAACTGCAACAAGGTTGGACATCGTTCATCTGAATGTAAGAAGCCTCAGAGACCTCGGACACAGGCTCATTTGACAGAGGCTAGTAGCTTAGACATCAACCTCTCAGCAATGGTGTCTGAAGTCAACATGGTGGGCTCGAATACACAAGAATGGTGGGTCGATACTGGGGCTACTCGCCATATATGTTGCAATAGGCAGCTTTTCACCGATTTTGAGCCGATTACCAATGGAGAGAAGCTGTTTATGGGGAATTCAACGACCTCGGATGTTGCAGGGAAAGGCAAAGTGCTTCTGCAGATGACTTCCGAGAAGGTGGTGACTCTGAACAATGTGCTGTATGTGCCAGATATTCGCAAGAATCTGAT
The DNA here is from genome assembly GCA_019985065.2 of Arctostaphylos glauca. NCBI lineage: Eukaryota > Viridiplantae > Streptophyta > Magnoliopsida > Ericales > Ericaceae > Arctostaphylos > Arctostaphylos glauca. The sequence continues at coordinate 196,298 of JAHSPW020000005.1, read as the reverse complement.
TTCGGGCTCACTGCTCAGCAAACATGGCTTTCGTCTGGTGTTCGAGGCTGATAGGGTCACCTTGTCCAAGGCTGGGATGTATGTAGGGAAAGGCTATCTGAGTGATGGTCTGTTTAAAATGTCTGTAATGACCAAAATTCCCTATGATAATAAAATAAAATCCCCGGTTGCTTATGTGCTTTAGTCTTCCTTACTGTGGCATGGTAGACTAGGACACGTTAATTATGATTCTATGCGTAGATTAATTCACTTGGACCACATTCCAGCATTTCAGTTTGATAGAGCACACAAATGTGAAACGTGTGTGGAAGCTAAAATGACGAGAGCATCGTTCAAATCAATAGACAGAAGCACCGAACCTTTGGGTTTAATCCACACTGACGTGTGTGATCTGAAGTATGTCCAAACATGGGCCGGTAACAAGTATTTTATCACTTTTATCGACGATAGCACCAGATTTTGCTATGTGTATCTGCTTAAGAGCAAAGATGAAGCCCTGGACAAGTTCGTTCAATTCAAAGCTCGGGTTGAGAATCAGCTGGGCAGGACAATCAAAATGGTCAGAAGTGACCGAGGTGGTGAATACGAATCACCGTTTGGTGCTTTCTGTGCTCAACACGGGATTGTCTACCAAACCACAGCACCTTATTCCCCTCAGTCAAACGGCATTGCTGAACGCAAGAACCAGACTTTGAAGGACATGATGAACGCAATGTTGATCAGTTCTAGTTTGCCCGGTTTCGAGGATTACATCCATTCGGATGATTATAGCTATCGCAGCTCTGCGAAATCTTCAGATTCATCAGATGGATGTAAAAACAGCTTTCCTTAATGGCAATCTGGATGAAAAAATCTACATGGAACAACCTGAGGGGTTTTCCGCACCTGGAAAGGAAGGGAAGGTTTGTAAGCTTGTGCGATCTTTGTACGGTCTAAAACAAGCGCCTAAACAATGGCATGAAAAGTTTGACAATGCTATGTTGTCAAGTGGCTTCCGAATCAACGAATGTGACAAATGTGTGTATGTCAAGGACACAGACGAAGGGTACGTCATCTTGTGTCTCTACGTTGATGATATGCTGATTGTTGGCAGTTGTGATAAAGTCATTCAGTCAACTAAGAATTTGCTGAATTCGAAGTTTGACATGAAGGATATGGGTCTGGCTGACGTGATACTTGGAGTCAAGATCACCAGAACATCCAACGGGCTTGCGTTGTCTCAAACACACTATGTTGACAAGATACTTGAGAAGTACAGTCAGTCTGACCCGAATATTGCAAAAACCCCTGTGGATTTAAATCTCCACTTATCCAAGAATGGGGGGGAAGGTGTATCCCAATTGGAGTATTCTCGGATAATTGGAAGCCTAATGTACTTGATGAGTTGTACAAGGCCTGATATAGCCTATGCGGTCAGTAGGCTAAGCAGATACATGAGTAATCCGGGACACGATCACTGGAAAGCGATAGTCAGATTACTACGCTATTTAAGGTATACTCGTGGTCTGGCACTGCACTACACCACATGCCCAGCAGTACTTGAAGGGTTTTGTGACGCAAATTGGATATCAGATATGAAAGACTCGAAATCCACAAGTGGATATGTCTTCATAATCGGTGGTGCAGCTAGCTGTCTCTTGGAAATCTTCCAAACAGACGTGCATTGCACGGTCTACGATGGAATCCGAGTTTATTGCTCTGGATAAAGCGTCTGAAGAAGCCGGATGGCTACGCCAATTTCTGGAAGATATTCCAAGATGGTCGAAACCTGTGCCAGCAATTGTTGTTCATTGTGACAGTCAGTTTGCAATTGGAAGGGCACAAAGTAACATGTATAATGGTAAGTCTAGGCATATTCGGCGTAGACATAATACCATTAGGCAACTGCTCTCTAGTGGAATTGTCGCTATTGACTATGTGAGGTCAAAGGACAACATTGCGGATCCGCTAACCAAAGGGTTAAACCGAGAGCTGGTTGACTAAGCGTCGAAGGGAATGGGATTGAAGCCACTACGCTCATAGTTACCATGGAGGTAGCCAACCTAGTTGACTAGAGATCCCGAGATCTAGGTTCAATGAGACTATCTTTCACGAGTAGCCGAGAACGGTCACTGAGGAGATTCGATCTCCTGTCCATTCCTATGCTGTGCAACAGTGACAGCCTGTAAATGTGAGAAGGTTAAGCGGTGCTTTTAATGACTCCTGTGCGCTGGATTGCCAGGCGGGGTATAGCAGGATACCCTTTATAGGTAGGTCACCTATGTGAGTATGAAGTGGGGCCGCTTCTTTGAGAATCCTGGCGAAATTCTTGAGAAAATACTTGCAGAACCAGGAAGGGGTGTCATGGCCAAAATGAACCCAACAGTGAGAACTGAACTACGTCAGGAGAAGTCCTGTGTGGCGTCTGTTGTCTAGATTTACACCGGCGGTGGAATAGTTCAAAGCAGGACTGCACACTAGTCTGCCAGTAAACCCGATGGGCGTTCACAAGGGAAGGTTCCAGGCCAAAAGCCACCTATCCTATGCAGGGATTATCCGATGTCTCTCTCTCGAGGTCAGCTTTGTACTCTGCGTCAGTTTGCCAGCAATTTCATTCATGGGGGGGATTGTTGGAATTTTTCCTTGAAAATTAAGATGAATAAAATTCAATAGCCATGGCTGTTACATGTCATTTAGTATGGGAAATTGAATTGCCGAATTCAATAGCCATGAAGGTGCATTGAACCATGGCAGCCCTTGGATCTCTATATAAAGGGTACAAGCACTCCTTTACAGGGGAACGTTTTTGAGAGAGAGAGAGAGACGGACGAAGTTTAGTTCGCCAAGGCGGTCGACGGAGGTGTTCCGGCGGCTAGCTGTCTAACCGAGCCAACCCTGGGAGGAAACCGCCGACAGATACTACAACACCTACGGTAGGCGGCGAAAATTTTCTTAAGGTGACTGCGGCTTTACGCAGGACTCGGTTCGTTTGTATCGGTTTAGTAATCTAATTACTGTTATTTATTTTGTTCTTAGATTCAATACGTAATTGTATTTTGTACCCATATTGTTAATAGAAATTGTTCTTTGGAATTATATAATTGCCGAAATATTTTCAAACAGTTTATGATAGTTTAGTATTTAGATTAAATTATTTGTGAAGTGTGTTAGATCAATAATTCATGCATGTTCTTGAAAAAAATTATAATAGGAAAAAAATTCCATCCCTAAAAGAGGAAAAGACAAACACCCACAACTAATTGTAAAAGGGTATTTTTGTCCTTTCACATCTGACCCCAATCATAACCTTACTCGGAGTAGCCTTTCTTTTTATAATTTAATCCAACTGAATGAGATTATTGGCCATTGAAATAAACAATAATTCTACTAGAACCTAACCCCAGATGTATTCTCTATATATAAATGGGTTATCTTTTTTTGGGTGTGAATTTGAAAATGAAGTTCCGTCACATAAACGTTTTCCATTAAAGTTCCCATCACAAAAACAATTTATAGTCACTTTTAATATGCCATAAAATAGTAAAATAATATTATTTATATAACTACTCGTAATTTCTTTTTCACTTTTTTTTTATCTCTATATCTTCGTAGACAGTCAATTTGTACAGGCATAACGTGAATCTCGGCTCCTAGCAAGTCCTAAATTAACTACTCCATAGTAGACATGTAGTACCCACCAGCTTTAGTAGTTTCTCATCAAAAGAGGAGCCAAAACTCTTTCCTGTGGTGACAAAGACCCAATCCAAAAAAGAAAAGAAAATACAAACCCTTGGATTCCTACTTTTCTCTCTCTCTCTCTCTCTCTCTCACACACACACACACACAAACAAATGCAGCAATTCACAATCACTTTAACAGACTCCCTTTTCCTTCGAATAATGATGAGTAGATACAAGAAAAGAAAGCACCCTTGTTCATGGCTTTAACTTCATCTCACACTAATCCCCATCAAAAGGGAAGAATTTGAGACGCAAAGAAAGTAGATCAGTAGAAAAACAAAGGGTCAGCACAAGAAGAAGAAGAAGAAGAAGAAGAAGAAGAAGAAGAAGAAGAAGAAGAGGAGGAGGAGGATCCCAGTACTCCACTTCAAAATCCTACTTAATTTTGTTCAAAAAGATGGGTGCAGTTGAGGCAATAGTCATCATCTACTTGATCATCCTGTTTCAGTTTCCTGCATCCAATTCTTCTGCTCAAAATGGTGAAGAATGGAAGTCTGCTACTGCAACTTACTCCAACCAAACTGATGGTTCCATCCTCACCGGTACTACTCCTTGAATTCACAATATCTCACTTTTTTTTGCTATTGGATTCTATCTCCATGTGAATAGGATCTTTTTGAAAGGATCTAGGACTGTCAGACACTCTCCTACATGATTTTAATTTATTACAGGAATTGTTATCAAAATGTATATAAATTAAAATGATGTAGTTTCGAGTGCAAAACAAATAAAACTATACTATTTTGCTCACACCACAGGTGCACTACAAAAAATGCACTACAGCCGCCCTGAATTCGTAGATATGTAGATCAGGGTTATCAATACCATATCATACCGCTCGGTACCGGACAATATGTATTGTACCAGACAAAAAATGGTACGAACAGGCCCATGTACCATACCGACCAATGTTGAGTGGTTTAGCCAATACCGGGCTCTATCAGTACCGGCTTGTATGACTTTTTTTTTTTTTTTTTTAAACATTCACTTGATGAGTATTTTGATAACTAAAAATATAATTAAACCTCAAACTTATCCTTTGGAGTAAAACTATTTCTTTTTATATTTATTAATTTATATTTTAAGTGTGAAACTTTATTTTATATGTTAAATATAATTTTTTATTAAAAATATTATTTTTGAGAAATGTATATTACTTTTTAGTAATAAATTTAAAGCAGTACGCCGGAACACATCAATACCGATAGGTACTGTACTAGTAACAAAACGTACAATTACTGGTATGAAATTGATAACTTTGACGTAGATGTAGGTTACTACAGCTCAAGGGCAAAAGTGGGAGAAGGAAAAATAAAGGGACATTAAATGCCTCACACACACACGCGCGCGCGTGATGTTTAAAATTTCTCAAGCTTTATCTTGGGTCAACAATGACTATTCATGTTTATCTGGCAGCTCTAAATCCTCTCACAAGGATCCCATTTACATGGGGAAGAATCGAAAACTACGAACATAAATGTCTAGATAGATCCATATTGTGTCTCGACATCTATGTTCGTAAGCATTTCCGTTCTCCAAAATGATCATGCAAACTACTATATACCTACTTATGTATCAAGAGTTAATTTAGTGATTCGATTAGTATTATTGCAGAAGGGGCTTGTGGCTATGGTGACCTTCACAAAACTAGTTATGGTAAGCATAGTGCGGGGTTGAGTAGAGTCTTGTTCGATAGAGGAAGCACGTGCGGTGGTTGCTTCGAGGTGAAATGTGTCGACCACGTTCTATGGTGCCTTGAAGGAAGCCCATCAGTAACGCTTACCGCCACCGATTTTTGTCCCCCGAATTATGGGCTTCCTGCAGATTACGGTGGTTGGTGCAATTTCCCGCGAGCACATTTTGAGATGTCAAACGCTGCATTTGCTGAGATTGCAGATAAAAGAGCTGATATAGTTCCAATTCTATACCGGAGGTAAAACCGCGTACTCATCATCTTATATCGTATTATTTGAATATCGAATAATATAGGATGTATCGCACCGAACGTTTCAAACCATACTTGACACTTGTCAGATATGAGTCAGTACATAAAAAACCATCCCGGGTACGATCATAGCTTCAGTCATTCGTTGAACCTTGGGGATAATCATTAGCATTGAAGTAAATTAACACACCACCTCTATCATACATACGACATTAGACGACGCGAGAGTGGGCGTTATTCTTTACAATAATTTATTTTTTTATTTATTTGATAGCTAATCACCTATTAGCCCTTTCAAACGTTCGATTTAAAGCGATTAGTTGAAATACGATTTCATCTATAAGCCCTACTGCTTCCACTCAGCCCTTTATTAATTTTTTTATAATTATTTTTAAAATGAGCTATGCTATTTTTAATAAGAATATTTATTTTCAATAGCAATTATTATGTTTCAAGTATTTTAAATGTAGTAAAAATTTATGAGTGCTCATTTTGTGCTCATTTCGACTATAGTATGCATTTTATCTCTTTAAAGAATAATCAAAATTTATAATTTGTTATCTTTAAAAAAAAGTTATAATACTCTATTTTATATATCTAATATAATTTTGTGGTGAATGATATTATTTGAAAAATATAAATTATGTCGCAGCGATTTATTTAAAACGGTACGTCAAAAGACACCAGTAGTAGTACGTACTATACTAGCAACAAAAATAATATGTTTGTCCTTACAAAGATCGATAACTTTGATCCACTTGAAATTGTAATATCATACAAACCGTACAGGAACTTTTCACCTCATATAGCTTTTCGACCAACTTTTTCTATGTCGTTGGATCGAGGGAACTAACTATGAAAAAGGTTGTCAATGATTCAAAAAGTGTAAGTTTAGGAACACATTATTATTTAGACGCAGATATATCCAAAACTGTTAGATACACATAGAGCTCTTTAAAATGGTGTGAGTTCTATGTGCATCTAACGGTTTTAGACACATCTGTACACGAAACGATGTGGTCCAAGACTTTTTGTTCAAAAATGGATTCTATTCTAATGCTCGTCGATAAAATGACAGATAGATCTATATTTGTCGATTTTAATAGCACTCTTTACGAGCGTTCTTTTTATTCAACGAACAGGATCAAGTGCGAGAGGAGAGAAGGAATGAGGTTTACGGTGTACGGGAGTTCAATTTTCTACCAAGTCCTAATCACAAATGTAGGTTCAGACGGCCAAGTAGTTGCAGTAAAAGTGAAAGGATCAAGAACAGGTTGGATACCGATGGGGAGAAACTGGGGCCAAAATTGGCAGTGCAATATCAACCTCGCCGGACAGCCTCTCTCGTTTGAGGTCACCGCCAGCGACGGAAGAACAGTAACTTCATACAATGTTGCTCCGGCAAACTGGAGATTTGGTCAGACATTTGAAGGAAAACAATTTTAGTAACTCCCATTTAAATTACAAGCCACTCAAGCAGGAAGATGATCAAGGGAAAGATGAAGGTATACATAGACATGTTGGTTGGCAGGGGTTAAATCGGTTTAGGTCAACCATCGAGTTTTGAGGTACGTTGGACCGTTTGAGTTAGGGATAAATATGTTTAATATCGATTCCAACCGAATTAATCAAAAAATTGAAATCGGGTAAAGACAGTCAAGAATTTGATTGTTTCGATTTTGAATGAGCTACATCGTTCCAACAAATGTTAGGGGAAAAAAAAACAAATTATATTGCATGTAAGACAATCAGTCTTACTATTAAAAATGAGCTAAAGTCTTAAAGCTCTTCTATCTTAGGTTACAAAATGATGATTGATCCAAGATCGCCAAAAACTAACGTTCATTTGGTATAATTCGGTTTGAATTTTACCATATTTCGATTCGGTTCAATAGTGGTCGGGTGGAATATTAGACAACCAATTCTAGTTCCAAAAAGCTATTGAGTTTAATTTCCATTTAAATTACAAAACGCATAGTAGGATGTATTACGCATCAAAATGTCGTTATTTTGATTGCCAAAATACCACTCAAACGGTTGGGTAATTTTTGGACAGCCAAAATGGCGCGATTTTGGCCGCTAAAATACTACCTAAACAGTTGGGTAATTTTTGGAGCTGTATTTAAGTAGTCAAAACGACATGTTTGGGCATTATTTTTGACGGTTAAAATGGTGCCATTTTGGCACGTTGCATACCATTTTGGCCGTCCAAGTACTACCCAAATGGTTGGATAGTTTTTAGGCAATATTTGAGCACCCAAAACTGCATGTTTGGGCATTATTTTGACGGTTAAAATGTGTCATTTTGACGTGCAACACATTCTATTGCGTTCTGTGCACAACAAGTTCTTTAAATCTTAAATTACAAGTCATGCGCGCAGCCGAATCTCCAAATCCTAAATTACAAGTCATTCAAATGATCAAGGGAAATACATTGAATGTATGCATACACATATTGGAGCATCCAACTTCAAGTAGATCCAAATTTCTTGGTGTTTCCATTAAGTTAATTGTAATTGCTCAAAGTCAAAAAGTGGAAAAGTAGCTGAGAAATTTTGGTCAAAAAAGTTGAAGAGATTGATAGTGTAGGACAAAGAATGGCCACTTTTTTCATATACCACATGGTGGTGGAATGCCTAATTATTGAATGATCTTGTCAGTGTTGCATTTTTTACTCCCTCTCATCATTTGAACCTTAAAAAATCCAACTTTATTAGACAGTCTTTTGTAGGTTTTTTTGTTCCCGTACTCTCGGTTAAGATTTTAGAAAAAATATGATGAATATAGTAACAAGAGATATAGTAGAAGGAGAGATTTGTTATAGAGTAATGAAACTATAAAGAGATTAATTGAGTATTTCTTTGGAAATGAGTATATAGCAGATATGGGTAACGAGATGATATTTTTATAATTATTAGTGATATTTTTTATAAACTAAATGAAAATATAGAAATGGATAATATATAGATAGAGGAAGGGGCGTGATAACTTTATCCCTCTTCAAAAGGGATAAAATAGTCCATCGGATATCATCTTTAAGATATCCGAGATGCAAAAAAGTAAATAAATTCTAGACATGACAAATCCAGATGGACAGACCCCACATTTACTGGATGATTCTAATCATCTCTATATATTAATTTATGTATTGGAGGTGTGTGTAGAACTGCTCAACCCGAGCAACCATAAACGAAGTGATAACATCGGAGTCTTTCTACGATCCCTAATAAACATGCCATAACTAGCATCATCCAGTGTGACAATGGTAATGGCTAATGCCCCATTCAATAAGATATCTAATAGAACCTACCTATTTCTAAAACGGTAATATTGCCCATATTTTTATTGTTTGTTTATTTGACGAAAATAAGAGTGAAGAGTTATTTAGTTTTATGTAATCTCCTTAGGGAAATAGAGCCGAGACTAATAATACTATACTCAATAGTATTGAAAAGCCACACTTTTTGGAACTATATATAAAATAGATACTCAATCCGACTTTGTTAGGCACATTCTTTGCAGGTTTAAATTGACTCAGGTTGTCAAGCATCATTCAATGTCACAATGAGTGATGGCTAATGTCCCATTTTATAAGATATCTAATAGAACCTAGCTATTTTCTACAATGGTAGCATTTGTTGTCTATTTATTTGACGAGAATAAGAATGAAGGGTTATTTAGTTTTATGTTACCTCCGCATACTAATAATAATATATCAATGGTATTGAAAAACCACACTTTTTGGAATTATATAAAATAGATATTCAATCCGACTTTGTTAGACACATTCTTTTTAGGTTTAAATTGACTCTGGTTGTCAAGCATCATTTAGTGTGACAATAAGTGATGGCTAATGTCTCATTTTATAAGATATCTAATAGAACCTAGCTGCTTTCTACATGTCAACATCGCCAATATATTTATTGACGAGAGTAAGAGCTATTTGGTTAATTTTGTGTAATCTCCCCTATTTATCTGAGATTAATAGTACTACACTCTCATCGTATTGTAAAGCCAAATTTTTTAAAGTTATATATTCAATGGATGTTTAATCCACACCATAACAATTATAATGGATTTTGTTAGATAAATAAACAGTTTAATCAAATCTTCATCTCCAACCAAACGAGCCTAAAAGTAGGAAGGCAACATGTTCAAATGATCAAGGTGGGTGTGAGTATGGAAACACATCAAAATCAAATTCTGATGAACCTAGTTTCTGCATTGCCCAATAAGCATCCCATTAATGTTTGTAAAGATTGTGAGCCTGCCTAATTAAGACTCTCATCTATAACCACCAAACAATGGGATTCCACATCAACATAAAAAATATATATATATATTTTTTATAACTCTGAGTGTCCGGATCAGTTTAAACACATCTCGATTAATCTTTGAAGTATAAATTTCACTGTCTATTAACAAGGACCAATTAAATTTAGAGCAAAGTTTTGCATAAACCATGAACTAACTCTACATGAGAACTGATAACACACTTAGTGTTGTGCCCATTATCACAACACTATCTGATTTCAGGGACATGTCGTGTAATTTATGGATCTGTCACCATATACTGAGTTGGGTGAGGTCGGTCACTGAGCATGTTCAATCCACTGGGTCAAATATTCTGGTTTGATTTGATATGACGATAACATTCTTCAATGGCACCAGTCACACTTGAATTATTTTTCTTTCATTTGTCAACGTATTCAGCCATTTTCCAGAAGTTGGGAAAAAAAAAAAGAGAAGCAAAGTAGGGGCATTTTTCGGTAGTACGTGCGAACACATACGTGGTCCATTCTCTACACTGTTTGTACCATTGAACTTGATCGCCGAGAGCTACGCATTGGTGTGATCAAAAGCTGGATTCAACCAAATTTATTTCCAGGCAATTTTTGATAGACTCTTTTACTGTGCATTTTTTGTGTAATTTTGACGCTTTGATACCAATTATTGTGCTCATGATACCAATTTTGACTCTGATTTATTTCCCTACGGGTGTGTTCGTTTTGAGTGTTTCTGAAATAATTTTTAGAAACAAAACTCTGAGACGTTGTTTGGTTATAAATATCTCAGAAACTTGTCTGGGACAAAAATGTTTCAGAGACACTTTTTATAGAGAGAAAAAGTTGTCTGGGAAAATGTTTGAGAAACTTGTTCTAGAAACTTGTTTGGGAGAAAATCTCCCAAACACCTAACCAAACATAGCCGTACATGTACACAAAAACACAGAGGCACAATAAATTTACGTGATTCTCTAATTGGCTACATTCGCAAATAGAATCACAATTTTAGAAGCTTTACACAAGGAAGTTCAACCATCTTTCTCATCCTCTTTGCCTCAAACCTTCTGATTTTGTTTGACTTCAAAAGAAAATGAGAATATAAGAGAAAAATGTGTTTCTTTGTTTAGTTTCAAAAAGAAAATGGAGAAGAAAAAATAAAATTAACTAAATGCATTTAGATTTTTTCAAAATTTTCTCTCCCTTTTTTCTTTTGCCATTTCTAAAGGATTCTATTTATTTTTTTCTTGTATTTTTTTCTTCCTTCTACACTAAAAACCAAACAAGTAGAAGAGAAATTCTTTTTATTTTCTTTTCCTTTCTCTTCCTTTCACTAATCTCCAAACAAAGTGTTAATTTAATATTCCAAGCCAATTTCACCCATCACATGGGTAGAAGTCAACACTTACAAGGCTTCCAACGTGAGATCTCAATAGAAAATAACTATTTAAGTCTCTAACTTTGACTATTGAGCGAGTTTTTAAATTAATTCCATATGGATATAATTTTTATTTTAATACAAAAATAATAAAAGGAAAATGTGAATAGTATATTTGTAATTACTTTGAGAAAAAAGAATTTTTTTGATAATTTTAAATTATTATTATTATTTTGATTAATTTTATATTATTTTTTATAAAATATCTTTTTCTTTTGAACAATTTTTATTTTTAATAAATATTTTTTGACTTTCAAACATAATTTTTTGTCATCAAGATATTAAATAATTTTAGAAAAACATGAATAAATAAATAACAATAATTTAATTAGGACAAGAAATTCCGAGCTAATTAAAAACAAAACCAATTAAAAATTATTCTCTCTCCTTCACTCCTTATTTTTCCCTGTTTCTCATCTTTTTTAATTACTGGAAAATACTTTAAAATTTAATAATTTATTTTCTTTCTCCATGGTTTTCCACAGGAGTGTTTAGAATTAGATCTACCAGAGATCATCGACAGGAACCCATCACCAAATCTGAAGACGATGACAATTCGCCGGATCAGAATTGGCAATATAATTGAATCGGCAACCTCCTATCGCCGCCCATCTCCACCCTCCTCAGGCGACCAGTTGCCGGAGAGTTAGCCTCCCTCTCTCTCTCTCCCCCCTACGGCAGATTCTCTCTCATGTTCGTCGATGTCTCATTTTCACATGCATTCAATTTGATTAGAATCAACACAGATCTCCAAAGGACTGGTACATTTTACAATCAGGATTTGTCAACAGTAGTAGTAGTAGGATAGGAGGAAGATGTCAGGTTCGCAGCAAACCCTAGGGGGACCATCAAGGTGTGGATGGGTTCTAGGTCCATCACTGGATAAGATCATCAAAAACGTAGCCTGGAGAAAGCACTCCCAGCTCGTTTCCGCCTGCAAATCCGCACTCGACAAGCTCGAAACGCTCTCCGACTCCTCCGATCCGGCCTCCTGCTCCCCTTTGTACGGATTTCTCTCTGATGATGCGGAATTCGTCATTCAACCCCTTATCCTCGCTCTCGATTCCGCTTCCCCCAAGGTCGTCGAGCCTGCACTCGACTGCGTCTTCCGATTATTCTCATTCGGCCTCATACGCTGCGAAATCGACCGCCCTGAATCCCCTCCCCTCATTTCCCGCCTGGTCGATTCCGTTTGCAAGTGCAGCGGGCTGGGCGAGGAGGCGGTCGAGCTGGGCGTCCTCAAAGCGTTGCTTTCTGCTGTCCGATCTCCTTCTGTCCTGATCAGGGGTGATTGTCTCGTCCACATTGTTAGGACATGTTATAACGTCTATCTCGGTGGCTTGAACGGGACCAATCAGATCTGTGCAAAGTCGGTTCTTGCTCAGATGATGATTATTGTCTTCACCAGACTCGAGGCGGACTCCTTGCTCGTTAACTTCCCTACTGTATCGGTTGCGGAGCTCTTGGAGTTTACTGATAGGAACTTGAATGAAGGGAGTTCTGTACAATTTGTTCAGAACTTCATTAATGAGGTCGTCCAAGTAACTGAAGGGGCTCTGGATCCAAAAATATTGCCTCAAAATGGAAATCTTCCTCAGCCGAAAGCAGAAGGGAATGAGGGTTTGGGCAATGGGGGGTTGAATGATGGAGCTGATTCCGGTGGTAGCAGTAAGATTATCGAGGATGGATTTATGCTTTTCAAAAATTTGTGTAAATTATCAATGAAATTCTCAACCCAAGAGCATTCCGATGATCATATCCTCCTGAGAGGGAAGATATTGTCTCTGGAGCTGCTAAAGGTAATTATGGACAAGGCGGGTCCAATTTGGCGCACAAATGAGAGGTAAGTGGTTTGAAAATGTAATAAAATAATTTCGACTTTAGTCTCATCTTGTTACCATATCGTGTTGAGTTTAAGTTGTTCTATTCAACTTTATTTTATGTTAAAGTTTATTTCTTCTTGCATGTTGTGCTACTATGACTAATGACACTGCCATCGTTGTTTTTGTCACGGGGCATATTGTGATATTGTTACGTTAGAATTTAAACCATTTTCTTGGATGGACGATACTCTCCTCGTTTGCCTATAAACGTACAAATTAATGTAGGCAGTGGTTCCTATGGACGATTTTCAGGTAGGCCTTTCATTACTTTCCCAACACTTTTTACAGATCAACCGATAGTTTATTCCATTCGTTGCTTATCAGTTGTGGGTATCGTTGAAAGCGTGGCAACACTTTTTACAGATCAACCGATAGTTTATTCCATTCGTTGCTTATCAGTTGTGGGTGTCGTTGAAAGTGTGGCAACTACACAGTTGATGTGTTTTACTAAGTCTGTATTGCCATTATAGTTTCGACACAGAGAAATGTACAATAAGTAAGGGGAGAGTGAGTTCTGTCCTTTTCTTGAAACGAAGTTAAAGACGATTTCTTGAACATGGAGGGTGTAAAGGCGGAAGAGGGTGGAGGTGAAATCAATTATGATGGATGAATGGCTGATGTAGTATGCCTTCAAGGGACCAAAATGGGGGCTTGTAGAGATATTTTGAGGGGAAGGGAGAAAGAAAGAGAGAGGGTGTGTGCGTGTGTGGGAGGAGGAGGAGGAGGAGGAGGGGGGGGGGGGGGGGGGGGGTCCTTGGGCATTACTCTTTGGTTGGTACTGCACTAGGGAGTGTAGTGTGTCGTGGGATAGGTTTGTGGTTCTCAAGTAGGGGATAAGAGGATTTTGGGTGACTTGCTTGTTTAGGTGTTCGGAGGATGGTTTTCAATGGGCGTTCACTGGAGTGCATGGTCCAATGCATGGGGGTTGAGAGGAAGGACTTGTGGGATGAGCTGGATAATGTGTCATATCCTTGGGATGTTTAGTGGTGCATGAGAGGTAACTTAAATTTGGTACAGCAGCTATGCAGAGTTTTTCCTCTTTTATTGATGATTAAGAGTTGGTTGATCCTCCTCTTCAGTTTATTTGTTTGGCAGACCTATCAGTTGTCCAGTAGTTTTGGTTTTGTTAATATATTGTGGTGTTTTCATTCCCTGGTTTTAATTGGTCACAAGAAGAGTCTCATATTTCTGTTATGAAATTGAAAAACACTTATTCTTCTTTTCCTTTGTTCAGGTTCCTTAATGCCATCAAGCAGTATCTCTGCCTTTCATTGCTGAAAAACAGCGCACTGTCAGTTATGACTATTTTCCAACTTCTTTGTTCTATTTTCAAGAGCTTATTGTCAAAATTCAGATCAGTGTTGAAATCAGAAATTGGGGTTTTCTTCCCTATGCTCATCCTTCGTGTGCTCGAGAATGTGCTTCAGCCTAGTTTCTTACAGAAGATGACTGTCCTCAATTTACTAGAGAAGATCTCTCAGGATTCACAGATAATCGTTGACATTTTTGTCAATTACGATTGTGATGTGGATGCTCCAAACATCTTTGAAAGGTATTGAGGTTGACTATCAAATTGTTATAAACGGCTTATTTTCTGATGGGGTTTTATACTTCCCTAGTCTTGAATGTGATTTGGGTAGTCATGTCTCACAAGTCGCAAGCTTGTGAAATATGATATTTTCCAACCGCCCTTCTTTATGGATAACCATCTCACGCCTAACCTTTAGGAGAAACTACAATGATGTTGATAGAATGTGGGATTGCTGTCACGTTATATCATGTTGAATTATAAGAAGTCCAACCCAAAATGACCTTTCATTATGGGAAAGTCCAACCCAAAATGACCTTTCATTATGGGAAATACGAGCTAACATACACAAGAATGACCATATTTGTGTTTACATACAGCCCTTCATCTGTTCATTTTGGTTGAAGTCCTCTGTCACTTGGCCTTCGTTTGCTTGCTCTGTATTCCCACCCTCCCTCTTGTATGTTAGCAGTAGACATCCTGTATTAGTTCGTTTGTTGCATTAGTGCTAACTTGATTTGTCATTATGGGTTAGTCATTTGGATATTAAACCCTTCTTTAATTCCGTCAGCTGTTTGCAGGACTGTCAATGGCCTCTTTAAAACTGCTCTAGGTCCACCTCCTGGTTCAACGACCACATTGTCTCCAGTCCAGGATATTACATTTCGGTTTGAATCAGTAAAGTGCTTGGTTACAATCATCAAGTCGATGGGAACTTGGATGGACCAGCAATCGAGAATAGGAGATTTTTGCCCGCCGAAGAGCTCTGATAGTGACAGTATAACAGAAAATCATACTACCTGTAATGGAGAAGAAGGAACTGTCACTGACTATGAGATCCATCAAGAAGTAAATTCTGGAGTCTCGGATGCTGCTACCCTTGAGCAACGTCGAACTTACAAATTAGAGCTCCAGGTTAATTAATGTTCACTTGAAGAATGAGAATATGATCTGTATTAATTTTCAAAGCCTAGCCATTTTTTTTGCACTAGTAATGTGCCTACACACTGCAAGGTGGTGATGGTCAGCCAAAGTATCAGAGAAATTGTCTGCCTATTGAGTGCTTAATGTTCTGTCAAGTTGTCTCGTTTAGTTTAGTTTTATATTGTTTTATCTTAACTCAGGAAGTTATTTAACTGAGCTACAACTTTTCTGATTATATGCAGAAAGGAATCTCACTGTTCAACAGGAAACCCTCCAAGGGAATCGATTTTTTAATAAGCACCAAAAAAATTGGCAGTTCTCCTGAAGCAGTTGCTTGGTTTTTGAAGAATACTGCCGGCCTTAATGAAATGATCATTGGTGACTATTTGGGCGAAAGGGAGGAGTTTCCTTTAAAAGTTATGCATGCTTACATTGACTCATTTAAATTTGAAGGCATGGATTTTGGTGAAGCAATTAGGTTCTTCCTGAGGGGATTTAGATTACCAGGAGAGGCACAGAAAATTGACCGCATCATGGAAAAATTTGCTGAGCGCTATTGTAAATGCAATCCAAATTCATTTACAAGTGCAGACACTGCATATGTTCTTGCTTACTCTGTGATAATGCTCAACACAGATGCCCATAATAGCATGGTAAAAGATAAGGTAAGCTTGCTGAAATTATCTTGTCATTCATATGCATTGTCTTTGCTGTAAATTTTTGTTCTCATCTGTGAAATACTCATTTATTTTCCCCTTATTTCTTTCATTCATTACTTCTCTTTTCTCTTTGGCGCAAGGTAGGATTTAGGTCCATTCATTAATTGTAATAGTTTTTGTTTGTTCTTTCTTAAAACTGAGAAAAGAAGTATGTTATTGAGGAATAAGTTAAATGATTATGTAATCGTCTTTACTTTCTTAAATAGCGTACTGCATCAGATCGACACTTTCATTCTGTATTTACACAGTAGCATACTTTTTCGTTTCCATAACTCATATTTAAAGTTGGGACTTATATTGCAAACTGGGAAGTTCAGATGGAGAATGTAAAATTTTGAATTACTCTCTCCATTATGTTCTGATATCAACCTTTTGTATTTTGGCTATTAAGATGACCAAGGCTGATTTCATCCGGAATAACCGAGGGATAAATGATGGCAAGGATTTACCTGAGGACTATCTTGGTGCTCTCTATGAGCAAATTGTAAAAAATGAGATTAAGATGAATGCTTACTCTTCTGCACCACAAAGCAAGCAGGCGAACAGTCTCAATAAACTATTGGGCTTGGATGGTATACTCAATCTAGTTTGGAAGCAGCCAGAAGAAAAACCGTTGGGTGCAAATGGGGTCCTTATTAAGCACATTCAAGAACAATTTAAGGCAAAATCAGGAAAATCAGAGTAAGATGAGATCTCTCTGAATTGTATGTACTTCTCGATTATTTGTAAAAATACTCAATCTTTGATAATGCTTTGTTGTTTTTCCCTTTCTCTTTTTCATTTATGGTTCAAGTTAGGAGAGTTGTTCACTCTGCAGATTGTTAAATTGGAAACTATTACTGTTTTTTCTGTGCGTGTAAATTTTTTGTTCTAGTGTTACGACAAATTGCTTTGATCTAACAGTCACGCCACTTTTTAGAACCTCCTTGAGTAGAAAAGGATAATGGATTTATTGCTAGCAATTTACGATTGGGAGCACATGTTCTAAAACATGATATACCTTCATTTCGAACGGCGAACTAAAGATCCTAGGGGATTCACAAAGTTTTTCTTATTTATTTTCTTAACATGTCCTTGGATAATACTCTGAAATACGAGTAGTACAAATATAATATTGCGTGCGAAAATTTGGAAAGACATGGCTCTGTTTAATTGGATGGTATCAATTGAAAGAACACTTTAATATGTAGTTTTAGCAGCCTACCAATATTGTACCTCAATTAATGGTATGTGGCGTACGACATTGCCTTTTCCTTATACCCCGACCATCTATGTTCAATGTAAAATAAACTAATGGAGTCAATATCACGTGGTGTTGCAGTTCTGTGTATTATGCTGTCGCGGATGCAGCAATATTGAGATTTATGGTGGAGGTTTGCTGGGGTCCAATGCTTGCTGCATTCAGCATGACTCTTGATCAGAGTGATGACAAAGCCGCTACTTCTCAATGCTTACAGGGCTTCCGCCATGCTGTTCATATTACTGCTGTGATGGGTATGCAGACCCAGAGAGATGCTTTTGTGACAACTGTTGCTAAGTTTACCAATCTCCATTGTGCTGCAGACATGAAGCAAAAAAACATTGATGCTGTCAAGGTGTTTTTCTTCTTGCATTTTACTTTTTCCTGTCAGATGGATAGTTGCGCATTGTTTCCGTAAAAAAGGAGATGATTCATGAAGCTTAATTGGGGAAATAAATAGAGCAGCATGGAGACAGAGCATTGATGTGGCCAATCCCATTTGATTGTGCCAGAAGACTTTTTGGATAATTAGTAATAGCGAAGGATTAGCATCAAGAAGGAAAGCTGTTTTTAGTTTGTCTAGAATCGAATGTCCACTGCTGGAACATTTAGAAATGCTTGTTGCATAATGTTCATTGTTGTCTCCCTCCCCATTTATTGCAGTTGGAGCTAATTCGATGATCCTGCATCATACCTGAAATCTAGTCTTCATTCTTAGGGGCCATCTCTTTCTTTCGATATAGAGAAGTGAAATCGTGCTGGTTAGATAGTTACATTATCCAACAAACTTTCCACAGAGCCTGTTGGAAATGTTGCACATAGTTTCTTATCATCAAAGCATACCATGTTTGTTTTCTAGGCAAGGTCTTATGCTACATCTTGTTACAGCATTCTCATCAATTTGTTTTGCTTTTGGCAGGCAATGATATCAGTTGCAATTGAAGATGGGAATTATCTTCAGGAAGCCTGGGAGCATATTTTAACATGTCTCTCTCGATTTGAGCATCTACAACTGTTAGGAGAAGGTGCACCATCTGATGCATCCTTTCTTACCATATCAAATGCAGAAGCTGATGAAAAAGCAATTAGGTCCACTGCTTTTCCAGCATTAAAGAAAAAAGGAACGCTCCAGAATCCAGCTGTGGCAGCTGTTGTTCGAGGGGGTTCATATGACAGCACCAGTGTTGGAGTCAATTCCTCGGGCCTGGTAACCCCAGAACAGATGAATAACTTCATTTCCAACTTGAATCTGCTTGACCAAATTGGGAATTTTGAGCTGAACCACATATTTGCTCATAGCCAAAGGTTGAACAGTGAGGCAATAGTTGCTTTTGTGAAAGCCCTCTGCAAAGTTTCCATGTCAGAATTGCAGTCTCCAACAGACCCTCGTGTATTTAGCCTCACGAAAATAGTTGAAGTTGCGTAAGATTCTAGTCTCTATCTCCTTCCTTTCTTTCTCTCTCACTATCTCTTATTGCTACAAAACATTTTTGATGTTTGTAAATTTTCTTGAGATGCACTCTGTTGCATTTTATAGAGTGAAAAGAGCAGGAGATATGGATGAATCACGCAATCACACCGTTGATTTTCTCTTTTGCAGGCATTACAACATGAACCGTATCCGATTGGTGTGGTCTCGTATATGGAGTGTGCTTTCAGATTTCTTTGTGTTGGTTGGATTGTCAGAAAATCTCTCTGTTGCAATATTTGTAATGGATTCATTGCGGCAACTTGCAATGAAATTCTTGGAGAGAGAGGAGTTGGCTAATTACAATTTCCAGAATGAATTTTTGAGACCCTTTGTGATTGTCATGCGGAAAAGCAGCTCTGCTGAGATCAGGGAACTAATAGTTCGCTGTCTTTCACAGATGGTCCTCAGCCGTGTTACTAATGTAAAATCTGGCTGGAAGAGTGTTTTTATGGTATGTAACTCTTCTACATCATCTATCGTGCTATCATTTTTTGTTAATAATCATCTATTATGCAGTCCCTAGTGGTTCAAAAGTCAACATTGCCCAAGATTGCTTTAAGATGCATATCCTCGGAAAGGTGCCTAACTGAAGTGAACATACATGGCCTAATATCCCTCGTTGCATGTATGTTCACTTCAGTTAGGCACCTTTCGATCATCGCATGTATGTTCACTTCAGTTAGGCACCTAACTGAAGTGAACATACATGCGAAGGAGGATATTAGGCCATGCTCTCTAAAGATTGGTCCCCAAATGGCCTCTTGTAATTTTGACAAACTTCTGAAGGTGCCTAACTGAAGTGAACATACATGCAAAGAAGGATATTAGGCCAATGGCCTCTTGTAATTTTGACAAACTTCTGTTGGATACTTTCTCGACCTTGGAGATAGTGGACAAGACAATATGCATTGCGAATGAACATATTGCTAAAGTGTGGCCAAAAGTTTTGATGTGTCGGTCAATATGTAATTATTTCATTGTACTCAAGGCCCACTTCTAGAATCATCGCTGCTTTTCACTCATGGATGCTTGAGAAGTTTCTGATCTGGCCCCTCAGAAATTTTCGCTCTCCTTGTTACTTTTGTTTGCCAGGTTTTTACAGCTGCTGCGGCTGATGAAAGGAAGAATATAGTCTTGTTGGCCTTTGAAACCATGGAAAAGATAGTACGAGAATACTTCCCTTACATAACAGAGACCGAGACTGTGACCTTCACAGATTGCGTTAGATGCCTCATCACCTTCACAAATAGTAGATTTAACAGTGATGTTAGCCTTAATGCCATTGCTTTTCTCCGGTTCTGTGCTGTCAAACTTGCTGATGGGGGGCTTGTTAATAATGAGAAGAATAATATTGATGATTCATCCAGTCGAGTAGGAAATGAAGACACTTCAGATGGTCAAGCTTTCACAGACAAAGATGAAAATACATCCTTTTGGGTTCCTCTGCTTACAGGTAACTTGGTTTCACCGTCGTATTCCAAGCAAAACGTTTCCCCTCTAGAAAGATTAGATGAGAAAGTAGTCTCTTTGATTAGCAGCTGATACTACTAACTGCTAGTCAGCTGCTATTATATAACATTTTTCTGTCTAACCATATCCATAACCTTAAGCCCACCATAAAGAAGCTACATATCGTACTCGGTCCCTGTCATCGATTTTATACTCCTCAGGCACGATCCTCTGTGCCATGTTAGTTTCTACTATGGCTGGGCTTTATGACTTGCCTGTGGTATTATGTTATGCGTGCTGATACCTTGGAAATAAGTTTTTTTTCTTACCTTTGCATTACTGTATGACTGTTGTCCAGGATTATCGAAACTAACATCAGATCCAAGATCAGCTGTCAGAAAGGGTGCTTTGGAAGTGCTCTTCAATATTTTGAAGGATCACGGTCTCCTTTTTTCACGCCCATTTTGGAACAGTGTTTTCAGATCTGTAGTTTTTCCCATATTCTACTTTGTACGTGAGAAGAAGGAAACACAACTCGATGAAGACCAGCCTTCACCATCTTCCAGATCTTTTCGTCCCGAGGGAAGTGTGTGGGATTCTGAAACTTCTACAGTGGCAGTTGAATGTCTAGTAGACCTAGTTGTCACGTTCTTTGATGTACTGCGGTCTCAACTCCCTGAAGTTGTATCGATACTTGTGGGATTCATTAGAATTCCTGGTCAAGGTCCTGCGAGCACAGGGGCAGCTGCATTGATGCGTTTGGCAGGTGACTTGAGAGGTAAACTTTCAGAAGATGAATGGGGAGGTGTCTTTCTTGCTTTGGAAGATGCAGCTTCTTCTTCTCTGCCGGGGTTTTTGAAGCTTGTCAGGATTATGGATAGAATCGAGGTCCCTGACAATGCTCATTCTTATGACAATTTGGAAATATACTCTGATCATGGATTGACTAATGATGGTTCTGAAGGTGACCTGCAAACAGCGGCATATGTTGTTTCAAGGATGAAAAGTCACATAGCTTCACAGCTGCTCATTATACAGGTTCTCTCCCTCCCTCCCTCCCTCCCTCTCTCTCTCTCTGCACACAAACTCTAATTGGTGTAGATGCTATTTATTCGAAGCTTGTGCATCTTTTGTTCATAAGAACACTCCTTGAGTTTTGTCTTGCAGTAATCTCGTCTTAACCTTTTTTTCCGCCGGTACAGGTCATGACTGATCTTTTCAAGGTGCACAAGCAATTTCTGTCATCAGGCAACATCAAGATCCTTCTTGATATATTTTCATGCATAACATCCCATGCCCACGAATTGAACTCTCAAACAACCCTTCTGGTGAAGCTGCAGAGAGCATGCTCTATCCTGGAGATCTCTGATCCGCCCACAGTTCACTTTGAAAACGAGTCTTTCATGAATTATCTCCAGTTCCTCCATGATTTACTTGAAGATAATGCATCTTCGACATCGGATATAAACATAGAACCACTATATGTGTCAGTTTGTGAAAATATTTTGCAGATATACCTGGAATGTTCTGGATTACGATCTGCACAACCGAAACCAGTTACAGGTAAGAAGCCAGAGGAGCTTCACTGGATTCTTCCGTTGAGTTCAGTGAAAAAGGAAGAGTTGGCTGCCAGGACACCTCTAGTTCTGTTAGCATTACAGGTTTTGAGTGGGCTCGAAAGTGATTCTTTTAGGCTATATGTTTCTCAATTATTCCCCTTGTTGGTAGATCTTGTCCGGAGTGAGCATTGCTCGGGTGAAGTTCAGCGTGTTCTAAGCCATATTTTCGAGTCATGCATAGGCCCAATAGTATTGAAATTGTGAATGTGTTGTGGTTCAAAGGCTGTACGCGATAGTGCAAGCATGCTGCTCGTCAGCCATCTCTTTTGTAAGTCATTTTCTTAGGCTGGCAGGCTGAGCTATAGCTTGATGATTGATTACATATTCCATTTTTGGTAGTCTGCAGGTGCTGGATATTTGTTTTCGGAGTATATTCGATCATGCTCTGATATATATACTGTACTGTATAATTTGCTATCTGCAAACGCATATTTTCATTCATAGTAGAGCAAACTTCATTTTGACCCCCTGAGATTTGAGCGCGGTGCTGATTGATCTCTTTGCTGCTTCATTTTCTTGATTCCTATTGCATTGGCAACTAGGTCTCTCTTTAACCTCATTTTCCTTTTTCAACCACACAGAAAAGTCAGAATTGGGAGGTTTTTGTATGAATTAAAAGGCGGCTTTTCACATTTATAATGCCTATTGCACATATCTCGAGCAGACATCATCGTTTTTGTTTGTGTAGAAATTTATTTAAGGATTTGATGCAAAACACTGAAAAATGGTGAATGGGATTGACACAATACTCACTGCCAATACTGAAAGTTGCTGTCGAAAAGAATGGAACATTTCTGGATGTGCCGAATCCTGTATAACAAAGCTAGTTCTTTACCTTAAAATTTGAACATGTTGACGTGAATCCTATCCTGCTCTATTTTGTGTAGCAATAGAAGATTGCTTATTTTGCTTTGGCAGCTCTTGAGCATTAGTGGGAGCGAGAGAGAGAGAGAGAGAGAGAGAGCAAGCGTAGCCGGTCGTTTCTCATGAAAAGAAAGATGCATTACTTTGCCTCTTTGTCGGACTGCTGGCGCAAACACGATGGTCTCTAACCAAAACAAAAATTCATTCAAATTTGAATCTTGACATGTTGGTGGTTCTTGTAGAAAGTTGGTGGGATCTTTATTTGTGCTGAAAATTACAGGAATTTTTTTTACATGGTAATACCAGTCGGGACAAGATTTGGGGAGGTTGTAGTGCACTTTGCCATAGTGCGTGTGTAATGCAGACAAAACGACGTAGTTTTATTCGCTTTGTCCTCGAAACTATATCGTTTTAACATATCACGCGAATTGTTATTAAAATAAATGAAATCAAAACGATATAGTTTCGAGAGTAAAGTGGGTAAAGTTACATCGTTTTACCAAATAAAAGAGTGTACTATGGCTTTCCGAAATCCGTCGGGACAGGACATCAAATGAACATGACTCAGTGTTTAGATTAGTGCATCTCGACACCAGGATCCCCTTGATTTGCACAACACGTGGTCGGTGGTAGTTTATTGTGTGTTGACTATGGTGGAACCCCTCTGGGGAAGGTACTATAAGGCTCAATAATATGGGAGTATGTGTTACTTTAAATAGAGAGAGAGAGAGAGAGAGAGGAGATTATACACACAAAAAAACAAAAAAAGCCTAGCTAGGAAAATCATTGTGATTTGGTCGTCCCTTTTATTTAATTTTTTGTTGTTAAAGTCAACCTGAGCATTTTGTTTTTCCTTGGGGGATAATAGCAAGGTGTAAATAATGTTAGACTTGAATTCATTTCAAATGTGATTATTATTAAATTATTAAATTATGATATTATATGAAGTAGAACTTAAATGGCTGTAAATGATTTAGCGCTCTTGATAGAAAATGATGAATCTTTTAGAAAAATAAAGTAGAAAATGATGAATCTTTTAGAAAAATAAAGTTATTTAAGTTTTTTTTCAAAAAGTAGTCCCGCTCTGATGGCCCGACTTGAATGATCGGCCATTCTGTTTGTGCTTTCAGGAAGTAGGCAATGTGAATCTATGCTTTTTATGTTTCATATGTTAAAGCTTGAAGAATTCCCGATCGGTTGCAAAAAGCCTGCGGTAGCAACGATCCGTTTGGACTAAATTAGTTGGTGGTGTGTTTTGGCCGAATTTAATACATGATTTTGTTTGATTTCGTAGGATAAGTACCGAAATTGCTTCAAACATAACTTTAGTTGGAATAATTTGGCATAAATAAAAGGCAATGAGTAAATAATTAAGGGTTATTGCGTCTTTTAATTTCACTGTATATTCTTGTCACGTGGTAAAAATCAAAATCCTAGATCCTACTTTACCTGGAATATTTTAGGCCAAATGGGCATAGGTTTTAGGATTAAAGTAGCCAATAAGCCAATAATTTAGTTTTGGCCAAATGGAACTAACATGTTACAGGACCGCTAGACCAATTGTTATGATCTGCTTGAGATTAGAATGACAAGTAAACTCATAAATTTTCTCATCGAAAATTTGATCGTACCTCCACAGAAGTCTATTTGTTTGAGATCAAAACGACATGTAAACTCATAAATTCAGATAAAATTCAATGGTTCTGATCTGCTTGATATTAGAATGACGACAAGTAAACTCTACAAATTTTCTCATTTAAAATCTGATTATACCTCTGCAGGAGTCATTGTGATTGAGCTCAGAATGATAGGTAAACTCATAAACTCGAGTAAAATTCGATCATTCTAATCTGCTTGAAATCAAAACGACAAGTAAACTCATAAATTTTCACATTGATAATTTGATTGACCTTCGAAGGAACCTATTTGATTGCATAATGGAATCAGTATCATCGAATTTTATAATTAACACGAGAATCAAAGCACTGGATGCCATGGCCCAAATAAGTCAATGAAAATTAAGGAGCTTTATTTTTCATCTATAAATATCAAAAATTGACGAACAAATTGTAAAATAACAGTAACCCATCCTAAGACCTGTTTCTCATTTGGTTTTATTCTAACATATAAGGCCTTTTTAACACATTTTTTTAATGAGCATTAATATAATATACCTATAATTCTATTTTATTGATAGGATTTATCTTAGTTTCATCATAAAATAACTTCATTTTATTGATAAGATTTATCCTAATTCCATCATCAAATTCAAGACCTCAATATAACTAACCAAACCATAGACTTTTAAGAGTTCTACTAGTACAAAATTAATTTTCGCCCTCTTTTTTTAATCATTCTTTTTTCTGTCCTTATTCATATGAGTTTACCACACTACCCTTTATGTGTGGAAAATAAATTAATAAGATACAATAATTTAAGTTTATTTGAATAAAAGGGGCGGGGGGTCCTCAGGTTTTTTTATTTAAAAAAGGAGAGAAAGAAATGGTTTGAGATCCTTTCGCTCTCACCCTCCCTTGCCTTTGGGTTAGGAAATGATCAACGCAAGAATTTTCAAAGTAATCTTTGGTTCGAACGGGTCTTGTAGGAAAATAAGATTCATATTGATCTCTAAATATATGATACTGGGATGAGATAAATCCTGCTAGCTCTCCCCCCTAAAAATCCTACGTGTGAGTTCTCCTACATACAACTCAAGTGGCGAAGGCCCTTTCCTTTCTACTTGTTAAGCACTCTGTTGTTGCCAAGCTTACTTGTAATGACCTGCTCCTCCGCCTATTACAATATTGTCTATGTGATCATCCAAACTCTATGAACTTCCCAATACGTTATTCTTCCATGCATTATTTAAGGATGAACACGCTTAACTATAAAATTTTATAAATTTAATTTTGGCACCCCAGCGTTTTAAAAAGCATTGAACAACATAAAATCATGATTTATTATATATAGCACTAGACTTTTCATTCACCAAGTGATGTGAGACTCTTAATCACCCCTCCAGACATCTTCTGAGATTCTCTCTCTCCCGATCGCCCAACCGCATAGTTAGCACTGCAGCTTGGTGGGAATGTCACATTACCGCTAGCCTATCGGCTACCTAGCTTAGACTTCGCGTTTAAATTTTCTTGAATAAATTCAAAATCTCTAATCCGAATGAATCTTGCAAGAAAATATAATTTTATATTGAACTTCAAATATAAGCTATTGGGATTTGATACCTCATACTAACTCTCCGCCCCTTAGAACCGCATGTGTAAGTTCCCTTGCATACGACTCAAATGGCGAAAGCTCTTTCCTTCGCGCATTACTGTTGCCAGGTTCACTACTAATCTATCGGCTAGAGCCCAACTTCGACCGACCATTTAAGTTATCTTCAACAAATAAATTTTTTTATAAAAAACAAACGTGTATAGAAATCACCACCCTTGTACTAGTATTCAATGAAGGTTGTACGTAAGTTTACTTTCGCTCTTTATTTATATATAAAATAGAGTTGTTAGGAATACAGCAAGGCGTGGGGTCGGCGTGGGGTCGGCGCCGGCCATTTTCTCCTGGAACTTTATATTATTTATTATTTGAAATTACAATGCCCATAGAAGCACTCAATTTAAAATTAACTTTGACTTCTCTCTCCTCTCTCTCTCTCTCTCTCTCTCTATCTTAATTTTTTTCTAATTTTTTTGAAAGATTATGGAACAGTGACATTAATTTAAAATAATTTTCACATTTATGAGCCACAGTTTCAAAATTATGAATATAATGGTAAATAAAAAAATTATAAAAATATGACGAGCATAGGATTCCCTGAATGATCAAGACTTGTGCAGTTAGGTGCACTGACTTACATTCTCGAACAAATGACTTTTGCACATTGTGACAGATTGACTTGCACCCTAAGATTTTCTAACCAGTTAAGACTTGTACCGTTGGGTGCATTGATTTGTACCTTCGAACAAAACGATTTGTACCTTGGAGATTTTTTATTTGCACTTTGAGATAGATTGACTTGCACCATGAGGTTTCGTGATTGGTCAAGACTTTCACCATTGGGTGCACTGACTTGCATCTTCGAACAAAACGACTTGCACCTTGAAGCTAGACATATTGACTTGCATTCTGAAATTTTCTGACCAGTCATAAAATGTTTATGGTTATCATATTTTTAGAAATTACTTTTCTAAAGACCATGTTTTGATAATTTCGAAATTGTGAAGTGAAAATTATTTTGAGTCAATACCACTTTTCCCTAATTTTCCCTATTTTTTTTCTTTTCCTTTGACTTTTAAAAAAAGTTTACGCCATATTGTATAATCTGTCCAATGAACCTTTAAAAGTCAAAGGTTAGCTGGGACTACCTATCATCAAATATTATTGAGAAAGTCTACTTATGCAAATTATATATAGATATAGATACAAATATATTCGAAATGGTTCTATACACATGAATTTGTGTATATACAAAGTCGAATATAAATATTTGTGCAATTATTTTATGCTTGTGATTTTCCAAAATAACGTATATTTCACTTGCATCAGACGGCTCTATGTTAGAATTTGTGCAAATAATCCTTGTGCACGCAGTCTTGCTCAATATTATTAAACCCAATGTGAATGTGTGATGATAGAAGATATTGAGACATCACGTGATGGTGAAATAATACTGCCTCATAATTTTTCGTTACCTAATGATAATAGACTCTGAGACCTTATTGTGCATAACGCGTGACAGAGTATGTTGCATGCCTAAAAAGTACTGTTTTAATCGCTAAAATACTGTCCAAAAATTGTCGAACCCATTAAGCAGTATTTTGACAGGTAAAATAATACCGTTTAGACGCATAGCACATCTTACGTTGTACACAACAAATTCACGTTCTGTGTCTATTATAATAGACAAGATACATGAGTTGACCCTCAATGGTTGCTATATATATAATGGACCCTCACTTCATCTTAATCACCCAATAGAAAACAAACTCCCTACAGGCATAACACTGAAGAGAGAGAGAGAGAACTCCCTAGAGACAAAACACTGAAGAGAGAGAAAGAAGGAAGTATGTTTTGGGCAGTATATGGTCATGAATCCAGTCTATGGAGTATTACTCTCATCTTCTACACTTGCATATGGATACCATTTTTTCAAATAAAGTGTGCTCTCAACGAGATCCTTGGCTTCTTCATGTTCTGCACATTTTTCCGGCGGCCGGACGTTCCATGCCTAGATCAGGAACTCACGTGGTCAGAAGATCTTTCGATGGTTAAGTTCGAAGATTTGAACTATTGCAGAAGCAGCAGCAACAACAACAACAACGATGACAACGACGGAGTCGATGATCGGGAATCTATGTGTTCAGTTTGCTTGGTTGACTTCGAGAGGGAAGACGTGGTGAGCCAACTCACTCGTTGCGGCCACGTCTTCCACTCGGAGTGCATTCAGAGTTGGCTAGACCGGAACCACTTCACCTGCCCTCTCTGCAGGTCTTTATTCCTGCAACCACGATGCCCTAAATTCTGAACCCTAAACCTGTCCATTATCCCTTATCATGAAAATTTTACATAATTAGCTTATGCTAGACCCGTCAATCGCATCTTGTAATATACTTCCATCGTTTTAGAGAAAGATGTTATAATATACATTCAAGAACAAAGGGTGTTGTTGTTTCTTCGTCAAAATTTCCCGATCGGAGAATTGGGCGAGAGTTCTGATCTGTTCTATATATAAATGAGGCTACTGTAGTCTACCTATACATCATCACTTGTTTTTATGCTATTTTATGTCACAGGATGTGTAATAATCATACAACTAATTAGTAATATAAAAGGGTATATAAAAATTTGATGACATATAACATTTCATATATCAAATAATTTGTAATGTGAATTACATTGACTTCCCCTAAGGTTTTAAAAGTACAGTACTGACTCTCCTGAAGTTGATAAATTACTTTGATCTCTTCTATTTTTTAAATTATTATGCAGTTATCTTTTTTACCGTTAAAATTAGTCAAACGACATTAGTAAAGCTATTGAACATGTTCAAGATGTTTTTTAACAAAATAACCTATAACGTAATTTCTATCATGCACATTCGAAATAACATATATTGTATTTTTAATATTTTTCTAAAGCCAAAATTCGAATAGAGTTTTTGAAATTTGCCTGAGTTTTAATTTTTGGAAACTGTTAAAAATTAAACATAAACTATCTCTAATATGGTAGAAATTATATTTAGTTTATTTTGTCAAAAAATCTCAAACTTGAAGATTTAATAATTTAACTAACGACGTTTTGCTGATTTTAACAACAGGGGAGATAAGTGCATGAGAATTTAAAAAGTAAGGGTGGTTAGAATAATTTCAAAAATCTTACGGGGGGTCAATGTAATTTGCGTTTCAAATAAATAATGAAACTTATCAACCCAATGAAATTCAATAACCAAACAATTTTGAATTGCCTTTTTTTTTTTTTTTTTCAAATCAATCACCAAAGCCCAATATTAGATTAATCCAAAATTATTTTTACATGCACATGATTTATTCACTCAACTGGCAATTAATTCACTTCAAATTTTAGTGTATTTTGTGGGAAAGTGATTAAGAATCAATTAGTGTGTGGGGTTTGGTTCTTGAATTTGTGGAGAGAGAGAAAACTAGGAGAGAGATTCTATTTCATCCTATTGAAAAAATTTCATTATTAAAGTTTGGTATAAAAACTTAACAAGCTTTAACTAATGATTTTAAACAAATTTTAACTGAACCAATTGCGAGCCGATCTTAAATAACTTAATTTTTTTTTATACATTTTAACTTAATAAATTGAGTAATAATTTATTCGAGCTTGATTTAAAAAAAAAAACGAGTTTTAAAAAATGTTCAAGCATGATATTAATATGTAAGCTGATCTTAAATTAAATTCTAATGTGCAAAAAAAAAAAAAAATTTAAATTCAAGCAGCTTTGCTCATTTATCAGTCTCAATTATGAATGAGTTCGTTGGCTTGTTATGCAAATTTACATGACTTGCAAAGTAGACACTACACCTTCATAGTACAAGAAATGATATAATTTTACCCATATTTAAAGCTGTTTAGAGATTTTTCGAACCAATGTAAACAAAATTAAACTTTAAACAACTTTAAAGAGTCCAAAACTATGTCGTCTTGCAACTTTTGCTGCACTACAATATTACTGCACTAGATTCGAGAGCTGTAATACAATCCCTCGTAATACGAGCAAAACAATGTGATTTTACACTAGAAATTACGTCTTTTTGACTCCATACATTTTGCTGACAATTAGAGGAGGAGTAAGTCAAAATGACGTAATTTCTATTGCAAAAGGAACCAAATTACATCTTATGCACACACACTACAAGAAATTGCATTATAACCTTCAAATCATGCCAGAAACAGCATTTCCGAACCTGAAATGACGTTCTGTCATGATTATGATGCTTCAAAACCAGTATTAAAAAACCAGACATTTAGCACTCATTTATCAAAACTATGGAGAGTATATCATTGCAAAATCATTAGGCATCCTATGCTAGAAGATAATGTGAAATTAATCATTAAGTGTATGAAACTCATATTAATGTGTGACCGGAAGGCCCCCAAAACCACGTGTGGTCCAAGACCACCAATAATTTCTCCTGGTATTGGCCAAACGGCATTTGTCTGAAAATCCTTCCCACTTGTCTGGTTCATGTAATTTCACCACATTTAACAAGATGTAGCAACCAGAGAGCAGCAAACATTACATAGACAAGCTTCACGTCAAATGACACCACCACCCCTTACTATCATCAAAACAAACTTTTAATGTGACAGAGAACACAAAACTCCCACTATAAAATTATCCAAAAGTACACATGCAAAGAGAAGCATTTGGGCTCAAAGGAAGGCATCTTTCTCCAGCAGCTGCAGTACCTCGTGCTGGTTGTTGAGCTTGGCAACATCAATTGGGGTTTTGCCATCTAAATTCTGAAGTGTGCTGCAGCAATAAACAAACGAAAAAATTACTTGAATCCATTTTCCAGGTCATTCCTACTCCACTCGTACTACGTCGATGTGTGATTTGATCAAAATTCTGATTTTACAGATTTGGAATGAAAACCCAGGAACAGATCCAGTGGAAATGGAGTGGGACTTGTAGCTCAGATGATTAGAGCATATTGTTATAAACCACGGTATCAGGGGTTCGAATCCCTCCCCACCCACAACTGGCCCAAAAAGACTGGACGTTTCCTTCCCTCTGGGGGTTGAGGCTACTTTAATTGTAGTCTTTACATTTTCTCTTTCACTCGTAGTATGGGAAGAAGTGGGATTCCATATCGAATCAGTTCCATACCATCTCAAAATTTGAAATAAAAAATAAATGAACTGCGTAAAAAGAATAAAGTCTATAACGGCAGGCAAATGTTGGCTTAAGAGGTGGGGACTTACACAGCAGCGCCATGATCCAGTAGAAGTGCTACACACTCCTTCCTGCCATAACCAGCTGCATAATGGAGTGCAGTATTCTTATTCTTATCCAAAGCATCCACCATCACTCCAGCCTCGAGAAGAATTTGAGCACACTTTGCCTGCAGTTAAATGAAGCAAAGAAAAGCTAAGAGACTGGAAGAGCTTCTTCAAAGTTCAGAAAATGAAATAGTTTGGTAGTTCACAAAAGCCATGATTCCCTTTTGATTTGAAAGTTAATCACGTCTCCTTTTCACACTAGCCAAAACGTAAAATTCCCAATAGATGGCTTTGTCCTAGACTCCTAGCATTGGCGACTAGGATTTGCCTCTTTTTCTGGTCTTTGTCAAGTGTACGCCTTTACATGACACCAATTCGTAAGAGTCCCGTCAGGATAAAGTACGCAAATTGGTGACCCGCGATTTAAGTTAAAAATTGGTATAAAATGCCTTTCATTCATCTTAGAAGGCCTTTGTGTCCTACTTATACTCTCAGTCCTCCAGCCTATTGAAACTCATATTTTTGTTAATCAAGAACCCATGCACGCACTTGGCACTAAATCTGAAGAACAAAAAAGGAGAACACATTGCATGGCTAAACGAACACATTGCATTTTCAGTTATAGCTCTCTCTTGAGGGACTTATTCTAGGTTCAATAGGGATGGGGCTGCATTGTGACTCTATTCGGGCACAAGATTAAGTGGTTAGTTGGGTGGAAGCCTGGACTGGTGGTTTCTAGCTACCACATCTGGTAGGTATGGTTTCTAGTCATCGATTAGAAAAATACTCAGATCATTTTTTGTCCCCTCCAACTTCACTACCTTTTGCCTGCCCCCTCCAACTTCGCTACCTTTTGCCTGCCCCCTTCGCATCATTAACCAATGACTAGCAAGAACCACTACAACACAATAGTAGCACAGATTCTTGATGGCAAAGACACCACTACAACACTTGTTCCAAGTTGAGAATACTATGCTTCTTGAAACTTGAGATCAAGGCAACATGTTTATTGTAAAAGCAACAGCAAAGTCGCTCACGAGTTCCAAAGCCAGTACAGTAGTAGTGCATTTCTAATGGCCTTATTACCAATTGCAACATTAGAGTGTGTGTGACACCTTACGCATATGCACTTCGCGAAATAACATACTATCCCTCTTTTCTGTTAGTTTTAAGAAATATAGTACCCAGATTTAATCAGCTCAAGTCAGCATGCACATCCAACTAGTTAAGACGAACCCCAATGCAATGAAGCCAAAGGCAAATTAATATGCAGGAAAAAATTAAGCTTCACTCAAAAACATACCTCGCCATATCCACATGCAAAATGCAGTGCTGTCCTTCCCTCTGCATCCTCTTCATCTTTATCAGCACCAGCGGCTAGTGCATTCTTCAAGCCCTGAAAATCACACACTGTAAGACTTCCGATAGTTTATACCGAATATTTGCTAATAATGGATGCAATGCAATCCTACTTATGTATGAAAATCACTTATCTGAATTAAGTAAATCACAGAACATGCAGAGGCAGGAAGTTCTGTCCATCACTAATCTTAGTTAGCAGAAAAACTATCCCCATGTTGAACCCGATGGGTACGCATAACAGATGACAAGTGCACATCTGGGGTACGCATACTTGTATATGTTCTCCAGGATAATCTTCCAACTATTCTATACTACCATTAAAATATCCTACTTAAAACACATGATATGCAGTATTTTTCTATATATCATATAACTCCAACTACGTCAAATTGGTAAGTTGACTAAGTTCAAATAATCATCAAGACCTTACGATAATAAAGTGCAGGAATAGGAAATACTGAGTACCTCCGCATCACCAACACTAGCAGTATTATGAACAATGGAATCATCCTCACTTCCAGGTTCATCTGTTTCATCTGGCCCAGAATTTTCAGTAGACGTAGCAGCTTCACCTCCAACTGCATGGCCCATTGCTTCACCCAACTTCTGTAGAACCTCTTTGTCATTCCAGTACCTAAACAAGGCAAATAAAAGTTTGTAAACAATGTGGTAGGAGAAAAGGAAAGACAAGAATGGAAGAACTAAAATGAAGATAAGAATATTCAACTAACAGAAGAGCCACATCTTCCATAAATGGGTTTTTCCCCGACTTCTATAAAGCATAAGAAGAACTTATCCCTTTCAGAAAGTTTACAACCATTCCCCACAGGTAACTTTAAAGAGAGGAACACT
Organism: Arctostaphylos glauca; assembly: GCA_019985065.2. NCBI lineage: Eukaryota > Viridiplantae > Streptophyta > Magnoliopsida > Ericales > Ericaceae > Arctostaphylos > Arctostaphylos glauca. The sequence goes on along the minus strand of JAHSPW020000005.1, from coordinate 162,521 downwards.
ATAAAACTTGAACAAAGAGGGCCAAAAGGTGCTTTCAAGAACTTGTCATGGTCTTTGCAACTTTCCCCTCCTTTTTCTATTTTTCGTTTCATGTACCAAGATGCAATTCCATGTTCATTTCAAACCTAGAAAATTGTAAACTCGCTTTTGGATAAAATGTAAAACAAGACAACCACCATTTACTATCAACTCAAATATTTGAAAGAAATAGCGAGATACAGCATGATGTCCGCCATCACAATAACAACCAGACATAGAAATTGAAATGAAGCCAACTGCTGTAATGGGAACAAAAGAAAGAGAATGGCCTGGACATCAGTTACTTTGACCATAAGTACAGCCTAACACGGTATCCTAGACCCAAATAAACTACCACATGGTTCATGTTTCGCTGTTTTTGCATGTAAAATTCTGCATTATTGTTTTGTAACATGAAAGATGTATAAAAGTTATCCTGTTCTATGTGAAACAGACGATGTTGTCTATTGTACACTGTGGACAAAGTAAAGAACATTTACGACTTCATAGAACCTTATGACCCCAAATACGGATATAATGATGAATCTACAAAAAGGTTACAAGGTCGTAGTGATCGACTGACAGACAAACCAAATTTACTGTTGAAATACAAGCTTTACATTTGTTACCTCATCATTGCAGCTGGACCTCCTGTCTCTATCTCCTCTAAAATTGGTTTCAAGGTTGGATCTTCCTTGACACGTGCCATTCTTTCTTCAAGCTGGTCTTTGTGTGAAGGATTTGTCAGGTTCTCAAGCATGCTAGACATGGATGGATCCTGAAAAAAGGATATATTCCACTGTCAGGTGCGATCCGTTCTTCCACGAACTCATGATAACATCCTAAAGAAGTTTGGGAATACCTGCATCAATGCAGTACCAAGACGCTCAGCCATCGTCATGAATTGTGGATTCTGCATAACCTGTTGCATGGTTGAATAATATTGCTGCGTATCAAATTGAGGGACAGCTTCCTCTGCTGATGAACCCTGAAATGTCTTTTGGAGCTGCTCTGCCATCTGGTTAAACGAAGGATCTTTTGCTATCTGTTCGGCCAATTCTTTAATGCTAGGGTCCTAAATTTGTCAAACCACACATAATTAGAGGAAAAAGATAAGAAATCTTTTGAATTGTACATAAAACCATTATAGAGACACCAATGAAGCACCAGAAAATTTCATGATCACACGATTCTAAACCTTCTCCATTTAATCCGTACTACCTTTAATTTATGAGCAACAACTTCCAATCAACCTGCCTCTAGTCACGAATGTAGAGTTAATACTCTTCCCCTTCCAAAATCCTTCCAAATGAATGGAATACATTAGGTTGGGTTAACTCAACATACGGGCTAACTCCATGTTTGCCATTTTCCCTCCATCCATATACAAGTTGGTTGACAATAACAATGTGGGGCTTTAAAGATTTTGCCATAACCTCTTTCAATAACCTTGACATAACCTTTTCACAACACCCTTATCTATAAATTGTCCCAAAATAAACACAACTCGAATTATACTGATTAGCATTCATTACACTACTTATTCTTTCACTCAAAGGAACAAAAAAACAGTATGAAACACTGACACATTTCCTACTTCACCAGTGCGAATTGCAAAGTGGACAGTCAAACTTCACAACTTGACATATGCATCAACCAAGGTATAAATTGAATTCTACTGAGCTAAACATCAATGATTTGACAAGGTATATTCATCTAAATAATGAGATTTCAATTACATTGAGCAGGCCACTCATAGCTGAGAAATCAAAAGGATTCGCAGCAAACCCAGCTTCGGAGGATGTTGTACTTCTCGGTCCCGACTGTGTATCTACAGAGGATGTTTCAGATTTCACATCTTTGCTATCTGCCGCATCAAGCTTTTGACCTAAGATGAGCAATTATAGAACAAACCCATGTTCAGAAAGCTTCAGCACGCCACAGTTAACACGTCAAACAATCCAAACCAAAGGAAAAGAAAAAAAAGCTCATCTAGAATAGAACAACACCATGCAAAGATAGCAACTTCATACAATGGAATTCAGCTAAGCAACTGGAGGAAAAAGTCAAGAGTGAACGAGAGAGAGAGAGATTAAATTGAGATAGGGCATGGAAATCAGAGGCAAATCTCCCAAATCAAAATCAGAGTATTAGGAATCTTGCAAAACTCAAATCATGTTTAACCTAACTTTCTCACAAATAAAACCTGAAAACGAAATCTTGGAATCCAAACACATGCTAAGTTGCTAACAGACACACAACGAGACTCTTCTCACTAACCCGAATTGCCAGTGGTCGGTGCATCCTTCTGTGCATTTGAATCCATCAGAAGCTGTCTTTATCTGAGCGACAGAGAGAAACAGAGTGAAAATCCCAAAGATGTCTACTGAAAAGCTCTAGAATATATGGGTTAGCGACAGATACGTTACTGATTGAATCCCAAATTCAGATCGATTTGGACCCAGATGAATCCCTAATCCATACTGTTACTAATAGAAGAGATAAGAACAAATAAAACCTGATGATGTTTAAGGGTTCAGATGAGCCGCCAAATCCAGAGGCTCTCACCGATTTTTGCTACTGATTTCACGATGATTTTTCAATCTCTGTTCACCACCGGATGGAGAGAAGATAGAGAAACATACAAGAAACGTAAACCATAGTGGGCCACCCTAATCCTCATCTCGGTAAATGAACGGCTTGCACTTGATTGAAATCACATTAGGCCCACTTGACTATCTGAAATCACACTAAAGTCCCCACTTTACAACAAAATGTAACAGTTTAGTCCACCAATTTAGTCTCTCCTCCTCCTCCTCTCTCTCTCTCTCTCTCTCTCTCTCACACACACACACAACATATTCTGTGATGTGTTCTGTAACCCCACCGGCATGCAGGTGCAGGAAAAGGGTATGGAGGAGAGCTTAACCACACTGGTTATACCCCAATCGACCGTTATTATAGCCCCTCCCCTTCCCCCTTCTCTCTCTGATCAGTAGCTTCATTTTGCTGAAAGATTCTGAACCCACATGGAGATGTGCGGCCATGTTCAACTTCCATAGCCACCATCATCATCATCATCCATTTATATGGTATAATATGCACCGAGAAGAATAAGGTAGGACTGGAACCCATAATTCAATAAAAAAGAAGTCCACTACTTGTATCAGTGAATCCATTTATCTATTAGCCTATCTAAGCAAATCCCCTTATCACTTAAATGGCAGCCCTTCTCCGAGTTACAATTGCCTATGATTACTGAATTTGGAGATCAAGTTAAAGTCCTTTCATTCAAATTCGGCATCTCCGACAAAGATTTTGATTTGAATGAGCTTAATCCATGAATCATAGCAAATGGGGGATTCACCAGCATTTAGCCCCTCCATTTCGATAGCCTGACCTTTTCCTCCATTATGGATGATCCCCTCATCTTTGCGAACGACACCATTTTTACTTACACCTCTTGTGCTTTTCGAGAAAAATCACCTATTCCCATTCTACTATATTTTCGTACATGCACACACCCCTGCACTCATCAGTTGAGCTCAAGTGTTTACAGCGTTAATGGACAAATAAACATGTCTGCAAATACCCTTTTCTCCATGGTCTATACTTTTCTGTAAAGTTATCAATCTATGGCGGAACTGCCATCTTTGTTTACCTTTTCGTAGTTCCTTTTAGTGTGATTTTAGTAGGTTCTGTCTTCTACCATAGTAGAGTTCAAGGAAATGAGACAACTTCATTTGCTGGATTTTGTTACTTGTTCAGTGTAACAAATATCATATACCAATAGTTTGATGCTGTGGGAGAAACTATGGTAGGTGTCCCTGGGTCGAATTTCACTCACAAAATTTCTTCCTAAGACTTAGTCAGTCAACCCCCAGAATATAATCATGTCTGAGAACACTTAGCCTCTGCATTAGAATGTCCCAGCAATGCCCAATATATAGATTACAATTAAAAAACGTAGCTATACACACTATGGTTTATGGACACGTCCCATTATCAGCATAATCTGCAGTTGACACTTTCAACTGCCCTGGGGTTGCGATGGACAAAGCCAGAGTATTTCAACACATAAAACTTGATAACTATTAAGAAATGCCTGCTAAAACTGTTGATAACCATTGTCTGAAACACCTGTCCAAGCTCAGGGATAATTGCGTGCCTGATCCATAAGAAGCCAACTTAGCCTAGCCTAGCTCAGTGCGAAATCCAACATTGTCCAAGTGCCTTAGCCTCCCATCACTCATTGTATTGATCCCACAAGCCTGCCACTATTTTAGTATTGATGCCTAATCTTCTTGGCCTTTACGTGCGCCATACCTACCTTGTTTGAGGAACTAGACACAATCAAGATGTCACCTTGTCAAGACATACCTCCTCCATATCCAGCTAATAAGAATGACATGTGTGCAAGGTGTCACTGCATGTCACCCGTAACTCTTGAATGAGTAGGCCTTAAACCACTCAAATATTAGTAATGAAGAACTCTAATGTTGGGTTGGGGGATGTGTTGGTGCTTTGTTGGAAAGGGAAAATGAATGAGTTGGTTGCTCCAACCTTAAGAGGGATGTTATGTAGAATCAGCACCTACCATCAATCCATATAGCATTTCCTTCTGTGAAATAATTCACTCAAAGAATGCTATAGACTAACATAGCTTGATCTTCTCCTTATGAAGCCCAAGGGACTGGTGCAGTGATCTTGGCCTAGGAGTTAGTAATATATTCTTTCTTAAAGTTGCCCACCTCAATGTAAGCGTGTGGAACATGTGTGGACAAAGCTGTATAGATTAGTTTGAGGTGCGCTCAAACTCACTGAAACAGCTAGTACTACTAAACAGAATTAATCTTCTAAAAATAAAGTATCAAGTCTTTGAAGCTTTTTTGTTTTCTTGGTGGTATCGTATATATGATTGCGGCTGCATTTAGGGGGGTTGAGGCTTTCCCAGTCGATAGTAATCTCACTTGAGGAAGAGAGTCTTGATGAGGTGGTATACAGGTGGCCCCATAGTGGATCTCGTTATTGGCTATAGATTTCTTTCTTAGGAAAAGGACGCGACCGAGAATATTGTGTTAAAAGGACCCATGACGAAGAAAGAAGAGTAAGAGTAGGACGGGAGAGCACTTAGACAATTCTTCGCTTCAATCCACCTCCTCGGTGAAAAACCGTACTACGTCCTGAGAAATTTCTAGCAACTCAATTTTCTTAAATTTTGGAAACATGCCAAGAAGCTACAACCCCACAAAAAGATAAGAAACAAATTCAGCTGGGGAAAAAGAAATCCAGGAGGGGTTCAATAAGCCTCTGAAATGGGCCTTGGCCACCCAATTAGTTGCCTCATTCGCTAACCTAGGACACCAAGAGAACAAGGCAGAAGCCCAAATACCCATGGATCTAATGTGAGAGATTACAGCTGCATAGTTCCAAGGGGGGTTCATCCTCAGATAGACACAATAATATGACAGATTTGTTGTCCCCTTCAATTTCCACACTTGATAAGTTAACACAGGGTAGCTAGCGAATTGCCATATCTTCAGCTTGCAAAACTGAAGACGCGCAAACTCTCTTAGAAAAACCATCAATTAAATTCCCTTTCCAGCCCCGCATGTTGAGTCCTAAATTCTGTGGATCTCTCTCTGAGTTGCTTCTATTGAATTCCTCTTGCTGGAAGGGATTAACCAGTCAGTGTCGACAGGCCGGAGGTAGCCGGAGGACATTCCGATGTTTAAGTTAGTTCTTAAAAAGAAATGGCTGTGAAAGCACTTGAAAGTAAGTGATAGCGCATCCCTCATACTAAGTACACAAGTTACCTTATCTAAAAGACTGTCAGGGAGCAGGCACCATGATGTCCCAGATCATCATGTCGTGCACCACGATGCCCGGAACAACCGCCTCGTGTAGCATGTCTGGGACAACCGTTCTGACCCCCACTATGTCAAAAACAATTACCTCTTCCTCTAAAGTAATGCATGACGCACCAAGTGTCAATAGGTTATAATCCAAGCGACTATGTCGAGCGAACTATCGACTGCATGGAGATGCAAAGTTGTTGTTCCGCGATCACAACGATCACTATGAGTTCGGCTCGACCCATGCACTGGTCGTGCGCTCAAAGACGGGCTGATTGCACGACATATGGTCTTGTGAAGCCTTCGGTTCGGCCCAACGCTAGAGGGAACTGGACCAAGGACCCAAGCCTTTGGTCATTCTTCGGTTCAGCGATTGCCGAATCCAACTCGGCCCGTATGTGCCCTAGCCCAACGCCTTGTAGGCCCGCGTGCTACACTGCATAGCAACCGCAATTGATGCTTTTTGATGCGTACTACACCACATAATACCAAGTTATTTTGTTACCAAACTAAGACGCTCGTTGGCTTATAAATAGGAGATCACAGATTAAAATCAGGTGCGTGATCAATTACTACACTGTTACTATTGCCCTTTGATCCTGCAAGTTCTGACTTTAGCGTCGGAGTGTTATTAGGCTGGAAACAACACGTCGACACTAATTGATTGTTGCCTGCGGAATGAATCGAATCAGGATTCATCACAACCCACAGTATGTATACTTGAAGTGTCCTATGGAGAAACTGGCTTCAGCTCTCTTATCTCATAAAAAGTGACCCTTCATCATTGGTGGCACAATGCTAGCAATTGAAGACAACATTTTCACTTGTACCCTAAAGTTTGCTTCTATACCTTCTTATTAGTGTTCTTGATTCAAAACATCGCAGTTGTGTTTGTTAGTTTTGCTCTATGAGGGAGGGGAAGCAAGAAAACAAGTCAGATATTTTCCTCTTTTAAATTCTTGTGTCCTTTTCAATTTTCATGTGCATCATACATCTTGCTTTTTCCTTTCTTATTTTTTGAGGGTCTCAGATTGGATGATGACTCCTCTAGTGGGCCGGAGCGACATCAGACCTAGGTTGCACCATGGATCAAGTTCAACATTTTAGTAGCCTCATGGGCTCGATCGAAGCCCAACATGATTGACAAGACCTTGTGCAACCAACTGAGATTTTGGGCGAGTCTCATTTGGGCTGCGTCAACTCAAGACCTGACAAGTCAAGTCGGGCAACGTGGTTGAAACCCCTTTCCATGGCCTAGGCAAAATAGAATGTCTTGGCACCTCTCCTACTGACTCAAATGCCCCGTTCTGTGCTTGCAAGCAGCTAGCATCCACCCTACCTAGAGCGGGGTTGAAGCTATTGCATCCAATCTTTCAGTTCCTGGATTGTCGAAGCTATTGCATCCAATCTTTTAGTTCCTAGATTGAGTATATCAATCATTAGATCTTCTTTGTCCCTCCGTCCATTCGTCTTCCGACCGAATCATTCCATCAAGGGGTCAGTCGTATTGGAGAAAGTCAATTGGTTCTCCCAATCCAACTAACTTACTTTTGTTCCTGCTGTCGACCCGAAGAGAAGTAATTAAATCTCTGGTTCCCTCTCTTGGGACTAATGGCTTGGACACAAAGGTCCTACAATCAATCTTAGAAATCTTTCCTTCAGCTTGGTTACCCGCAGGAGTACCCATGAACAAAGAACGCAAGATTGAAGTAGCTGCACTAGCTCCTTTCCAAGTGGACTAGATCCCGTATATTCATTTTGACTTGCTTCTGTGTGCCTACAAATCTCTTTCCCTGGAGGTCTGGGATGAGTTAGGAGATTCAAGTAGCAAAGCTAGCAATGTGTCATCCGAGATGGAGCCCAGTACGTTACGCATGACGTCGGGCTAGAAACGGTTATTTTTTATGTCAATTGGAGAGTGTGCTCCATACATGCATGATAGGGGCCCAAACTAGGCTCAATTATAAAGGGTGGTTTTTAGGTACTTGAAAATATGCTACACACTCTCTTTCCCTACTACATTACGTTCCTTTACTTAAGTCCCGGAGTGCTTCCCAGCTGACTCTGGTCAATGAGTACTAATTGGTCTTGACTTTTGCAAAACCGTGGAGACTCGAAGGCATTTGGATTGAAACTGACTCAAATGATGTCTAGTTAAAGGACTCCACAACTCCATATATATATGAGTACTTGTGACATCTCTTTGTCCAATTTTTAGTGGTTTGATCATATCAGATAGCCTTAAAAATCAAATATCTTTTTTTTTATGAGCAAAAGATATGAGTTGAGAATTGATTTCAGGTAATTAGAATGAATGCAAAGTCAAATCCCACCATGTTTTTCTTTGCCAAGCACTTGATCATAAAGCTGTTATCTTCAAGGTGATCATCTGACTCATTATTCTTCCACTACAGGTATAAGACTTATTGGTGATCCCATCATTGGAAGATTGATTTTTCACACTACTCTAAAGGCCCCTTATTTCACATCACCATGTCCCCTTTTTCTGCCAAAAGATTCCAACCTCCACTACACTTCCTAAATTCATCTGGTATGTTCACTGAGGCCTTTTTCAGTTATTTTAAGAAAACAGTTTGTTTTTCCAGGGTTTGATTCTGAAATGCCACAAAATGGCTTAAATCAGACCATCTAAAGGGCGCTTCAGTTTTTATTCTCCAAATTGTTGTTGGAATTCGGAATGGTATGAATGAATCAGGAACGTCAAAGGGTTTCACGAGGCAATTAGGAGGACCCCTCATTCAAGGCAGCTATTGATGGTGTACAGCTCAAAGGTTTCAGTGCTTTGGATTTTGAAGAGTCCCTCCATGGTTATATAACTTCAACCCTTCAACATTTCTAGACAAAAGATTTACGTCATCAAACAACATATTTCATTTTCTTGTTCTCTAGTGAATGATAGACAGACACAAGTTCGGTTCAACAGACAATTAGTCATTGATGTTCCATTGGCAGAGTTAGACATTTTATCCTAGGAAACAAACGTCGGTACAATTTTTCAACACCCGCTATGAGCATTTTGGTCCTACGATTGTTAGTATAATACTTGGTGTATATATGCCTCTAAAATCCTCCCAAATAGACCAAGTAGCTAGCAAGGTGAAGTTTTTTGTAACTTTCTTAATGATTTTGTTTTTGTATTGTTCATTTTGTGGTACAACATTCAACTGCACAACAAAAAAATTGGGGTTCAATGCCAGAAGCAAGGTTGGTGCGAAGAACTATATAAACATTCTATATTCACTATTGGAATTGCCAAATTTCTTCAAACAAAAGCAACACAGGTGCGTCACTGTGCAACTAGAGGCCTTAGATAGTCTTTAGTCTGGGATTCGACTCTCACTCGATTGCTATTAATTCTTGCATTGGGTAAATCCATACGGTGATTTGCCCAACCTTTACTGGGCCGGTCCATACACATAATCATGTGGCTTATATAAAGAATACTTTGCCATGATAAATTTCTTGAACTCTGAGACAATCTTACATAAGATTACCAGATGAAGATTATGCAACGCGGAAGAACTCGGAGTTTTTGTAAATAAATTCTACTAATCGTCAAAATAGATATTACAGAACATAAATTACAAAATTGTGAAAAGGAAAACATATACATATGGAATTGCAGGTCTTCTTATAACAAATTCGTCATCTCATCTTGGGTGTTGGAGGTTGCACCGTCGACGTTGTCCGTCTCCTAAGTAAAACGGCCAGCTCAGTCGATGAAATAACCACCACTGACTGTTTGTCGACCCAAACTTGTGTCTGACTCTCTCTCACTCAAGAACACAAAATTAGGAATATCTCGTAGAATACAAACTTTTTAGTGTATCAAAAACCGTGGAATGGATTGAACACACACACACGCACACACACATATACATGTAAGGACTTTTCACATTCTAAACGGCTAAGGCTTTTGAGATCATCATGAATGGCAGTGAGCAAAACCCTTTGAAATGCATGCCATGGACAGCTGCCATAAAAGAGAAACCTTCCGGTTGACGTAAGACTCTATGGTGTCTCACATTTATTCACTAAACCAATATGAATTTTGACAGATGATTGATAGGACATGTAGCGTCTCATTCCTCACCAATTGCCAATACCGTTGATTGATCAGATAGATAATGGCCTTCTAATCCTCACATGTGGCTCCATTTTTTTTTTAGTTTCTTTTAACAGAAGTGTGGTACTATTTTGGAACTTTAGCCAGAAATACAGCTGCCATCATTTCATGATCAAAGTGGTTTGATTATGTCTCAGTCATTATCTGGGATTTTTACATTGTTTTCATGGGATGGTGTGTTGTAGATGTCCTTTCTTCATGTGGACCATTGTCTGTGAAAGTTCATGCATCCATCCAACTGATATCTTACTTTTTAAATTAATGATTAATTAGGCCATAAACTTTAATTGTTGGCAGTTTTATCCAAATTAATAGTGGAGTATATGTCCTAAACATTTAAGTTTTCATATTATGGAATAGTGAAAACGATGGCGGATCATAAGCACTAGTCAAAACCTAAGAAGCAAGGATATGGACACGGGACATGGACATGATCATATGACACAAACACCATAGACACATCATTGATCTCCAAAAACTATGACACAAATGCACTAGGAACCCGGGATTGAATAATTTCACGGGCTGAAAGAGAAGAGCATATTTGATTGGGAATTCGGCTCATAACTCGCTGGTTACCGTTCTCGGATGGGATGGGGTGGAATGGAATGAAAGTAGTCCCTTCACGGCCTTGCTTTTTGGGATAGATTGTGCAGCTTCAACTCACGAATCAGAGATTGATGTGCTGATTGCCTTCTTTGCTAACTTTACTATCCATCTTTCATAAACGTCCTAGATGCTTTGAGCAGGTTTGGTACATACGTATCAAGAAATTATTTCCATTCTTCGAATATTGGTTAGGAAGAAAGCACTAAAGAAGTTACGATGTGACGTTCTGTTGTTATCATCAATGCATGGATGCTAACTCCATGCTTCTAACGTTATATATCATGAAGCTATACAAATCAATGGACGTTATATAAATATTCAAGAACAAAACAACGATAGAAATTTTGACTCTAGACCCACTTTTAAAAACTGCATTTTTAACCTTCAAATGTGACTCCAACGTGTTCTAGAGTGTCCACAATATGTCCAACTAACTAAATATATAAGAAAATCAGAGCCGTATTTAGGCATGTTCAACACGTGTCTAGAGAGTATTGCCTCATATATGAGGCCGGTAGATGCGTCTGTGCCAAAAGCTATCCTATTAAACCTGGGGTTGTAGGTTTGAACCTGATCCGTGCATGGTTCTGAAGTTGGATGATAAATTCTGACCTCAAAAGTTTTTACAGCTTTCTTAACTGAGTATTGCTGGTACTTGAGGTTAGAATAGTGATTTCAGTTCCCAAATAATTCACAATCTTTTCAGGGACCCATCAAATAGAAGCAAGAGGGGGAGCCTTTTTTGCCTGCAGCATTTTGTTGGATTCCACTCTCTACCTACCTATCAGTGCTAATCAACAAGCTTCAGTCCTTGTCTTTATAAGACACTTGATCTTTCTAGACACCCATGGTACAATCAACAGTACTGCGCACAAAGTCCTTTAGTTCAAGCATCATGTGACTAGTACTCTATAGTGTTATTGGACAGTTCTGCTTTATCTTGGCTTAAATCTCTCATTCATTTATATGTAATCCATGGTTCTTCATAGCATATGACTGGTTAACTAATCCTCCAGAAGGGTTTTAGATTTTAGATCCTGACAACAGAGAAGGGATCTTCGTGTTGAGGCTGGAAAGCTAGAAATCATCAAATTTCTCTCTTTCTTGTAGTGTCTTATTCTACTAGTCTGATCGAGAAATAATCTCTTCTGAACAACCAAGTCATAATGAGATTAAAAAACGATGTTTCCTTAGCTGTGTGGACATGGATTAGCATTATATCATTCCTACAAGTGATCCCCTATTCGGGATTAAAAGAAGTGCTATATGAGGACTTCGAGATCAAATAGAATATGTTTCTTTCCATTCCTCGTGAGCCACTTACTTCTCCAAAACAAGAGATCAAAGTGATTTTTCTCCTTTTTTCCAATAAGTCGACGCTTTACACCAAATCATAAAATTTGGGTTTTCTTATGTGAGATGAAGCAATTCAATAGAACGGCCACAAGAAAAAAGGGAAGAAATGGAAGTGGGCGATCCATTTTTGTAATTCATCCTTACTCTCATTAAATGGTCTGATGTATCTTTATAATTTGGAATCTATAGGAAGAAACTAATAGTGGTTCTTGATAAAGATAAATATGTCTTAGAATAACAGACTAGGTAATAGTACTTTCCCGAACAACTGTTTTACTTTATGGGTAAAGCTTATTCTCGTGATAGTGCCAGAGCTTCCTTATGGTCGATTTAAAGACAAGATGACAAAGAAATACATAAAAGTGTTCTTTATTTCCCACGTTTTACGTATAGAAGTCGATCGAATAGACATCCATCTTAACTATCCATTTCAATATGAAGATTAGAATTCTCTAGTTTTATTAATGAAAATGAGGAGGTTGTTGTATGTTGGGACTTGGGAGCAACTCAAGACTCTCTCTAATGATAAAAGCGTATGCACATATATGTATACATCTATACTATCATAAAAGAAACGCCCTTTAGGTGCGAATACTATATTAAAATCGGTTCATATTTTCATGTTTTTAAAAAAACCCCACAAAGTCTAAAAAACTGCATGTTTACAACTTTCAGTAGTTTAAAAACGTTAGGAATAATTATGTGAAACAAAAGTCTAAAATATTGCATATTCACAACTGTTGGCATTTAAAAAACTGCTCAAGACCTCAATTGCCCATGACCTCTAAAGGTTGAAAAATGATGCATGTTGAGCTCGGAGAAGACAGATTTGCAACAATATTGAGGGGACAAATCGTAATAAAAAAACAATGACGCACACAGATGCTAGTACATACATACATACATACATATATATATATACATACATATATATATATATATATATACATATATATATAGGGTCTATTGTATGACAAGTCTCAAACTTTTGACCTCTTACAATGACGCACACAGATGCTAGTACATTCATATATATAGGGTCTATTGTATGACAACTCTCAAACTCTTGACCTTTTACTGTCTATGAAGGTTGAATGAATTGGCATGACAAGAAAAGAAAGGATTAGAATTTCTCACCAAATTAAACCACTTATTTGGATTGATTAATTTTGTTACAATGATATATTTTGATTGCTTCCTTCTGCTATTTTTAGTGAGGCTCAATGATTAAATAATCATGCTTGTAGTTATGGATGTTCTTAGGATTTAGGAATTTGAAGGAACTAGTGAAAGTAAAAGAAAAGCTATGTAAGACAAGATTGGATATGTGAAGTGAAAACCCTTCTTTTTTCTTTCATAAAATTATTCATTCAAATGAAGCCTTAGGGTCATTGGCTCATCTTAGTGCTTTGGGAGTCAATCTCTAATATATAGTTGCGAATGTCGTCATATATTAACGATGTCTGGAACCCTCTATTCGTGTCCAAACGGGGGTCATGCCTAGCTTTCCTACCCTCTATCTACTCTAACTCTAAGGCTTCAGATGAAATGCTTGATTTCTTGGCGCTCAGTTACTTTTCGATCATTCAATACTCATTTGCTTGGCACATAGCAACTTAGGTCCCAAACACTATGCAATATATTACTAGTCACAGTAAGCCTTCCAAGAGTTAGATTGGTGGAACTAATCATGGAATTTGTTCGGCAATATTCAATACATGAAGTCTTAGAGAACTCAGAAATACTAAAAACTAAGCTCCTAATAAATAATTCCACTCCTCCCAAAATCAACAGCCACCAGCTCGCCAAATATCCCTTCGTATTCCACTCTATAAGAAGACTATTAGGTCAAGAATAAGATACGCTTTACACACTCTACACATTCTTGCGTACACTTTCTTTCTGTTGATTACTAACTTGATTATATAAAAATTCTTGACCGAAAAGGTAGAGAAACTACCTTTAATCTCAATATTTATGTGTAGGAACTATCGCAAAAGCATGAACACCAGCATCTAGTTTTTAGAGCCATCACAAACAGCTTACTTGCTTCTCAGAATATGTGCAGACATGATTTAGAATATTCCTAACTTCAACACCTAACATTGTGCATCATATACTTAGTTTATATCTTGTGTTCTTCAAAATATTGAGGTAGTTTTGTGGTCATGAATTATTTTATATTTTATCATGTCGGATCATCACCTTGATTTTCAGCAAAGAGCATCTTCTAAATACCTATTTTTTATATTTAATGGGGTCCATCAACCCTCTCATTAAGTGTGTCTGATGTACAGCTATGGCAATATTCACAGGGCCATGATTGTCCATTTGGACTAAAAAAGTTGTGATTGATTCCTCTTGTTTAATCAAATCCTGCATGGGGTCAGCTATTGCTCTTTTCAAGATTCATGCTGTCCCCTCTCCCTCACTATAGACTCTATGGTCTGATTGTAAAATATATTTTATAATTTTGAGTGCTCGGATCAGCACATGCGTTAATCTTTAATGAATTTGTCTCATCGTCTATCAGCGGAATCCTGATTAAAACTAGATATGTTGATAACACCCGAGAAATTTTGAACTTGAAATCTTAATAGAACAAAAAACAAATTTTTTAAGTCTTAAGCCTTAACCACTAAATCAATTATAGCGTCTGTAATACTCATGCCTTCGTATGTTGGACAAAGTTTAAGGGCTTGTTTGGTTTTGTAATCAAATTGAGTTTAATTTGTCATTCGACGGCTACGATGATCAAGTTTACAATTTTTGTAACTTTTTTTACTGAACAAGTTCTTTGCGAGATTAGACGTCATATAAGAAATCGTTAAAATTTGCATGTCAAAATTGTCTTTCATCCCACACCTAGTAAGAGAGGGTAGAAACTTCATAAAGATGGCTCAATAAAAACACTTGTGATATTCCATGGTAAGCGGTCAAAGTTTTAAAATGAAGATAAATATAATAGAAATAATTTTTACAGAGAAGTGAATATTTATAAGGGTTTCTTTGAATATTTTTTTAGGAAGAAAAACACGATAAATATGAATAAGCGAAAGACATTTTTAATTCATTCTTGTATTTATAATGGCATTTCTGTAATTAGAAAGAAGATATAAAATAAGAATAAGATATAGTGAAGAGAGGTCGAATATGATATTCAAGGCGCAAAGAAGTACACAAATTTCAGATATGATAAACCCAAATAACCCTATCTCGAGTGATAGCATTAGACACTTTCTATTACCTATAACAAAAGATCTAAAAACAAATTTTGATCATTTCTCAAATCCTTCTTTTACTCTTAAGCCAAGGACATCTTAGGATAGTCACTAGGGATGGCAAAGGGGGAGATTGGGGACGGATTTAACCATCCCCGTCCCTAATCTCCAAAGCCCTAATCCACCTCCATTCCCGCCATGTTCCCTGAATGGAGAATGAACCCACCCTCCATCCTCGCCCCGCTCTGATTTTTTAATAGAAAAAAATTAATTCATCCCATATAAAAGATAATGACAAATCTACAATCACAAATCAATTCATCCTATACAATTGGATTCAATCTTGCACCCTTTACATCCATTTCAATCTTGTTTTTTCTTACTTTTTAATTAGACTTGATAAAAAGACATATTCACCTTAATATACAACTATGGCACAACGAAAACATGATAAACAGTTAACGTGTTGTCCATAGAATAATTCTTAACTCTAATAACTTCTCACAATTTCACTAATAAAGTGGTTAAAAAGTGAACAACTTTCATGTAAAATTATAAATACTTGTATCTATATAAAAGGGTCTAAAAAGTAAAATAGAATCTATTTAATAATTATTTTAAAACGGATCGGAGAACGGGACGAAGGTAGTCAGACCCGTCTCTAACCTGTTTCCCGTTTGTTTTCAAATCTTGCCTCCAAATCCAACCTGATCTCCGAAAAAATTCTCAAATCTCCAATCTAAACGGAGCGAGGAACAGAATGAATTGGATCAGATAAAATTGCCATCCCTAATAGTCACCCATTAGTTCGGCTCCAGAATTTGTAGAAGCCATCATGACCACTGTTTAGTTGACCAACAAAAGTAGCAGCATAGGGAGGTGCCTCCATTGGCGAAAATGAAAGGTTTACAGAAAAGACGAGTCCTGATCACAAAGTGTTCCTGTACAACTTGGAGTTAAAATAGTAAACTGGTATAAGTAGAAAAGATGGATGGAAGCAGTGTTGGATCCTTAAAGAACATATAATTATTGGAAATTCAAGGGTTATGAATGAATTGGACAACAGAAGATCTCACGGTAACCAGAGAATCTTGTTTATTACGTAGCCCAAGAATCTCTATTCATTGTGTGTAACCCAAAGGTCGTTCAATTTTAGTAATTCAAAGGTTCTTTCCTTCTCATACATTTTTCTATGGTTTCACGTTTTCGGGATTAGGAATACTAGAAATTAAACCGTCTACAATTTGTTCCAGATATTCGAGTTATTAGTGTGTGTGAGAGAGACAAACGCAACGAAGTTCGATAGACAGTCATAAGGTTGGTGTTCCTTCTACCGATGAGCCGTTTTATCTTGGGAGATAGACATCGAAGTGATCGTTTAACATCCACGATGAGGCGGCGATTGTATTTTAAAATAATTATGTATACACATGACTTGATTCAGTTGGTTTATATTCCAATTTTATTTACAGTTTGTACATTTTCTGTTTCGATTCATATTCTTCATGTAAAGTTTAGGTCTTTTTTGTACAATTACTATAAATTGTGATCTTATCCTTAATTTGTTTGGTTTCTTATGGTAACAACAACAGTACTCAATCATTACCCTTAAAATCTAATTGAACCACGTCTCGTATGTGCATGCACTTGTACTCTTTGGAAATAGTGGACTTGGCCTAACAGCATAAAGTGAAGAAAAAGTATCATGAGAAACTTGAATTTGGATTAATAATCGGGTTTTGTTTTATCTTTTCTTTCACCTTCACGAGAAATAGACATTTACCCCTTCTCGGCAGAATTTTCTGAAACGCAACTATCTCGGTTTCATGTAGATATTTATATAGAGTTTTTGAAAAAGATTTTCTTTCGTAAGGAAAAATAAAAGACTTACTATATCGTACACTGTTAAGGGTTGCCCGCAATGCTGGATGGAGCATTATGTGAGTGGGATACAATAGGTCTTCTTGTGACTCTTAACATGGGTTATCTTGAAATTAAAAAAATTGATTCAATATGTTAATTTTGTTGGATTGGTCTAGTTTTATGTGAAAATAAAGAATTATATTGATTGAATATTAGCGGAAACAGATAAATGAAACACGTTTATTTAATAAAAAACAAGTAACAACTGCTGAAAATTTGAAATAAAATTTTGATGTAAACACGTCTCTATAGGACATTTGTAGTTGTAGTAAACTTAATGAGTTACTCTATTTTCGTCAAGATGAATTAATAGTTCATAAAAATATAACGCAAAGCTAAGAAAAGGGAAAAAAAATTCAAACAAAATAACCTTTTTATGTATTGTTTGTTGAATAATGTTACTGACACTTCATTTTGTATCTTATTTTTAACTTCATGTTAAGGTGACACCTCATTAATGACAATTCACATACAGATAGAGAAAGAGACGGAGAAAAGAGAGTGAGTGGAAAAAGTAGTGTCACCTTAGCATGTGGTAAAATATGAAGTACAAAATGAAGTATCGGTAGTATTATTGTTGTTTGTTTGCTCCAAAATTTATATACAATAACTCATCAATCCAAATGATAAAGAACTTCATAGGGTAATTTTACTTTTGAGACCTACCGACAAGAGACAGTAATTAATGTGTCATTTGAATCTTAAACAAGATCTTATTAGTGGTAAAATTCCACACAAGGTGGATAATTAAGGTAATTTACAGCTGTAATGCTGTAAGTTTTACCAACATTAAGACTCTTTGTCCCCTAAAAGCTCCATTTGGGTTGATAATTGGTCTTATAATTCAATTATCTAAGATAGATTAGTACTAGTTAATCTTCTTTTGACTTGTGGTTGAGGAGTGTTTGGCACCTTCATTTTTGCATTTCTAATTGTGCAACTTTTGCATTTTGAGTATTTGAGAGGAGATTATAGAATGCATTATGAAATATGAACCGGAAAATGTATAATCGCAAAATTCTTCCCGAGGAAGCTTTTTGGATTTTCTATCCAAATATACTTACTACCCTTCTGCAAAAATTGTTACATATATTATTATTCAAATACTTTCACAAATTACAATCCAAAATCTATACCTATAACCTATCATCTAAAATTTAAAATTTTTAAAAATAATAACTCATAAACACCTTCTTAATCTAATATCATTCACTTGTTTTTTTTTTTCCTTTCATTGATGGTCGTATCCCTTGTCGAACAATATTGTAGCAGAAACTATAGTACGATAATGTTAGGATTTTAAAAAATACCTTCCTCCAATCATACAAATTGGAATAGAAAATGAAAAGTACATAATGTTTATAACCAAACCGAGTCATGTGAAATTACAGTCCATTAGAAATAGATTCGTTGTCTCTAAATGTGTGTTGAAGGTGACATTGATGTCTGTCTCTTAAAATAAAATAAGAAACCAATCAACGACCACATGTCGAACCGACTTTGCATTTTTCTCTCTTACTTGAAAACAAAAAAATAGGAATATGTTGGTTGCTGAGAGTTTGAGACCTTTGAGTTGCAGACCACTAGTGACTGTTAGATGAAAAATGGCCTTTCAGTTGTTTCGTAAAATGTTGCAGTATCCGAAATTCATTTATGAAACCATTACGAATTCTAACAGATTGGCACCACTCCGAGGCTAAACTATTTGAAACATTTTGCCTTTTTTCAAAATTACAGATGATGTTATAAAGAGACTCATCACTAAAGAAAAATTAGTACTTTTTGGTTGCATTTCAACCAAAATCTTAGTCAGTCCAGTTTGGCTCACTTTTGTAATTTTCAGTATTTTCCTGTCAGTTATTTTCATAGTTGCTCTATGGAATTTTACCCAAGCAGAATCCTTCCTATGCTGTTACTTCGTACTGTTTTCTTGGATCAAAACTTCCTGTGTTCGATAATTATCCTCATCACACTCCATTTACAGTTTTGAGAGAGAGAGAGAGAGAGAGAGAAGAGAGAGAGAGAGGGGATGAGGGAGAGTGGGAGACATGATTATAAAGTGGAATATTAGAGGCTACAAACATGTCTTCATTCTCTAGTTTCTGTATTCTCTTGTTTCAAGTATAGGATTAGAGCTTCTTTCACTCCTATTTCACAGCCTTTTTCATCCCCTTTCTTCTACAAGAGCTCTAAGCTTACCCTTTTGTTTAAAATTGGATGTCTATGCCCTTGAAAGCCCATGATTACATAGGCTTATCAGAGTTCCCTTCAATGGAAAACTCTGAAAACCCCACTGATTCTTCAGAAATCAGTGAAAAAAACAAGGGTTTGAATTTGAAAGCCACTGAGCTGAGACTAGGGTTGCCGGGTTCTCAGTCACCAGAGAGAGAACTTTGTTTCAAGGGTTTGGTCTCAGGGGCCAAAAGAGGCTTTTCTGACACCTTGGATGTTGGTTCTAGGAAGTGGGTTTTCACTGGGAGTGGTGGATCTGAGTTGGATTTGGCTAAAAATGGTAGCTTGTTCTCTCCCAGAGGTGTCAATGGTGGTGAGGTTAACACTCGGCAGTCATCCATGGCTTCCAATGCTGTGAAAGAGGCAGTTCAACCGGCCCCAAAGCTGGTGCAGGACAAGAAGCCTCAGATTCCTTCAGCTGCTAAGTAAAATTTTCTCTCAACTTTTCTCTTTTTGTTTCCTGAGAAAAATTAGTTCAAGTAAGACTTGGCATGATTTTCGATATTTCACATTCTTGGTTTTTTTTTTTCTTTTCCAATTTTCCAATCCATTGTTATTGGGGGTGATTGCTTTTGCCGTATGTTGTGGTATTTTACATGATATTTCTTCTCAGTTTGCACCCATATGGTGGTGGATGCTTGTACTGTTCTTAAAACAATAATTTTACAAGTATGGCTTTCCGAAATAGTGGTGTTCTAATTGTCGAAATAAGCTTGTAGTACTTGATGGTGGAAATCCTGCGTTGCTTCCTGCACATAAGTCCTAACATCGGGGATGTTTTTCTGACTAAGTACCCTCCAATGATCAAGTTAGATTCGACAGGGAGAAAGCATATGCAAGTATGGAATTGCGAGTAATGGATGTGAAAGAGTATGTGGTCCTTGGCCTGGTGATCCTTAAAATACGTTGGAGAATAAGAAGATTCTAGGCAGGCTTGCGGCTGTTGATTATGCTCTCCGTTCCATATTGGGGGACTGGGTCATTGAATGCGTGCTCCATCTCCAGAATTCTGAGTGGTTAGGGGCGTCGATTGCGGGATCTTGCCAAGCAAATCTCATAGTTGGTTCCTTTCTGCAGAACTCATCGGACCCCGTATGAGCGGGATGAATCCGGCCCGATCAGATGAAGATCAACGATCGGTTTGGTGTGTGCATAACAGCCGAACAGCCGAACAGTCATTCGCCCAGCTAGACTGTTGGTGAGTGATCGTAGTGGGCAATCAGCAAATGTAGCCGAGCCTTGAGTGATCTATTGCTGGGCGATCAGTACTTTTTATGCCTTTTTGAGAGCTTTACGTTTTGTGTGTACTTTCAAAGTTTCTATACGAGATGATGTATCTATTCTTTTGGATTGTTTCGTGGGTTGTGTCAAACTCAACACTGATTATGTCCTGATCATATGTTTGTGGGACAGGGCACAGGTGGTAGGTTGGCCTCCAGTTCGATCTTTCCGGAAGAATTCAATGGCTAGTAATCAACCTAAGAATGATGACGAGGCGGATGCCAAGTCGGGCTCTGGTTGTCTTTATGTCAAAGTAAGTATGGAAGGTGCCCCATACCTGAGGAAAGTTGATCTGAAAATCTACGGCAGCTATGCTGAAATGTCTTCAGCTCTGGAAAAAATGTTCAGCTGCTTTACAATTGGTAATCTCTATGAATCTCACCTTCCATATGCTTAGTTGCGGTATGATTGCAAGTTTATCTATCAAAGTTAGATAAAGAGAAAAAATGGTCATGATGTCAGCAGAAACAAAGTTGTTCCGTGTTGATTCCTATGGGAAACATAGGAATGTTTCAACTTCAAAGGGATGCCAAATATCCCATTGTAACATTTTCCAGCTCACGGGCATATTGAAGGGAAACGAACAGTTAACAAGAAAAGAAAAGATAAATGATCGAAAGATGTTAGTTAACAAGTAGCAGCTCTCAGCCATGAAAGGTTGTCATAGTTGCTTCGAGATGCCTCATGATCCATTCACTTCTGATGATAGGGTAGTCACAGCAAGTAGCAGCTCATGGTAGTCTAAGGTTGTGATAGTTGCTTCGAGATGCCAAATGACCATTCTAACAACTATGACTATGAACCGTTTTTGAAATTACAAACAAAATGACCAATTCTGAAGTAACAAATAGAATGGTCATGAGGGTGAAAAGAGATTGGCATAATGGTTTACTATGTCACTCAGAGTGACAAATAAAAACAGCAAATATAATGGTAGTTAAGAGTAATGCACGGTGGTCAAAGCCTTCAGTTTGGAGATTTATGTTTCATTTGGAGTAGCTATGGCGATTATCATCTGTTCTGTGTTTCTTTTCTTCCGTCCCACCGAAAAAGAATTTAAGCCGATTTATATACGCAACACGAGCTATTACATTTCCTTATTCTGGAATCTTTTAGCATGTTATCATTTGTGAATAAGCATTAATATGTTCAGATGTTTCATAAAGACTATGTATGCTTTTGGTCCTCTTGCCGAGATGAGGAACATTATTGCTCCTCATTTCTTATGCTTTCTTTTAACAAAAAGAAAGTTGTGAAAAACAACAATATGTTCGTATTTTCCTGTAACAGTTTTGGAGTCTCCTACTGTTTTCGAAAACATTCTTCATTGGGTATAAATGAGGTGTGTGTGGGATGTATTTCTCACCTTGACCATGAGTACTCCTTGGTCCTTGCTACCCCCGAGAATCTAAAATTCGATCCTATGGGACCGTTAAATCAAAAGTTGCTTGTACACCTTTTTCCCCCTCAATCTTATTCCAGTACTAGTTCTCCTGAATTTATGCTGTTATTTCCATTTAAGTTTTCGAAGTTGTTACCCCAAGCATATGTAGACTCTCTCTTTCTCGCTCTTTGGTGTTCATATTTATCTTTTTCTTTCAAAGGGATTTAATTTGATTGTCCATGACTGGTTCAGGGCAATGTGGCTCTGATGGAGTTCCAGGCCGTGATGGACTGAGTGAGAGCCGATTGATGGATCTCCTGCATGGTTCTGAATACGTACTTACCTATGAAGACAAGGATGGTGACTGGATGCTTGTTGGTGATGTTCCATGGGAGTAAGTGTGGCTCCAGCACCTTATATTCTTTGAATGCTCTAATTCCAGTTTCAGATGGATAAATTTGCGTAAAAATTCATAACAGCCTATTAAAAATTCATTACATCAAGATGAAAACTCGTTACGTATGAAATGTAATGAAGGATGAACCGTATAGCCAAGGGAAACCATGAAAAAGCCAAGTGAACCCATCATATGCACCATAATGGATCAGACTATAGCTAATAGCATAAGCTCAAGAACTCCATTTTCTCACATATATCAGACCATACATATACGAAGAAGACGAAAGAGATATAATGTCTGGATCGTCTGATGCCTTCCATGTTGTATTATAAATCATGTGTTTTCCAGTTTACGATTAGGGAATTTTTGTGATGGGCTAATGCAATATCAGTAACGAGATATCGGTAATCTGCAATTTGAAATGTCTTGACTGTTAATCCGGCCGTAATTTGTAAGCTGATCTTGTTGCTTATATGGTACTGATATTTTCACCATTTGGTTACCTCATTTTTACATTTTGCTTCTCCTACCTATATAAAGTCAAATTTATTAATTAGAGAGGTATAAGTTCTATACTGATCTATCATTGTTTGCTATTGCAGAATGTTCATAGACTCTTGCAAGAGGCTAAGGATCATGAAGAGTTCAGATGTAATTGGTCTAGGTATGACCTGAAAATCGATCAAATACCCATTTATTGAGCCACGTCCCTTTTCGGGAATCAAGTGTACCTGCATGGGTATTGAGGACAGATACGACCTCTCTCCCATGGTAAGGCTGGACCTCGAGTTAAGTTTAGGTCGGCCTCAACCTCCCCCGCTGATCCTGCATCCAATATAGCAGGACCCTCCAGGCAACACTTGAACTCCCATAATACAAAATGATGAACAGCACTGCTGACCGAATGGCATGCAATTGCGTGCATTTACTTCAGCAAAAACTAACCTTAAAACTTGTCAAGAATCAAAATTATCTTGATTATAAACAACACGGCTGGCCGAATGGCACGCGACTGCAGTTATTTACTTAACAAAAACAACCTTAAACTTGTTAAGAATCAAAACTATCTTTGATTAACTATTCGCCTTATTTTGTCCCTTCGCCCTTGGTAACTTGTCAACGATGATGATGAAATCTCGTAAATGCTTTTGCATCTGATTGTTGCAGCCCCCAGAGCCATGGAAAAGTGCAAAAACCGCAAGTAGAGTGTTACTGTTCATTCCGAGGGATCCATCTCAAATCTAGGGCAAATGAAGTTGAAGATTGGTTGTTATATAAATTCCAGAAGGCTTGAGGGTTAAATATTCAGTCTTTCACCATCCCAATTTTTAGTATTTGTGTCTGGAAAGTGTCTTTTGTTAGCATTGGTGTATTGGGAAAAACATTCTAGTGGCAGCAGATATATATATGTATCCTTATTGACAGCTTTATAGGTTTGGTTAGGTGCATGCTTGGTTTTCTGTCTCTTCCAATCTCATGTATTCTGAATGCTTCCCCCCTCAAGGGTATGATATGTAAATGGAATGTTGTTGTATCCTCTCTCTCTTCTCTCTCTCTCTCTCTCATGACAAAAAGAGAAGTGTATAGCTATCTGAATGAAAGTTACTACTTTTCAAGTACATGATAGGAGAGCATCTCCAACCACACTCTTTATTTTGCCTAGTTAAAAGTACAAAAAAAAAGGACAATTTCTATTTTGCCTATCTATTTTTTAGCTATCTATTCCGACCTATTCCTTATTCTTCTTATCATCCTAATTAACTAAACCAATTTTAAAAAATACAATGAAATTTTACTTTTAAAAGAAAACACACTGAAAAGTCAAAGAAAATTACACTTTTCATCCTTTACCAGTACATAGCTAGCAGGTGGTGCTCGTTACATGTAGCCAGCATAAATCAAGGAAGTCAAAATGCCTAGTGAGTGGGTTGGAAAACTCAAAATTGATTTTAATAGATAGCTATTTTAGCCAAAAGGGACTATTTAGCTAGTGGGTTGGAGATGCTTGCACCACTTAGCTTTCACTAGCAACTACCATACCTGTCTTTTGTTGTACGGCAAATTTATGAAAAAATAGTAACTTTAATTGGGAAAGTTTTTATTTCCAGAAAAAATTCTCAGAATTCAAAATGAGTGGATTAGATTTACTTGATTTTGTAGGCTTTTAAATCTCAATAAATTTTAACCTTTAATTTTGAATTCGAGAAAAGTTTTGTGAGATCGTAGTACTCGCTTGTTTTGGTCCATTTAGACAAAGTTCAAATTTTTAGAAGAATAGGATAGATATAATAAGAAGTAGGTATAGAGTTTATTTAGGATGTGATTGTTATTGAATTATTGAATTATGTTGTTTAAAGTATAACTTAATTTAGTTAAACTCATTTTGATTATATTAATTTTGATATATTTTGATCGCATTTAACGTAGAATTTAGTTTGATTCTAGAGATATAATGATAGAAATGTCTTTGAAGATCACTTAATTTGATGTGTTCTGACCGTATTCTATCTTATTATACTTGGGGCCAATTTTGTCATTTCTCTCTCACCTAAAAATGTCCATGAATATATGGGGGCTTATTTAGACTACTAAGGGCCTGATTGGATAGGGCCTTAGGTGGTGTATTAGTTAACACAAGTCTTAGTTAAGGCTGGACCCACCTCTAACCCGTTGATTGGCAAAAAATTCTGAGGCGTGTTAGTTAGCCCGTGGGCTAATTAAAGCCCCCATTGATGTCTTAATTAGCCTCACCCCCCCCCCTAAGGCTAACTAAGACATTGCCTTAGCCTTAACCAATTACCAAAATACCCACCCTTTTATATACACACTTATCTTTATTAAACATAATATAAGTATATATAATAGACGTATATTATATTATTATTATTATATATATATATATATATATATATACTGATAATATTTATACACACATACATATATACGTATATAATATATAATACGTATTTATAAACATATGTATATTTTATAAATACATACATATAAACATATATACATACATATAAACATATATATATATATAATACATATATATACACTATATATTATCTGTATACATTATACGTGTATATATATGTGTGTGTGTGTGTGTGTCTCTCTCTCTCTCTATATATATATATATATATATATATTATATTTATATTATAAGTGTATATATATAAGCGTGTGTGTATTTTTTATGTATATATACGTATATTTTTAAATATATATACATATGTATAAATATCAATACATACATATAAACATATATATATATATATATATATATATATAATACATATATATACACTATATATTATCCGTATATATTATACGTGTATATATATGTCTCTTTCTCTTTCTCTCTCTCTCTCTCTCTCTCTCTCTCTATATGTATATATATATATATATATACATATATAAGCGTGTGTGTATTTTTTATGTATATATATGTATATTTTTAAATATATATACATATGTATAAATATCAATACATACATATAAACATATATATATATATATATATATATATATATATATAATACATATATATACACTATATATTATCCGTATATATTATACGTGTATATATATGTCTCTTTCTCTCTCTCTCTCTCTCTCTCTCTCTATTATATATATATAAGCGTGTGTGTATTTTTTATGTATATATACGTATATTTTTAAATATATATACACATATACATATATATGTATATTTTTTAAGTATATATACATATATGTATATATTTTAAGTCTATATATGTACATATATATGTATATATTTTTTATGTATATTTTTTAAGTATATTATACTTATATTGTAAGTATAATATAAATATAAGTATAATATATACATATATAATATAATTATAATGTATATGGATATATAAATATAACTATATGTAAGTGTGTGTAGTTATGTACTTATAATATACGTATATATACATATATATGTTATTTTTGAAATAATTCATTAAATCCATAACAAGGGGCAAAAATGTCTTTTGATAGTTTAATACACATTCTCCTTTTCAAACATACCCTTCATCCAATCACTATATTATTTAACACACCCTTCTTAAAAATCACATCAATGTGGGCCACCCCATTTTATTTAACACACTTGACTATTTAACACACCCCTCTTATTTAACACACCAAAAACTAAAGCGGCATCCAATCGGGCCCTAAGTGTCTAAATGGCCTTCTCATTTGTCCTTTAATAAATAAAAGGGCTAATAATTATCATTCATCAAATAAATTCGTAGTAGAAGACAAAACTTATTATAGAAGAGTAATAAGCACAAAGTTTATCTAAATATTTTATTTGGAGAATAATACGATAAACATGAGTATGTGAATTATATTTTTATAATTATATTGATATTTTTGTAAATACAAAAAAAAATATAGAAGAAAGATAAGATGTGAAAAAAGGGATTATTTTATCCCTTTCAAAAGTATAAAATATGCTCGTGAAAGGGATAAAATAATCCCCGAAGGTTGAAACAAATTATGAGTATGACAAATTTGTAATATTCTATACAGAGGTGATAGCGTTAGAATCTTTCTATAACCCTTAACAAGTAAAAAGTTAAAGATTTACGGTAAACAACATAAATAGTCACTTATTTTAACATATTTATTTTTACAAACATAGACAGTCATTGATAAAATTGTATTGTCTTATTTATTTTAACTCCTCATTTCTATAAAAACCAAAAATTGTAAAGTTTAACTTCATTTATATAAATTATGGAAGATCAATTTGATTTTTTCATGAATAAATTATACAAGGAGTGAGGAGCTAGAATATGAACCGGAGCCACAAAATAACATTTAAAAAATTATTAGAAAAAATTTACGAATACAAAGTGTCATGTTCAAATTCAGTCAAATTTCTGTCTCGAAATTATTCAATATGTGTGAAACTTTTCAAAAAAAATTTAAATTTTACGTACATTTCGAACATATTATATCTAAATTTATACATGATTTGTTAATCATAGTTCTGCGGATTGATTTACTGGTTAAAATATTGGAGAGAATGCTGGGTTAAAAGATTAAGAAATAAATTCCTGTATGTATAAATTCCTTAAACTTCCAAAAAAATATGATCTCTTTTTGAAAAGGAGAATTTAGGGTTTGGGGAAGAATTGAATCACCTTTCAAACTGAATCTCTCTCTTTCTCTCTCTGGAGGATTCCCCACTAGAAGATGAAACTCAAGCAATTGGAAAGTATTCTGGGAACCCTTCAACAGTTCTCCAACCCAAAGGTCTCTCTCTCTCTCTCTCTCTCTCTCTCTCTCCCCGCATGTACTTCTTGATGTTAATATGTATGAATATGTGCGACTGAATGGAGCAGTATGTTTGCTGCTGCTGCAGATTGAACTTGAACAATACCCAACTGGGCCCCACATCGCTTCTCGGATGTTATACACTGTATACTTCTAATTGTTGCATACTGTGTATAATTCTTCACATTTGCTTCACTTTATGTTTTCAATGTTTTCTTTCAAGAGGCTGTCTTTTGGTGGGTTACAAGATTCTGTCTTTATGTTTTGCAAAACTGTTACTTTTTGGGAAATCATATTTAGGCAGAAAATTCATTTGGGGATGTGATCAACAAGGTAGTGGCAGATTTTGGTTGTGGGTGTGGCACATTGGGCCTTGCAGCTTCTCTCTTGGGTGCAGAGTGAGTTGTTACCTATCTTCCCTTTTCTTTGCTTCTGCTATTACTCATTGGTTTTTTTTTTTTTTGTTAACTTTCAATAGAGGTCGGTAACTTCGTTTCTAAGGTAATTACATATCGTTAGTTTTGCAATACAGTACTGCCTCTCTTTGGTTTTGCATCATATCAATTGCATATGTCTGAGTGATGTATGTATACATTTTGATTTGAACCCTTTATGGTTTGAACAGTCATGTCATTGGCTTGGATATCGATGCTCAATCAATTGAAATTGCATGTACAAATGCAGAAGATCTTGAGGTATTCTTAGTTTTGGTTAGTGTTAGTTCAAAAAGTCTCAGCTTTATGAGCCGGGCTTATCTATGTGATTGTGGACTGTGGACTCAATACCTAGGGTCATTGTTAGTTTTATTGGCAGTGAACTGATGTATGTTCCTTTATTAAATGGTCTCAAATGCAGTTAGATGTGGACTTTGTTCAATGCGATGTGAGCAACTTAGGATGGAGAGGTAAAGCCCCTTTCTCACTTACCAACATTTGCACAATGATAAAGCATCTAGATTCGCTGTACATTTCTTTTCACTAATTGGCTCAGGGTGCACAAATAAATCAATGAAGTGGCTGGGCATAGGCACAAATTCCTTCTCTCCCTCTCTTAGCTCATCTGCCAATTTGGTGATTCTCGTGTAGGTCCTATTGTTGATACTGTTGTTATGAATCCTCCATTTGGAACTCGGAAAAAGGGGGCCGATATGGATTTTCTCTTTGTGGCTTTGAAGGTAAGTACAGAGACTCCTTTTCAACATATTGGATGCACTTATCCAGTCTTCCTTTTCCTAATAATTTTGTCTTGTAAAAATTGCCAATCAGATTGCTTCGCAAGCAGTTTATTCCTTGCATAAGACCACGACAAGAGACGTAAGTAGTTTGGTCTAAAGTTCTTGTCTTAAGAATACAATATTTTCAAGTTGCTGGATTGTATTAATTTCCATTTTTTATCTTTCGTGAAATGCCAATGCTATTCACAAAATATTCAGTTACCCATCACAATGGTTACACAAGAATTTGGATTTATATTTCTGAACATGATAATTAACTGTAAGACCAAAGTAGATGGATTCGGGAATTCTGTTTTTGTTGATGGAACGGGGAATTATTTTAGCAAGCAAGTCTAGAATGATGCAAGGAGCTTACTGCTATGCACTATTGCTTCCACTTTCACTATCCATCTCGTAATATTGTTTCAAGCTTAACTAGTAGGCGACATAAATACTTGAGTTTAACCTCAATCACTTGAACTGGTCAAGTGGATAGCGTCGTGTTTGTGGGTAAGGACTCCGTGAAAGTATGGCGCTCTTACTTTTAATGGCAATGTGATTGCTGAAAAGCTTCACTGAATGGTTCCGAGCATATGATTTGTGCCATTTGATACATTTCCGGAATTTTATTCGTAACTTCAATTTTTCGGACATGGGATATATCCTTGCTGAAACTCATATTATCTCTCTCTTCGGAAATGTGAAATGTACTTTGCTAACATGTTAAGGTTTTCATCTCTTATTCCAGTATGTCAAAAGGACAGCCTTGAGGGATTACAATGCCCAAAGTGCTGAGGTACTATGCCAGGTAACTGATTTATCTGCTGCTTTCAGTAATAGAAAGTATCTGCATTGGTTCTGCATATGAATTTGTCGGGAATCTCCATTGACATGCAACATGAAGCTCATAAGTGTCTCAGAGGCATTTAAATATCACATGAGTCGTGCAAAACAGAACATCAAAAGGACTAATCAATCGTTGTAGTTAAATGCAAGGTTAGTGTATGCCAATTACATGATGCGTATGTCAACTTTGGAGTAGCGTATGCCAATCATTTCTAGCGTACGCCAGTCAGTGACTCTTAAAGGAGGTTTGTCTCCTTTGGGACTTCAAGAAAGAGGTTGTAAGAGGCCTACGATCAGTATTTATTACTGTCTAGACCCTTCTAAGTTTCACTTATGGTACATAATGCTATATGGTTTCATCATACTTTTTCTTTTTTTGCCTGATCCTCCAGCTTCGATTTGATGTGCCTCAACTATACAAATTTCACAAGAAAAAGGAGGTAGATATTGCTGTGGATCTCTGGCGATTCGTTCCCCGGAAAATACAAGGAAAGCATTTTTAACAGCACTTTCAAGGCAATGCATCTAAAATTCGAGAAGAAATCTAGCTTGAAGTATGCTCTTATGGAGGGAGCGTGGATAATTTCTGGTCATTGCCTTGCAATCCGGTAGTTTACCCAGTCATGAATGTGTGATATGTATAAGAATGTGTTTGTGCTTATGAAGATTAAAAATGCTAGGGACACATCACTTTTGCACATCGTTTTCACACATCACTCAAAACTATGTCGTTTTGTGTTGGAAAAAAACCATATTTGTTTTTGACCCATATCGCTGAAAACATATTTGGATCTTTCTTAACATAAAACTACGTAGTTTTAATTGATGTGTAAAAATGATGTGTTAAAATGATGTGTATGTAGCACTCTTGTATCAAGATTGTGAGGGGCTGCAGCCCACTGCTTGTAATTGTCTTAAATTTAACTCTCAAACAAACTGTTTAATACAAACCTATTTTGTTGATCCAAACTGTTTATTCGAAAGGTTTCAAGCATGAATTTTTATGCCAATTAGATTGGTCCGGAAATCTAATTCTACTTAATTAGATTTAAAGAACTCGATTAACATGCCAATTATTATGCAATTCAAGGATGGGATGATTCCCGTTGATAATGGCAAAAGGTACAAAATCTGGATCATTAAGGTTGTTCGTATTCTTAAGAGATTACTCGGAACAGTCAGGCCATTAGAGCTAATTCTAAAAATTTCTTTGAGGTAGATTCCGTTTAAAGCTTGTCTCAAAGTATCAGAGTGATTCGAATTTTTCTCAACCAAGTTGTTTATTTGTCCGAAAGACAAAGATTAGATAACACAATAATAATACCCATTTTCGAAATTTGAAACATACATGACGAATCTAAAGCAACCCATTTGAAAAACCATCCAATGGTTTTTATCAGTTTGAAAAAACCCACACACATCAATTTTGGATAATTTGTTTGAGGATGCCATCAAATGTTTATATTTCCCAAGCTATTGGGCTTGGCAGGACTACAAGATGAGACTGTAGACTTGAATTCACAACTCAATTTTTATTCAAGTATCTTTTCTAAAATTACAGAATCTTTGCTTTTAATTAAAAAAAGACGACACAGAATGATTTAGAAGATGGAAGAAAAAACAAGTCTTGGTATAACTGTGACAAAAAGTATTTCGGGGGCATTGTTTGCAAGAAAAAACAATGTTTCTTGTTAGATGCTAAGGAAGATGAAGATACTTTCCAAGACAGTATGCAACGTTTGGATTCTGAGCACCATGATAATCCTCGAGAGGTGGGAATGAGGAATGTAATTACTATCTTGATTGCCTCTTGGAGTACACAATTTTTTAAATCCTCTCATGGCCAAGAGGATACATTTGTGGAGGGTGGTTGATTTGTTTCTCGTAAATGCCACACAAAGTAAATGACAGATATGGAATCTGGATTTGATTACATATCCGGAAAAAATCTTGAAATTGCATCGTCAAGTTTTCTTGTTGCTTTCTGTATTAGAAAGAATAATGCAAAGCGAGATGCTTTTGCGTTATTAATACAACACATGCATTAGAGCTAACAAAATAACCCAATTTCCTTTCATGCAAAAATGGAAGAGAAAAAACAGAAAAGAAAAGAAAAAGAATTGGAGGATATGAAAGTCTAATAACAGTACCTTAACCTCAACAAAAACTTGCCATTTTCAGCATCTGCCAACAGTGGCAATCACAACAAAAATGGTCCCTATGAACTTATCCTATGAATCTTCAAACTTTTGTCAATTTCATCATAGCATCTCATGCTTCATTTGCCGTTTCTGCAGTTCCATTCTCCCCAAGAGTAAATCTTGCAAATCTCCGAACTTTTATGTTCTCCCCTAGAGCAGCAACGGTCTGCTTCACCAAATCCTTCACCAAAATGCTATCGTTCTTAATGAAAGGCTGTTCTAGAAGAGCGAGCTCTCCTAGCCTCTTGGAGATTCTCCCCTCAACAATTTTCTCTCTTATGTTCTCCGGTTTGGACTGAAGGTCCTCTCGCTGCGTCTCCAGCTCCTTTTCCTTGCTCACAATGCTCTCCGGAATATCTTCAATAGATACGTGTTGAACCTGTGGGCAAGCCACGACTTGCATTGCCAGATCATCAACCAACTCCTTGAATTTTTCTGCTCTGCCCACAAAATCAGTTTCACAGTTGACTTCGATTAGAACTCCAATGCGGGAGTCATGAATGTATGATCCAATCCTTCCTTCTGCAGCAAGCCGACTGGATTTTTTGTCAGCAGTGGAGAGACCCTTCTTTCGTAGGTACTCTTGTGCTTTTTCGAGGTCCCCACCTGTTTCAGAAAGAGCTTTCTTGCAGTCCATCATCCCAGAACCAGTTTCTTCCCGCAGTTGTTTAACCAAGGCAGCTGAAATCGCTACTTTTGCTGGACTGCAATAGGGCTTTCGATATTAGTTACCAGCAAGTATACAAAAGAATTAAGGATAAATACAACCTGCAAAAAAATATAAAAAAAAAATCTGTACGAAACACATTGCAACAAGAAACTATACTTGCTTGAGAAGGTATTGTATCAAATTCAAATGAGCTGATGTTTTAGATTTCTTTCATATTTTTCACTGGCTTCTGCTATGATCCATGCAGAGGTATAAAAGCCATCAGGAGCACGATGAATAAGTCCTTAAAAAAATGTTGAACTATATATGTGAAATATCGAGCTAATTTTTCCTCACTATGGTAAATTACTATGCCCAAGAACTGCCTGAAAAGGTAAATACATTTGAACCATGTTTGGTATCATTTGCACCTGTTTCTGCAGGTCCTGGAGAAGCACTTACAGGATCTTAAGTTCGTCCGAGCCAAATTGCAGCCTAATTTATCCTCTATTCATGAATATCTCAACATGTAATGCATAGCTCTACAGAAAGTAGAAACTTACGTATCAACAGCTTCAGTGACAGAAGGCTGCTCTTTCGCAGGTGAAGGTGCCACTACAGATTTTGCAGCAGTTTGGGCAGCTACCTCTGCAGCAAAATCCTGGCTTTTTTTCTGCAAGCCTTCTCCAAGGTTGAAGCGCACGAATCTCTTCACTTTTATGTTTTCCCCAATGGTTGCAATTGTCTGCTTCACATAATCTTTCACCGCCACCTTATCATTCTTAATGTAAGGCTGCTCAAGCAAAGCCAGCTCCTCAAGCCTCTTTCTAATCCGCCCATCTACAATCCTGGATCTCATCTGCTCTGGTTTGGACAACAGATCTTCTTTCTGCATTTCAATTTCTCTTTCCTTTTCCACAGTTTCTTTGGGAACGTCATCTGTAACAAGATACCGTACTTGAGGGCATGCAGCCACTTGCATGGCTAGATCATCAACCAACTCCGTAAAAATTTCACCTCGAGATACAAAATCTGTCTCACAGTTCACCTCTATAAGCACACCAATCCTACTATCGTGAATGTATGCCCCAATTCTTCCCTCAGCAGTTGCCCTACCGGCTTTCTTATCTGCACTTGCTAACCCTTTTTTTCTGAGAAACTCCTGAGCTAAAACCAAGTCGCCTCCAGTCTCCAAGAGTGCTTTCTTGCAGTCCATCATTCCTGCTCCTGTTTCGTCGCGCAGCTGCTTTACCAGAGCTGGTGCAATAGCTGCTGCTGCTGTAAAACAAGACCATCAGATTCAATTAGCGAAAACAATAAAAAAGAACTAGGCAAGAAGATTTCTCTCGAGTTGGAAGAAGCTTTTTTTGTGGGAACGGGGAGTTGCAGGAAGCAAACAAACAATCAGATCATACAAAATTGATGCAGACGACAGATCCATGGCAACTTCACTCTTTTACATGAGGCTGAACCTTGAGGATAATACGGAGAGAATGCTGCATCTTCCAACAATGACTGGAGTTTACTTCTTTCCCCCTCCATAAACATCAATAAAGCAGGACAATTCCAACACCTTAACAGGATCATGTTGGTTTGGGTTAAAAGGTTTCAGATCTCATCTAATCCAATATCTCATCGTCCATAAAATGCTGATGTGGTGCTGCTATTGAGGGGGAGGATGTGTCATCGCAGAAGCAGACTCTAAAATAAGAGTAAGAATACAACCAATACAGAAGGCACATGCTCATTTTCATTCCACTCTATACATGGAGCGTGCACCAACATAGAAGACCATAAAAGACGTGGAACCACATCATGGAGATAATAGTCATGCAGTAAATTAATGCAGATTAGTGATCAGTTTTGTTACGATCTTTATTCATCCTAGATTTCAAAAGTATCGATTCCGTAAAGGACAAGTAATTTACTTATTTTAGAAAGAACACTGTGTCAGTTTTTCAACTTCTGAGCAAACTAGATGAAGCAAAGTCACTTATTTTAAATGAACGACGAGTGATCAGTTTTTCACATTCTGCAGCAGGACTTTCATCCTTCAGTTTATCGTGTAGTTTGAAGTTGTCAGTTTCCTTCTCCACTACTTTGCTGAGCTGACTTTCTGGAGAATAGAGTGGATCGCCAGCCATTTTCCCATTACAATATCAAGGTCAGATTTTTTTTATCTTGCCTATAATTTTCACTTTCAAACGAAAATAAAAAATGTCTACAGGTCCTCCCCAAACTGCTTACGCATGAAAAATTAATTCATCTTATTACACAAATCATCACATTTTGTATCAGCACCAAAATAAATTTTTCCAAGAAAAGAATTTTGGTTGAAATTCACTGAAATGAAAAAAGAGATGATAAAAGGTAACATTAAATATCCGGAGGACTGTTATGTCGGGTCCCTCCCCCCCCCCCCCCACAACCAAAAAATAAAATAAAAAATGCATAGAAGTTCGGATGATCCCTTTTGCATGGGCCAGAAGGAAAGTTAGCAGTTACGGTTAGATCTCTATGAAATCCAACCTTCGATGAACCCCAGATCGTCAAGACAGGCAACAAGAATCTAAAAAACTTTCAAATGTAATCGTAGAATTTCAAACACATCATGCAGTTGCTGTATTAGGCTTTAAATGAAACTTTAGTAGATGGGAATTATACAAACAAGAGCAAGGAAACGATCACAGACCTTCAGTTGTGCTTTTCTGTAATGTAGAAGTATCTATTTGGTCATTTGAGCTGGTAACACTTCCATTATTGTCAGGGTTAATTCCCAATTCTTCAACTACTGCGGCAGAATCTTCAACTACTGCAGCAGAAACAAGTTCAGTCTCTGCATTAGGCGTTGCTATCTGCACTTCATCTTTTGCAATGGCATCTTGAGTCTCTGTAACTTCTTGAGTAATTGCACTATCTAATGTGATAGAATCGGTTACTTGCGCAGATATGTCTACTTTTCCCACATTTTCCAGCCCATCAGTTGCGGACACCTCCTCAATAGCAGAGACATTACTTTCAGGGGACAATACCTCAGAACTAACATCAACCTTTTCCTCTACACTTTTGGCCACACTATCAACGCTTTGTAATGAATCAGAGACCGCATCTTCTGGACTCACGGCAAATTGAGTAACTTCTTCGCTAACTTGATTTTCAGATGAGCTTTGATCAACATCAACCTTTTCCTCTACACTTTTGGCCACACTATCAACGCTTTGTAATGAATCAGAGACCGCATCTTCTGGACTCACGGCAAATTGAGTAACTTCTTTGCTAACTTGATTTTCAGATGAGCTTTGATCAACAGCAGGAGCTTCCTCAGTTAGCTGATCTGAAGCAGATACACTTTCTTCAGGAGCCAATATTTCGGACTTCACCTCTGTAACTTCTTCTATGCTCTGGACCGCCCCATTTATCCCATCTGATGAATCAGAAACTGCGATTTCTGGATCTTTAATATCACTGAATTTGTCATATGATTCATCTACTGTACTTGCTTCCACATCCGCTTCCTTTGAAGAAGTTTCATCCTGTTCAGTAGGGGTACTGACCAATTCCTCACTGCTGCTTGCTTGTTGATCCTGGACTTCATCAACTTCTGTTCCAGTTTGATCAAACTTTCCTTCTATCTTGTCAGACTCACTGCTTGTTTGTTGATCTTCCACTTTGTGTAGCTCAGTTTGAAGTGGACTTGCGCTTCCTTCCTTCTCATCTGATGTTTGTGGAATTCCTGAACTCTCAGCTGGTTCTGCCTCTTTCTCCCTCTCATCCAAAAATGCAGCAATATCCTTGTTCTTACGGAAAGCCAACATAAAAGGGTTTGTGGCTTTATGGATAACCCCGTGGATGCCCACCGAGTCCGACTGTTGTCCAACAGCTTCTTCTTCATCTGTCTTCATGGTTAAGGTTACTTGGGCACGTGCGATACGCAGCACGCGCACACTAACTTCTTGACCAATCTCCAGTGAGGTACCCCTGTCCCTCTCAAAGTCCCCAAATCCATCCTCCACTTCTTCTGCCAACGGCAGGAATCCTTCATCCCCATCGGGGAGAGAGATAAAAGCACCCGATCTCGTTGTGTTCTTCACTGTGCCCACAAGCTCCTGTCCCTTCTCATACTTTGAGAATGATCTTTTCCCTTCATCTCTCTTCTGGTTTGACCTTGGTGTGCTCTTTCTGGGTGGTCTTCCTTTATCACTACTGGAAGGACTTTCTTTTTGCTTCGTCTGACTGGTGCCATCCATTTCACGCATAGTGAGAGATATACGTTTTGTCTCCATATTTGCTTCCACTAATCTCACCTTCACCTCTTGCCCAATAGAAACAATGTTTCCAACATCCTTAACATAGCCATCACTCAATTGGGAAACATGCACCAGGCCATCAGTAAAAGCTCCAAAATCAACAAAAGCTCCAAATGGCTGGATAGACATCACTTTCCCAGTGAATGTTGCACCAGGAACCAGTTCCTCGGGCTTTACAGGTGGCATCTCACTCTTTCTCTCAGGTCTTATACGTTTGCTTCGAGCTGGAGGCACACTGGCATCTGATATGACAACCGGTTCTTCACTAGTTCCAACTGCATCTTTTGGAACTTCAGAGTCTGCACCAGAGCCTTCATCTGCAACAGGAGAATCTGCTTCCTCTATAGCTACATCAGTTCCAGTTCCAGTGGCACATGTTATATGGATTCTTGATTTACGTTGTAAAAAAAATCCACTTCTGCACTGCGGAAGCAATCTAACAGATGTTGATAGAGGTAAGATGTATTTTTGTGAGGACTGTGTTTCTTTGGTAGAGATATTTAAAAG
Organism: Arctostaphylos glauca; assembly: GCA_019985065.2. NCBI lineage: Eukaryota > Viridiplantae > Streptophyta > Magnoliopsida > Ericales > Ericaceae > Arctostaphylos > Arctostaphylos glauca. Next base: position 125,074 of record JAHSPW020000005.1, on the reverse strand, counting down.
ATTGCATCTTTTCAAACATCGAGTCTTTCTTGTTGTAAATGGATTTCCATGAATAAGTAGAACGTTGTTTATGGAACCTGAAATGACTGGCGTCATCTTCAAATACACAAGTTCCCGGAGCAGTCAGCTACCAGAATAGTATCATACTTTCTTTACCTGCGAGTTAGGCAAAAATCAATGAGAAAAGTAGACAGAACAAATCTCCTTTTGTGAAAAACAAAAGCAGAGACAATAAATCCCCCTGGGATTGAAAATTACACAACAGTAGTGCAAAACAAATCCTAAAGGCTCCAAGATACGGATGAGTATCTCTAAAGAATCACACAAGCAAGTCTGATTTGGTTCAGCAAAGCTTCGCTGCTGCCAGTAGCTAACACGATAGATAGAGTAAATGCTCTCATATTAGCTCTTAGTTTAAATTTAAAACAAGTCACCTAAGTCAACTTGGTCCAATCAGACATCCCATAGTTGTAGAAAAGTAGTATTATAGCGTGAAGTGGACTAGCAGGCCATTACTTTTTTCTTAACCTTATAATGACTAGCAGCCAGTCACAAGCAAAGGGTGCACAAAATTTATGCTAACTTATTAAACTAAAAATCCAAAAAATGGAGTGAGGGTCTTGCGAGAATCTGTATAGCTAAATCATAAATGTAAGGAGAGGAAGGTCACAAGCTTTGTCCTCCAGAACTGTAAACCGAACAAGTATTCATGCTCAACATTTACATAATGTAATCTACCCAAGCTGGATAAACCATTCTACCATTGATCTTCAATCAAAAAGTGCCTGACTGCCTGCAATCTAAATGACCTACCAATAGCTTTTCATTTGGACAAATTGAGAGTGGTTAAGAAATTACACGAGAAAAAAAAAACAATATAACTAATAGCTGGCATCCTATCCTCAACTAGCATTAAAGAAGAGGCTGTTTCTACAGATGATTAGTCCTATTGTACTTCTAAAAATTCTGTCTTTTTGCGGGGTAAATACTTTATAAAGATCTTGTAGGTAATAACACCAAAAACCAACAGCTTCACAAGTTCTATCTATTCCAAATTGGGCATATCAGTCACAATAACTACTGTAACCATTAGCCAATATTCTGAAAATTTTGGGTTGAAAGATTTGTTCCTCTTCTTTTTTTGGGCACCCCTAGTTCCAAACTTGTTGCGGAAGTAAAGTTCCCATTCGGTCTAAATTTAGGGAACTTTTGTCCGTACTAATGCAGGTCTGCATCTTTCATATCCATGGTTCTTCCAAATGCAGCTCAGCCATAGAACTGACACAATGTACATAGAAAACCATGCTACATAGCAACTCCAACCCTCAAATGACCTCAAATAATCCTTGCCTAAATCTTCTATTTGGAGTGAAAAATTCACTTGAACAATAATTTCTAACCAGTGCATAGCAGACTCCAGCAAGGTAAATGAACACTTTAAACTAGCACATGCAATTCTAGGTCTAAACACACTCCACGCCAGAAAGAAGTCAGTCTAAAGCACTCAAAATGAACTGAAAAGCTAATGCTTGGAAAAAAGAAACTACAGAGAGCCACCAGAAATTCAAAGCGGCAGAAGAAGCAAAGTAACGTGGAAGAAGAAATTCGATGGAACCCATTAATGGGAAGCTAAAATTAGAGAAAAACGTCAATGACCCACCACAATATTTTGCAAAAAAAGAAAAAAAACCATACCTTTTGATTACCAAGAACCCAAAACAAGTTTCTGGGTCAGATAAAAATAGGGTAAAGTAAACCAAACAAGTTCTTGTTTGTGTGTCTCTGTTGAAGCTCTCAGTGGTCTCGGCTATGGGAGTTTGTTTTGTGAGTGAGAATGGGGAAAGAAGAAGAGGGAAATGAAAGGCAGGGCTTTAAATCCTTATCTCATCGCCTTGTATTTCCTACTCTGTTTATCCGAACGGCTGAGAGCGGATATAGGTATTATTAATGGAGACAATATACAGAAAATTGAAGTGACTATAACATAAAATTGGGATATTATTATCACTAAATTTCGAAATTTCCAAAATTTTAAAAAGTTTTTATCAAATTTGTGTTAAGTCTTTTAGAGGAATTATTCTTCTTGGGAAAAAGAATTTAAAACGTAAAAAATTATTACCAAAGGTCCGGAAAATTAGAAAAATATATTTTCCAATATTTTTAATGTTGTTTTATTTGAATTTTTTTAAAATTTTAATTTATATGTTATAGTTTTTTAAAAAAATTCAGTCAAGATAAACGAAAAATGTAAAAAAAATTATATAGGAATTACAAAATATCAAATGATATATACTGTCTTTAACAAAAAAATTATTTAGTTCAAACTCAGTCAGAAAGAATTGTAATTTCTATATTTTTTTAGTATAAACTTTTATGTAAATTTATAATTTCATATTTTGTACAAAATTATAGCATTGTATCATTAAATTATTCTCTAAGGAGTTTAGTATTTAGAACGAACAATTGTTGGAGTATCAAAATAAAGAAATCTCGCCCTTAAGCCGTAGGTAGGTCGATTGGAATATTTGATTTTCATATTTAAATTTTCTTTTCACTCAAGAATATGACTATGGAGTATCAAAATAAAGAAATCTCGACGTCGTTTTGGATGTGTTTTTTAAATAATAAAAAAAAAAATCAAACCCTTTTTCCCCAAACCCCACCACCCGCCCCCCCACCGCCACTTCAGATTGCGCCACCAGATCGCCGCCGCCTTCGCGCCACAACACCACAAGGTCTCTCTCTCTCTCTCTTAGTGGTGGTCGCTGCCGTCTGGTTGTGGCCGTGGAGTGGTGGTCGCGAACTCTCTTTCTCTCTCTTCGACTATCGCGAACGCTCTCTCTCTCTCTCTCTTCGACTGGTTGCCGTCGTGTGTTTGTGGCTGTGGAGTGGTGGTCGCGGACTCTCTCTCTCTCTCTTCGACTGGTCGCCGTTGTGTCTTTGTGGCCGTGGAGTGGTGGTCGCGAAGTCTCTCTCTCTCTCTCGCTTGCTCTCTTCGACTGGTGGACGGGGAGCGACTGTTGGGGAAGAAGACGTCGAACGATTTGGTAGTGCGGTGGCGCGATCTGGAGTTTGGGGGGAGGGGGGGGCGGGTGGGCGGCGGCGGAGGCGGCGGCGCAACAGGAGGAGGGAGGGGGTGGGGTTTGGGAAAGAGGGGTTTGATTTTTATTTTTATTTTTTGAAAAACACAACAAAAAACGACGTCGTTTTGACTGTGTTGTGCAAGTGTGTTGTGTGTGTAGCATTTCTGGTACGATTTTAACATCTGCAACTAGAAAGCATGAAAATTCCGAACCACCCTCTGACAATCGTGAGGATGACCTCTACAAGAACGTGCTTGCAAAAACATAGACCGCAAATAGACAGCAAATGAAACGCTTATGAAGAAATATAAAAATCTTCGATAGAACATGGCCAAAAAACCCATTTACAGATTGAATTTAGGTTGGGCCACAAAAAGTTGTGGGTTGAAATTGGGCCAATTGATCGAAGGTTTGGGCTACCATCAACCTAAATGATTCTAACCAGATAAACATTTTCCACATCTCTTCGACTCTTCCATATTCTCTGATGGTTGTATGTTTGAATTCTAATGTTATTGGACCCAGGATCCTGCTGTGAGATGACACAATGTTGGTTATCAAAAAATTACCCAAACAGTTATACAGTAAATTGGACAGTGTTTAACAACGTTATTTTGACACCTAAAACACGTTATTGTGTTGTACATAGCGTGATGGTTGTTTCCTACTGTTCCTACCATCATCGTCTATCTCGATTGGGATTACATTTTTTCTCCCTCTAACTTGTCATTCCTTTTCTTGGTTTCCTGGATTATAAGCTCACAATCAAAATATTTATTTTTGCCATCCATTTTTGGGAGATTCTTTCATTTAATCGCTCCATCGGTTCTTTCTTTTTAATTTTGACTATTTTAAAGCATCAGAACTAGACGTTAATATACTAAGAACTATGCTATTAGTATGAGCTTCAACAAGTAAGAAAGAGAGAACCCCAAACTTTATAACACTGACTTGGTCGAGTGTGAGCATGACAAAACATAAGAGCTTACTCAAGTTTATAGGTTCAACAATCATCGCAAGCAAAAAATTCTTGATATTTTGTCCGGCCTTTAATTACAGGGTCTTATAATTAGTCAAGAAATACATAAACTGACCCGACTTATCAATTTTTTAATGTGTTTTTTCTATACTAATCCTACCACATTATTTTGGTAGAGGATAGTTGTACGAATGGGAAGTTTTGTTGTCTCCAACATTAGTTGGAGGGGTTATTTATATCTGGTATATATATTTTATGATCTAAATATAGATGAATCGAACTTGGACTCCAAGCTAACATGTGCGGAGCACAGTTCTCGTGACGCTAAAAATAATTGCCGCTACCTTGACGTCGTGCATGAAGCACCAGACATCATGTCAGATGTTAGAGCCGAGTCACCTGGAGGCTATGTGAAAACATGTGTAGTCACGTTAGTTGGCTATCCGAGTTGGGTTTTAATTTGGCCCGGTCCACAAGGCGCGCAACCACCCAGCAATTAGCTGGTTGCGCAAGACCATATAGACCATGTTTGGCTTCTGTCCGACCCATTAAGCCCGCCTGATAACTAGACCTTACACAGTTAATGACTCAAATCCGGTGCCGACCCGGCCATCTACAAGTCCAACTAATTAAGACAACCCAATTGACTTTGCCTTTTATCATTTATTCATTTTCAAGGAAGTAAATTAACCGAAAAATAATCAAAAACCCATCCAAAAAGAAAATAAATGAAACTTAATTGCCCGCCAAATATATACTTCAACCACAAACACAAATTATTATGTAGCAATATTATAAAGTCATAAGTATAACGATATGGGTAGTTCAAATCCTGCAAGTATAGGTTGTTGAGCAGTAGCATGGGCAAATCCGAAGGAAAGTAATAAACAAAAGGGAACATGAAGTGAACTGCAACAAATGATTTGTATGCATGGTGTTTCTCTTAGATCACACAAGAACTAAATAATTTTTTCTATAAATGAGCTATTAACCATACAACCAAGGGGTGAAGGGATCAACGTATTCAGAATCAATCCAGACTGGGACCGAGCAGAATTCAGATTGGGTTGTAATATGTATTAGGTTAAGGGGCCTTTTCTATTGTTGGGTTTGGGTGTGAGTTCCGACGGTAAGGTATTGTGTTTTTATGAGTTTTTTATGTATAGGAATTGCTAAACGGGGTTGTTCTGATGCGTCTTATGTTGGTATAGCTTGCCAATTATCTGAGTCGTGGCATTGGAACCCCTCAATTTTTGCATTGTAATTAGAGTAATGCTACGGATACAGATGTGTCCGAACACATCTAGGCATAGATGTGTCCTAAGCCGTTAGATGCACATGGGTTCCTTAATAGGTTGAGGGCCCTATGCACATCCAACGACTCTGTGTTCTTATACTTTTTCTTGTCATTAATATCAATATGTGTTTTGCTGATAAAAAAAACCCATACAACCCAAAAAAATGATCATAAAGATGTTGATTTAATTAGGCCCAAGGGATTGGCTTAGTGGTTAAGGCTTAAGACTTGAGAGTTTGCTTCCTCTTAACGTATCAGGTTTACAACCTCTTAATGGACAGTAAAATTAATTCTCAAAAATTACTCGAGATGCATATAAGCTGACCCGAACACTATAAAGTATAAAAAAAATCTTAGAACGGATCACAATATCCAAGATAGATCTCTAGAGCACTTGGGATGTTTGGTTTTAGGATTTATATTTCTATAGGGTTGGAGACAATTGGAGATCAAATGCATTAATTTTGTTCATTTTTTTGAATTTCTTTTATATTTCCAATATCTAAAAACAACCCAAGTGTTGGGCTATTTAGCATCTTCACACATGGGCTCAGGACTCTCTTTGTAGTTTCCAAGGTCCCATTCCAGTTGTATATAAAAAAAAGCCCATAATTTTTTTTTATATATAATATATGAACCATAGACTTTTTCTTCAATTTGTACTTGTGCTTCTTCTTTTTTTTTTTTTTCCCTCAATAACATCTGCCATTATTTTTAAACATTTACTTATTAATATGAATGCAAAATGGTGAAATCTTTAGTGGGTTTCCAAGAGTAACCCCTCTTTATCTAGAGTCCTGTTCTTCGGTTGATTTATTTGGTTGACTAGTCTCATATAAATCGATCAAGAAAGATGATTTACAAAAAAACATGCACTCATTAGTCAGCACGGTTACTTTTCTTTGCCGTCTATTAAGAGAATGGGTCCTGTTCTATAGTTGACTTCTTGAATTTGTCTCAGGAACGATCCAAACTTATTCAAGACCTAACGTAAAACTACAAACTTGGGTCTTTTTTTATTTTTTTATAACGTTTATGTTAATTTTGTTTTTTCTGGCCTCGTCGGGGCACTAACTTGGATAACAATTTTTTTGTTTTTTTGTTTTGGGTTTTGAACAATGAATTTAATCCTTTTTGCATAGATTTTTGTGTCTTTCTACAATGAGGTTTTATTTTCCAAAGTTTAGATAAAAAATATTTTCAAAATATTGTGAGACAGTATTTTATTACGATATGGTTGGACAAATCAACGACTTACACATTCAAAATGAAAGTGTCTCGTTCCCTTTTATTATTCATTTTGGATGATTAGGCCTGCTTATGCCCAACAAATTGTTGTGCCTTCTAAATGTACTGTGCATCAAAACGATGTCATTTTCAGGTACAAATTACTTTCGGGCAACCTGTTGTGCACAATTAAAAGATGTTTTGGTGTACAAAAGACACCTTTTTCCTAAAAGATATACATGTATATATATAGATGTATATATAGCAAAAAGAGATCTAGCAAGGCTGTTCAGGGTCAATCATGCAGATTAATTTAAGTTTGGGGCTCTTGGGCACTACTCCAAGAGATTAAAATATTTATATAGCCCACTGTGCAACCAAATCACATGTTGTTTACATGGGAAAATGTTTAACATGTATATCCATTAAAGCAAATATTGTCAGATATCTCTGTTAGCTGTACATGTCAAGGTCTCACGTGTATCAGACGGTTTTGAAGACATATTTATTCGGATCACTACACGAAAAATTATGTGGCACTACTCTATTTTATGTGACTACTTGAAACATTGTACATGGCCTTCAATAGCTAATTAATTGAGAGATTGAGTTCGCTATATATTTTAAATTTTTAATGACCAATTCGATCTGGTTAGATTTGCTATTTACAACCCAACATTAAAAAAATTGGTTATGATAATCCCTTTGGTTGGTTATATTTTAATAATCTCATAGGATGTTGTTAAGTTAAAATGACTAATTTTAAAATAAATAATGCAATTAAAAAGTGATAATTAATCTGCAACAATTCTATACGTAATGTGATATTAAATTAAAATAAATATATTGAAGTGTATAAAAAAGGGATTAATGGTTGCGTGTAAAAAGAGAGGGTGCATGGGCGTTGAAATTTGATGAATTTTTTAATAGTTAAGAATTACTGTTAGGATGAGGTTTATGAAATTAATGCTAGAGATTAATATTATGAATACCGTACCGTATTGCCTGGTATTGGATCGGACCAAAAATGGTATTGGCCAATTCACGTACTGTATCGGCCAATGTATCGGTCAATACCGGGTTGTACCGGTACTTGTCAATATAATTTTTTTAATTTTATTTTCAATTGATAATTTTTGAGTACTTACACATGAATTGAAACTAAAACCATCCCCTTTTATATTAATTTAGTGATGTGTTTTCAAGTCGTGAGAGTTTATTTTATACATTCATTATAATTTTTTGTTATAAAATATTATTTGAGAATTGTATATTACTTTTTAATAATAAATCATATGTCGGAACACACCGATACTGGTACATACTAATAACAAAAACGGTACGCTTCTCGATACGAGATTGATAACTTTGCTAGAGATAGATTGAGATCATGAAGTTTGAATTGAAAATCCAAACAACAAATATGTAATATGTTTGACTTTGAATAAAGATAAGCATTACGTTGTCCAAACAAACAAAAGATATGCCTCATGCTGACCAAACAAAAAAATTTATATATAGGACTCAAATAACATTTTAAAATTTGCAGTTTTTATGAATAAAATGAGACTCATTCTCTAGATCTTTTATTTGTTGAATCATTCTCTTTTATTTGTTGAATTTTTGCTGGATGAGGACATAGGAGAGAGAGAGAGAGAGAGAGAGAGAGAGAGAGAGAGAGAGAGAGAGAGAGAGAAGGGGATTTTAGGTTTCCCTGTGAAATAGGCAATTAAACCCCCACAATTCATGGGATTGATTACCCATTAAGATTTTCTTTTAAAAAAAAAAAAAAATTCTTGAAATAGGAAATTAATTATAAAATGAATAAATTCATCAAATTAGATTGTTGTCACGTGAGCTCTATTTTTCTCACAAAAATCATCTTGCGATAATATATAGTATAGATACAATCTGTTAATTAGTTAATTAATTAAAATTTAGATTCTAAGATCGAAGTTGATTTATCGCGTACTTGAATGGATTTGATTTTGGTTGAGAATTTTTTTTTTTGTTCATCTCATACTATACATGCAACTATACTTCTATTTATATACACCATAAAGTACTGTTGTAAGATTACGCTTAACGATGAGAGTCCTTACCATGTCAAGTAACACGAAGTGAGACAACATTCTATTTCTAAGTATGAAAGTAGAAAAAATTCATGAATAAGTATTGTAACCTTCACAGTCCTTTTTTTAAAAAAATAATTGATTAATTATCACAAATACCCTTATTTTCAAAACTTAACAAGGATAATTCCTAGTGGTCTTTGTCAATGGTAATTAACATTAAATTATCACGAAGCCAATTTGTGATGTAATCGCGATGTACCCTAATTCTTATGCGATATATCGTGATTTCTTTTTTTGAGAAAAAAAAACACTAAATTGTCGTATCTCATTATAAATAGTACACAAAATAATAAATCGTATTTTAGATTATAAGAACATATTTTAGATTATTAGTAAAAGTTTGCTTTAAGTTAATTGTAGATTTTGTACACAGATAAAAATTTTGTTCACCTCTAAATACTTTCTCTCAGGCTTGGCCGAAAACGCAAATATGTCAAGGTAAGAAATTGTTAATATAACTCTTGTTGTCGAAAAGTTACTCCAATAATTAAATCATTACTCAGTCTTTCTAAACTCTTATTATAGCGTGTATGATAGCAAAACAATACACTAGTACCATTGAGAGTAATTATTTTTATAGAGGTTCTCTCTCACTTAATTTGAATCCTTTTCGGCCTCTAATTATTCATGAGGGAAAGATTTTACTTTATGACTTTTAGTCCCTAACTAGATAAGTCCTATCTGGACTCTCAAAAAAACCCCATTATTATATCTTAATTTCTTTCTATGCATTGTATATATACCATTGTATTTGATCAATTTCTCATTATTTATTTTCTTGATATTGTAGTCAGCAAGTGCAATCAGAGGCAGGCCACGACATTCGTCCTAACGAGTGGAAGACAGTCCTCGCTTACAAAGGTGCCCATAGAAAGAGACTTTGGTCGAGCTGTCACTGTCTCATACGGTGTACCCCGAGCTACAAGGGCTATATTATTTCTAGCTCAGTTGCCACCGTCATTGAAGTATACTAAGCAAAAACATTCAGGAAATAATTCCTCTTCCTTTTCTTAGATCTGTAGGCCAAGCCACCATAGCGATTATGGCATGCTCTCTTTCATCTTCACCATCTGAGACTTCCTCCAGCTCCAATCCTCCAAGGTGCAACTCTCCCATCTTCTGTCTGAGTCACAAGTGACAGAATTAAGCAACTAATTAGGAAGATATGAGAAAAGCCCTAGCCAACTTGGGTGATTTCCTCATTATTGGAAAGAGGCACAAATTGAAAAGAGGTGGTCCTTTATTAGACCATCTTCTTGACCCTGGGGCTTCCCTTTAACCTTAAGCACCTCCTTCCTAGCCGATTGACCTGAACCCTAAATTCCAAGCTAAAGTCCCTTTGGTCGACCACCCACAATAAAAACACAAGAGGGGTGCAAGTAAACTTGTTGTCGAGCAGGCCACTGGTAATACCCTTGAGCCTAGCACCACTGACATCTGAAGATCCTTGTCTCAAGTAAAGCCAAAATTGAATCTAAAGAAAGTACTGAGGTCGGGGATGAGTGAAGAAGCAGCTGAGAAGATATGGAAAAGTGTTGAAAATTTGAAAGGATTGTAAATGAATATGGGACACTAGCGGGTCTAACGAGCCAACAGGAAAGTCTCAGTGGTTATACCCCATTCATGCCTCCATTGATGTCCATCAGTTACGCCATTGATGTACATTGATGATCCTATTAATCTCTCAATTTATGTTTTTGAAAAAAGTTTATAGGGTTCTATAAATAGTAAATCCGTATTTGGTTTTGGGATACTCGAATGATTTTCGTATGATTTTTATAGAGAGAGAGGCAGACACAATTGGTTCGACAGGTGGTCAATCGGGTGGTGCTCCATTGTTTGAGTGAGCTATTTCATCCTGAGAGACAAGCGTTGGAGTGATCCTCCAACACCCACAGGAGGCAGTGAATCTGTTTTAAGGGAACTGTGATTTCATAAAACTTGGTTCGGTAATGTATTTTTGTTTTTGAATTTGAGTTGTAATTCTGTTCTGTAACATTTGGTTATCGTTTTAATGAAATTATTTTCTAGAATAGATCCGATCAACTGTCCACACAATATTTTTCCTACAAAAAGGCCCCAGCCAACGTGAGCAATTTCCTCACCATTGGAAAGAAGCACAAACTGAAGAGAGGTGGTCCTTCATCAAGTCATCTTCTTGCCCTTGAGGCGATTTTCGTTGGTCCTTGATGGCCATCTCCAGAGCGGTTCTTCCCTATAGAGCCAAATCATCTTATAGAATGGCTCAGTAAACATCATACGCGAACCTTTATAAACTTGAGAACTGGGCTCAAAGTATACTTTATGGACAAATAAGTTCTCTTCTTTACCCTTTTTTGGGGATTTTTTCATCCTTTTTCCTAGCTCCCTTGATTACATTAGTCTTAGAGGCCTTGGAAACGCCTTTGTCTGTTTTTTGGAGAATCTATTCCTCCATCTTTTCATGTTGGTCCACCTTTTCCATCAACTCGGGAACGTATCAACCAAAATCATCATGAGGAACTCATGCAACTTCTCGCAAATAGATAGGCCCAACTTGAATGTGGTTGCAGTATACATTTTGCTACAATTCTCTATTTCGCCTCATCTTGTGTAGTCCCTAATCGTCTCATCAGTTCTATTCTTAATGGCCATCATAGAGTCAAGCTCCTTTGACTGAGCTCGATTGTTAATAACCTTGCCACAAATTTCTCCGCCAATCGGTCTCAACTAGTAATGCAACGCAATGAAAGTTATGATACTAATTGAGGGCGATTTTTCCCAAACTAGAGGCAAACATCCTATAGTAGATGTAACGACCCGCTCCTACCTTGTACAATATTGTCTGCTTTTGTCGCCCAAACCCCATGGACTTCCCAGTAGGTTACCCATCCCAAATTGCTCCAGGGTGAGCACGCTTAACTGTGAAGTTCTATTTGGTGTTGGTGCCATTACGGCTTTAAAATGCCTTGTACAAGGAAGGTTCATAATCTTATAAATACCACCGAACTTACATCCACCAAGCGATGTGGGAATTTTGGTCACCCATCCAAAAGTCCCACTAAGACTCCATCTCCCGGACGCCGGCCTCGCAGCTGGCACAACGACCTGGCTGGGGTGTCACAATCTCCCCCACTTAGGAACACACGTCCTCGTGTGGGGCCGAGATTTCCCACATTTCCTGTTGGTAGAGGCTCTGATACCATTTGTAACGACCCGCTCCTACCTTGTACAATATTGTCCGCTTTTGTCGCCCAAATCTCATGGACTTCCCAGTAGGTTACCCATCCCAAGATTGCTCCAGGGTGAGCACGCTTAACTGTGAAGTTTCATTTGGTGTTGGCGTCATCACGGCTTTAAAAGGCCTTGTACAAGGAATGTTCATAATCTTATAAATACCACCGAACTTACATCCACCAAGCGATGTGGGAACTTTGGTCACCCATCGGACGTCCCACTGAGACTCCATCTCCCGGACGCCGGCCTCGCAACTGGCACAACGCTCTGGCTGGGGTGTCACAGTAGAGGTCTTTGTTCCCTGGACGCAAGATAGTTGCTTGAAAAAACCTACTTAATATGTCCTATTGGGTCTATTTTTCTTTTGTAAAGATGGAACTTGGGGTGGATGAACTTCCTTGGCAAGTCTTTCGCCTCTACCTTAGAAAATGGGGATGCAGCAGTTTATTGTAGTGCCTTGTTCATTAAGTCTTGCACCATCTTTCATCCTTTGAGATGCTGATTTAGCCACTCTCTTACCTTGTAAGGAATAGGCTAGTAGCGATGCCCACTATTGGAATCGAGGCCTTCCTTTTTCCTTGTGGGAGTCCTCGCTAATGGGAGTTCTCCCTTTCTTGATCGTTCATGACCGTGCAATCAGGACAATTACTTTTTGTTCGGCTATGACGAATGTTGTGGCTAGCCTCTCCATTCTTTCTCCAAGGAATGCCAACTAAGAGTTTCTTGTCCAAAGCTTTCCTCAGTTCCAGGATTTCTTTTTCATATTTCTAGAGTTGACGCTCCATCTCATTGATGGTGAAATGCCTCCTTCGTAGCCTCTCCTGAAAGTCAACGTCCCGCCTGCACATTTCCATGGTCCTAAAGTGATAATCTTTATAAAAATGAGATATTTTTCTTCCCCTTTGGGCCTCCAAGGGGTTAGGTATGTTCTTTTTAAGGAAAGGGGTGGTGTTATGGATCTGTTATCACCTTGCTTGCCCCATTGGATTACTTGCTTAATATTTGTACATTGTGTGTTGCTAGTTATGGAGTTGAAATTTTCTCATAGACGGCGCTGATTGTCGAACACACGAATATGCTCTCTCACTTGAAACCTAATCTGCAAGATAATAAAGTGTCAAAGAACTTTTGGCCTTTAGTCGGTGAAAAGATACTCCGTTGATTAAATTAGTACTTAATCTTGTTAAACTCTCAATATAGTACGTGTAATTAGCAAATCACATAGTACATGTATTTCTTGCGGTGTATTTCTTTTTATAGAGGTTCTCTCTCAGTTAGTCCAAGTCATTCCCCGGCCTCTAATTTTACATCAGAGGTAGATTGTACTTTCTGACTACTGGCCCCGAACTAGATAATTAGTCTTATCCAGACTAGTTGAAGACAAACCTTATCTATGCTTTTGAGGTTTAATTAAATCTTAACTTCTCGTTATGGTTGAATTGGCCTAGAAACTCTCGTAATTATCCATCTAGGTTTGGTTCTGAATTATTTAGGTTTGAATTAACTTATCCTCTCACTGTTAGAATTTAAACATAATTATCTGTTCGCCTTTCTCAAGTCGGCAAATATACAACATGTCCATATACAAGAACACTATGTTGATGAACTAACTTCTTAACTTTTTATTCAGAAATTTTTTAGTTAAGTTATTTAAGTTTTTCTTCTAGATCTTAAATTTAACAGAAACAAATAAACGTCTTTTTCCATAAATTGCTTTGCATATCTTGTGAGTAATGTAGCCTATAGTGTGCATGTGGCCGTAATCTACAGTAGATATTCTTTTCCTCTCTCTCTCTCTCTCTCTCTTCACTTACTGAGTTCTTTGTTTACGCTAATAGTTACTAAATTATGATATCTGATTATAGCTGCTACAAACAATATGAAATCAAACATAATCAACAGATATTATTAATTATTATTATCATCTAGGGACATTTTTATGATAGCTGTGAAAATATATTCTAAATTATAATTTTAGATTCTGTTTTCAGATATATAGATTTTAAATTCTTCCGAAACCCAACGTCATTAGCTGTGTGATTAAGTTATAGCAAAAATTAATAAATACTGTTTGCCACAAAAATATGAAAATCAACTTTTAAATTACTCAGAATCTAAAATTTCATCCGAAAAGTACTTTAAATCCAGCTCCTTCAAAATTAGATATGCTGTTTTCCAGCTTTTAAGAATTCATAAGTCCTTAAATTAATTTGTCGATTACGGTTTTTCACAAATGGTACCGACTCTGTTAAAAACTAAAAATCTTAAAACTACCGACTCTTTTAACAATTAAAATCTCAAAATCCGCTAATATATATATTTTTTAAATCGAAATTTAAATAGGGCATCATAATTCTTCAAAGCTCCATTAAACTATATAATTAAATGGTGCTACAGTACATCGCATATATGGATGCAAAAATGATCAATGTGCAATGGATATAGTTCCCAAGAAAATCTTATAATATAATATATATATATATATATGTGTGTGTTGTGTGTGTGCGCGCACGCGCGTGTGTGTGTGCATGTGCGTGTGCGTGTGCGTCCATATATGTGTATGTGTGTGTTTGTGTAGGTACAAGCAAAATGGGTTGATAATTAATTTAATGAAAACATGCATGGTACTTGTATTCAAATAAAATACCAGAATTTCATTCCAATTGGACCACTATCTGTCATAGTAAACTATTGAGAGAGATAACTGGCTTTTGTAGGCCATAGAATAACAAGTGCTGGATTTGAATGAGATAGAATTCATTTAATATTTTGTGATATTAAATTAAGCTTTGATGGTAGGTTATTTTTTAGTTTATTATTTTTTTCAGAGGTAAGATATAAGTAGAATAATTGGTTTGGTTACTAGTAATGGTAAAGATACTGTTTTATCAACTCGAATCTAAAATTGCGTACTATATTAATAGTGATGCATGACCGCTCGACCAACTGTCTTGATATCATAATGCTAAGTCGTTTAAATATAGAATATTTAGAAACATATGAGGGAATACTACATCTAAAATTTTAGAAACTTATTTGATATCTATAGTTTGACTAGAAAAATGAATCCATGCTGGCCTTTGTTAGTTTTGTCATCTCGATCTTCCAGTTTCATCGTGCAGTTGACAGATGAGATGCGACTGGTGGCCAGTAATAAACAGACGGGTACAGTTGACAGATGGATTGTGACTGGTGGCCAATAATAACGACAGGTGCGGACAAGAAATATGACGCTCTAATTATTTTTTAGTAATCTAATTTTCTCTGCATGTATTTTGGTATTTATAATGAAATCTAATGCTTTGACCCCTTCAAAATTTTGAAAATCTACTTTATTCCATTTAACATTAAATTTTGAAATCTAAGGCTAGATGGGAGATGAACTTAGGTAGGGCTTTCTTATTTTTGGACTTGGGGGTCTAATTTGTAGTGTACCTAATCCACTGTGCATGGGAGAGTGTAGTGCGTTTCGATGAAACTTTTCTTTGATCAGCGAAGAAGATATATTACAAATTCGATAAAAATCTTATCCCACTAAGGTTACGAGGTTGAATTTCATTAAAATCACTCATTTGGGGTAACTAGGGTTATGTCCGGTCGTTACCTTCAGTGCCCCGAGAACTATCAACATTAGATAAAAAGTAATTCCAAAACCAGCCGAATACCTCGGTTATCAAGATTGCACAACTAGGAATTTGCAGAATAGTAGAAAAAAACAAAGAAGGGATTATACATAAATATTCAGATCAACAAATCATTTATCCTGAAATATTGCATAATGGAGCGTAGTCATCTGATTGACATTCCACCTATATATATGCCTATATTGCAATAAAACCCCATAATAATATATTTTTTCAGCAAAAAGAAAATATTATCTCAAATGAAAGATCACACAAGAGATAAAAACCCCATAATAATAACATATTAATTTCCCATAAAATATAAATTTTCCAAGTACTATATTGCGTGCCCTGATCCATTGACTTTCAAAATTGAGAAGAGATCAGATTTAGGCTTGGTCATCCATAGACATAAAGAGATTTTGTGGACTTTTGGGTTAATGAGATTTTTTTTTATAACCGAGAGATCCGGTCAATTTAGGATATGTTTCACTTGTTGCCAACTAGTACAACTCCTCGGGATCCTGAAGTAACAGCCGGACAAATCGCCAATAGCCCCAAGTATGTCGTTGTCGAAGTTCAACTTCAGGATATCTGAGTTTACAGTTTATCTCAATCTCTATTCGGACAACTTCTTAGAGTTTATGTTAATGAGATTACTTGGTATTATTTTTTTCTAATTAAGCTAGCGATCGAGGTTGCTTGGGCTTCAATCCAAATAATCCTTGTCTCTTAATCCCAAACATATGAGGTAATTTATTCGATCTAATCCTTAGGTTGACCTTTCCTCGAAACTAACACAGATGCGTGCATGATCGTGCATGCACGCGCACACGCACGTACACATACGCATATATATACATATACAATCTATAAATTGAGTCGTAACGTTATCACTAACTTATTAGTTTATTAGATTTTGTTATGCCTTTATTTTCTTTTTCAAATCGGAGTGCAAATATGTTTTTTTTTTTTTAAAAAGAAGGAAAAAAATCCTCAAATCATCAAATGACAAGATTTAGACTATATATAGAGGGTCAAAGACTCAAAACCACCAAATAATTATTGAAAAAAAAATGACATGCTTTAATTTGACGAATTGTCTGTTTACATTTAAAAATATTTTTAATTTTATTTGCCGTGAGGGCACATGTCTGTTTAAAAAATAAAAATGACAAAATCATGCTTGTAATAGCCCAACTAGATTTTCTCGATGTGTGAAAACTCAAAACATCGTTTTTAATTTGAATTAATTAATTCGCAACCACAACGTAAAAGTCAGCAAATATTTATTCTCCAAGAGAATTCTATATATAATAAACATTCGTTGGCTTAAATTTTAGGATATTAGTGTCATTGTCATTTTGTTTATTTTTTAATTTTTATAAAATTTGGTTTAGTTTTTTTAAATTAATTATTTATCTTGATGAAAAGAATCGAGAAAATAAAATATAATGATAAAAAACTCCAAAAAGTTTACTAAAGATGAAAAAAGTTTAAAAAATATAATCTCTCTATATTTAGAATCTTTAGTGTCGTCTTATCTGAATATTTTCTGGTTTATTTTATGCTTTTTTATTTCTTCTCGTCACGACAAATCGAAACACAAAAATATTGACAAAAAAATTGTACAAGAAATTGTGAAATATCAAATAATACTTACTGTATTTAAAAAGTAATTTACTAGTCCAAATTGAGTGTGCACGATATGCATTCATGATTGTGATTTTTTGTCTTAATGTTCTGTATTTTCAAGTAAATATTGTGAAATTATAATATAAATATTGTGAATCTTTAATTATGCAGGTGTTATAAATTTTCGTACAAATGTTATGATTTTCGATACAACATATTATAATACTGTTGAAGTAGGTGCATACTGTAAACACGTGAATATGTGTGGGTATCAATGTAATTCTTCCTTATTCTCTATTGGGATATATGGATTTAAATAATGAGACAAATTCCATTTAAAGCAACTAACGACATTGCCGAAACTGGTAATGTTCACCCACTTACTGGTTGAACAAATTAAAAGAGTTTTTTTTTTATAGATAATTCAGAGTGTTCTATCGGATTAGTTTATACACACCTTGATTAATTTTTCAGAGATTAATTTCAATGACCACTTGCGGGGGTTCTACATTAAACCTAGAAGTGTAACGCCCCATGTAAACCACTGACCCAACAACTTGTTAGAGCCCAATCACGTGGCCCAAAATACTAAGCCCAAGTTATTAGTAGTAGTTTACATGATTCCTTATATACTTAAGATCACTCATATAGCTAGACCTTCGATAAGGGACGGGACATCACTTACGGGCGAATTATGACCAAGCACCCCAACCCATACGACCGACGGTCATGCAAAAGGGAGTGGAAAGTTATCAAACTGAATATTTCCACTTCGCAAATGACCTTTTCTTATAGGTGGGAATGATATCTCGCTGGATCATTACCAATTCACCTATACTTGTATGTGACATCGGAGCCAAGTTCTTGCCCCCTGAGTTGCGCTCTTTGTCTCGTCCACTTCTGTCTCACTCCCTATTCCAATCCTATATGCATATCTAGCTAGATGCTCTCTTTTTTGCCCTTATTTTCCCTTTAGATGTCTCGTCCCACATCGAAAGTCTATATGGGTGATCTTAGGTATATAAGGAACCACGTAAACTACTACTAACAACTTGGGTTTAAGTATTTTGGGCCATGTGGTTGGGCTCCAACAAGTTGTTGGGTCAGTGGTTTACATATGGCGTTACAAATGGTATCAGAGCGATCCGTGTACACGATCGAGTGTGGGGCCGGGACTTTATTTAGTCACTAGGGAACAGACCCGGGGTTAGACTGTTGTGACTCTAGTGTGAATCCCTTGCAAGGGCGTAAGGTCTTAAAGGTGGAGAGATTGTGATGTCCCGTCCCACATTGAAAGTCTACATGAGTGATCTTGGGTATATAAGAAACCATGTAAACTACTATTAACAACTTGGGTTTAAGTATTTTGGGCTACGTGGTTGGGCTCCAACAAGTTGCTGGGTCAGTGGTTTATATGGGGCGTTACAAATGGTATCAGAGTTTGCACCAACCGGAAATGTCGGACAAATCTAGGACCCACACGAGGACGTGTGTTTCTAAGTGGGGAGATTGTGACACCCCAGCCAGACTGTAGTGCCAGTTGTAGGCCGGCTTCTGGGAGATAGAGTCTCAGTGAGACATTCGGATGGGTGGTCAAGGGTTCCACATCGCTTGGTGGATGTAAGTGCGGTGGTATTTATAAGATTATGAACTTTCCTTGTACAAGGCCTTTTAAAACCGTGATGGCGCCAACACGAAATGGAACTTCACAGTTAAGCGTGATCGCCCTGGAACAATCCTGGGATGGGTGACCTACTGGGAAGTCCATGGGGTTTGGGCGGCAAAAGCGGACAATCGGGTCGTTACAAAATTTATTGTTTTAATATACTTAATTAATTTTTTTTAAAAATGAATGCTTCTAGGAACCAATATATTTAATATGCAAAACCCATTCATTTTTTTTAGAAACCATTCATTTTTTTTTAAAAAAATGTTTTTTAATTACATATATTAAAATAATAAATTTCTTAATGAATTCATTAATATTTCAACTTATGCAAAACCTAATCAAGTTGACCGAATTACTCATTTGGTAAAAGGGATAAGGAGGGCTCTCCTCTAAGGCCCCGTTTGGATGGGGGATATCCCCCCTCTAAAAATTATCACCCCTTATTATTAATTTTGGCATGGTTTAGATGGGAAAAAAGTGCCCCTCCAAAAATTATCCCCCCCTCTTATCCCCTATTACCCCCTCTTATCCCCTCTTATATTTTCCCCCCCTCTTATATTTTCACCCCCTCCCAAAATTATATTTTTCTCTTTTTTATTGTTAACTAAATTTTTCTCTTTTTCTCTTTTTTATTGTTAACTAAATTTACGCGAGCTAAATTATATATATATTTTTTTTAACTAAATTTTTTATTGTTGATTTATATATTTTTGTTTTTTTTTTTTTGTTAATTGGTAAAACAAAGTTAAAAAACCCTTAAATTATTCAAAAATAGTCATTTGAGGGGCTGATTGGATAAGGGATTATAGGCCCTATTTGGGCTATAGTTTTTATTTATTTGTTATTTTTGTCTTTATTCATTTTTTTTTGCATTTGTTGTTTAAATGTCAATATTTTGTAGTTTATTAGTCCGTCTTGATGAAAAGAATCTAATGAGTATAAAATTATGTCCAAAAGTTAAAAAAAAGTCACTAAAGACGACGAATAAGTACAAAAAACTCTATTTTTTGATTTATTTTTGTCTTTTCTGAATTTTTTTCAAATTTAGCCGATGATTGATAATTTTTCTGAAAGCTCTTGTCGAGATGAATCAACAAATCAAAAAAAATTGATGAAAAACAAAAAATTACAAAAAATTTTCAAATAAGGACGAAAAAAATTTCAATAAATACCACAATAAATACTGCAGTCCAAATGGACCCTATTTTTAGGGGGATAAGTTATTGAGGGGGATAAGATAAGAGGGGTATTATTTTTAAAGGGTTGGCCCACATTGATGTGATATTTATAGAGGGGGTAATAAAAAGTAGATAGTTTGGATGAAGTATTAAAAAAGGAGGATAAAATAGTACTTGATTTGAATGAAGCATAAAATAGGGGGATAAGGTTATTTTGTATTTGTAATGAGGAAGAAGTGGTATTATTCTTGGATAATACCCCCTCCCCTCTTTATCCCTCCCCTCTTGGATTATTTTTGGGCACCTCCCCCCTAACCAAAAATTATCCCCCTTTATCCCTCTCCGGGGGATTATTTTTGGAGGAGTGAAAAATTATCCCCCTGCATTTTTTGCTCCCAAACCATGCTAAACATGTCACGTCGATCCTTTTACCCCCTCCAAAAATTATCCCCCTTTTTTTTTCCCCATCCAAACGAGCAACAGTTTTTTTCCTTATCCACCCCTCTTATCCCCCTTTTAAACCTCCATCCAAACCATCTATTTTTTTACCCTCCCTCTATAAATATCACATCAAAGTGGGCCCTCCCTAAAAAACTAATACCCCCTCTTATCTTATCACCCCTCCATAACTTATCCCCTTCAAAATACTCCTCCATCCAATCGGGGCCTAAGGGTAATAATTTTTGAACAGGCCAAAGGGTGTCCAAAAGTTATCAGGGAGAAAGCTTCATCGGGAGTAAAAAGTTAGAAGGGTAGGAGTTGCCAAACGCTGAATATAGGAGTTATCAGGGGTGATAACTTTTGAAGGGAGGTTTTACGTACCCTCATCCAAATGGGTCTTTAGTATGAGAGAGAGAGAGAGAGAGAGTTGCTTTCACGAGCATATTAGTCTCAAAGAGTAAATAAAATATCTTAACATTTATTTGATATGATTTGATTACGAATCCGAGATTATATTTTCTCTCTGCCAGAAGACAATCCCAATGAAGCTGCCATAAGATTTCTAGAATCTATAAATTTAAGGTGTTTTGGTCCAACATCGTATAGATCTTTATTTACGTTTCCTTTCTAGATAAGTTAATTAGTATAGGGAAGTGCTACAATACTTATACGTATTCTGGTAGTGATACGTATGATATATATATACATATATATATATATATATATATATATATATATATATTTGAATCATCTTCAACAATACTTATCTATATGTCGGCATCTTGAATCTTGTATAATCATTGTATATAACATGTTACTTTGATTATTTATACAACGTCCGTTTGCTTAGAAAAAAAATACTGAGGAGATTTCAGGCCCAAATTGCATATATCCCTCCATATAGAGCACCTCGCCCTTATCGGCGGAGTTGGTTTCCATTCTGTCTCTCTAATTTGGTATTTTCCTTTGATTATTGCGGCCCATACTGAATCCTCCTCTGCCTTAAAATGCCACCACCACTAGGCCAAAAGAGAGGCATTGAATTCCATTAGTCTTCTATTTCCAAGGCCCCCCATGTACCTTCCCTTTTGTAATCACATCCCATTTCACCATGTGTATTTTACTCTCGTCTCCTTTATCCCACAGAAAATCTCTTGCATTTTCTCAAGCATCTTTGCGACCTTCATAGGTAGCTTGAATAGGGACATGTAATATAGTTGGGTGTGCTGGATATTTAGGTAGATCATCAAAGGCCCTTGTCGACCTCGTAAGTACAAGGCTATCATGCATCATTTTCAAAATATAAAAAGTCGTCGAGGTCAATTGTAAATTAAGCAAAGTTAATTATATATATATATATATATATAATAGACAGATCTCATTAACATTTGATGATCTACAAGGGATACATCCATACAATGATTTTGTGCATCTATAAGAAAACTTAACACTAGGTTTTGTAGTTGGATGGATACGGATGTACATTGTGACACCTCAGCCAGGTCGTGATGCCAGCTGTGAGGCCGGCGCCCATGAGATGGAATCTCAGTGAGACGTCCGGATGGGTGGTCAACGGTCCCATATCGCTTGGTGGATGTAAGTTCGGTAGTATTTATAAGATTATGAACCTTCTTTGTACAAGGCCTTTTAAAACCGTAATGGCGCCAACACCAAATGGAACTTCACAGTTAAGCGTGCTCGCCCTGGAGCAATCCAGGGATAGGTGACCTACTGAGAAGTCAATGGGGTTTGGCCGGCAAAAGTAGACAATATTGTACAAGGTGGGAGCGGGTCGTTACAAATGGTATCAGAGCCTGGACCAACTGAATATGTGAAAAATCTCAGCCCCGCACGAGGACGTGTGTTTCTAAGTGGGGAGATTGTGACACCCCAGCTAGGCCGTGGTGCCAGCTGTGAGGTCGGCGTCCATGAGATGGAGTCTTAGTGGGACGTCCGGATGGGTGGTCAAGGGTCTCATATCACTTGGTGGATGCAAGTTTGATAGTATTTATAAGATTATGAAGTTTCTTTGTACAAGGCCTTTTAAAGCCGTGATAGCTCTAACACCAAATGAAACTTCACAGTGAAGCGTGCTCACCCTGGAGTAATCCAGGGATGGGTGACCTACTGGGAAGTCCATGGAATTTGGGCGATAAAAGCGGACAATATTGTACAAGGTGGGAGCGGGTCATTACATACATTATATGAATCTATAGTAATTAAAGTACAATTATCTTTTTAGAAATATATATAGGTTGCTCGAAAACATTTATGATAATTTTTTTAAAAAAATATTCTTATAGTATGTATTGATAGCAACGGCTATCATATTTTATATGTTAAAAAGTATAAAATATTCGTTCACCCAATATTGATATCGTATTTTAGACATTTGTTTTGCTCCCACAGTGAACAACTGTTTCATTTTCCTTTCTATTTCTCTCTTCTCTAGATATTGCTCAATCTTTTATACTTTTGTTTATAAACTTTTGTATATATTTTAACGCCGAACATTTAATTTCAGTGGCATCCTGGTGTTACAGCCGATCATTTAGATATACGTTTGTAAATTATAATAAATAGGTGCCTCTCCTATATCAAAATTCTGGATCTCATGTCATTGGATATGGGAACAAGAGAAGTACGTAGCCAAGATTTTAGAACAAAGAAATTCTAGATCATTAAATTAAAAAAAAAGGAGCTTTCACATGATCTATACAAGAGAAATACTTGGATTTTTTTTTGTTTTTCATTTGATGGGGACAAATACATAGATTAATTTCAATCCTCAAAAAATGTTAGCTTTTATAGGTTGGATGCACCTTCTTTGTAGTTTTAGATAAGGACATCAAGTTGGAGTAATATATAGGCCCAATTCAACTAGTTGGACTGGTTAGGACCTCAAGATTCTACTTTGCGCGTCTTTTAAACACATATCTTAAATATAATATTTATTGGTGTGAGTTTTACAATTTATTTTAACGATTCAAACCGTTGATATTGTAGTTCTCAATATGTAAAATTAGTCATGTAAAAAATCAATTTGATTTGATTTTTAGCAATTTGAAAATTTCACATTTTCCTTAAAAAAAAATAAGTAAATGGGTGTTTGAGAGTAATTCTGGAGATATTTTTGGGATGTTGACTTTGAAATTATGATTTCAAGATTATGATTTTGGAATTCTCAAAACAGATCTTTAGAGTCCACCAAGCTCAAAGGAATTAATAAAGCAAGACCTAGTCTAAAGTCCCTACAAAGAAATATAGCAGAACATGAGCCAAGCCAAACTAAAACATGAACAAGTTCAACCAATTTTCCCACATTGGGTTAAACCTTCAATGTTGTGCAAAATGATGCTGATAGGCATGTTGTTATTCTTTTTTTGCTGTAATGAAGCCCAACTGATCCATCTATATTTGATCTCCTAAAGGAGCTGCTCCCAATTCATTGTACCATTAAATTTGTTTCTAGCTACACTACTTTGCAATGTAACAATAAATGATCCTGCGATTCAATGATTGAGTTGCAGAACTTACAAAAGGCATTTTGGACAGCTATAATGCCCCTAGAGCATAGGAGTTCCCCCGACTTAATCCTCCCTTTCCACCAACCAAGTGAAGAACTGGGCTTTAGGGGAGCATACCTTGAACCATACACAAGAAGGAGGAGATGGCCTATGAATGTTCCCCTGATCCTTTAAATCAGTACTATACATTGTTTTAATTGAGAAAACTTTGCTCGAAGAGAATTCTAGAGGAGTATCCTCCTCATCTAAAAATGAAATATCTGATGTAGCCCACATATTGCAAATGGCATGAAGGTCCTGTACCTCCCAAGAGAATAAAATCCTTCTAAACTGAAGAACAGATAATAAAAAGGAAGTTCCTTTGAGATCAGCCAGCTTGAGATATCTATTGGAAGCAGTTTGGAATAACCTTGGAAACTGAAGATGTAGAGGCTGATTGGAAGTTGTCCATCCACAATTCTAGAATTGGATACCTTCACCATTACCCACCTTAAAAGCTAGATTGGTAGCGAACTTAATAATGTTGTTAGGATCCATACTTAGGATCCTTTTCCAGTAAGGGGAAGCATGAGACTGCAACGACCCACTCCCGCCTTATACAATACTGTCTGCTTTTGTTGCCCAAACCCCATGGACTTCCCAGTAAGTTACCTATCCCTAGATTGCTCCAAGGCGAGCACGCTTAACTGTGAAGTTCCATTTGGTGTTGGCGCCATCACGGCTTTAAAAGGCCTTGTACAAGGAAGGTTCATAATCTTATAAATACCATCGAACTTACATCCATCAAGCGATGTGGGAACCTTGACCACCCATTCAGACGTTCCACTGAGACTCCATCTCATGGACACTGGCCTCACAGCTGGCACCACGGCTTGACTGGGGTGTCACAATCTTCCCCACTTAGGAACACACGTCCTCGTGTGGGGCGAAGATTTTTCACATTTCCGATTGGTGCAGGCTCTTATACTATTTGTAACAACTAGCTCCTGCCTTGTACAATATTGTCCGCTTTTGCCGCCCAAACCCTATGGACTTCCCAGTAGGTCACTCATTCCTGAATTGCTCCAGGTGAGCACGCTTAACTGTAAAGTTCCATTTAGTGTTGGCGCCATCACGGTTTTAAAAGGCCTTGTATAAGGAAGGTTCATAATCTTATAAATACCACCAAACTTACATCCATCAATCGATGTGGGACCCTTGACCACCCATCCGGATGTCCCATTGAGACTCCATCTCTCGAACGCCGGCCTCACTGCTGGCACCACGACCTGACTGGGTGTCACAAGAACACTCCCCTACATTTGGAAACCAAGCAGATATTGGGATATTATACACATCAAAGATAATTAGTCTCCAAAGATTACTCTTCTCCACTCCAAATCTCTACTACCACTTGAACAACAGCACCAAATCCATAAGTTTAGGACATTTAATCCCCAGATCCCCTTGTCTTTAGGATTGGTAATGGAATCCCACACTACTACAATAATGTTTAAAAATAATAGTATCAGAGTGAATAAGATGTGAGTTTTTACAAAATTGTCATTTAAAAAATTAAAATAAGTATTGATATCAGTCTAGAAAAAAATTATCATCGCTGCTACAATATTGCTTAAATAATATGTCAGTTTTTACAAATTTGTCATTAAAAAAATAAAACAAGTATTGATGTCAATCTACAAATAAAACTGTTATCACTACTAGAATGGTGCTTAAATAACATGACAGTTTTTACAAACCTGTCATTGAAAAAATTGAAATAAGTTTTGATGTCTGTCTACCAAAAAAACTGTCATCACTACTATAATAGTGCTTAAATAACATATCAATTTTTACAAACCTGTCATTGAAAAAACTGGAATAAGTATTGATGACTTTCTACAAAAAAAAACTATCATATAATCCCCCTTTATAATGTCAATTTTGATTAAAATTGACATTGAAACAAATAATGCGCATAACGTGTTGAACACATACGTTATATATTAGATATTGTAAATATTTCATAAATATTATGTTTGATGTAGCAGTTAAAGAGAATGCACGCAAGGTGATGGGTTGGGTGAAATGTCAGATATACGAAACTTGAGAAGAAAAGATAATGATGTTCTGACCATATTGAGTTGATCATAGTGTTATTTTTACTGATGTTTTGTGACTGTCATATTTATAGTTAATAATGACAATTATAATGTCGTCTTATACATTTTAATGACACTTATAAAGTGTCATATGTATAAATACCAATGGTAGTTACAAACTATCATAAAAAATTAAAAAATTTTAATGTCAGTTTAATGACAGTTTTTAACTGTTATCTTTGATGATTATTGTAATAGTGTCATTTCATCAAACACAATTTCCTACTGTTAAAGGTTCCTCCCCATAGGAAACATCTCTGAATACTCCTTATTTCCTTTGCAACTAAGGCAGGTAACTTGAAAATAGAAAGGTAGTAAATGGGAAGAACACTCAACACAGATTTGATTGAAACTATCCTACCTCCATAGGATAGGAGCTTACCTTTCCATGAAGCCAACCTGGACTTGAGGTTGTCAAGAATAGGTTTCAAAGTACACACTCTTTTAGGGCTAGCTCCTAGGGGAATACCCAAGTATTTAATAGGGAAGGAAGACACCCTGCAGTTAAGAACCTAAGCACAAGATAGCATGAATTGATCTTCATCCTAGCCCACACCACAAACAGTTGACTTTTGAAAGTTAATTCTAAGCCCTGAAATACTTCAAACCCTCTCAGGATCCTTTTAATATTATGCACTTCTTCTATACTCCCTTCACAAAAAAGGATGGTGTTTTTAGTAAATTGAAAGTGGGTACGACTACTAGACAGGTAAGACTACTAGACAAGGGACTCGCTTTAGCTCCTCCAATCAGATTAAGGTGCCTAGCATTACAGAGAAGATGGCTGAGACCTTCTGCAGCAATAAGGGAAAGAAAGGGGGAGACAGGTTCCCCTTATCTTATACCTTTCTCCATAGAAAATTGATTTGTAGGGGTTCCATTAACTACGATGGACAAGAAAGCAGTACAGATGCATGCTTTTATCCATAGGACCCGATTGGGAGGATAACCCAAACTTTGTAGCATAGAAAAGATGAAATTTCAGTTGAGATTATTGTAAGCCTTCTTAAAGTCCAATTTGATAAGAATCTTCCTCCTCCTTCTGGATTTCCAAAAATGAACTACTTCATTAGCAATCAAAATTTCATCCTGAATTCCTCTATTACCAATAAAAGCTGACTGAAATTTTCCTACCAATAAAAGCCAAGGTTTTGTAGGTGCTTCCTGTGAGGCTAATAGGTATATAGTCTTTAAGAGAGGAAGGAGCTTGGACCTTAGGGATGAGGGTAATGAAAGCAGCATTGAGGCCTAGAACTAGGCTACCATGAGTGTGAAATTCATTGAAGAAATCAAGGAAGAAGTCCTTTAAAATATCCTAACACTTTTTGATGAAGATCAGATTGAAGCCATCAGGATTGGGGCCTTGTTCCCATCAAAAGAAGAGACTGCTCCCCAAATCTCATCTGCAGAGAAAGGACTGGTGAGAAGTCATGTTGTTCCTGAGTCAGTTTCTGCAATAGTGCATCTTGCTCCAAGTTCAACTGTAGCCTAACTACCCACTGCTCTAAGTATGCCTTCTTGAAAAACTTAAAAATTTCCTCTTTAATTAGAATAAGATCCTCCACCAGACCACCTTCATTGTTTTGCACAGAGTTTATGAGGTTCTTTCTCTGTCTGTTAGCAACCACCATGTGGAAGAATTTGGTATTCTTGTCACCCTTAAGGCACCAGCTCTATCTGGATCTTTGCAGCCACATCCATTCCAACTTCTCATTTAGATCCTAGAACTTTCTTTTTGTCTTCATTTGAAGGCAAACTTAGTCTTCTGATAAGCTGGAGCATTCAACTTGCAAATCAAATTGAGCTAAGCACTGTTCAACTTTTGATATCATAGATTTGATATCATGAAACTCTTCCATGGCCCAAAATTTTAGCATACCTTTGATTGCTTTAAATTTTTGGCCAGTAAAATATCAACACAACCAACTACATGATGAGCATCACATGCCTCCTTAACTTTTTGAATGAAATGAGGATGGAGAAATATCCACGCATTAAAGAATTTAAAAGGTCTAGGACCCCATGATCTTTCATCCTCCTTGATTCGTCTTCCTCCTCCATTGTGCAATGCCCTTCACACCTCCAATATTTCCCTACCCTTAGCCACAATGGCCCTTTGATTCCAAACCTTATCAGATCTTTTCCTCCTCAACCGTTGCAAACTCTACCTGTTGCCACTGCCTTACCATCGTTGTCTCATTGAAAATCAACCCTGATAGTAATCCTCCACCTTAGCTGTCGCAAGACTGTTTGAGATGGTATCTCAACCTCCTTAGCCTCCACGAGCCCTTCCTTTCTCCAAATCCTCACCATCAATTGCAACTATGTTCGTCTATAACTCAAATGGCAAGATCCCTGTATCTCCACCTGCATGCTTAGCCGACACAAGCCCTTCCTTTCCCCAAATTCTCACTATCAGCTATGGCTATGTCCGTTTGTGACCCAAATGGCGAGATCCATCGCCGTAGCTGGATGAGATAACCCAAAACCCAACTTATAAAAAACAAAAATCAAGAAAAATGAAAAAAATACAGAAAATAGAGAAAGAAAGAAAAGAGAGGTAGGTAGAGATAGAGAATAGAAGGGAGAGAGAGGAGACGAGAGGATAGGATCGGGAGGGGGAGGAGGCGACTACCTACCCCTACCAACCCCCACCCCCACTCCCACCATAAAGAAACCCTAAGAGAGAGAGAGAGAGAGAGAGAGAGAGAGAGAGAGAGAGAGAGAGAGAGAGAGAGAGAGAGCGAGAGAGAGAGAGAGAGACGAGGACTACTTGACAATAGATTGGGCATACCCAAACTTGGCCTGATACCTCGACTATTAAAAAAATATATTGTATTTTAGGTTGTTTTGGTATGCTTGGGGTACGTCCCTGGTAATGCTTGGTATAATTATTATTTTTAGTTGGCATCTTATCAACATTGAGGTTGTTCAACCCCAAGGGGTTGCCCGAGCGGAGAGCAGACCAGCCGTAAACCCGGAGGTCCCGCGGTCGAAACTCGGTGTCAACATATCTTGGGGCCACTGGACGGAACCCTGAAAAGGGGGATTAAAATGGTCGTTACGCACAGGGCCTCGAGGATTCGTCGGCTGTTGGTGGGGGTACCCCGCAAGCAATACAGCTTGTTCCTCAGTGCCGTACTGGATACCTCGGTTACCAAAAAAAAAAAAAAAAAACATTGAGGTTGTTCCTAGGGGTTCTAAGTAGCATTTGATTTTCGATTGTGCGAGTGCCAACTTAGTTGAGATCGAGTTTCAATTGTTTTGATGCCTTATGCTTGTTTTTTTTCCTTTAATCTCTATAATTCTTTATTCAGAGGTCAATAAAATTTCTTTTGCCAATAAAAAGGGTATGTATATAAACAGTGAGATCAATCTCTTAAAAATTAGTCAAGATGAGCAGAAACTGATCCAAACACTTTGATTTATTAGAAAAAGATGCGTACATGACCAGACTCATATAACTAACCATCTCACATCATCAATTTTTTTGTCCAAAAAAATCGAGAGTGTGTACAGTTCTAACTATAAACCACCCGTCTCTAAAGAGACGTATGGCTACAAATATTGTATTGTGTGCAATCTACACATTGGGCATACGAAATGAATAATTCGAATAATATATACCTCATGGCCCTACAACTAGGGTTATTGATGCAGACCGGGTTGGGTCAACATGGCTGGACCGGCTGCGTCCTCATAGGCCTAAAAGGGCCTAAGACCCGGACGGGCTTAATTGGTGGAATTGGTCCAACTTCGTTACTTACCCGATTTGGAAGTTTTCGGACGAGCTCGGAATTGGCCCAAACTTGGCCACTGGCCCTGTTGACTATGTAAATAATAGGCATATAATTAGGAGCCTATTTAGGGATTCAGTTAGAGATAAATTAGAGATTAGGATTATGTATTCTAATCTCTATCTCTATCTTTATCTCTATCTCTATCTCTATCTCTATCCTCCTAATTAGTTTAGGATTAGGATTATGTATCATAATCTCTATCTCTATCTCTATCTCTCTCTCTCTATCTCTATCTCTCCTAGTTGGTTTCGGATTTGGTATTTGATTTCCCCTATATAAGGGCATGTAATAGGTTTTTGGGAGTTTGGATTGATATTGAATTACAGAAAACGAGTTTTAACTCATGTCTGATCGTTTAAGGAGGGAGTACCTCTGGGTCGATCTATTGTTCGTGTTTCTCTTGCTCGATTGTTTCCGTTTCCATAGGCTGCGCTGCATCAGTTATTAATGCTTGGTTAAATACATATGGTAAAGTTTTATTTTTTATTTTTTTGTGTAAATCAATGAAAATGAAAGAATCGCTTTCAAATCTTAGTAGGATAATTTATGGAGGTTCCCCCAAAAGGCAAAAGAGGTATGGGTTATAAAAATAGTATCGGATCTACATATACGTTTGATGTATCTTATTAATACACACAAAATCTCCATAAAATCTAATCCAGCTATGCAATAATAATTACCAGGTTACCAAACAATTTAATAGGTCATTTGATACATATACATATGTGTGTGTATATAAAGTTGTGTATATATCCATCTCTGTGGTTCTGCAGGAGAAGAAAGCTAGGTGTGCAGTTTGTTAAGCAACTCTCTCTCTCTCTCTCTCTCTCTAACTCTCTATCTATCGATCTATCTATCTACACCTCTCTCTCTCTCTCTCTCTCTCTACTACTTTCTCTCTCTCTCATCGGTAGAGCAAGCAGTCTGAAGATATGAGTAGCAATTATTTTGGGGAGCCATACCCAGGAAATGAAAGATCAGGTGGTTCTTCATCATCAAGAAAAGGGAAGAAAACTAATACCAATACTTCTAGTTCAGAGAATAAACCTAAGCATCCACAGAGAGGACTTGGTGTTGCTCAACTAGAGAAGATCCGAATTAACCAGATGCAGGTCTCTCTCTCTCTCTTTCCCCCCCCCCCCCCCCCCCCCCCCCCCCCCCCCCCTCTCTCTCTCTCTCTCCCTCTTCTCTCGTAACATAATTTTGATGGAAATTTTGTTCTTGGCATGCATGCAGGAGGGGGTGAGAATGCAACCAGGCTATCCTCCTTCACTACTATCACCTACTTTACCATATGCATCACCATCCCCATCACCATACCAAAACACCAGGGTATGTATGTTGTTGACTTGTGCCATTTTTAGTAACAAAAAATTAACTAAAAAAAGAAAAAATTCAAATAGGCAAAATCCCATGTAATTAATTGATTCATTTTTTTTTGCTCGGCTTAATTCAATTTTATTCTTTCATGAGAAAAAAGATCATTTCAGTTCTTTTTCTTACTAACGAAAGAAAATTATTTGTCTTTTCTACAATCATTTTACATACAGTTTTTTTAGATTCGTTCTGTATTTTTTCAGAATTTGTATAATTAGTTTATCTTTTTATCACTGTTTTAAACACTATTTTCCTACACAACTCTCGTGCCTCCACAGGGAGAGAGAGAGAGAGAGAGAGAGAGAGAGAGAGAGAGAGAGAGAGAGAGAGAGAGAGAGAGAGAGAGAGAGAAAGGCACTAACCCTGTTCTTAATAAGACATGGCCAGATCTTCATGTCTATCATCACCACCATGATGATTATATGATTATCATGATATACTTCTTCTTTTGGAATGACTTTCTTTAAAGCATGAATTATGAAATATTCATTGAATTAGACTCTTCCCATATCATTGGAAGATTTACATTAATTTCCTCAAAATTTCATTACTTTATCAAGTTTTAATGGTATTTTTTTCGCGGAGAAAAGAAATAATCTCATTACCTTTTTTTTTATACTTGTCGTCATCATATTAGTAATCGTGAGATTGCGAAGCATTTCTTCAAGCCCTCTTTCCATCGTATATGGGTGTGAATTCCACACCTCCGTGCGATACCAAGAATTTTTGAAGCATGTTCCGGGAGCACTAAATAATCTATCGATTGAGAAGCATAAATAAGAATATAAATTCAGTTTTTTGTTTCTTACATCTCCCTCTTTTTTTCTATTTTTTTCTTTCCTTGTATTTACGTTTTTTATTAAATTATATTTGTAAAATAATATTTGAATTTATTACAGGGGGGTTTGCCTGAATTTCAAGGAACCAATATCAGATATGCTGATTCCCAGCCAAGCCCAACACCAGGGTACTTTATGATTTGTTTTCTAACCCTGAATTGTTAATTTACTAAATAATTACATTAAGGACCCAGCAAATAATTGGATTTCTTATCTTTTGTACTAAAAGTTACAAATTATAACAGATGGAACCCTGGCCATGGCATAGAGATCCAACAATATGCACCACCCAACACGACGAGACATTTTCTCAACCCCCAAGCAGAGGTACTCCCTAATTAATCTCAATTTACAGAGAGAATTTTCATTTGGGAAATTATGTGTCTTTTTAGTGCTAGTTTTATTTTAACATCAAAATACTCGCTGATGTTGTGCCTAAATTCAATACGTATGTATGAGGAGTTCTTTAATCGGAAGTCGTCTAGGCCAGTCTTCAATATTTCAAGAGTCTTCTAGATTTTCCTAATACAGCAAAAGCCAGAATCAATTAGTAATTATCGGTTGGTGTCAAATGGATCGGGAAGCACTTCAATGCTTAAGTCAGTAAGTGAACAGAAAGGTCAAAGAAAGTGTATTGAGAGAGCAGAGAACATGTAGTGTACTTTTCGCCTGAAGTTGGCTTTAATACATGAACAAGACTTAGTTCTAAGCCAGCATGTGTAGAGTACGCTCCTTAGTAACGTCAAAAATAACTGTCTCTGTCTTGACGTCATGCATGACGTATCGAGCTCTCGTTCAGACGCCACGTGTCGTGGTCGAGCCATCTGGATGCTAGGTGAAAACATATTGGAACCACGTGGTCCAGATCGACCTGTCGAGTCCTGACTCAATCCACCCCACATGATGCATGCCCGTAAATTGGGCTGGTTCCATCATGAGGTGTTGTGTGTCATGTTGGGTTTCAGTCCGACCCACGATGCTACTGATCAGCTAACCCAAATTTGAAGCTGCCCGGCCTACTAAAACATACCCTAATAGATTTTTTAGATAATAATTATGTCCATGAATCGTCTTCGTATACGTTACGTGAGAAAGATGCACAGAATTGGTCTAGTAAAAACAAGTAATTCTTTCCCATAATTTCTTCAGGAGTCAGTGCAAATGAGGAGAAACAGAAGCTGGAGTGAAGCGAATGGAGCTGGCAATCAGAATTCTCAAACAAGTGATACTCAAGACCTCGATTTGGAGCTTAGACTCTAGGTTTTCATTTTTTTTTTTTTTTGGCAACTCAAAATGAATGTATTTACTATAATTCTCTTACTATTTTCCTTTTGTTTATTTTCTTTTTTATGTGTCGTGGTGTCGAATTTTAATTTGGGATGACTCTCTTTTGTAATGAGATCAAAGGGATTTAACTTCCCATGTATCAAATTTTTATGCATTTTTTTTAACAATGCATAAGAGTGAGAATGCACTTCAATTTTTGTTCAATTTCTTGGACTTAGATTGGCAAAGTTGCACAACTTGGGCAACTCGATCCATATGAAATAAATTGGAAGAGGATGGATGTAATTTCGGGATCCGTACTACAAGAACTGCACTACTGCCTCCGAATTCATAATTCCATAGATAGGCGTAGAACCAGGATCTTTGTTCGAAAGGGGCAAAAATGCATAGTAAATTTTTCATATATAATATTAGTAAGCTTCTGGTAAAGGATCCATCATTTTGTTAAAATGAGGGTTTTTTATTTCTTAATGAAATATTAATGATCTGAACTGTTCAATGTATTTAAAACATGTTTTTAAAGTACTCGTGAAAAACTTATATGTTTGTGTGTGTGTGTGTGTTGCTCATTTTGCTAAAATGGGGACCTCCTATTTTCTAATCATATATTAATGATCTGAACCGTTCAATATGTTTAAAACATATTTTTAAGGGAATTCTCAAGAAACCAACTCAAAATATTATCGGGTAGGGCTTGATCCAATCAGTTTTTTATAAAATAGTTTCTGTTAGTATTTATGAAAAACTGCTTAGATCAATCTCTTTCGGATTTTGTTTTGAGCCGATTTCTTGCGGATACTTTTTGTTTTTTTGCTCGGCAAAGAAAAATATATTGACAAAAAAGAGAGTACAAAATACTCCCAATGCATGGTAGGTAAGGAACCAACCAAAAGGACAAAAAAAAAAAGATACAAAAGAAATCCTGTAAAGAACTATATATATAGGAGTCAAGACCAAACAAAATAACAAGAACCAACTAAGCCTAACAATAGCCATGGGACACCAAATTCAGCCGCCAGCTGATCGATCAAACCATGGAGCTAATTAACCATGGGACACCAAAATCAGCAGCAAGCAAAACATCAACAGCAGAAAGAATCCACATCCAGCTATAAAACAGCAGTAGCATCAACAAGGAAGAAGACAGCAAATGCCCTTAAAAATATATTTTAAACACATTCAACAATTCAAATCATCAATATTTAATCAGAAAATAGGAAATTCTTATTTTAACATATAGGGATCCCTTATTATAAGCTCTCTCTCTCTCTCTCTCTCTCTCTATATATATATATATATATATATATATAATATAGTAAGTCGAACACACAAAGTATAATGAGTTAAACGAGAATTAGCAATCTTTTGCCGGACGACTCATAGGTGGTGAGAGCATCAAGAATTCTCTATGATATTCTTCTGCCTCGTAGTGTAGGAGTACTACTATTTCTTTTTTTCACTCCATACTAATAATGCCTTTTGGTATCGGGAAGTGCCAATCGTGTCCGCGTCCGCATCAATTGAAGTGAAGTGGTGAAAAAGGGATCAAATAAAAAAATACGAGAATTCATATTAGGTACGTTGACTCATGCAAATAGGACATGCAAAAGAATAAGATTCGACTTGATGTGCTCCTACATCCATAACAATAGTAGTTAAAGATTCGTAAGTGGCTTTTTTCATGAGTGTAGGCATAGACAGTACGGTAAAGGAGCACATTAATCTTGTTGAGAATGAAGAATAAGAGAGATCTTTTATATGGTTCGGATTGCTAGTTCATGTTCATAGTCTTGTTATAGATGATATGCGGGGAATCGTTTTTATGGAGGTTCTTCCTAAAAAGTAAATTAAAAACACACCTAAAAATAAGAACTATTCAACTCTATGAGTCTATGACATTACCAAATATTCTACCAATTACTTTCAAGTTTCACCCTCTTGTTTTAACCCTTTTACCTTCCAAATCTTGGAGTCCTGTTTTGGGTGAACAAATTCTATTCACCCTCTTCTGTGTGGGACCATCTAGAGATCCCATTTCAATAATCAAAATCGTCCATTTTGTTCTGATTAATTTTTTTTAATTATCACGAAATTCTTTAACTCAACCAGATATCAGTAAGTGCTTGACTTAAAAATTTAATTTTTTTACTTCGAAATTTTTAATTTTCGAAGCTTAAAAATAAGATTTTTAGGTCAAGCAATTACTGATATCCAATTGAGCTGAATTTTTTTTCTTGATAATTAAAAAAATAATCAGAACAAAACATACGATTTTGATTCTTGAAGTGATCTCACACAAAAGGATGAATAAAGTTTGTTCACCCGTGAGTGAACAAAATTGACTCCAAATCTACTAATCATATTCACCCTTTTGTATATATTTATTTTGGGTAACTATTCAAAGACGAGATGAAACCCATCGAATTTAGTAAAAGAAGAGATGGTGACTACGAGATTTGCCTTTGAACATCACGAGGTCGGATCCCACTAGTACCAATCGCTAGGGTTCACTGGAAGTTTGCTCGATCGTTTACATTAGAGCCTAAAAAATTAGTAGGCATTAGTCTGAAAGTAATTCTAAAATCGACCAAATATCTCAATTAAAAAAAAAAAAAAAAGACGACTTTCCTTTTCGGGATTCTATGGAGAATCCACTGGCTTTGTTCAATTCCAGATCTGTCTAGCAGACAAGCATTAACGTACGTTAAATCAATTGGCGAACTTAACTTTATTTGATTGACATGAAAGTTTTAATTGGAAATTCCCTCTTTTTATTCTTCTCTTAATTATTAATTCAACTCATCAGTACGAAGAAGTAAACTTTAAAAAAGAAAGATAAGAATAGAACATAATAAGATCAATTTTGTGCTTTTCTTCGTGGACTTTTGTGGAATAAACATGATAAATTCCATTGTCCAACAAGCGATGTGATACACATGTTAGACAGATTTTTGTGTATAGATTTGGATTGAGATACCCAGACAAAATACCCAACTCGCAATATCGAACCCTCCCCCTCGATCGATGCTGCGGTTAGGTGTCCTTAGACGAAAGAGTACTAGTCTTTCAGGACTGATCGTTGTGTGATATCACCACCTCCCTCTCCTATTCTATGCATTTGATCGCC
The DNA here is from genome assembly GCA_019985065.2 of Arctostaphylos glauca. NCBI lineage: Eukaryota > Viridiplantae > Streptophyta > Magnoliopsida > Ericales > Ericaceae > Arctostaphylos > Arctostaphylos glauca. The sequence continues at coordinate 88,493 of JAHSPW020000005.1, read as the reverse complement.
ATAGGCGCACTTGTTCTTTATTGTTGACAGACCTTGAAAGAGAATACTCAAAAACAAAAGAAGCAGAAAAGCTTCCAATGTCGCACTTGCTCTTTATTTTTTTTGGAAGGGCAAAGAAGGAATTAGATAGATAAAGAAGAATAAAAAATACAGCAAAACAACAATAGGGGAAAATCTATGGTTGGTAAGATCCCAACCTCAGCATTTCCTCCTACACCTAACTTATACAACAACCCAGAAGCACGATTGAAGCCCTGAGAAGAAAAAACTCCCCTACCGCTTCCAAAGAAACCCCCAAAACCTAGAAGGAGACAGATCCGAACCATGAAATAAAAGACAGATCCGAACCATGAAACTCCCCTACTTGCTCTTTAATATTGTTGACAGACTTTGAAAGAAAATACTCGGAAATAAAAGAAGTAGAAAATTTTCTGGCCTTGTCAAACAAGTATAGCTGGTTGGCTTCACGACCATCGGAGTTTAGGCCTAAAGGCCAAATGAAAGTAGATCGATCTTTTTTAGTCCCAAAAAATGCATCTCTTACTGAATCTTCTTCGATAATGATGCAAAATAATAGTATGATTGGGGTAGACACACAAATCAATCTAAATACAAGAAGCCATGGATTACAAAGTAATGAAAAAACTATGTCTATTGAATGATTTCGAATATATTTGTGTTCAAATTTGTACACTTAAAAAAAATATTTTTTTGCCTGTTATTTGTCAGAGACCAAATTAAAGAAAGTTAAGACTCAGTTTAAATGACATAAACTTGAAAGGGATAGAGTGTTTGCTTAGAGGATGGTAGATTTTATAGCCCTTTTGGGTACAAAAAGAAAGGAAAAATAATTCTGTAACGAAATGGAAAGAGGATTATTTGTTCTCCATTTTTTTTTACCATATCCTTACAGAAAAGAGATGGGAAGATTTGATAAGAAACCTTGTGGTTTGTTTGTGGACACGGATACTCTATTGTGCATAATGTACAGTAGTATATGTTTTGGCGGACAATATATATTGTTATGGCAAAAACGGCGATATTTTGGTGGAGAACATACAACAGCGTCTCCGAGTCCTTGGTTTGTGAAGCTTGATTCGGCTTTGGTTATTACTTCATTGACTATGACGGGTTCAATCTAAACATGAGTATTATTATAGTAATTATAATGTAATAAACATTTGTTATATGTAACAGTTGATATATTTTGTACTCTTTTTCATCCAATACATAGTAAAATTGGTAAGAACAATACTAAATGTATCCAAAACAAAGTAAAACTCTTTGTGTTGTGCTTTACGATTGCGTTTTTTTTCTTGATTTTATTTTCGTGCGATTACAAATGGAATGTTAACGTGCCGTAGAATGAGCTTTTAACGTGCAAACAACACGAGCTTGCCTAGGCGAACACACGAGTAATAAATTATTTAGACTTAAAACTTTTACGAGCTTTAAAAATTGTGTTCAAAATTTAATTATTTATATTCGACTTATCTCAAACGAACTTTAATTAATTCAAATTCGATATATTTATTTTTTAAAAACATCGATAGAGCTCGAGTATTTTTGTTGGGTTCATGTTGGGGCCAGTTTGAACTTAAGTTCATTCTCTGGGCTGGATTTTCCTCAAATGGGCTAAGCCCTCTACGTAGAAAGTTCTGTGAAGCCCTAATAAACTCACCAGAGGGCCCATCCATAATAAGGTCATATTTTTGGGCTGATTCGCATTAAGTTCATGTTCCGTCAAGTGTTTTTGTATTTTTTTGAAAGTAATGTTTGTGAACTATGTTTGGAAAAAAACTTTACAAACATTATTTGTTTTTGTTTGTCAATCATTGACTAACGTTAAATCATTATGTTTGTCAATGATTAATCCACTAAATAGTCACATTTAATTCTTTTTTGGTCGTGTTCAACACTATTTATTTGATCATTTTTTTATTGTGTTCTTTAAATTTTATTTTCAAAAAAAATTAAAAATTCATTATTGACTTTAAAAAAATTTCAAAATTAACTACAAACTTGAAATTTTAAAATAAAATTTTTTGTTAAAAGAATATGTGCACAAAGCACACAAAAAGAAATTTTATTTCCCAAGAGAAGAAGAGAGAGCGCGCCTTAAAAAGGGCAAAAAAATTCAAAAATGCTAAAGACACACCACTTTTGCACATCGCTTTCACACATCACTCAAAACTATGTAGTTTTGTGTTGAAAAAAACCATATTTGTTTTTTACCCATATCGCTGAAAACGTGTTTGGATCTTTTTTAACATAAAACGACGTAGTTTTAAGTGATGTGTAAAAGTGATGTGTTAAAATGATGTGTATGTAGCACTCTTGAAAAAAATCTAACCAAACATGATTTAAGTTCTTCCAAGTTCCAAAGAGGAACAATCAAATTATGCAAACATCTCCCACTCAGCTATGAGATTACCCCTTTTTTATTTTGGGGTAAATTACACTGATTTTCTTAAGGTTTCTAACTAGTACACTGGCCTTCCTCTTTTGCTTTTGAAACTTATATACAGTCAAGGGAGAAATTACATGGAGACCGGGGAAGAGCTTGAGCCCCCCAAATTTTTTTAATTTAAGACTTAGGTATAAATTTTAAAAATTATAAAAAAGATTATATTTTGGTCCCCTTCCTTTCCCAAAAAAGAAATCTTGCCCCACAACATGCAATCATGGTTCCTCCATGTATACAGTTACCTCTCATATCGTTAAAATCAATCAAACATTGTTAGTTAAACTATTGAAATATTAAGTTTACAATTTTGTTAACAAAATAAATTATAATATAATTTTTATCACTCCCGAAATAACTTATTTTAATTTTGAGATTTTTCAAAAATCAACATTCTGGAAAATTTCAAAAACTCTATCCAAATTCTAATTTCAGAAAAATCTCAAAAATCCAATATAAGTTATTTCAAACATGAGTATTATATTACAATTTATTTTGTCAAAAATTATGAAATTAAAATTTTAATAACTTAACTAACGACGTTTGACCGATTTTAATGATATGTGAACTACATAATAATTCAAAACACAGTTAGAGTAATGTTAGAATTCTCAAAGAAAGTTAGTGCATTTATCAAAAACCTGGTTGGTGTAGTTTACTCTTTATTTTTTATTATTTTTTGATAGGACAAGTCAAAAATACAGAATGACCAATCCCCATGTGATCTTGTTCAATGTTTACCTAATCTTTCTCCTTCAATGGAGACAAAAACATGTTATACTTTTCCCAAACACATCATATGCTCTTATTTCCACAGAACATACTACTGCCCTGCCTATGTTTTCAAACACTGCATTCTTGTCCAAATTTGTTTTTTGTTTTTGCGTTTTAGAAGACACTGGAAACCCTGCAAGTTTCATTTCTAGGTCCGAAGCAATGGCTTTAACTTGATTCAAGTTATCTGGTTGACGATCAAGAATTTGGACCCAATACTAATGGAGGTTTCCAAGGAATGGGGGTTACCGATCGATGCTAAAACAATAAAGAAGTTTCGAAATTACTATTTCCATTATCGACACAATATTTGTCATATATCAATTTTTCATTAGCATTTGGCGTATTTGTGAAAATTATATTTCAAATTATAGCGTCTAATTCTAATGCAGATTATAGATTTTGAATTTTAATACAAGTGAAAAATCTATCTGTTACAACTACGATATTATAAATTAAGGATTATAGTAGTGTTCACTGTAAAACCAAAAAATTAATTTTTTAAAGAGTATTGTTTTCTTTTGCCCTTCACTTTGTTTAATAAAAAATAAAAATCTTTCATTTTAGGTATTTCTCTAATAAATACATAAAATTAGTAATCCTGACATATAAAAGATAAGTCTAATACGACAATATATTTTTCTGCTAAACTCGTGAGTTACCTACGTACATTGCAAATGAAATAACTAAGAGAGAATATTGATACGACAATGTATTATTTTAACATGAAAAAAAGAATAACGAAGATAGAATTTTGTAAGCTGGTGTGGCATTTTAGTCGATGGTATAAGATGAGTCATAGTGGGATACTCCGAAATTGTGCTAGCAAAATTTGGTCATTGCACCCAAGAGTACTTTGGTAGCTTCACAGAAGCACCCATAACCTAGCTTTTAAATTTTAAATTTTTTTTTTTTTTTTGGCTTTTAAGAATCTGCAGGTTCTTGAAATCCATCACTTAGAATTTTTAATCATCCCTCAATATTATTTTTTTAAAGTTAAAATCTCAAAATCTTTCCAAAACTTTCTCGAAAACAGGCACATAAAATATGTGATTTTCTTGTACATGTGCGGACTGTAATAAATAATTCAATCTAAGCCGCTCATCTCAATGGTTTATGATATAACGGCATACATTTGGGTCCTTAGACTCAAACCGAATTGCTCATGAATGTCTTGACCCGTTTGGAAGGACCTCGACAAAACTATCATATGGTGATAGGAGATAGATTCATCTCTTAAATCCAAGTTATTCTCATAGACTGAGCAATGAACAACCAGTTAGTGCCACCCAACCGTTAATTGTCATCCAGAAGGAAACACTCCGATACTTATGTTAGAATGTGTGGGACAGGAGCACAATAATAATTGTACTTATAATTGATAGCATATGCGTTCCAAAAAAAAATAATTGATAGCATATCTGATTTTGCTTTGGAATCCCATTTTATAAGTCATCAAATACCTTAATTTGATAAGTGACTAACGCGAGATCCTTTCTCAATTTGTGTATTGCCAAATTTGATTATGTCCTTGCAACATGAGAGTTTTCTAAACAGGAACATTACCAGAATCTTATACTTTCTTAATCGGGCTACTTTCCAATTCCAGAAGGTTCTAGCCGCATGATTGAGTGGCGGGTCAGCTGCTAGGTGTGGCAACAGTCCATGTGCCAAGCCCCCAGTCTCTTGTTCCAGTTGACAATATGACGTGGCGACGGCTCACGTTACCTAGACGGCCCAATTCATCCTGGGCCTAGCCCAACTTTCGACCCATTATCTCGGTGATGGGTCAGCTCGAAATTGGGCCCACTACATTTTCTATCATTGACAATAAGACTATTTATTTTTGTTGGAATTCAAATTGTGGGTGTTGGGTATTCATATATATTCAATTTTTTTCTTTTTTGTACATACAAAATTGAATTTGGTATATTCAAGTGCGTAGCCTTTTGTCAAGGTACAGCCCCCTTTGGGTACATAAACAAGAGTCCAAAATCACCACCTTTTCATCTTCTTTCTTTAAACCAAATAATACTTCCTTTCCAAATCCAAGATAGACAATGAATGCTAGTTTTTTTCCCCAGTAAATAGGATATATAGGTATCCTATATTTTGATGTGTTTTTTGTTTGTACTCCTATTGTTTTGTAAACGAGTCTACAATCAGTACATGAGATGAACCTTAGTTTGCTGAATTCAAGTTGTCCTTATGTGTAACTGGACCTCCAATTACTCTGTGCAATCATATACTGAGGTGTTTGTAGTGGACCGAATTGCGGGCTGACTCGTCACCAAAAAGATGAACTAAATAGTTAGGCTGTGTCGACAACATGGGTCATCGCTATGATTATATTGCCGAACGGGCCGAGAGACCACCGACTAGGGGCTCGGTGCATGAGTCGTCACTATGCTGAGTTGACCGACCCGCCACTAGGTCAGACGGTTAGAACCTTCTGTAATTGAAAGAGTACTTGAATAGGAAAGATCAAGATTGTGGGAATTTTAGAAAATACTTATACTGCAAGGAAATAGCCAAATTTGGCAGTGCGCAAACTGAGAAAAGATCTCATGTTATTCACTTACCATGGCAAGACACTTGATGGCTTATAAATATGAGAATACAAAACAAGATCAGGTACACAATCAATTCATATAAAATCATTAGGGTATGGAGTCCAGGTCACCCCAAATCATAGAGGGCAAAGTGCAAACCATTATTAGCGGTGCCTTTTTGGATCACTGAAAGTTGGGTTTTTGTGTCTGGTGTGCTCTGCCTCTTACACTATATTTGATCTATTATATCAGCCTATAAAGCAACTCTTGTGAGTTGTGACCCCTCAAGAGTCAAGAGTCAAGTCATAATTTGGTGGTTGAGATATATATATTTATATTATAAACGAATCGAACAGAGTGGAGTTCTTAATGAATCACACGGAGTTCTTAATGAATTGGACTTCAAATTACTTGCGAACTACTTGATTTATTTGCAATCTTATCTAGAACTATATACGATATGATTTGAGTCAACAGACTTCACATAACGAATTAAAGAAAGACTGTTCGCTTAATATCTACCCACTTAGTTCCTCCTTTTTCCCTTTTTTTTTTTAAGCATTTCAGCTTAAAGCAACTCTTGTGGAGTCAAGTTTTAATTTGGTAGATGAGATATCAATCTATATTATAAACAAATCGAGAAGAGCCCAGTCCTTAACGAATCACGCAGAGTTCTTAATGAACTAGACTTCGAGTTAGTCGCGAACTAATCGATTTATTTGCAATCTCACCTAGAACTATACACGATACGATCGGAATCAAGAGATCTACTTCTCATAACATATTAAAGAAGGACTGTTCGCTTAATATCTACACACTTGCTTCCACCTTTTTTCCTTTTTTGTAGCATGGAGTAAGTTAACGGCCGGACAAACATATAGTGACCCCTACCAATTGGTTCTGACAAGATTTGACCTCGTGACCTTAGAGGGATAAGCTCCTTAATCAACCTCTCTCCCCTTCCACTGAACCAATCCCTTGAGGTTGCAACTCTTGTGAATTGTGACCCCTCAAGAGTCAAGTCGTAATTTGGTAGTTGAGATATCAATCTAAATTATAAACCAACTGAGAAGAGCAGAGTCCTTACTGAATCACACAGATCTAGTTCTTATTGAACTGGACATACCTCTCTCCCCTTCCACTGAACCAATCCCTTGAGGTTGCAACTTTTGTGAATTGTGACCCCTCAAGAGTCAAGTCATAATTTGGTAGTTGAGATATCAATCTAAATTATAAACCAACCGAGAAGAGCAGAGTCCTTACCGAATCACACAGATCTAGTTCTTATTGAACTGGACATCAAATTACTTGCGAACTACTTGATCTATTTGCAATCTTACCTAGAAGTATTACAATACGATTTGAGTCAGAAGACTTCTTATAACAAATTAAAAAAAGATTGTTTGCTTAATATCTATGCATTTGGTTCGGGCTTTTTCATTTTCAAGTAAGTTACAATTTTTGTATAAAATATTCAACTTAAAGCAACTCTTGTGAATTGTGATCTCTCAAGAGTCAAGTCGTAATTTGGTAATTGAGATATCGATCTAAATTATAAATGAACTGAACAAAGCAAAGTCGAGTCCTTAACAAGTCCAACAGAGTTTTTAATGAATTGGTCTTCAAGTTACTCACAAACTACTCAGCTTGTTCACAATCTTACCTAGAACTATATACGTATGATTTGAGTCAAGAGATTTATCATAACAAAGTAAGAAAGATTGTTTGCTCATTTTCAATTTTGTTGGCCTGCATAGACTTCATTTTCTATTTCTTTTAGAATGACCAAGAGAATAAATAAATAATCAAAACGAGGACAAATTTGGAAAACATGTATTTTAATCTCATCCATTCATTTTGCAAACAAACACCAGCCATGCGTTATTAATCCTGTCCCGAGTACAAACAAACATACAATACTGATTTAATAGTTTGTTGGCATTACGAATCTTATCATAATCCCACCACCTTATGAATTCCAAGCTACGAGAAATTTATCAAATGAGACCTTACACAACTTAATTTCAAACACAAAGTCATTCGGAACCTTCTGATGCTCGTGGGGTTTTCATATCTTTGTGGAGTTCATGTACATACAACGATTTCCAACAAATCTGTATCCGGATATCATGTGTTTCTAGATTTTTTGTTACATAAAAGGACTATCATTGACTCTTTGAAGGTGACCAATTTCAATTTATAATGAAAATTAAGTGGCATGTAGCAGTGAATCAAATGACCAAAGTGGAAAAAGTACACGTAACTCTTTTCGGCTCATGCACAAAAGCGACAATTGGTTTGGCATTTCAAGTTGATCGAAACACGTTATAACTAACGAACTAGCGTAGCTGTGGGACTCTCGCAACTATTGACTTCTTGGACTAGTACCGATGGTGGCTTGTCTTAGTTATTCGGTATTAATGTCACTATTCTTTTAGTTTTTTTTTAATTCTTATTAAGTTTGCAGTGAATATTTTGGATTAACTATTTACCTCGGCCAAAGAAATTTAGAAAGTAAAAAGTTATGATCGAAAGTCCCAAAAAATTCACTAAAGACGATTTTGTTTTAATAATGATAACTTTTCATTGCTTTTAATGTCTTTGACGTCGTCTTATCTAAATGCTTTTTTCTATTTTTGGTCCATATTTTTATACTTTTCTAATTTTCCTCTTCAAACAAATAAGAAAATGCAAAAAAGCAAAAAGTTATACAGAAAATAACAAAAATATCGAATAAATCCTCACTATCGGTAACGAAAAATAATTTAATTGAAACTCAGCCAAAGCATAAAGTAAATTTTGCACTTTTGCATTTTACACTCTTGAGTTACTTTGAACCTATATTTTTAGTTGACGCATTCCAACCCCAGAGCCGGCCCTAGGGAGAAGCATAGGAAGTCAGCGCTTCGGTCCCCCAAAAAATTCACAAATATAAGGCTCCCAAATATTTGGGTCTCTTTAATATATAAGACTCATTTTTTTTTTAATTTTAAGTTTGTCTTTATAAAAAAAATGCCCAATATAAGTTTTAATGGTTCAAACAAGTTTGGAATCAACATTGATATAATCAACAACTTGAGGCTTAATTTAAAAATAACTCTAAAATCTCATGTTGTGTAAAAATTGGATGAAGTTGAATTAAATGAAGAAAATCGACTCAATCTGAAATTGTGAATTATTAGAAGGCATTGGTAAATAATTTTGATTAAGAAAACCGATTGAGTACGTTTATAGTTAATCATGCGAGAAGGACAATATTCAAATAATACATTTTAAATTATTCAGACGATCATTTAATTATTTTGGAGCAAGTATACTTTTATATTTTTTTAATGGTAATATTTTTGTATAGTTCATTATGAAGACTTTTTCTTATATATTTTGTATACAAAATAGCTCCAATTGAAAGATTCAATTCGGCTCCCAAAAATCTCTGGGCCGACACTCACACTTTATATATGGTGAGTGTTGATATTTCCTTCATTTAGGCAGCCATTAGAAGTTGATAATATGATGTACATGTGACTTAGATAATGACATCCGAATTTTTTTATATTCAATTAATTCTAGATTTTTTTTTTGAGAATGATAATATAAAAATTTGTGTATATTATTTTTTGTTATTGCGGGATTACAAAGGTGTTACATCATAGAGTTGGTTTTAAAAAAATCCGTACGAGCGATGGTACTTGGTTGGATTTAAAGGTCTCTGAATGGTGACTTTTTGCGTGTTTCTATGGTAATTTATGCACAAAAATTCTGAGATCGGGAGTGTTTTTCAACCAAAGACATTATGACAATCAATTTAGCTATCAATAAAGATAGGGAGTATGCACGTATATGAGTAGGAAGTCCTGAGAAAGTATCGTGTTCAGCCTAGTAGCTCCTTTTATAAGTGGAAGACGGAGGGATTTTATAGGGCCTACTAGCTACAGATCATGCTCCTCATTTCTTTTTGGGAGGAGTGGAATTTATTGAGACTCTGTTTCTGAAATATTCTGAGCACTCTAGGGTTTCATTTGTAGGATCTCGCCGCATGCATGGATCCCGTGATTGGTTCTTCTTGGACAAGCAACTTGACTCTCAGAAGGCTGAGTGCCAGCTAATAATGTAATGCCGAGCACCTGAAACCTAAGTGGCTATGGGTAGAGCAAATGAGTGCTGAGTGAGCGAGTAATGAATGACTGAGTATTAAGCAACTGAGTGCCGAAATGTCAAACAATGAGCTAAGTCAATCCATACTCATCAAAGTCCGAACACCATAGTATTCAACGTATAAAGAAAAGGAGTAAACAAGACAATAGATAACAGCAACTAAACAGGTCCTCAGTACTTGCAGAATCAGAGAGGCTCATTATATATAAAAGGAAAAAAAATTTAGGAATACAATTTTTTATATACATGCTCGGACACAAATGTATTCAAAATCGTTTGATGCACATGAAGTCCATATAATTTTCAAAAGACTCGATGCTATTGAACGATTTCGAATACATTATGTGTACAGATCTTATATATAAAGGGTGTATTTGGTGCAGCATAATTTGGGGGTGAAATAAAGTTGGCATTTGTTATTGTGTAGCTGTCTTGAAACTGATGTGAAAATGCAATCCCCCCTAACCCTCTACTGAATAAGTGTCCAAATATATACCTATCCTCAATTTAATGTCTTATCTAACTTTGGCTATCCTAATTTTAGCCCTATTCCAAGTTTGAAAGCTATCCAGCATTAATGATATGCCTTGCTCTTTCATTCTGTAGGGACTAACATTTATAAGGGTGAGAAGATAAACCTTCAAATTGTGAATTCAGTCCAAATCGAACAGTTTGGTTCGGGTTTTAAGTAGTGTACATGGTATGGTTTCAATTTGAAAAATTGAAAATCGGGTCAAATAGATTAGTTTGTAGATTTATGTTTAACGGTTTTGGTTCTAAGTTGATCCGTGTTAGTTAGAGTAATACTAATCTATTGTGCGCAAAAAATACTTAAATAATATGAAAAATCAACAAATGAATAACGCAATAAAAAATGCATACAATCGAACGATAGGCAAACTATAGAAATAAAGACCAAACTTCAAAACCTTTAAAAAACAATCGAGGCTTGCGTCGGACACAATCTGAAGATAAATTTTGCCCTCACTATGGTGCTACAAGTTGAATGTCGTTTGCTTCCCGGGATGTAATGATCACACCTTGAAGAAGCAACACTACAACCTACAAGTCTGGTGACCTAAATTTGTGTATTGCACTCTCTCTCTCTCTCTCTCTCTCTCACTCACTCAGAATTATAAGTATGCAGTAGAATGCTATGCAATGAAATGCAAGAGTATAGATTGGTTATTCAAAAAGTGGTGGAAATGGCCTTGATTTATAAGTGATCAAGTGGTGCATTGCTGCCCAAAGGATGCATTGATTCGGATTGAACAAGTACCCGCTTGACGGGATTGCAACAGTTCGGTTAGAGACAAAATCCGTTACGTTTGGCTTGTACCTGTTCATCTAGGGAAGGAACCCTCTCGAGAAAAACAGTCAAAAATCGCTAGCAATTCAAGCAAGTCAAAAACGATTGAGTTCGAAATGACTCTGAAGGTCCAGAACTGGTCATTAGAAAAAATCTAATGAAAGGAAATTAATTTAATTAAATAAATTTTTAATAAAAAGAATTTTTATTTCATCTACTTGAACTTGAACCTGAGCACAACATGACAGCGACAAACATGGCCTAACTAGATTACGAACATGATATAGCAATTTGAAGCGAACCCTGGTTCAAAACCAAAACAAAACAAGATAATGAGTTAGGATCTTTGAGATCTTGCGATTGAACCGCATTTTAATGGTTGGATATTGGATTGGATGTATGTTTTTTATGGATTGACTTGGTTCTCCAAATTTATAATCCATATTATAAATTAATTTTATATCTTTTTTTCTTATACAACACACACACACACATTAAAATATAGGGAGATTCGGTTAAAAGTCTATAACAAATTATGGTCAAAAGTCCATAACAAATTACAGTCAAAAGTCCAATAAATCCATCTGAAACTAAATTACTGGCAGAAGTTCTTTTGGCATATAAGTTCAAAAAATATCCTTCTAATAAACACGCGATAACGTTATCTGTTCGTTATATATAAAAGCAATGATTTTATTAGATAAAATTATCTGTTAGTGTTTATCAGTTAACATTATCTGTCACTTTTAAAAGATATTTTAACAAATAATTTTATCTGTTTTATTAGATCACTATATCTGCTAGTGTTTATCGGTCAATATTTTCGTCGATTTAAACAGATACCTTAATAAACAACGTTATTTATTAGTTTTCGAAATAATAATATTATTAGATAAAATTATACGTTTTATGTTTTTTAATTTGACCAATAGATATATCAAACCAACATATAATGTTATCTGACTCGCCTATTAAGAAAATAATTTTATCTTTTAGTTTTGAAACGATAATTTTATTTGATAAGGTTAGCTGTTAGTGTTTATTTGTTAACATCATCTATCGGTTTTAACATATACATTAACAAACAACGTTATTTGTTAGTTTTCGAAATAATAATGTTATCAGATAAAATTATCACTTCGCGTTCAGGGGCAAATCCGTTTATAAAAGAACCTTAGGCAATAAAACTTCTCAAACAATAGACATTGACTCATAAATTAAATTAACATATTCATAATGGGACAAATCGGTCTAAATTTGTCATTTTAACCAATTTTCCGTAAAATATGACATATTTATAATTTAGTATGGATTGACTTGGTTCTCTAAATCTATAATCCATATTATAAATTGATTTTCTATATATATAATATATATTAAAATAGGGAAAGGCTATATGGACCAACACTTTTTTAGACCAATATTAAACCAGCGTCTAAACTCTTTGTTCTCGATTAAATTTTGATAATCCGAACCATTCAATGTGTTTAAAACATGTTTTTAAAGGTACCTGTGATAAATCGGCTCAAAATATTACCAGAAAGGGCTCGATCCAAATATTAGTTCATAAAACAGTTTTTTTTTTTTGATAAGCTTGGTTCATAAAACAGTTCCTGTCAACATTTTGAACCACTATTTGGATCAAGCCCTTTCCGGTAATATTTTGAGCTGATTTCTCGCGAGTACCCTTAAAAACACGTTTTAAACACATTGAACGATTCGGATCATTAAAATTTAATCAGGAATCAAGATTTTAAGCGTTGGTCTAATATTGGTCTAAAAAAGTGTTAGTCTATGGAGCCATCCCTCTTAAAATATGACATATTTATATATATTTACTGGGTAGTTATGTTCGTGCGCTCTTATTTTTTGTGTCACAATCTTTTTATTATTTCAAATAGAGATTTATAACATTGTTAATTCATGTGTGGATATGTTTATTTATTTATTTATATATTGTGTTTTGTTGTCACAATCTTTTATATTGTTTCAAATAGAGATTTATAACATTGTTATTTCGTGTTGGATTTGATTTATATTTTAATGAAAACTTGAGGAAAGAAATGGAAAAAAAATATAAAGTAAATGAGAGAGGGATTACAGAGATTGTTGATAGATTTTGTAGAGAAAAAGAAAAAAAATGTCAAAAAAAAAAGGGAGAAGAGTTCTCATGTTCCTTCAAGAGAGAAAAGAGATGGAAACTTGTAGGTACTGAGCATAACATGAAAAAAAAGGAAAAAAAAAAAAAGAGAGGGAAAAAATAACTTTTGTTTGTTTGTTTGTTTTATTCATTTTATTTTTTATTTTCTCAAGAAAGAAGAAATACTAAAATTATTCTTATTTTCTAATTCTTTCTTTAAGTTCCAAAAGAGGATAATGTGCACTGTACGTATCAAAACAACGTCGTTATTTGGGCATTTTTTGAATGGAAAAAGATGTTTTTTTGACACGTATGTATGCAACATTCTCTGTTGTGCATATTGTACAATAGAGCCCCGGATCCTCCAAACGAAAAGTTAATTCTTTCATTTATATTTAGTAACATCTTCACTCTCTTATTTTTCTTCTACCAACTAACAAAAATAAAAACAACAAACGCCATTAAACTAGCCAAATATTTGTCAATTTCTTATGGTATTGACTAAAGTCAATGTCAATAATGATGGTCAATTTGAGTAGATTAAAGAAAATATATTTCATTAAGGAGAAAGATTTAAGTATCCATTTTCTATTAGAGCCCACTTGTTTATGAAACTATCAAAAGGGAACACAAAATCACACAAAATAGGTAAAAATTAAAGAGACTAACTCATTTTTTACTTCAATTTTAAAGATGTATTTGGAGAGTATATTTTTTCTTATTTTACTAAATTTTTACTATATTTGCATCAAATTTTTTAAAATTAATTTTGTATTAAATAAAAAATTCAAAAAATAAAAATTATGAGCAAAATCTCTTAAAAAAAGTTAATTAACGGTAGAAAAAATTAGAAAAGACAATTTTTCTGTCTTTAGTGTGTTTATCATCGTTATCTGGATATTTTATAACTTCGATCCATGTTTTTATATTTTTTTAATTTTTCTTATTGAGAAAAATATTTAACTTTAGTTGTTTGATAAAAAATTACTAAACATCGAAATAATAACTAGTGTTTTTAAGAAAAAAATAAATTTGACCAAACACACCATAGTAAAACTTCATTATCCGTACAACGGCAGGGGCGTGGGGGAAATCCAGTCCCCCCCCCCCACAAAAAAAAAAAAAATAATGAAAAAAGAGGGAGAAAAACTGAGGCCCTGTCCTTCCACACATGTGCTGATACGTCTCCTCACCTCGAAGCCTATGAAACATCCCCCATTCCCAGCCACTTGAGAAATCTCTCTCATTATCTCTCTCTCTCTACTCCTCCATCGCCTCAGTGCCCACCAGACAAGGAAGAAGGAGACGACATCAGAGTGCATTGACCATTGAGTTTCTGCTTCTGGGTCTCTCTTTTTCTTCACTTCTCGCGAATCACAAGTACGCCATCTTCCTCTAATTATATAAGTCGTTATCGTGTTTATGCATATGTCTATTACGAAATTATGTATCTAGACATCTACTTCTTTTAATCAAAATACCTACTTGAATAATTTATTTCCCTCTTCTTCGAACAGTGGACCAAGAATGAAGATTTATTTGTGTTTGTGGTTTCTTTTCCGCCCAGATCATGAATTGTTCGCCAATAAATTCTGGGTTTTGTGGGTTTTTACTGATTGGGCGTCATTAGTTCTGGAATATGTAATCAACTTAGTTATGTGAACAGATAAAGAATCTGATGAATTCTTTACATTTTACCAGATTTGGCTTCGGTTTTCTCGGATTTGTTTCTTGGAGGATTACGTGAGAGAAATTCCAGCACTATTTGGGCAACCTGATTGTCCAATTGTTGGCTTGGGTTTGCTTCTTTCTTGAGGCAGAGTACATTGGTTGATTCCTGTTGATTTTTTTGTTTATTGTTTCAACTGTGTTAAGGTTGAAACTGATGAAGCTTTGGGTAGTTCTGGTGGCTGGATCTTTCACCGTGTGCTGGTTTCAGTGATGGGTTGTGTTTATTCAAGGGACTGCATTGGTGAGATATGCAATCCTAAAGAAGCCAGGGTTAAGGAAAGAGAAAGTGACAGGGAAGCTGAGTTCCCTGTGTTCTCACCTGATTCTTCAGATGGAGAAGGAGAACATGGGGATCGATTGAATGAACTCGGTGGGAATAGGGATTGTGAAGTAGGTATCACTAGGCTTTCTAGGGTTTCAGGTCAGTTTCTGCCTCCAGAAGGGTCACGGACAGTTAAGGTTCCGTTGGGGAACTATGAATTACGGTACTCATATCTGTCTCAGAGAGGGTATTACCCCGATGCACTTGATAAAGCTAACCAAGACAGTTTTTGCATCCACACTCCCTTTGGGACAAACCCTGATGATCATTTCTTTGGGGTTTTCGATGGGCATGGAGAATTCGGGGATCAATGCTCACAGTTTGTGAAGCGGAAGTTGTGTGAGAATTTACTTCGGAATAGTCGGTTTCACACGGATGCAGTTGAGGCGTGTCATGCTGCATTCTTGGCAACAAATTCTCAGTTGCATGCTGATAGTTTAGATGATAGCATGAGCGGGACAACTGCAATTACCATATTGGTTCGTGGTAGGACCCTCTACGTAGCTAATTCGGGTGATTCTAGGGCTGTAATAGCTGAGAGAAAAGGGAAGGACATTGTAGCTATTGACCTATCAATAGATCAAACTCCATTTCGGGCAGATGAACTTGAACGGGTTAAGCACTGCGGAGCAAGAGTTATGACTTTGGACCAGATTGAAGGGCTGAAGAACCCAAATGTGCAGTGTTGGGGCACTGAAGAAGCTGATGATGGTGATCCTCCTAGACTTTGGGTGGAAAATGGTATGTACCCTGGTACGGCCTTTACAAGAAGTTTAGGCGATTCTATTGCTGAGACAATTGGGGTTGTTGCAAACCCTGAAATTGTTGTTTTGGAGCTTACACAAGAGCATCCTTTCTTTGTAATTGCCAGTGACGGTGTGTTTGAGTTCCTTTCGAGCCAAGCTGTGGTTGACATGGTGAGGTATCCTTTCTTTTCTTGTTTAAGTTGTGATGCTACTCTTTCATTCTGCATGATGTTAATGTTATATGTTATATGTCACCTACTGGGGATGAAAATACAAGTAGTTCTTATGCCCTGCACTTGTCCAAACTGCCCCTCATGGATGGGATAGCTGAGTCACGTTTGTTGGATTTGTTGTGAAGCTGGCACAATTTCGTGTCTGTTTGAAACTTTTTTCATTTTCATTGAGTAAGCTTAGGATGCTGTTATTTCAAATCCGTCTCATGTCTTATTTGCATGGAGAATAACTCACGGAAAATAAGTTTCTGTTTGTGCCATAAAGGTCCAGTCTTTAGGCTGTACTCAAATGACATTTCCTTGATATTGTGAACAACCTACTGATACTGCTATTCTTGTCCTCAAGTTGTTTAAACTGGGTGTGTCATGTCCATTTCAGCATTATGAGCACTTATTAGAGTATCTAGTTCTTTCAACAAGATTTCTTGCTGGTTTTTAAGGGGGGCTTCCGGCTTTCTGGTTTCATTAATGAGGGTATTTGTCTCAATTCTATTTAAACACTTTTCTTTTGTAAGCCTTTTTGGAGATTTTTCTGTTTGGATGTTTTCTCCATGGAATTTGGTGGATCACTATTCTTTATCAACTAGATGCAAATCAACAGTAAAATTGTATGACTCTTGTTTCTTTTCTGCTAGCAATCAAATTTAATTTCTCTGCTTCTTAATTTCCAGGTTGCAAAATACAAGGATCCACGTGATGCTTGTGCTGCAATTGTTGCCGAATCTTATAGACTTTGGCTGCAATTCGAAACTCGCACAGATGACATTACTGTGATAGTTGTACATACTAATGGGTTGACTGATGTAAGAGAGCTTGTTGTCCACAGTGTTTTATGTGAATCATTTTGCTGTTTTCTGCTTCATATGTGGGTCTATTAAAGTTACTGTTATGGTGCTTTCTGCCAGACTTCTATTAGCGAATCAGCAATTCCAGGTACTGTTTTACGTCCCCCTACTCCACAAATTGTAGAGGCCACGGGGTCAGAGTCTCCTTCAACACCAAGCTGGAGTTCTAGGTTCAACCGTGCTAGGCATGATTTGTCGCGGGCACGGCTCCGCGTTATTGAAAGTTCTCTAGAGAATGGGCAAATATGGGTTCCTCCATCTCCTGCCCATAGGAAGACCTGGGAAGAAGAGGTAAAATTCCTTTCCAGTAATTATGTTTTTGTCTTATACGCCATTGTTTAATAAGAAAAGCCAGTAATGAGTTCTCTCTCTCTCGGGTATTACCTCATTGTAACCTTTAATGGTGCTCTGGAATCTCATAACAAATTGCAGGCACACATTGAACGGGCATTGCATGATCATTTCCTATTCAGAAAACTAACTGATTCTCAGTCTCATGTTTTGCTGGATTGCATGCAAAGAATTGAGGTTCAACCTGAAGCAATTGTAGTGGAACAGGTGATCCTTACTTTAGTTTGTAAAATGATTGATATGCACAAAATTGTCCTATTTTTTGTATTGATCTTTCATCAGCATATATAATTTGGAGGGACAGTTTACTTTTGAGTTTAACATGAAACCAGTGAAGAGCTGATTGTCTGCCGCGTCCTGAAATTCTATTGTGGTGTTGTGTTGAGGTTTCTATTACTTTCTGTTATCTAGCTCTTGGCTATCTGTTTACTTCGAGGTGTAACAAATACCATATTTTGCAGGGCGGTGAAGGTGACTGTTTTTATGTTGTAGGTAGTGGAGAATTCGAGGTCTTGGCAACTCAGGTTATCATTCTTATTTTATTGAGCTGTTACATTACTAATTTAAATGTTGTCTTTGGCTTCTTTTTAACGTTTCCAAAAATTGTTGACATTTTAAATGCCATTCTTAGATCTCCTCTTATGACTCAGTACATGTTTTCTGGTGGAGAATACTTAGTACTTATGTTGAAGCTAATTCCCTGTAAGTTCCTTCAGTTACAATGTTGATTATGATGACATAAATTGCAGGAAGAAAAAGATAGAGAGGTTCCAAGGGTTTTGCAACGGTATACAGCAGAAAAGCTGTCATCCTTTGGGGAGCTTGCACTAATGTGAGCTCTCTCTCTCTCCCTCTCCCTCGCTCTCTTTGCAGATTATTGTATTTATTCTGCACTTAAGACTTGATAGTCAAGAATATGTCATATGACTAGCAGACCTATTTTGACAGAAACTTATTCTAGTGTGTTCATATGATCACGACTCTGGTGATTTCAGATAGAGGTTTTTTTTTCCTTGTAGGAACATGGTTTGTTTGATAGCATAACATAAACATGACATCATGGTCATTGATGTTGGATTGATAACCATAGAATGTCCCATTAAGCACTTTCTAATTAGGTTTTTGGGGCTTCAATGTGGAATAGTCCTAGAGCGGAGTCTTTTTGGGGTCCACTGATAGAGGAAGTTAGTAATGGGGCTGGAGGTCGGAAAGAGTCTTGTTCTCTAGAGGTGTTAGGAACACTTAATAGTGTAGTTTGTCTTGTCTGGCATCCCATTCTATTGTTTGTCTTTGTTTACCATTCCAGATGTTGGCTTATAAGAATGAAAATTGATAATGGGGTTTCTTCTGGGAAGGTTGTGAGGAAGGGAAAAAGGAACTCTTGGTGAATTGGGAGATGGTCATGCTTCCCAAAAATGCAGGTCTTGCAATTGGAAACATCTTGACAAAGAGTATTCTTCTCCCTTGTTAAGTGATTGTGATGATTTCTCATCAACGGTAATACATTATGATAGGGGGTTCAAGCTAGTAGGTGCGATTCTCTTGTGGTTGATAGTGTCAATTGTCAATCTCCACAGAAGTCCATGTCTCAACTCTTTCGTTTTTTTACCAAGATTGTTATCCTTAAGGTGGTATTTTTGGGCAGGTTCTTCCTTTCATATATGGTTCCCATATTTGTCTTGATTTGTCTGTGCCTACCACATTTTGCTTCTGTGGTGTTCTCCCACGTGGCTTTAATTCATGAGATTTTAACTTCTTTCAAAATCTCAATGACCGTTGGTTGAGTGAAATGGCGTCCTTGTTGGCTTTTCTCGATGATCTTCCATCAAGTCTAATGTTAGTTATGGGATGGTATGGTTTTGCAAGTCCTTTGGGGATATTTTTTTGCAAGCCCTATTTCTTGATAGATCATTGACAATCAAGACATTCCTTACCTTGAAACATAAGAAAAAACTTGAAAAGCGGTTGTGCCTCTCAAAGTCTCACAACTAATGCCACGTCTGAAACGAGGAGACATAGTCGCAATCCGTCATGTGTAATAGGAGTGAATTATTTAATCACCTATAATTGCATTGTTCATTTTCTTCGCTGTTACGCAAGCAGTTGTTGCCGATGCTGGATAGTTGTAGGGTGGCTCCAGCTTCTAGTTCCCAAATTCTATTGCTAAGGTTAGAGGTTTTGGAAGCAACAAGAAAGTGAAAGCTTTATGGTCTTTCATTATTGCTTCTAGTTCCCAAATATTGACTATTGCTCATAATGTCAGATTGTGTTTTGCCAATCAAAATCATATCTTACTTTTAATAATACTTACCGGGGTAACATTCATTCTCACCACATGTGTGTCCTTGGATATGTTTCAATAGGTATAACAAACCACTCCAGGCTTCCGTCCGTGCTGTGACCAGTGGAACTCTTTGGGCTCTTAGAAGGGAAGACTTTCGAGGAATCCTTATGTCCGAGTTTTCAGATTTGTCATCATTTAAGTTGCTTCGTTCTGTAGATCTTCTCTCAAGGTTGACAATCTTACAGCTGAGTCACATTGCAGATTCTCTTTCGGAACTTCCTTTCTCCGATGGGCAGACAATAGTCAAAAGGGTACCCTTGCTATTTTGAACAGAAACGTTTTTTACTGTGTTGCTTTTCTCACAGTCCTCTAATTTTGTATGAAGGGTGAAGCTCTCTTGGGATTGTACATTATCCAGAAGGGGACAGTTAGAATTTGTGCTGATGAGGAAGTAATTAGTAAACCAAACACAGGCAGTCTCAAAGCTAACAAATCAAGTCAGGACGATGACATTCAGAGCAATGAAGGACTTTTGGTAGAGAAGACTGAGGGAAGCTATTTTGGTGAATGGACTCTTCTCGGTGAGCACATTGGCTCAGTGAGTGCAGTTGCTGTGGGTGATGTAGTGTGTGCTGTTTTAACAAAAGAAAAGTTTGACTCTGTCGTTGGCCCTTTGGCAAAGCTTTCACAGAAAGATCACAAGTATGTTGTAATCTCATGAAGCTATAATCTTCCTTAGCCATTTGTTTGAAATATCCTTACGTTGAGGAACTCTCTAAATGAAAATTTTGGGGTTACGGTTTTTTGTACTTATTTTCTTACTGTGTTTGTCTTTGATCTTATTGCTTTGTCCTTCTGATTTGACATTATCTTGGTCAAGGGACTATGCCTTGAACTTGTCCGAGGAATCCAAAGGTATTGATCCTTCTACTCTTGGGAAGGTGAACCTTTCTGATTTGGTAAGGGTCGTCAAGTCTTGCTATCATGCATATTTTCCTAACCTTGTTAAGGTGACTGGCAATTGATTTTGGATATGGCAATTTTATGTAGGAGTGGAGGACCTGCTTATACTCCTCTGACTGCAGCGAGGTTGGGCTTGTACTTCTCAGAGACTCAGGTTCGCTTTTGTTTTGTAAGGTTTACTTGACATAGGTCACTAAACTTGTAAGGTTAACTATTTACTTGAAACGGAAAGGGCTGGTATGGTTATTACTTATCAGATGCGGAAAAGTAATTACGGAAGAATATATTAAACGTGTCATGATTAAAACTGATTTACTTTTTGTTCCATTTTACGTCGTCCTCAATCTATCAGAAAATTTTCTGAGCTTGAAGAGGTTTTCAAAGCATAAAATCAGAAGTCTTGGAAAGGAAGCAGTGGTTCTGAAAGAGAAGAACTTGATGAAGAGTATGAGCTCTTCAGCTGGTGTGCCACAGGTCTTGTGCACCTGTGCTGATCAAACATATGCTGGGATACTGTTAAATACACGCATTGCTTGTACTTTTTCTTCAATACTTCACACCCCACTTGATGAAGCATCTGCTCGATTCTGTGCTGCCTCTGTTGTCACTGCGTTACTGGATTTACACAAGGTTTGATGTCTGACTGTATTGCTTTAGTTCCTGAATACGCCAACGTCGACACTTACGTAGAAATACTTTACCTATTTGTTTGAACTTCAGAATGAGGTTCTTTACAGAGGTGTATCTCCAGATGTTCTAATGTTTGACCAGAAAGGACATTTACAGGTAGATGTTATACCCTTGTTATGTTTCTACTGATGTCCGTACGTATGTTATGTACGTAATGTGATATTAAGTGATGCTTGTCCTTGCTCTTGTAAGTGATGAGGGGAGAGAAAAAAATTCGGCTTACGGATCTGTGATCTTTTTCTGTATTATAGCTAGTGGACTTCAGATTTGGGAAGAAGCTGTCAGGTGAAAGAACATTCACAATATGTGGGATGGCAGACTCTTGGGCTCCGGAGATAGTCCAGGGAAAAGGCCATGGTCTCCCTGCTGACTGGTATGCTATATCTATACCTCGTAGGTTTCATATAAAACTATATGCTATAGTTTATCAAGTTGCGGTTTGCATAGTATTACTAGATCTCCTGAGTTATGCGCATTGAATCTTGTCATCTCTTCCAAAATTTTCACATGTCATACTATTTCATACCATTTCCTCTAAAAGCAACTGGAGTTATAGAGTTTCAGTTTTGGCGGGAGAAATTACCCATTTTCTACCTCTTTTTGTATTGTGTGTTCATTTGGCAATTTAACTTGGTCGTGTGTATGCATGCATGTTGTCGTTTCTCATCTCATTTTCCTGATCTGGTATCTTAGTACTAGTAGAAAATGTGCAGGTGGGCATTGGGAGTCTTGATCTATTACATGCTACAATGTGAAATGCCATTTGGTTCGTGGAGAGAAAGCGAGCTTGGTATGTTTCCAAAGATTTCTAAAGGACAGCTAACCCTGCCCGAGACTTTGAGCTCTGAAGCTTTTGATCTCATCTCCAAGGTACGATCGCTAGAGTTATATTTGCTATCATCGTAGTTGCATTGTATCTTTCCCCGAGTCATTTTCTTACGTGGAGATAGATACATTCATTCAGTTACTTGAAGTTGATGAAAGCAAAAGACTCGGGACCCAAGGTGCGGACTCTGTCAAAACTCATCCTTGGTTTCACGGTGTCGACTGGGATGGTATTACAGACGGTAGCTGCCCTGTTCCGCATGAAATTGCTTCTCGTATAGCTCAACACTTGGAGGCTCATTCTGACGACTGCGGAGCTTCTCCTCCTTCGCCAACCCGCAATGTGGAACAACTCAATACTCCAGAATGGCTTGAAGACTGGTAGAATTATACCCACGTATGCTTCATCTGTTCGAACTCGAATGCATTTCCCCCACCTTCTGGTATGTTTTGATTCAAGGCTGCTCACCTGACCTCACAAATTCACTACAAGAAAATTGGGGTGAATTCGACGACTCGATTTTTTTGGTTTTTGTGGAATCAATGGAGAATACATTTATTTTGGTGCTTGTTTCTACTGATTAGCTCAAATGGGTCATTGAATAGAATTTATTTTTCTTAATTTATTTCGGTCTAATCTGGCTTCTGTATATACATAATTATGTAAATGAAAGGTTTACTTTCAGTGTTTCTTTTTTCCCTTCATATTTTTGTTGAATTTTTCATTGAATAGTTCATGATTTGACTTGGGCCAAGATTTGTGAACGTACTATTTCTATAAATAGCTCTAAAGGGGTGTTTGGAAGTTAGTTCAGAAACACTATGCCGAAATTAGAGCTAAAACGGCTCTGAAATTATGTGAAAGATCTTGTTGACATTATACGATACTATCAAAATATTATTTTAAAAATTATCATACATATTTTAAAGCAACTTATATATTTCTAAAATATTACTTATACATAACTACATATGAATGAAATGTACATCCATTTCCATCCAAGTATAGAACCTAGTTTTCAGTTTTCTTATACATGCATAAAATCTCAAGAGAAAAATAATTAAATTAATTAAAAATTTCTTGGATGGACCGGTATTAAAGTTTTTAAAAAAATTGTTAGGTGGGTAAACTTATATAATTTTAATGTTTTTCTAAAAACTACTATGATTTAAAAAAAAATTTGCTAGTCATCCAGACTCATCCTTCCTTCAGTCCGTTTTAGCAGGGGCGTGATAGCCACATATTTATAGAGTTTGACAAGGGTCTTTAAGTATGTAAGTCCTAAGAACCCGTTCGCGGATATTAGGCTCATAATCTGTAATTGGAGGTCACAATCTCAGATCCGTAGACAGATTTGACAAATCAACTTCTGTACCACTTTGCTTCGAAAATTCATTATTATTTGAAGAATTTGAAGATAGTTCTATACATGCTTTTATTTTAAAATCTCCCTCCATATCTCTAAAAGAAATATAGACAACATATAATAATCAATATACGGTTGGGTCCACAAACAAGAATTTTGAAAAATTCTACGAGAACAAATTGTTTCTAATGACAATAAAGACTATTTATAACATAAGAACTAACTTTTTAAAGAAAAAAAACTAATCAGACTTTTCTAAACAACAACAGAGTACTTAGGTATTGTTGGTTTTCTAATAGACCTAAATGCCCCCTCATTAACAATGAAACCAAAAAGGCCATCAACATGACAACATTCAACACGGAGAATTTCTACAGCTTAAAGCATCGGGTCCAGGACCTCATTGATCAAAACTGGTATTCAAGTCTTTTCTTGCAATCTTATTATTGGATTCAGCTTCGTCCAACATCATTACCTCTTGGTGTTGGAGGTGAAGTTAGCAGTAGTCGGCATCGGCCGCGTATGACTTTGACAAAATTATCAACTTTAGTTGTTTGTGAAGTAATGCCGATCTCTGATTGCAGAAGCCAAGTTGGCGTCGGCGTTGGGAATGGATGGTCTGGCTCTCTCTCAATATATGTAACATAATACTCAAGCTCGCCTGAATATTGACTGGTTAAGCCGACTGCTATCATGTCTTTCTTGCAATATAAAACCACATCTATCCAAACATGGTCCCAAAAGTTAGTGGATTTCCCATCATAAACTTTAATTTTAAAGCCTCACTTTATTAAATTTTCCATGACTAATGATTTTAAATTTGAAAAAATTTTCTTGATCTAATTTTGAGAATCATAGACTTTTTCATTCCAGAATCGTCAGCAGCCAAAGAACAGATGCCTTTTCAAACTTAAAGACCTTCTCATAAGATGAAATTGCTTGTTCAAATTTTTGTCCTGAAGAGACTTGATCGCAAGATGAAATTGCTTGTTCAAACTCCCCCCCTCCCTGTAGAAACTTCCTTAGGTTGTGTTCGTTTGGTTGTTTGGAAATTTTTTTCTCAAACAAGTTTCTGAAAAAAAAAATTTAAAATTTTTTTACTTTTTTACTAAGCAACTTTATCTCTCTATAAAAGAAGAGAGAGAGAGACACCTCGAAAATGCTAAAAAAAAAATTTAACTCCCAATTTTTTTTTCTGAAACACTTATACCAAACAACATTTCAGAATTTTTTTCCCTCCAAAAATCATTTTAGAAATACTCAATCGAACAAGCTCTTAATTTGTAGCTTTTCTAGTTTCTTGGCCACCAAATAGGCATTCAAAACAGTGACATGTAGTTTGATGAAAGGCAAGTAAGAGCACTGACGGACCTAATATTTTGATTTGGGGTCACACCATCAAAATAAATATAAAAATAAAAATTTAACTAATTAGAAGATTGGAGAGAGTTTGACAGAACAACAGGACATGGGGTGTCATGGTGCTACGCCATAAGCCTTGACTTACTATTTGTAGGAAAAGTAGTAGTGTGATATATTTGTAAACATACAGAAAAAGTTCAGAAAACATACATCCATTTTCATTACGATCGAATCAACAAAAGTACAGAATTGATACATTGATACAAAACAGGAATTGAAAACGCAATGAATATATCGGATCAAGTCATGTGTTTAACACAGTCTCCTTAAGATAAAATCGTCGCCTCAGTGTGCGTGTTAGAGGTTATAAGCTTCGACATCTATCTCCTAGGGTAAAACGGTTGTACAATTGGAGAAACAGTACCGATCTTCCGACTGCCTATCGAACTTCTTTGTGTCTGTCTATCTCTCTTGCAAGAATCTCAATTCTAAGAATAAAAATTATAGACTGAAAATTTTCAATTCTCTCAAAAAACGTGAAAGCAACATATAAATAGATTGGAGGGAGGAATCCTACAACCCCCAAGACCCATAGATGGTAGAACATGAATGAGACATCATGAGCATTATGGTGACTCTTAGGGTGTGAAATCACCGAGATTTTTTGGTTGTCCTAAGGCTCTCCAGTGTCCCTTTCATTCAACCCTTCGAATTTCCAACATTGTTAACCCTAATTTTTTTTTTTTTTTTGAATTTTTTAATGGACTATGGGGTGTCACCTGACACCTCCCCTTCATGGGTCTGCCACTGGGTAAGACCGTAAGAAAAGACTTGATGATAGTTAATCTCCCTCCAATGGATAGCATCCTTCTCTTCTACGTCGCTAACTTCTTCTAATCTCTCAAAGAATTGATTTCATGTGCTGATTCTATTAGGATTGGCACCCAGATGCAGCCTAAGATGTTTCATTGGAAAAGATCCTACCTTGCAGCCCAAATATGGTTGCCTCTGCCTTTGGAAAAAAAAAATATGGTTGCCTGTTATCTCATGATATATGTCTACATATATGTAATACGACTATATGGGTTTATCAATATCTCTGGAAACATCATTTTTTTTTGGAGTTCATGAGAAATAATGGAAATGATCAAATCAAAACGAGACATTTCTTCAAATCTGTTGCTGATTTCTGTATATATAACAGGCAACATGACTGAAGAACTTGAACCTACTAAACATCATTAAACACTAATACTGAGAGGCTATATATAGTTGGATTTAGACATTCAATGACTGTCTTGTGTTGTTTAATTGTTGAGACTCCTTATCTCTATTCCCATACAGTTGAACTGTTCTTCGCGCAATCGGCAGCCAAAGCCTCTTCAATCTTTCCTCCTTGGCTGAATTTTTAGGATCAGAAGATTCCCTAAGAGTAGTCTTCATGTTGGGTTCCTTGAATCTTGAAACAGCAGCTACCTCCGACATCGATCTCTTCTCATTTGGATTGAGAAATCTTGATGGATTTGAAGTACTAGCATCACCGGAAAGTGGGAATGAATCATTTTGGTTTGATCTACTAATCTCAGTTTCAAACTTCATGATTTGATCATCTTCAATCGCCCGTGTAGTCGAATTTTGTTGGGTATTTGAATTTAAAGAAGAAAACCTATAGCTTGAAGCATCACCAAGCATTTCTGAATTCAAGAACACAAGGTCAGAGGAAGTAAGATTGCTCCACCTTCTCTTTAGCACAACATCAGACATAATGATCTTGTGATTGAACTTATGAAAAAACTTGTCATTTTCCTCAACGCCATCATAATCTTTTCGGATAGGCTGTTTCTGCTGCCTTATAAGACCCTTGTCAAATTTCCTGAAACTGCTTCCAATGCTAAATAATGAAGAGTACCCGTTCGGATTCTCCTTCCTCTCAACAAAGAGCTCCACGTTTGAGTCCTCTCTCACCTCTGACTGGCTGGATAAAAACCTCAAACTATTCGAGTATGTTAGATCGTCCAAGTTGATTTTTTGCCTACAAAGAGGACAACTCGAATGGTTTTCGAGCCACTGGTCAACACAAGCGATATGAAACGCGTGTTTGCACTTTGGCAATAACCGGAGAATTTCAACATCTTCAAATTTGGAGAGACAAACTGCGCATTCTAGCCCTCCTCTCAACCCTTTAAGAGATGAGAACTTAAAGAAAGGAAGCGACTCGATCACAAATTTATCGAGCCCAGAAAGTCTTGGAGCTGGTGGTATCAACCCTAGTGGATTTTCTTGATTTTCATGAACAAAACCAACCCTGTGGCACAATCTTAGATAGAGATAGGCGATGAATGTTAGTACAGAAATTACTGATAGGATCCCAATTACTACTCCCACACCTGGTTGGAAATTGTTGACTAATTCTTGTGAAGGCTGCCCTGCGGGTGCTGCTGATTCAACAGAGTAGAAAATAAAATGGAGAAGTAACAAGACGAAAATCAATTGATTCATAGTGAAAATTTGAGGCTTCTTGGGAAGAGTCAATGTTTATGAAAGAGAAGGGATTTGGGAGATTATATATATATGAGTAAGTTTCTATTGAGAGATTTCTCATTTTATTAAAATGAGGACTTCTTGTTTCCTGATCAAATATTGATGATTGGAACTGTTCAATGTGTTTAAAACATATTTTTAAGGGTAACCGAGAGAAATCAGTTCAAAAAAATATGGGGAAGGGTTTGATCCAAACAGTTGTTCATAAATGCTGACAGAAACGATTTTATGAAAAACTGCTTCGATCAAGCTATTCCTGGTAACATTTTGAGCTGATTTATTGCGAGTATCCTTAAAAATATGTTTTAAACACATTGAACGGTTCTGATCATCAATATTTGATCGGAAAATAGGAGGTCTTTATTTTAGCAAAATGAGAGATCCCTCAATAAAAGCTTACTTGTATAATATATGTATGTATGCATGTATGTATAAAAGGGGTATATAGTTTGATAATAATTTGTTATGCATCACTACTGTTTTAATATTACGCCTTTCTCACAAGGTTATCTTCTGTTATTTGGGAGTTTTTTTTGGTTAAATTGAGTTAGTAAACAATCCTGTCTCAATTTTTTATTTATTTAAAACAACAAATGTCAATTTTTTCATGGGTGGTTTTGCAAAATAACAATGTTAATTCCATAAATTATAAATTAATGATTCTGTCAATTTATAATAATTTATGAAACTAAAATTCGAAGTTAGTTAGGATTTGAATTCACTTGAATTTGGAATTTGTTAGAATTGAAGTTCAATAGAAATTCGTGTTTAGGTTGGATTGAGGAAGTCCAGGTCTATCTTGGAGAGTTAGGATGCATATCGATCGATTACATCTTAGCAAAATTGAACAAGTGCAGCGCAATTTTGAAGATTGCTCGAGCGAGAAAAAAGACATTGCAGTTCTGTCTCCGAAAGTACAACAAATACTACAAACATGATTTGGCCGCTTGAGCAAGCTTGTAAAAAGTCTAAAAAATCTATAAAAAGACATTGGACGTACTCCCGAATAGAATTCACCACATCTAGAGCTATTTTGGAGAAAGAAAATTTTTGAGAGATCAGTTTTAATTATATTTTGTGAGTGGATCTTGAGAGCCAATAAATCAAAAATTTATTCTTATTGATAATTGTAGAAAATTAACAAAATTCTTCAAACACCTTGGGAAGGGCTTTCAAGGAGTTCAAAATTAAGTAATTTGACGGAGGAGTCTGGCTTGTAGATTAAAAGTTTGAGGAATTGAATTTTAAAGCACTACTAGAATAATAGATAAAAATCACACTTGATAAAGTAAAAAGATCACACTTTTTGTAAAAACGTAATAAAAAATGAGAGATGCATTTTTAATCACACCTCTTAATAAAGAGATTCTAAATAAATGAGCACTTTTTAGAGTAGATTGCGAGGAGCAGACAAGAGGTTTTGAATTAATGACCCACTTCTTGTCCTTCTCGGTAAATGAGATGTTGCTGCCTCGAAAAATGATGAGCCAACCGGTCTCTACCGTGCTCACCTAGTGCACTTTCCTCTTATTTCACCCTTCACGTGTTCATTTCTTGAGCTTGGTCAGCTTCTTGGGCTTTGACACCATCACGATGACTGTCACCATCATGGGAGGTTTAGAATTTGAACTCTCAGCTTCTTCTTTCTCTCTGTCGCGCTTTCCCTCCTTCTAGGCTCATTTATAAATTGCTTTAAGTACCCTATTGCACTAGGTCCTCCAAGAGTCTCTTGAGGGTGAATCCCTTCTCGGTCAAGTGGTCATGATCTTTGTAGAAGTCACAGTGCAACTTTTGATTCCTCCGGTTAGGGTCCTCCTAATCAGTTTCAGGGCTCGGAAGTGCACTTCATTATTTATTTTTTGGGGATTTTGGCAATCAAAAAATTGAATTTCATTCTCATCTCGTCCTCCCTTCTTTGGTCTGATTCCTTGTCGTTCCTCTCCTTCTTGAATTCGTTCGTCTTCGACCGCGAGTCCCTCCGATCGTTGTCTTTGCTCTTTTCTTCCTTCTTCTCCACCTTTTTCTCTTTCTTATTCCCTTCTTCCTCAGCTAGGAGCTTGTCTTCTATGTTAGTGAAATTATCCACCATTTTTGTCAAAGCTCAAAGATCCCTGGGTTTCTTCCTCATTACCTTTTTTGGGAGCTTGAAATTCATCAGAATCTTGAAGGCGACAACGGAGAAGACCTCCACGGGGTTCTCAACTTCATCATAGTAGTTCCAATAAATGTTGCGCAAAAGCTCTCAAGGACTCTCCTTTGGTAATTTTCATGGTCACATACCCTTGCATAGTCTTGGGGGTTTTCTTGATTGAGAAGAAATGAGTGATAAAGCCCAATCTCAACTGCCTACACATGCTAATGGAGCTTGGCTCTAGCTTATAGAACCAGCATAGCGAAAGTGTCCAAGACAGGAGGGGAATACCTAGCACATCAATGCTTCATTGCGATCATAAAGGATCATGGTCCGAACAATAGGCTAGATGTGGTCAAGGGGATTGCTGACCCCATCATAGATCGTGAAGATCAATATTTTGAACTTTGAGGGAATAGTTGTCCTCATTATGTACCGAAAGAAGTGGGTTTACGGCCTTTCATCCTAAAATTTGCTAATCAGCGTGTGTTTGCTCCGCATGTCCGCTTTCATCTTCTGGGAGTTCCTCCTTCTTGTTCCAATCTCTCTATTCAGAGCTTCCACCTTCTTTGATGTAGTCGTAATAGATTTTGCACTTTCAACTGGTTGCCTCGACTCAACATTTCTTTTAGAAACCCTGTGAGCTTGAAACTCTCGTGTTGGGGGAGAATGATTCCTCTGTTTTGCGTCTTGTGGGTGTCTTTCTCGAAGACGTCCTTGACCCCCCTCCTCGGAGTGGGCCTATTCCTTCTTCGCCAAATGTCTCTAACCTCTCTCTTGCTCGTGTTTTTTTGTGTCAAAATATTGTTTCAACCTTGTCCACCTTTCTCTTGACATGTTGAAGTTTCTTGTGTTATTTGTCCCAATGAGCCAATAACGCCTCGTTTAGTTTGAAAAATTTTGTTCGCACAATGGTTTATTGGCCTTGACTAGGGTAGCTTGGTGAACTTCATTTGTTTCTAATTTGATGCCCCTCCTTCTAGGGGGCTTCCCTTGCACCTTAACACTATTAGATTGGGCAAAAATATAGGTGTGTACTATCACATCCAAGACGACTATCAATTCAAGCTCCCACTATGATCGCTGAAATTCCTCAATCAAGTCACAAAATTAAATTAACTTGATTAATGAAAAACTATCAATCGCATAAACTGGAAAAATAAATAATCTCGCAAGACACAAAGATTTTACGTGGAAAACCCAAAACGGAAAAAAACCACGGGAAGGAATCATGCACTATAATCAATGTGTGAATACAAGAGATCTTACTCAGTGTTCGTGTATCCTCACCACGAAGCCTAAAACCTACTTGTCGAATCCACGTTAATCACACCTCTGCATGAATGTCGAATCTTGAATCCTCAAGCCTTCCATCTTATCGCCTTCCGAACTCCATGAAAGGACTTAGTTCTGAAGAAAAGTATTGTTGATGTAAGAACACCCCTCGAAGATCTATATGAGAATCAAAGATCCATTCAATCTTTGTAGTTTCTTCGAGGTGCACAAAAACCTAGCCGCCGAAAAAGATAAATAGTGGAACAAAATATTCTGGAATAATGCAGCCACCGAGATCCCCATTTTCGACCTAATATGTGGTATATATATATAGAGCAATGATGAGAAATAATCTGGTGTGGTCGCTGCGTCATAAAATGCTTGTTGTGCTTGAGTAAAAACTTTTTGCTCGAGCAAAATACTTCTGCTTCAAAATCTTCTAAGTAAGGAAGGCGGATGTTACTTCAAAATCTTCTAAGTAAGGAAGGCGGATGTTGCTTACTTCTGCTTCAAAATCTTCTAAGTAAGGAAGGCGGATGTTGCTTGAAATGATTCCCACTGTCAAAAGACTTGACTAACAACTACCGCACTCATGTGGAAAAATAACAAAAAATACAAAGTGTGAGATTCCTTTCCACATCCTAATACAGACACTCTAAAAAAAATTAATGTGAATACAACTCGATAAAAGGGAATACATGGAAATGTGTATTTTGGTCATGAACGTGCCAACCAAAAAAGGAGCGCGGCTTATGGAGCTTACAATCTCCCCCTTTGGCACTTCAATGACAAAACAAAATACACCAAATGAAGTACCTATCCCCTAATGAAACACTTGGTGGAGAGCACCTGCAAGAGACATCAAAACAACTCACAAGCCAACCATTAGCATCAGAATAACGTGTTAACTAGTTCTCCCCCTTTTTGTCATAGAAGAACAAAGGAACGCTGTTAAAGAAATAGCAAGGAGAAACAGAAGCCAGATATGGCGAACCAAAAAAACGAAATAACATGCCTAATAAGTCCAAAACATAAGCAGACCGACTGTAGCAGCAGCGGAAGAAACCAAAGAGATTTGAAAAAGGAAATAATAAAATAAGGCCTTAATAGGCACCAAGTTGTGTGATTTAGGAAGGAATCCTGAAATCAGGCAAACATGTGACCTTTTCTAAACAAAGACACAATGAAACACTATAAAGGAAATAATATTAAAGAAAATTTTCCTTTTGGTCAAATTGTATAATATATGATAAAAGCCGTAAAGGAAACTAGTAGAAATAGAAAATAAGAAGACTTTCCTTAGAGGACAAAGAGGATTTTATTTTGTATTTTGAGTTCATTATTATTTGGACGGCAATACGATAACGGTTAAACACACATTTAAAGCATGTTTACGAAAGCAAATGATGGTGAAGGGCATTGATAAATAAGAACACCAATAAACTAATGTATGCACTCAGGCTATGAACCTATCACAGTGATACGAATATACCGGATATCGCATTGGTCAAAACAAAGTGACAAAGGTGTGTGTGTGAGTCACGACAACAACACTTAAGCTCAATAAAATCACAATTTCTTGGTTTCTTATGAACACATAGGAGGTCTTAGCAACTCCCCCTCAAGAAGTCAAACCAAGCATTTTTGGATATACATATTGTCAATAACATCACCAATTCCTTCACACCGTATTAATACTCCCCCTCAACATATTCCAGCGGATAAAATGTGAATGTGCAATGCCTTGGTCCATTAAGCTTTCTAATTGACCCATGTAGCGAGCTTTAGGTCAGTGACACCCAAACCAAACGGCTTTAGGGCACTAGATGTAGAGAACACCCCAACGGACTTACTTACTCAAGTCAAAAGGCTACGATCCTCAGCTACTCACATACGACAAACCCGAAACTCTCCACCGTTTGACGCGAACACTCACTGCTTACTGAGGCAAGAGGCCCGGTTACTAAGTGAAAAGCCCGAAAAAGCCACCATAGAAAGACTTAATACCACCACACATTTTTTTTTTTTTTTAAAAAAAACAACACTAAACACCCAATACAATATCATAAATGCTGAACGGTCAATCTGGTGGGGAAGAAAATCAAGACCTCTCCATTTGCATAAGAAATGACAGGAAAGGATACATAAGCATATTATCATTATCGTGAACAAGTGTAGGACACAGAGGTAGGACCATGCTCCAACCAATATAATAGCATTCCACAGATAGGAAGATAGACAGAAAGCAAACATAGCTCATGAGTCCTTATCCAAAAAGTCCATTAACAACCACTTCAATCAGAGACAAATGCTTCAAAGGTGCCAAAAAAATGTTGATAAATAAGAGATGCGACAAATAAAAACAAACTTAGGTAGGAGAAAATTTTGTTTATCTTATAGTATAAAAGCATATAAAATATTTTTTTTATTTTTTAAAAATGACAAGAAAAAGACCCCCTTTTGTTTTGAGATTATTATTTATGGCTAGGAGATGGAGGAGACTCCAACGGACTTTCGGAGATAATCAAACCGAGTGTAGTCAAGAGGTTTTGTGAACAGATCAGCCTTTTGATTTTCAGTGTCTAGATATTCTAAAATTACAATACCCTCTTCAACAAGATCGCGAATAAAGTGGTGGCGAATATCTATATGCTTAGTGCGAGAGTGTTGAACAGGATTTTTTGAAATGTTAATAGCACTAGTGTTGTCACAATATAAGGTAATAGAGCCTTGAGGAATACCGTAATCAGCAAGCATTTGCTTCATCCATAATAATTGAGTGCACCCACTTCCAGCCGCAATATACTCTGCTTCGGCCGTGGATAGAGATATGGAATTCTGTTTTTTACTTAACCAAACTACAAGATTATTACCTACATAAAAACATCCACCAGATGTACTCTTCCGATCATCAGCACACCCTGCCCAATCGGCATCAGAATATCCCGCCAAGTTGGCAGTGGTATCATGAGTAAACCAAATCCCATAATCGAGAGTCCCACTAATATACTTAATAATACGTTTAACAGCGGAAAGATGCGACTCTTTGGGACACGCTTGGTAACGAGCACATAGACCAACACTAAAGGCTATGTCAGGTCGACTAGCAGTAAGATAGAGAAGACTTCCTATCATACTCCGATATAATGTTTGATCAACATTTATTCCTTCAGGGTCATGAGCAAGCTTGGTAGTAGTACTCATAGGTGTACGAGCATGTTTCGCATTTTCTAAACCAAACTTATGCACAAGTCCTTTAGCGTACTTGGATTGTGAAATAAATAGCCCTTTATCAAGCTGTTTAACTTGAAGCCCGAGAAAGTAAGATAACTCTCCCATCATACTCATCTCAAACTCACTTTGCATGGTGTCAGAAAAATAATTGACCAAAGACTGAGATGTGGAACCAAAAATAATATCATCTACATAAATTTGAGCAACAAGGATGTGTTGATCTTCTTGTTTAATGAACAGTGTCTTATCTACTTGTCCTCTATTAAATCCGTGCTTGACCAGAAAAGAAGTTAAGCGTTCATACCACGCGCGAGGTGCTTGTTTAAGGCCGTATAGGGCCTTCTTAAGATGATAGACATGATCTAATTTGAACGGGTCTTCAAAGCCTTTAGGTTGAGACACATAAACTTCTTCCTTGATTATGCCATTTAAAAACGCACTTTTGACGTCCATTTGAAAAAGTTTGAACCCCATGTGACAAGCAACAGCTAGCATAAGACGAATGGATTCTAAACGGGCCACAGGAGCAAACGTCTCGTCGAAATCTATACCTTCAACTTGAGTATAACCTTGAGCTACAAGTCTAGCCTTATTTCTCACAATAACACCATCTTCATTAGTTTTATTTTTAAAAATCCATTTCGTCCCAATTATATTAGTATTGTGAGGTTTAGGCACTAGTTCCCACACATCATTGCGTTCAAATTGATGTAATTCATCATGCATCGCAGTTATCCAATAATCGTCGAGTAGAGCTTTCTTAACATTCTTAGGTTCAACTGAAGACACATAGCATAAATGAGTTACCTCTTCGCGAATCTGCCTGCGTGTTTTCATAGGATCAGTCACCTTACCAATCACTTGTGCCTCTGGATGATTTAGTTTAACCCTTGCTGATGGATTTAATCCATCTGTTGCTCTCGCCGGTTCATCATCCTCCTTAGTTTTTATTTCAACTTCTTTTTCTTCAATGTCACTATCTTGTTCATCATTCACTTGGGTCTCAATATTTACTACCTGCTCATGAATAGTAAAAGGCTCGAACACATCTTCATTAGTAATGTCTATATCAGGAGACGACATGTCATCAACCATAACATTAATAGATTCCATGATGGTAGAAGTGCGCAAATTATAGACACGCAAAGCACGACTATTTGGAGAGTACCCCAAGAATATATCTTCGTCACTACGGGAATCAAATTTACCTAAACTTTCTCTATCCTTCAATATGTAACATTTACTCCCGAAGGTTCTAAAATACTTAACATTAGGCTTTTTCCCTTTCCATAATTCATAAGGAGTATTTTTAGTACCTGGACGAAGATAGACGCGATTAATGATGTAACACGCAGAGTTGACAGCCTCAGCCCAAAACCTGCGAGCAATCTTGCGAGAGTGAAGCAAGACACGCGCCATCTCTTGAATAACCCTATTTTTACGTTCAACAACCCCATTTTGTTGAGGAGTTTTGGGAGCAGAGAACTCATGACTTATTCCTAGATCATCACAAAACATAGCATACTCAGTGTTCTCAAATTCTCTCCCATGATCAGACCGAATACGGACTATACACCCAATTTGCATATCCTTCTCATTCTGCACACTCTTAACAAAGGATTTAAATTCAGACAATGTGTCAGATTTTTCCCGAAGAAATCTAACCCAAGTAAAGCGCGAAAAATTATCAACTATAACAAAAATATATTTTTTTCTGCCAATGCTTTCAACTCTTGAGGGACCCATCAAATCCATATGAAGAAGTTCTAAAGGTCTCGAAGTGGCTAAAGTATTAGACTTTTTGTGAATTGCTTTAGTTTGCTTACCAAGTTGACACGGACCGCACACATGATTGGAGGGACGACTCAGTTTTGGAACTCCACGGATTAGTTCCTTATTAGTCAAAGTAGAAAGATCTTTATAATTGATATGACCCAAACGTTGGTGCCAAAGATCAATCTCATCAAGTTTAATGGTATGACAAGTTAGACTATCGGAAGGAACAATGCCATAGCAATTATCAGAAGTTCTAGTACCATGCATAACAATAGAACCAGTAATATCAGAAATAAAGCAATCATTCTTTGAGAATTTAACTTCATGGTGAGAATCGCACATTTGACTGATACTTATTAAATTTGCCTTAAGACCATCAACGAATAACACATTTTCTAAAGTGCAAATACCAAGAGCTTGAACACTTCCTTTTCCTACTACTTTAGATTTACTCCCATCACCAAAAGTAACATATCCACTATCGTATTTTTCAAGACTAGTAAACAAGGATTTATCACCAGACATGTGTCGAGAGCACCCACTATCTAAGTACCACATGTGTGTGTTTCGCGCCTTAAGAGCAGTATGAACAACCATGCAATATAAATCGGCACTCCTAATCCAAATTTGCCTCGTCTTAGTATTGACAGGGTTCACATGATTTTTTGAAATAAGCTTATCCTTATCAAAATAACCATGTATATTTTTCTTAAGATTAGCATTCATGTGACCTTTAACCTTTATACGATGTATGTTATGATGCATAGGATACCCATATAATTGAAAACAGTTTGGACGAATATGACCTTTTATACCACAGTAGTGACAAGTAGGGATAAATTTTCCAGAAAAAATCTTTTGAATATATCCTGGCATTTTATAGAAAGTTTGAGACTTGAAATTAGTTTGCCCAGGTGTAGTGTTTACCTCAACTTGTTGATGCTTTGTAGTTTCCTTCTTACCTTTTTCATGAGAGCTTTGTCCTTCCTTCAGAAGGCTTGATGATGAGTCATCATATCCAAGCCCGGAGCGATCGTTGGATACCCTTTGAACTTCAAGAATTTTATCTAATGACTTAGACCCTGCATTGAAACGCTCAAAAATTCCATCAGTATCTTTTAGTTTTGCAGACAAGTCATTTACTTTAACTTCATTTAATGCATTGAGTTCTTCGAGACACTTGTTTTGTGTCTGGAGTTGGACCACTTCCTTCTTCAAGTCATCTCTCTCCTGTGTCAAGTACTCCAAAGATTCTGACAACTCCTTAACTGAAGCTAAAGCTTTAGCCAGGTCAGCACTAGCTGCTTCATATTTACTGCTTAGTTTGATATTTTGCTTGGTGATTTTAGCACTTTCATCATACAGCTTATTATACTCCTCTTTCAATTCATCAAAATCTACAAGATCTTCTTCAATATCTCTCTCGGTTCTTTCTCCTTTACTCAACTTCCCGGTGAAAGCTAAATAATTTTTTTCAGTATTTTCATCA
The DNA here is from genome assembly GCA_019985065.2 of Arctostaphylos glauca. Taxonomy (NCBI): domain Eukaryota; kingdom Viridiplantae; phylum Streptophyta; class Magnoliopsida; order Ericales; family Ericaceae; genus Arctostaphylos; species Arctostaphylos glauca. The sequence goes on along the minus strand of JAHSPW020000005.1, from coordinate 50,934 downwards.
TCTGGTTCACTCCCTGATTTTTCACTACCGGTATCGTCATCCCAAGTTTTAACATTATAGACTTTTTGTTTAGCTTTCTTATTAGCACAATCTTGCGCCAAATGACCATAGCCATGACATTCATAGCACTTTGGCCCTGAAGGTGGCCCTCTCACTCCCTTTCGTTCCTTATTATTATATGACTCCAATTTACCCTTGCCTCTCTTTCCATTGTTTTCATTATCATTATTCTTTTTCTTAAAAAAACGCTTGAAATTTTTAGCAAACATAGCCAAAGCCTCCATGTCATAATTATCATCGCTATCAGACTCATAAGACTCTTTTTGTTTACTAGAAAAAGCGATAGATTTTTCAAAATGTTTAGCACTATTTTTAGAGGAGTTTTTTTCTTCAAAATGAGTGAGTTCATAGGTTTGAAACTGATCGACAATTTCCTCAACCGACATCTCTGCTAGTTTCTTTTTACTTTCCAAGATATCTACTTTGGTTTTAAAACGAACAGGTAAAGAACGTAAAATTTTCTTAATCACACGGAAAGGATTAATAGGCTCACCCAAAGAATAGCTCGTGTTGACAATATGATTTAGCTTGGCGTAGAACTCATCAAAAGTCTCATCCTCCTTCATCCGAATCATCTCGAATTGAGTGGTAACACGTTGCAACTTTCCTTGTTTCACTGTTTGGGTTCCTTCATGGGTGGTAACCAGAATATCCCATGCTTCCTTTGCTACCTTGCAAGTTAAGATCCGATGGAATTCTTTTGTATCCACATAGGTGAAAAGTATATTTAATGCGCGACTGTTGGCAGCCCGTGCAGTCTTCTCAGCTGGAGTGTAACTCGCACTAGGTTTAGATTTAGAGGTTTCACCGTCTGTTTCTGTTGGAGGAGTGTATTTGATTTCACAAGCCATCCACACATCTTCATCAATAGCCTTCATATAAGCCTCCATCTTGGCTTTCCAATGATCAAAGTTTGTGCCATCTAATACCGGAGGGCGATTGGTGCTTTCCATTGTAACCTACAAGATCCGCTCAAGAACACAACGATTCCAAAAAAAAAAACAAAAGAGCGACCCGCTCTGATACCAAATGAAATTCCTCAATCAAGTCACAAAATTAAATTAACTTGATTAATGAAAAACTATCAATCGCATAAACTGGAAAAATAAATAATCTCGCAAGACACAAAGATTTTACGTGGAAAACCCAAAACGGGAAAAAACCACGGGAAGGAATCATGCACTATAATCAATGTGTGAATACAAGAGATCTTACTCAGTGTTCGTGTATCCTCACCACGAAGCCTAAAACCTACTTGTTGAATCCACGTTAATCACACTTCTGCATGAATGTCGAATCTTGAATCCTCAAGCCTTCCATCTTATCGCCTTCCGAACTCCACGAAAGGACTTAGTTCTAAAGAAAAGTATTGTTGATGTAAGAACACCCCTCGAAGATCTATATGAGAATTAAAGATCCATTCAATCTTTGTAGTTTCTTCGAGGTGCACAAAAACCTAGCCGCCGAAAAAGATAAATAGTGGAACAAAATATTCTGGAATAATGCAGCCACCGAGATCCCCATTTTCGACCTAATATGTGGTATATATATATAGAGCAATGATGAGAAATAATCTGGTGTGGTCGCTGCGTCATAAAATGCTTGTTGTGCTTGAGTAAAAACTTTTTGCTCGAGCAAAATACTTCTGCTTCAAAATCTTCTAAGTAAGGAAGGCGGATGTTACTTCAAAATCTTCTAAGTAAGGAAGGCGAATGTTGCTTACTTCTGCTTCAAAATCTTCTAAGTAAGGAAGGCGGATGTTGCTTGAAATGATTTCCACTGTCAAAAGACTTGACTAACAACTACCGCACTCATGTGGAAAAATAACAAAAAATACAAAGTGTGAGATTCCTTTCCACATCCTAATACAGACACTCTAAAAAAAAATAATGTGAATACAACTCGATAAAAGGGAATACACGGAAATGTGTATTTTGGTCATGAATGTGCCAACCAAAAAAGGAGCGCGGCTTATGGAACGTGCCAACCAACTGTGTGGTGTTAGTTGATGAAACTCCCATACGAGTACTTTCGGAATTGAAAAAGAATTGACTTGATTGTGAACCGCCGACTGTTTTAGTCAGACGGTCTACACAAAAGGAACAACCAATCAGAGACACCTCGACCACCAGTCGGAATTCTCCCTGATGCCTAAGTCAACAACTATAAGAGTGCCAACTCGTACAACAAGTTTTTTGCCGAGCAAGCATACACAAGAAATGGTATATGAAATACCACTTTTGATTGATACGTGAAAATGCCTATTCCTTAATAATCAACTTGACATTGGTGTTCTCCAAATAATCAATCCCCTTTGCTTGCCTCTAGTTTTAGTATATTTTGATAAATGCACTTGAACGCATTTTCTGCATTCGTCGTCTTCGATCGATCGATCGTGGTTTTTAATTAGAATAGCCATTAGTCGGCTATGAGACTTGGTCTTTGCTTGTTTGGAGGTCAGTCTATACAATAGTTCTTCACGTAATCCCACTTGACTTGATGTCTCTCCGCCAATGACTATACTCCTACATTTTTCTAAAATAAACTTTTGTTTAAGTTACAGTGCATAGCCAGTAACCTATAGTATATTTATAAAAAAATATGACTCGAAGCGTTTGGACAAGTTACGCACCCACCTCGATCAATTTTTTCTATGACTCTTATCGCCCGCTAGCTGAGATTCCATTAAAGTCAAAACACTGTCATGTACAGACTTATCCCACAAGATTTGATAATATCTAAGAAATTTCGAATATTAAACCTTTGAAAGCGAGGAAATTTTAAGTTCTCACGTTGATCGCTGAACTAATCTCTTAAGAAAATTATATTATTTGTAAAACTTGCATAGAATATCATCACTACCTTTATTTTCTTTGTTTCTTTATTCTCTTTATGAGTTTTCATGTGCGTAATAGCAGTTGACTGCTAGGCAATAAAAATAATTATCTGAATCTCCAACGCATAAAAGATCCCTCAAGAAAAAGACAGGATTAATTTTACTATTTGGGTATCTCTCTTGTTGAAGGAATCAAATTTTTAACACTTAAAAACACAGTTTGTTATATGTATGTATGTATATGTGTATATACATATATATATATATATATATATATATATATATATGTATGTATATGGGAAAAGTACTAACACTTTTTTAGACCAACATCTAATCTCCTCATTCCTGATTAAATTTTTAATGATCCGAATTGTTCAATGTGTTTAAAGCATGTTTTTAAGGGTACTCGTAAGAAATTAACTCAAAATATTACCTAAAATTGGTTGATCCAAACAGTGGTTAAAAATGCTGAGAGAAACTGTTTTATGAACCACTGTTTGGATCAAACCCTTTTCGGTAATATTTTGAGCTGATTTTTCGCGGGCACCCTTAAAAACATATTTTAAACACATTGAACGGTTCTGATCATTAAAAATTTAATCAGGAATAAGGATTTTAGATGTTGGTCTAATATTAGTCTAAAAAAGTGTTGGTCCATATAGACTTCCCATATATATATTCCCTATATTTGCATGCACTATGAATACATCACTATCCCTGAAAACAGCATTTTCTAGAGGTTTTTTTTTTTTTTTCCTGATCGGCGAAAGAAAATTTTCATTTGACATAAAATGAGGTTACGTCAATGGAAGATACAAAAAAACTATGTTCAATTCCTACCACCCTGTTGGCCAAGAACCAACAGAACAGGGGATAGGAAAGGTAGCTTATAAAGCATAATTAAACAAAATTATATACACAAAGTTCTAGCTCCATGAATATTCCAAAGGAAATCATCTATCGCAACTCTCCTGCATTTCGAACTTGCCTTTAACCTAGAAAGTAAAGTGGTGTCATGTAACCACGGTCGGAGCTATAAAATTGAGAGTTGTCGTGGATGTGATAGTAACACACGTTTCTAACCAATTTAGAAATGTGGGGGCCACGAAGGGAAGCCCAAAACCCTAAAAGGAGAGAACCGCCCGAGAAAAATAAATGGGGTTCACTAGCCTACCCCAATCAAGGCCAACGTACTAGTGTAGGCGCAATATGTTAGGCTAAACAAGGCCCTGATGGGTCATTTGGAAGAACAAGACAAGGAGCTTCGATGCCCCAGGAGAAAGGTGGACAAGGTCGAAATGATCTCCCAGCACGGAAAGGATGTTCAATGGGGAAGAAACAGGTTTGCTTCGAGGAGAGGCGTCGAGTATATTCTCGGGAAAAGCACCAACGAAATGGGGAGCGAAGGCATCATTCTCCTCCAGAACAGGAATCTCTAGCTCACAAGAGGCTTAAAAAAAATGGCCTCGCTGAGGCGACCAACAAAATCTCTTATGAGTACATTGAAGAAGCCAGAAGCTTCGAACTAAGAGATTGGCACGAGAAGGAGGCCACGTTGTCAAAGATGAAGGGCTGCAAACCCCCTTCTCTCAGCACATATAGTAAGGGCGGCTATTTCCGCAAAGTTTAAAATGCCATCAATTCCCATGACCACGTCCAGTGATACTATCAAGCCATGATCCTTTATGATCACGACGAGAAATCATGTACCAGAAATTCCGCTCAAGTATCGAACACATATCCCTAGTTAGTTCCATATATGAGCTAGATTCGGGCTCCATCAATAGCTTCAAATAGGTGAGATCAGGCATTATCACTCATTTCTTCTTAAGCAAGAAAATCTCCTAGACCATACAGAGGTTAGTGACTTGAAAATAACCAAAAGACAATCCCCAAGGGCTTAAACCCAAAGATGTTCATGAATGGTTCAGAATATTACAAAGGTTTTCATCTTTGGACCGTTGGAGATGGAATTACTTCGCTGGTTTAATTGTACAAGTATTTTTGTTTCACTAATGACTACTATTCTAGATACGTCATGGTACGTACGGGATTATTTGGGTTACAAGATCAAACCAGATTCTAGAGCAAGATTTGATAAGTAATAGTACTAGAACTACTATAACGAAGTGGAGGACCCTATAGAGGTCTTCGCCATCAACACCTTCACGATGGGGCTCTCGATGAATTTTGAGCTTTGAAAAAAGCTAATTAGGAAGAAACCCAGGGATCTTCCGAGCCCTAATGAAAATAGTAGATGAGTTCGCCGATATGAAATGAGCTCCTAGCTGAGGAAGAGGGGAAGAAGAAAGAGAAGGAGGAAGAAAAGAACAGAGATGATAGAGGTCGGAGACTGACGGATTCAAAGAGGGCCGGAATGACCTGGAGCCAGATTAAAGGAGGGAGGAGGGAGGACGGGATGACAACGAAATTTAATATTTTGATCTCTAAAATTATCCAGAAATTCAAAAAAGAAGCCTGCTTTTGAACCCCCGAGACCAAATTGCTCTGTCCCAACAAGTGGAAGCAACAGTTCTATTGCGCCTTTCAAATGAATAACAAGTAAGATTTTTTTAATAGAGACCAAAAAAAACTATAAAAAAAAAAAAAGAAAGTCAAGTCATTTTACCTAATACCGCTGAACTTCTTATTGGACTATTTCGATACTGACTTCCATCATTTGACAGACATAATTATTACATATATAACACAATTACTACATATAACAATCAAATATTTACCAAATTATTATTTTGAAAAACCACCATGAAAAGACAAGACATTTTTTTTTATATAAATAAAAAAGAGACAGAATACCTTTTTGGGCAGGCATAATATTAAAACAGTACTGATGCATAACAAACTATTATCAAACTATATATAACTCCTATATATTCAGTCTCCAAATCCTTTCTCTCACATAAAGATTGACTACACTTTCCAAGAGGCTTCAAATTTTCCACATGAATCAATTGATTTTCCTCTTGTTGCTTCTCCATTGTGTTTTCTACTATGTTGAAGCAGCATCACCCACAGGGCAGCCTTCACAAGAATTAGTCGACAATTTGCCGCCAAGTGTGGCAATGGTAATTGTAGTCCTGGCACTAATCCTTTTACTAACAATAGTTGCCTATATCTATGTAAAATTCTTCTGCAGAGTTTTTGTACATGACAATCACCAAAATCCACAAGGTTTGATAACACCAGCTCCAAGACTTTCTGGGCTCGATAAAATCGTTATCGATTCGCTTCCTTTCTTTAAGTTCTCATCTCTTAGAGGGTTGAGGGGAGGGCTGGAATGCGCAGTTTGTCTCTCCAAATTCGAAGATGCTGAAATTCTGCGATTATTGCCAAAGTGCAAACACGCGTTTCATATCGCTTGTGTTGATCAGTGGCTCGAAAACCATTCGAGTTGTCCTCTTTGTAGGCAAAAAATCAACGTGGAGGATCTAACGTACTCAAACAGTTTGAGGTTTTTATCCAGCCAGTCAGAGGTGAGAGATGACTCGAACATGGAGCTCTTTGTTGAGAGAGAGGAGAATCCGAAGAGGCCTTCATTATTTAGCATTGGAAGCAGTTTCAGGAAATTTGACAAGGGTCTTATAAGGCAACAGAAACAGCCTATCCGAAAAGACTATGATGGTGTTGAGGAAAATGACAAGTTTTTTCATAAGTTCAATCACAAGATCATTATGTCTGATGTTGTTCTAAAGACAAGGTGGAGCAATCTTACTTCCTCTGATCTTGTCTTCTTGAATTCAGAAATGCTTGGTGATGCTTCTAGCTATAGGTTTTCTTCTTCGGATTCAAATACCCAACAAAATTCGACTACGCGAGCGATTGAAGATGATCAAATCATGAAGTTTGAAACCAAGATTAGTAAATCAAACCAAAATGATTCATTCCCATTTCCAGGTGGTGCTAATACTTCAAACCCATCAAGATTTCTCAATCCAAATGACAGGAGATCGATGTCGGAGGTAACTGTTGTTTCAAGATTCAAGGAACTCAACGTCAAGACTACTCTTAGGGAATCTTTCGATCCTAAAATTTCAGCCAAGGAGGAAAGATTGAAGAGGCTTTGGCTGCCAATTGCGCGAAGAACAGTTCAGTTGTATGGGAATAGACATAAGGAGTCTCAACAATTAAATTACACAAGACAACCATTGAATGTTTAATTCAATATTCGTTAACAGATTTGAAGAATAGTCTAATTTAGCTAGTGTTGTCTTGTTCAACAGGAACAACTATACGTTTTGATTTGTTTAATTAATTCCAATATTTTTCGTGAACTCCAAAAAATACTGTTTTCAGAGGCAGTGATGTACTCATAGTGCATATAAATACATATATATCATGAGATAACAAACTGTATTTTTATGTTTTTAATAAGATTTGATTCCTTCAACAAGATTTGATCTCTAAATTGTGATTCATTTCCATTGTTTAGCAGTCAACTCATACAAGGCACACGAAATTAAAACTCATAAAAGAGAAGGAAAAAATAAAGAAAATATTGGTAATGATGCTATCCTATTCAAGTTTTAAAAACATTCTAATTCCAAGTTTTAAACACCTTCTAATACTGGGTTTGGGTGACGCAACCTCCGACTAGTGGCCGGCTTGGTCGGCGAATGACAATCAATACAGATTGATCAGACCTATAATGTGTCAAATCAACTTATGCTCAAATACGACGAATGCATAAAATACACTCAAAAGCATTCACCAGAACATTCACCGATTTCTATGAATAGGGACAAAGGTCCACCAGCAAAGGATTGCTAACTTGGAGAATTAATGTCAAGTTTATTATTAAGGTACTCTTAGCCACTTTCACGTATCAATCCACAATACGCAGTATTTCATATACTCATTCCTGTTTATACTTGCTCTGCAGAATACTTATTTTATGAGTTGACACTCATTCGAACAAGGAACCAATTATATATGATTCCTCCACACTCAAAGCTCCAAGAGCTGGTAACTCCACCAACATACAACACCCCAAGGTCGGAAACAAGGCCTAGGGACCTGACTCGAGATCTAAAGAGGCATGTGGCTTGGAGGCTAGAGCAAAGTCCCCTCGGACGAACTCCAACTTGACCAATCCTACAGAGAGAGGGGCACCACCCACCAACCAAAGTTATTAATCCCGTCCCGTACCGCCCTCGTAACGGTACCGGACCACCGGAGTACCGTTTTGGCCATTGTTCTGGCCTATTCCGAGCTATTTCGGCGTATTCCGGGTTGTTTCGGGTAATACCGGCCAGTACCATACCGATCCGTATTTTAAAAAAAAATTAATTAATATTTTTTTGAATAATTAGACATAAATTGAGGCTAAAATCATCTCTCTCTTTTTTCTTTTTTTATGTTTTTTATTTTTTTAAAATTGTGATGCTTTATTTTATATGTTTAATATGATTTTTTGTAAAAAAATATTATTTAAAATATGTATATTAATTTTAGCAATAAATCCAAAATGGTATGCTGATACACACCGGTACCGATGCATACCATACTAGTAGCAAAATCGGTACGCTCACGGGCACGAGATTGATAACTTTGCCACCAACCCATTTTCCACCTGACACCTCAAAACATGTATCATAACTACCTTAAGACACTTAGGAGCTCATATCATACCAACAACTTTCACATGATACAAGTTTCCATATGTCACCTAAACTACCTCTGAGTCTCATAATACAAAACTCAACCTCTGACCATAAGACTCAAATAAGACCATGTCAACCTCTACTATGCCCTTTCAATAGGAAAAAAACCAACCAGCTCGCTTCCTCATCCTCCAAGACTCCTATATAAGAGAGAGTTGACATAACATCACGACAACAACTATTGCCCCCATTGAATGCAAGCATTTACTCTCTAGGTTACTCATCTCCACTGCCGTTCCTCTCTCTCTCTCTCTCTCTAAGCTCGCCCCGAACTCTCTCTGATCTTCCATCTCCGGTGGTCTCGAGTCCAATGTAGTGTCCACCATAATTCCAAGAAGGCATGCTTCTGTTCCTTATATCCACAATAAGCATAAGGGCAAACTAAGTTAAAACTCCTAGATCTATTAGCCTTGAGTTGTAAATTTGAGCTGTCAAAAGCAGCCACCACCTAATGCAAAAAGACAGCATCAGCAAATTAATTAGCAATCAACAGATCCAAGAGCCAGCATCAACCATTATCAATCATGCTTAACAGTGCATTTCATTAAAACAAGGAAAGACCAGCAACCTAAGCCGAAAACAGTATCAGCAGGCAAACAACAGGACAAACATCAGCAGCCAACATTCTCCTTCATCCATCAACAATCACAATCAGCACCAACATCAATAATCATTCTCAGGATTCAGCAAAAACATGAATGTAATGTAGTTACCAAGCTGGCGTAGTCATCAACATCTCCAACGCATAAGAGTTGCCACAAGAAAATGACAGGATTTGATAATATGGGTGTCTCTCTTGTTGAAGGAATCAAATCTTATTAAAAACTTAAAAATATAGTTTGTTGTCTCATGATATATATGTATTTATATGGATTATGAGTACATCACTATCTCTGAAAATAGCATTTTCTGGAGTTCATGAGAAATAATGAAATTATACAATCAAAACGTATAGCTGTTCTTGTTGAACAAGATAACACTAACTAAATTAGACTATTCTTCAAATCTGTTGCCGAATATTGAAAGGCTATACAGTTGGATTTACACATTCAATGGTTGTCTTTTGTTACTTAATTGTTGAGACTCCTTATGTCTATTCCCATACAATTGAACTGTTCTTCGCGCAATCGGCAGCCACTTCAATCTTTCCTCCTTGGCTGCAATTTTAGGATCAGAAGATTCCCTAAGAGTAGTCCTGATGTTAAGTTCCTTGAATCTTGAAACAACAGTCACCTCCGACATCGATCTCTTGTCATTTGGATTGAGAAATCTTGATGGGTTTGAAATATTAGCACCACCTAAAAATGGGAATGGATCATTTCGGTTTGATTTACTAACCTTGGTTTCTAAATCCCTTTTCCTCTCCATAAACTTCGTGATTCGATCATCTTCAATTGCTCTTGTAGTCGAATTTTGTTGGGTATTTGAATCCGAAGAAGAAAACCTATAGCTTGAAGAATCACCAAGCATTTCCGAATTCAAGAAGACAAGGTCAGAGGAAGTAAGATTGCTCCACCTTCTCTTTAGGACAACATCAGACATAATGATCTTGTGATTGAACTTATGAAAAAACCTATCATTTTCCTCAATACCATCATAATCTTTTCGGATAGGCTGTTCCTCTTGCCTTATAACACCCTTGTCAAATATCCGAAAACTGTTTCCAATGCTAAATGTTGATGGCCCCTTCCGATTCTCCTCCCTCTCAACAAAGAGCTCCACGTTCGAGTCCTCTCTCACCTCTGAGTGGCTAGACAAAAACCTCAAGCTATTTGAGTACGTTAGATCCTCCACATTGATTTTTTGCCTACAAAGAGGACAACTCGAATGGTTTTCGAGCCACTGATCAACACAAGCGATGTGGAACGCGTGTTTGCAGTTCGGCAATAACCGGAGAATTTCAACATCTTCGAATTTGGAGAGACAAACCGCGCATTCCAGCCCTCCTCTCAGCCCTCTAAGGGATGAGAACTTAAAGTAAGGAAGTGAATCGATAACTATTTTATCGAGCCCTGAAGGTCTTGGATCTGGTCTTATCAACCCTTGTGGATTAAGGTGGTTGTCATGAACAAAACCAGGAATAAAACCACCCCCGTGGCAGCATTTTGCATAGATAGAGACAATGACTGTTAGGAAAAGCATTACTGCCAGGACCCCAATTACTACTGCCACACTTGGTTGCAGATTGTTGACTAATTGTTGTGAAGGCTGCCCTGTGGGTGATGCTGCTTCAACGTAGTAGAAAATACGAAGGAGAAATAACAAGACGAAAATAAATTGATTCATAGTGAAAATTTGAGGCTTCTTGGAAAGTGTCAATCTTTAAGTGAGAGAAAGGATTTGGGAGATTAAATATATAGGAGAGGTATATAGTTCAATAATAGTTTGTTACGCGTCACTATTGTTTTAATATTGGGCGTCCACCAAAAGGGAATCCTTCTGATTTGGGAGGTTTTTTTTTTGGTTATCTTAAGTTAGTAAACAATCCTACCTCTTTGCCGATCAGAAAAAAAAAAAAAAAAAAAAACCCATATCTTTTGTCATTTAAAAAAAAGGAAAGTGTTAACTTAAGCTAGTACATTTGAAATGTGAAGAGCTAAAAATTAAACAAAATGCAGGTTTAGATGTAAAAATTGAAGAAGATACATACATACATACATATATATACATACATACATATGGAAAATGATATTTGAAAAACATTCAAAAAGGATCAATTCTTTTCATCACATATCTCCATGAGTATCTAATAGGTGATCACTTTGATCACATGTTTCATGCCTAAAGCTACATTGATCCTATTGTGATATAAAACTTCTCCAAGACTTTAGTTAGGAAAAAACAAAATTGCAATGTCCAATGGGCTAAACAATGTGTTCTGAAAGTGTTCAGGTCACGTGGTCAGACTTTATGTGAATGGAAAAAGACGAAATTTGCACCTGTGTACGGGTTGGATGATTTAGAATTTGATGGTCAGACTTTAGAAATTTGCACTTCAGTTATTTGTATACTTCAAGCACCACACCTCTTAAAGGCATTTGCGTCGTTAATTAGACCTCATGATTCAAACAAAACTTGCATTAAATGCGGTCATACCACACCAAAATAATTTAATCATTGTAAAAATTTTCTAAAAGATTAATAAAATCCTTTATTTGCCTAGAATTTTTTTTTTTTTACCAAACCTTGGGGAGTTATTTTGACAAATTTGTCATATTTTATCAGACTACGAATTTATCATGTTTCATTGAAAAGTATAAATTTTTGAGACGTATGCAAAATTTTAAGTGGTTGCATATAGGGAACTTTTACCCCAAAAAAAATTGAACGCTTGATTATGCTAACTCATTTAGTAACATATCCACAATTAAAAAAAATCAATGAAACTAAATAAACTGAGAACATTTCACTTTTAACAATGTGGGTTTAAAATTTACAATTTTTACAATTTTTGCATTATGGGTTGTTTTTAGATTTCAACAATGTGGGATACATGATGATTAGAAGATTTTTCATTTTTGGATATTTTCGGATTACGCAGCTAATATTCTAACATAAAAATTGAACTACTATAAAGGTCGTATCTGATTGTAGCTCTTGGTTATTTTGAAAAGTCCGATTTGATTAATCATATGAATGTACATAATATAAGTACATACTTATATTCAAGCGATAATATCGTCCTATACGCGTACTGTAAAAGATATGTAAATTAAGTCATGAAAATTTGAAAACATGGAATAAGTCATCATAGATAGATTTTCATTTTAGGATATTAAATGGGAAAATAATTTCTCATATTTAATCGGACTGTAAATTTCTCATGTTTCGGTATTTTTCATAATGAAATTTCTTACATATACTTTTTTTTTCTCGGAAATATTTTTTAAAAGAATTAGTTAATTTTATGAGACGTACGTATAATTTTCATGTGGCCACTTATGAATTGTTTTAGAAAAATCAAATGCTTAATTGTGCTAACTCATTTAATAACATCGTAACATTTCAAAAAAATCAATGAAGCTAAATAAACTGAGAAGTTTTCTCTTTTAATTAGTCGAGAACCTTTGGAATCTAAAAAATTTGATTTATTTAAATTGTAACAACGCGAGAGATGACAATTAGATGATTTTTATTTTCCGAATCTTTTCTGATTGCATGGCTAAAATCTTTATAAAAAAGTCTTTGATTGTAACTTTTGGTTATTTTGAAAAGTCTTCTCTGATTAATCCTACGTATAAGTGTATACATATATTCAAGCGGCAATATCGTACTATACACGTATTGTAAAAAATATGTAAGAGCCATTAAAATAAAAAAATAAAAAAAATAAAAATAAACGTGGAATAAGTGATCATAGATAGATTTTTATTTTAGGTGATTCAATAGGAAAAGATTTTAGAGTTAAATTATCAAAACAATTAATAGAAAATGACAAAAGTTGATATAAATTATATGTCGGGTGAGTGTTTTTAAAATTGAATTAGTCAAGCTAATTAGTTAAATAAAATGAATTTTTGATGTAAATTTTATATTGGATGATGTAGTTTTTTTTTTTTTTTTATAGAAGTTTACAAAAAATAAAATAAAATAAAAGAACATCACTTGAACCACACGTAATTAGTATTATATATATATATATATATATATATATATATATATATATATCTCGAGAGCGCACTCAATTGAGAGAGAGAGACTTAAAAATTTTATATTGGATTATGATTTATTTTTTATCGGCGAAAAAGATGACTTCGCATATTGAAGTTGAAATTGAAGATACAATTACATTAATAGGCAATACAACCCATTCAAGTCAGAGTACATATATATATACACACATATACCGAGAGCGCGCTCAATCGAGAGAGAGACTTAAAAATTTTATATTGGATTATGATTTATTTTTTATCAGCGAAAAAGATGACTTCGCATATTGAAATTGAAATTGAAGATACAATTACATTAATAGGCAATACAACCCATTCAAGTCAGAGAGCAGCATTGGCAAAGGGCCAACGAAACATTTGTCTGGAATCGATGAATCACACATATAATAGAATAACACTCGAGAGAAAATTTTATTTTATATTCATAATATATTCCAACAATTACAACCCCTTGTAATCTATACTTCCGATCAACAATCTTCGACGAACACGGCCACACCGGAGTGCCCATGCATATAAGACACCCCCTCATCCAGGTGTCTCGCACCACCTTATTTAGGTGCCTATCCGAAAACGTCGCCAACCAAATTAGTTGCAAATTAAAGCTAGAGACCCTTTTTCTTGCACTCATTTTCACTTCATCAACCTTTTCAAAGCTCATTATTCGAGTCACTTTCTTTTCGATGTTGCTCTCCACACATTGAGATTCATTTGCTTATCTCTTTACACGCCACACTTGTGTAACAAGATGCCTCTCTTTTTTTGCTTGCTTGGTGTCCAACATTTGCACGCCTCATCTCTAAACGGCCTTGAAGCTTGTACAAAATTTTCACTATTTGCCTTACAATATCACATTGTCACCCTCGTAAACCTTAAAAACTCTATTTTTAATGAGAATTTACAACCTCTTGAATTTAACATTCCCAAGGATATTAGATTTTTCCTCAATCTGGCACATGCCAGACTCCGGTCAATATCACAAATTTTTCATCAGCCATTTAAAATCATACCGTTCATATTCTAACAATCTTATTCACCGTGTTATCTGTCATCCTAACGGTACTTTCATTACAAACCTAATATAAATTAAAATATTTTTTATTTGAACGCATATGAAAAGAATAACCGGTATTCATAACCAAATCAAAAATTTTCGTACCTTCAAAAGTCATTGTAAACTCTCGACAACCGTCGCTTCAGATTTCTCTTTCTTTGCTTTGAGCTTTGGGCAAAACTTCAATATATGTCCCTCTTCCTCACAAAAGTAGCACTTTCTTTTATCAACTCCCTTAGACTCACCAACTCGCGAGTATGAATGCCACATTAACTTAGACCAATTCTTTCTTTCGGTCGTTTGATCTCTAGCTTGACTATCATATGATGTAACACGTTCATCTGATATCTTCTTGCTCTCCTTCCTTTACATCAACTCACGGGATAAGCGTTTAGCAATAACCTTATCAAGTTTGAGTGTGGCTTTCCCATACATCAGTGTAGTTTGGAGATGCTCATATGATGGCAAAAATGAAACCAAAATAAAATGATGGCATTATCTTCTTCCTCAAACTTTGCGCCAATAGCTTTCAACTCCATTAGTAGTCGACTCATTAAGGTTTGCACTTTCGGACATATGTAATATGTACAATTATTTCTTTGACGACACCAATTCGTAAAAGACTTAGACTTGTACCTACTCTCCAACTTCACCCAAAGTTCTACCAGATCGGTTTCATTGATGATTTCCTTTAGAGTGCGATTTTTGAGATACAATCGAATGGTACATACTAGCTAATTGCAAACTCCTTTATCTCTTCTCACTTATCATTCTCCATCCCTTCTGATTTTTCGGACTTCCTCGTATGTCCCTCTCTCGTCAAAATCTTCTTCACCCCTTTTGTTGTCAAAGAGTAAAATCATTGTGGCCATTGAAGAGCTCGACTATGAACCCATTACCCTTTGCCATCATGGCTTACCCGAACTTGCTTATTGAAACAACTTGAAATATAGCCCCCAGAACTATAAATACACTTTCACTGCAATGCCGAAGTCAAATATCGAGAAACGAAGTACCCGGTTGGATCCAAAATACTCGAAATAGTTGGAAAGTACTATAATTTTGCAAAATCGAAGTGAAAATAGCTCCAAAATTATATTAAAAAAACACACACACACAATCTAACATGTTTTCCAATAAAAAGAATATTCATTGCTGACTAGGCACCACTGACTAGACCTCCCAACTAAATGGACATTGCTGATTGGACGATGATGTCAGTGTTGATCATGCATCATCTTCTACCTTCATTTAGTGCATTGAACACACATCTGAGATTGGATCTCACTCGCCGACTTCAACCATAAGCCTCTATGAAAATTAATACAAAGATTTAAGGGGCTTGAATGAACAAGGCCCAAACATCAAAAGGTCAGTTGGCAAGATGCCAACGCAACGAAAAAGAGAATTAAAATGACAACCTGGGCCGAACACCAATAGTATGTAGGCCCTAAAACTACCTCCCATTTAACACCCAGACCCGAGAGACCCTAACTCCATAAGCCGGTACGTACCGTTTTGACATAAAAATGGTACCAAATACCTCTAATATCTTACCATTCCAAATATTGGCCGGGTACTGACCGTATTGGCAATATCGGCCGGTACCGGATTTTTATTTTTTATTTTAAAAAGTTGCGGAAAAAGTTAATTTTTTTCTCGTCTCTCTCTCTCTATGGTTTATACATACATATTGATAGTTACGATAAATTTGATACGGTACCCGGTATTATAACCGGTTCCGAAACATACTGTACCAATAAAAAAAGCGATACTCAAACTGATCTGGTATTCAGAACCTTGCCATACCGCACTTTCTTCCTTGTTGGATTTCCTCCAAAGTGGCACTATCCCTGAAAATCTGGCCATAATTGAACTCGTATTCGACGAGACACACACAATCCAGTTGTCAAAAATAGTTTTTGACATTTTTGAAAAATCGATAATTTTAATGGGGAGATTTCGGAAGACTCCCACCTTCTAGCACAACATTTATGTATATATCTCTCTCTCTCTCTAAAATGGCATTTATGTAACTTACGTATCCGAAAAGATTATATGCATCTCGATTACCATCGGAAGAGTCAAAGTTAAATTTAGCCATAACTAACAAAAATATTATGTTATTAATTATACGGATCTCGACTAATCTCTGAAAAGTCAAAATTAAGTTTATTAGTGACTAACATATATTATTTTAAAAACAATGAGTATTTGAAAATTGTTAAACTAAGGCCTCCGTCGGCCAAATTTTTATCATATTAAATTGAATTTTTTAGTTATTTTCTCAGTTTTATCAAGTTCGCAAATTTTTTTTGTAGATTAATCGTTTGTCCAGGTAAAAAAAAATCTACAAAGTAAGAAATTGTGGTCAAAATCTCTAAAAAGATTCACAAAAATAAAAAAATAAAAAATATAATTGTAAACTAGCTTTAGTGTTTTAACATCGTTTTATCTAGACATTTTTTCATTTTGATTAACATTTTAGTACTTTTTAAATTTCTCTCATCACAATGAATAAAAAATACCAAAAAAATTAACAAAAAGCTACACAAAACATTGAGAAACATCGAATAATACTGATGTTCTTTTTTTTACTATAAATAATGAAGTCCAAACTCAGTCTAAGTAAAAATATTAGTGCATTAACACACGTGAAAGATCTGGATACGACAAAAATTGTTGAGAAAGTCTAGGGACACAATTATAATACACAAATATGTCTGAAATCGTCCGATGCACGTCAGGTCCACATTATTTTAGAGAACTCTTTCTGGATCAAACGGTTCCGATACAGCTGTGTGTTAAAGTTGTGTGTAGTCTAATTCAAAATGTTTAGCAAATTGCAATGCTTATTAATGGCCAATTGGGTACTAACTTTAGAAAAAAAAAATTATTTAAGAACTTAATTATTGTGTTTATCTACATATCTCAGATAGCTAAGAAGATCGGACGGTTGAAATCATCCATCAAACGGACAATTGGACCCGTCGAAATATAGAGTTTTCTGACCATTTTGTTCCAAAATTTTGACTAATTGAATATTACAACCATTGTGATAATTTTTTTATATTAATCATTTATTTTTTAAAAATATATATTATCTAGCCATGTCATCACCGATACTTATTCAACTCTATTTTTAAAAATATAAGAGTTCCGTGGAGTCTATAGAATAAAAGAAAAAATTGCGAAGACAATATCTCGAAGAGTATTATCAAGGTGCATTACCGGCAGGGATCTAAAGTCCGTCTTCATATAAACATGGACATCACTCAGGTCTTCGTGTGTCATGAAACGAAAATGTCATTCCATTTAAAGGACTTGGGATGTCTGATATGCCTTTCAACGAGCATCATTTTGAGCTCAAAAATATGATCTGAATCGTTCATCTCGTATCTCGATGCGTAGTATAACTTTGTAAAAAATTAAGTCGAATGGGTATCAATAACCTAGTTAACGAATTGTACAAGACTTTTATTATACACATGGAGATTTTCAAAAGAAATAATTCAGATCATAATTTTAGACTCGGAACGCTACCCGTTGGAGGACATAGCCAAACTTGATATGACTTGGAGCACCCCAGGTCCCATTTAAAGGGGGTATATTGTTACAATTAAGTCAATGCAAAGGGCTCATGCCGCTCATCATTGTTATATGTAATTTATTAAGTGGACAAGTGAATCATTTGGCCATCTTCGAGGGGGGAAGATGTCAAAACCCCAAACGAGTCGATGGCACTGAAAACGGAACGAAAATCAGCACTAAACATGCGTTAAGCAGAATTTTTACAAAACTGGATAAAACTTTATCAAGTCCGAACAATAATTAGAACTTTCAGATCTATTGGGTCTGAATGAATTCATTTTTTGTAATGTTAAACTTGATGAGTCTAGATTTGACCTTGCACCGACCGAACAACCAACAAATTCCCAAACAGCCCGAGAGCTCCCCAGAGCACTGTCATGACCAACCAACCTGTCACATATGCCCTTGGTCTGAATGAGTTATACTCAGATTCTCCCCAGGCTTCATAGTAGAAAAGGGCAGATAACGCATTGAACACTTGCTTCTGAGCACCCATGTGATCCCGAGAATAACGCTCATGATCCCCTCATATCCCAAGGGTGGCGCGCGCGGGATCAGGGCTTGGTTCTCTCAAGACAGAATCAAGGCACTGATAGCGGCAATAATTCCCCAGGGATCCCTCTTCTTTTAGAGGTATTAATATTCTTTTTTAGTCACAAAATGAGATACATGTACAATTATTCTCTACAGCCTATTTACATATAGATTTCCTATTCTCTGACATCGATTCTAATTTGATCGTCTGAGAGTTCACAACTGGATCACCATCTCCTGGTCATCGGACTTGTGTGCAAGATCCCAAGGACACCGAAGCCAATCGTAGGAGCCATTAACCATTTTGCAGCAACATCAAAACTAATTAGGATTTCAAAATTATATGTGAAATTTCTCATGTTCAAAAGCTCAATTGTTGGCCAAAAGATTAATTCCATCCTCACCACACATTGAGTTTGATACCCCCATTGACTTAGGCACGTTAATAATCTTGTATATGTAAGACAAAAGGCTACATATATATAATCAAGAAAATTAGTCGGGGATAAAATCAGATGTATCGTCATCAAAAAAATGCCCAAGACAAATTAATAGACCCGTCAATCTAATCGATATGTCTTTTAGATCTGATTAACACTTAATTATTTATGTAAAACAACTCGTTAAGATCACCCAGCAGATACCAGTCCGAAGGCACTCCAATACTTAAGTCGAGACACCAATAAAAAAGCGCAAAGTATATCTTGCACTTGTATTGATTGCTTACCTTTCTTGGTTCTACATCCTCCTTTATATAGATGATCATTCGTTCGCGAACTCTATCCAGGATCTTTTCTTGAATAACCATGGATTCCATTCTTGAATCATTCCATAATATTTAACTTTCAAACGGGATTCCTTCCGTGAGTCCCGAGTTTTCGTACTGGGTTTCTTTTCACAAAATCTGGATCTTCTGTAGATTATCAGCGGTGGCATGTTGGCTCAGCCGACAACGAGCAACACGTCGATTCATCCTAATATCTAGTCTAGGGATTAGGCTTGGTGTTTGGAATTCGGTACGTACAAATACTCGTTCTGACATGTTGGCTCGGCCGACAAAGAGCAACATGCCGATCCATCCTGATATCCGATCTATGGATCAGGCTTTCAAGTTGTTTGAATGTTGGTACGTCTAAGCAGACACTTGGTCTATCTCTACCAAGGCCTATATGTTAGGTAAAATGGTACAACCGAGCATTTTGGTCCATTACAAAGAGCTTTGACTATTGTATTCTATACCCATGAGATTTCTTAAAGGCGATGTAGGATAAAATCTAACACCGACTAAAAAGATTCTTACATTTTGAATCTCCAACTTACAAAAGATTCCTAAAAAAAAAAAAACCTTGCTTGGTCATTGAACCAGAGTGGCAAAGAAGTTTCATGTTGCTTCACTTGCCTTTGTTTATTCACAAAGCATAACAAAATAAAATACATGCATGATGCATCCAGCTATGAATATAGACTATTTCCTCTTCTTTGATTAGCAATTACATGACTTTGGAATATAGGTATCTGTCCTCTCAAATGAACCCAATTCTAATAACACTAAAAAAACAGATTTTGTATCTCAACAGATCTCTCTCTCTATATATATACAAATATTTGTATCTATATTCACTTTGTGTGTGTGTGTGGAATACATCAATAACTGAAAGTATTTTATGTTCTTCATGTGAGATCATGGAAGTAAACAAATCAAAGGTATATCTGTCCTGTTTGAATACAATAACACTACCTAATTAACAACCTTTTTCGCAAATTTGTCGGCCACGAGTCTGTAAATGGCACAGCATGGTTGAAGAATTTCAACCTCCATATACTCAGGCCTCATTCGATTCGGGGACTAAAACAAACGGGATTAACAATCCAAGATTAGTAGCATTGGATTATTTGTCCTGGTACTTGGATTCACACATTCAATGATTGTCTTGGGTTGTTTGACTCTTCATGATCTCTATTAGCATACCATTGAACTGTTCTTCGCGCAATCGGCAGCCAAGCCCTCTTCAATCTTTCCTCCTTGCCAGCAGGAACAGAAGATTCCTTAAAACTTTTCCTCATATCGAATTCCTTGAATCTTGAAACAACAGTTATATCCGACATCGATCTGTTTTCGCTTTGATTGAGAACCCTTGTTTGATTTGCAGTAGTAGTACCTATCTTGGCTTCAAAATCTCTTTTTCTCTCCATGTCTCCCTTGATCTTCATGATTCCATCATCTTCGACCCCCCGTGTAGTCGAATTTTCTCGGGAAAATCTATTGCTTGAGACATCACCAAGCATTTCTGAATTCAAGAACATAAGATCAGAGGAACTAAGGTTGCTCCACCTGCTCTTTAGCACAACATCAGACATAATAATCTTGTGATTGAACTTATGAAAAACCTTATCATTTTCCTCAACACCATCAAACTCTTCTCTGATTGGAAGTTTCTCTTCCTTCATAACACCCTTGCCAGATTTCCTAAAACTGCCTCCAATGCTAAATCTTGAAGACCCGTTCGGATTCTCCTCTCGTTGAACAAACAGCTCCACGTTCGAGTCCTCTCTCACCTCTGACCGATTCGATAAAAACCTCAAACTATTCGAGTACGTTAGATCCTCCACGCTGATTGTGTGCCTACAAAGAGGACAACTCGAGTGATTCTCGAGCCACTGATCAACACAAACTATATGAAACGCGTGTTTGCACTTTGGCAATAACCGGAGGATTTCAGTATCTTCAAACTTGGAGAGACAAACCGCACATTCCATCCCTTCCCTCGACCCACGAAGAGACGAGAACTTAAAGTAAGGAAGCGATTCGATCACTGTTTTATCGATCCCAGAAAATCGCGAACTTCGTCTTAATAACCCATCTGGAAACTGTAGATTGTGATGAACAGCAGCACCACCCCTATAGCAGAATTTTGTATACACAAGGAGAATGAATGTTAATGCTAGCATTAGAGCCATGACTCCAAGAACTACTCCAACACTTGGTTGGAAATCACTGAATCCACCTTGTGGATCAGTTTGGCCTGAAACAACATAGCAGAAACTTGAAAGGAGAAATAGCAAGAGGAAAAACAATTGATTCATAGGGAAATTTTAGGGTTGGAAATTAGGTTTTTCCAACCAAAACGTTTGGATCTTTGTGTGAGAAAGAAGGGTTTGGGAGATTATATAAAGGCTGAAATAGTTTGATCTTGGGGGGGTTTTCCTAAGCTGTTCTTGTGTATCTGTCTCATTTAGAAGAAAATATTTTAAATGGGTTGTGAATTTTTTTTAATATTTTGGAATTCAATAGTGGTGGAGAGGTGGTGATGCTTACAGGTTATATATGCATATTTGACTTCTAACATTTTTTCCTTTTTATAACCAAGATATCTAGTTAATTTGGAGTATGTCTCACATGTTGCCGACTATCTTCGAAACCTGAAATCAACGATCAAGCAAATTTTCAGTGGTCCCAAGTATATGGGTTGTTCAGATTCGTCTTCAGAATGTCTGAATTTATAGTTCATTCCGCTCTCCTCTTTGACAACCCATTGGGTTTATTTGACTTCTAACTTGGTAGGTATTAATCAGGGAGTATTTTTTTAGCACAAGATAACATGGGAATAAAAATTATTAAATCATGTCAAGCTTTATCATGCTTTTAGTTTGACATCATATGTGTTTAGGATTTCTTCAATTTTTTTTTTTTTGACTTGTTTAGGGTATGCCCCAAGCAATGTTTTCTTCGGTTGGCATCTTGTTAACATTAAGGATGTTTTCGGAGGCATATCCCGAAAACAAGCATGTGATTGTCGACCGCTCAAATGTTATCCTAATTGAGATTTGGATATTAGTTTTTGTGATGGCGCCGTTTTTACTTGTTTCTTCCTTGAATCTTTGTAATACTTTTTCAAAAGGTCAATAATTTATTTTTTTTGCCGATAAAAACAAGTTCGACATCGTCGGTTACGTGATAAAAAATTGGGGAAGTAATTTATATTAGATAGTAGTCCTATTGCAAATAGCATCTTTCTAACCTGCCTAGTCACAAAACTCGAACTCATTTAGGACTCTTTTCTAATGCATATTTTAAGGGTTTCAAAACTTCCAATGGCATTATATAACGATATTTAATATGGTGTCAAAATCGATCGTTATGACTATTTAAAATATTTTTGTTATTGGGTAGTTACAAGTAATTTATTCAAGAATATTGTTCAGCC
Organism: Arctostaphylos glauca; assembly: GCA_019985065.2. Classification (NCBI taxonomy): domain Eukaryota; kingdom Viridiplantae; phylum Streptophyta; class Magnoliopsida; order Ericales; family Ericaceae; genus Arctostaphylos; species Arctostaphylos glauca. The sequence continues at coordinate 28,303 of JAHSPW020000005.1, read as the reverse complement.
ATTATAAGTTGGACCGTTAGAAAGTTGTAATGAAGGAAGATAAAAGCAATATTTTTGACTTTTGGTTATGATTGATTCAGTGGGATTGGTTGAACTTTGAAGTTTAATTTTTCTGGAGTACTATTTATTATCCTAAAGGATAAGATCGTACATGTAAAGTTAAAATTGGGGAAGTAATAACATGTCAGCCATGTCATAGTCAAGGAACAAATCAAATCAAACAAAAATAAACTAATCAGCATTAGGTCACAATCAATTTGATTCGTTCATATGAGTGAGTTTTTTCCGATGATCAGGTACGTCGAAGGTATCGTGTTCTATATGATATGAGAAAATTTTAAATCCTTTCGAAATAGATATCGTCACTAAAATTAATTATGGTCTTATCTCTTCCCCTAATGCTATCATCTATTGTTACCATATAACTCCTGCTAACCACCTCCTCGAACAATTTCTGAATGATATTTCTAAACCATCCTAATATATTTTCAAATTATTTTATCTTTCATCGGTGCTGTTGATGTTTTTCTGCGAAAGTTGTCCTTTCTAATTCTATCATGTGAAGTCTTACTAAGCATCAATATCAACATTCTCATTTCAACTATAGCCGACTGTCATGATTCAAGAATTTTGCTACTTGTGCTATGGGCGACACCTGATCAAATCTCTTCTTGATTACTAAGTCAACCCTCCCACAAAAGTATGTCCATAGGTAATACTCAATATTTATACGAACCTACATGCCATTCTCTAATCAATGGCCATTGTGAATCCCTAGCATTCTGTTCAAGTGGGGCGACATGTTTGTTTGTAACCTACAAGATTGGTACACGAGGTTTTATGCTCATGTCTCGATAGCCCACTCCACCTAGGACGTTAAGCCAATGACACGACATAGTGTGCCTAGGTCCATAGTCTCCATCCCTAGATTATTGCGCAATACCAGCAACACATGCTAAGAAGTATTGTCCATAAGGTTTCTTAACGTGCATTGGGACACTTAGACACCACTCTATATGCCCAAGGCCGCCTCCAACTCACCTTGAGCACACTTCGTGCCCATTACAACACCTGAGAGGTTGGTAGTGCACACCACTCCCTCCTTAAGATACCTTTCTAAGCCTTTTATCCAAATGATAGAAAAAACATCACCCTTGTTTGATGAATCATAATCACCACCAAATCGCAGGTAGCGACAATCTCCCCCACTTGATCCCTTGACGCCTTTGTTGATGCAAGCACAATGTAGTCTCAAGCTCAGCTTAGAAACCAACTTTCTTTCGCAGATCAACATCTCATATTAACAACCTTCCTTTGTCGAATCCAATTGAACTTGGTCAAGCAAACTCGCACTCTGTTGCACTTGTCAAGCACTAAGTTTAATGCTCGCACGTCACCCTTTGTCTAGCAAGAACCCACTTAGCCTTTTCTCAAAATAGAGCAACAAACCATCCCGTTTGGATTTCCTTGTTTATGTGACAAAAATAAGCTTCATGGTTGATTTACGCATAACCACTACATAATTGCCCCGGGCAACAATGATTTGTCTCGCCACCCAACTCTCTAGTTAGTTTGTACTTCACGATGATTCAACACACAAGAACTAACACCCACAAAACAAACTTCAATCGGATTGACATAGAAGCAACCACCAATTTTCTCTCGTTGGAGTGGACTCCCCCACCCTTAGTGTGGCCGTCCTTTTTTGGTTTTTCTCATTACCAATTTCCAGCACGATACTCCTCGTTCCTTAATTACGCACGCCCTCATTGTAACTTGGTCATGAACTCACTTATCATAGACCTTCATTTTTTACAACCGGCCTATCACGAAACATCATATTTTCATCACTACAATCTCGACAACATTCTTTTCTGAAGACATCTTCCCACACAATCTTTGACCCACACACACCACAGTCACGGTCCCTAATTTCCATACTCTTCACAGTCCCCAGTTGTGACTTCATGAACGTCGCGGAACAACCAACCAAACAATTGTCTTGTTGTGGAAGTGGCACGTGCCACCCCCAACTTCAATTTAAAAAAAAAATAATAATAAGATCAAAATTTTAAATCGACATCCCCCCCCCCCCCCCCACCTTTTCGTTTACCCCGGCGGGTTGCGATACGCCGACACAGCCACACTCACACAGAGGTCCTCCTTTCTCTCTCTCGGTCTCTCTCTCGCCGAGTCGCCGGTTGCGACCCCCACCTTGTGCCGACATCTTCACTGTCTCAACTCCAGCGAGTCCGCTGCGCCGAGCCGCCAACCTCCCGCTCCGTTTGGCGGGTCTCCGTCTCAACTTCGAACTTCGAAAGGTTTGTGTTGTACTATTGTCTGTAGTGGTTTCAATTTTTCGGTGCACAGCAATCAGCAATGTATCATGTTATCTATTCCTCTGGAAATATCATGGTATTTGGTATTTAGGGACTTCTTGCTGCCAATTGGTATTCAGTATTTGGGGACTTTTTGTTCCAGATTTCGTCTGTTTATTTTGAAAATAGTGATTTGATTTTGAGTCTTTGTGGAGGAGGCAAAGGGTTGAGAGCTCTGTTATCTTACATACGATGCAATTGGAGGAATTTAAAATGCTCATGAGTCATGCCAAAATAAAATTGAACAACCTGCCAGCAGCTATGAAGCACTGGTACGGGGTACGGGTACAGGTACGGTACAAGTACGGGAAGCCAGAAAAGGCTCTAATTGTTGTTGTGTGTTTAAACTTTAGTGAACTGAAGTCTATTAATGCTTTTGCTTTTGATATCTCCATGTGAATCTGAATTTGGTGAAGTGAATTGATATCTTACAAAGACTTTGACCAGTGGAACCAGACTCAAATGATATTCATTCTTATGGAGTTACTACCATGATATATCCCCATAATACTTTTTTCTTTTTCATATTTGATGAAGTGAATTGATATCCTAGTTGAATGAAATTCTCACAAAACAATTGGTTAGTAAACAGTGATTATCATTGGAATACATGTATTTTTTTCATGTTCAATATTATAATTTTGTTGTTAGTTATAATGCCACCCGCAATATAAAATCCTAGCTCTGCCCCTGGTGTTCACGGTCCCTAAACGCTTAGCACCGATACCTCTTGTCACAATCTTTGACCATCCATGATTCCTATCATTACCGCTCTGATACCACTCGTCATAGCGCAAGAATTTTGCTACTTGTGCTATGTGCAGCACCCAGGAAAATCTCTTCCTGTTACCCAAGTCAACCTCCCCACAAAGCATGTCCGCAGCCAATACTCAACACAGCTACGAAATCTCATACTATTCCCTAGCAAAGGGCTATTGCGCACCCCTAGTGTTCTGCTCAGGTGGGGACATGTCAGTCTGAAATCTCCATGTAAAGTCTATACAAATTAAAATCCTTTTTGAGGGACTTTATTTTGATATTTTATATTGTGTAAGAGGAACATGCATGTGTTTCCTTTTAATTATAAATGAAGATCAGTTGGAGTTTTTTAATTTTATTTTAAAATTAACGTTTTTAAAATTCGAGACGTTTCAAATAGTCTCTGAAGACAAAAATGGAAGGAAGAACAAGCCTGGATGCAACCACCAAGGGGAGAGAATTAATTAAAAAAATTATTGACTCCTACAACAAACCGTTATCTTGAATAGTCAAAGACTAAATAGGATATTTGAAAGGAAAAAAAAAAAAAGAGATGATTTAAGATCTTTACTGTGAAATATTTAGCTACAATGAAGAATATTGTGATTGAAGACTAATTGACCAGCAAAGGATTTATGATTGAAGACTGATTAACCAGTTGAAGATTGAAGATCACTTGCCAATACCTAATAAGTTATAAGATCCATCGGTTATATCATCAAGCTCAAAATGAAGAGAAGTTGCAACAAAGAAAACCACAAAAAGAGATTGAAGAAAAAAACTTATTGTGACAAAAGAAAATAATTGTGAACTTTATTGTTTATATCTGCATATAGACAGTTTTTGGTGAGTTAAACTTTTATTGTAAAAGGGATTGCACAATCTTATTCATACTCTTGTGAGAGTTTTTTTCATTTTTGTAAGTGATTTTGGACTAAAAAAAACACTTAGTTTATGTGTTACTAGCGTCGGATTCAAAATTACTTGGGTTAAGTTTGATTACTACTGAAGTCAAAATTAGCCGGAATAATCAAGAATAAATTGTTCGTCGCAAAGGTTGTCTAACACGCGGAACTAGAGGTATTATAATAATTATTGGAGATAGGATAGCGAATCCCAATGAGGTCACTTGGGGTGTGGAATTGGTCATGAGTTGTGAACCAAATCACGATAGATTATTGTGTTCGATTTATCTCTTCCCTACTCCTTTATATATGTTTTACAAATGAAACTCAAGCAACCATTATAGGAGGGAAACAAATTCTAAATGTTGTACTTATTGCAAATAAAATAATCCATTCCTGGAAAACAGGGAGGCGGGAGGGCATTGTATCTAAACTTGATTTCGAGAAGGCATACGATTATGTCAATTAGGGTTTCCTACTAAACCTCTTGGCAAAGTCCAGGTGCAAGGAGAGATGGTGTTTTGGATTGAGACATGTATTACCACTCCAAACCTATCCATCCTTATTAAGGGATCTCCCACAAGTGAGTTCCAAATGGGAAAGGGTCTAAGGCAAGGAGATCCTCTATTCCCTTTTTCTTTCACCTAGTCGTGGAAGGCCTCAATCTACTTTTTGAAAGGGCTAAGGAGTTTGGCTTTATCCCAGGTGTGAAAATAGGCAACAATGGCCTTGTGGTTTCCCATTTACAATTTGTTGATGATACGATTGTTTTTTGCAACAATGATGCCAATGAGGTCAGAGTGGTAAAGAGAATTTTGAGATGTTTTCAGATAAATAGGTTTAAGGATAAACTTTGCAACATCGGTGATGTGTGGCGTAAAGCCTCAAAGGGGTTCCTTAGAAATCCTACAAAGAGTATGGGATGTGATATAGGGAAACTTCTCTTGAACTACGTAGGACTTCTATTTGGATCAAACCCGGGGAGAATCTCTACCTGGAATCCTATTATTCAGAGAATCCAAAAGAAGTTGGGCAAATGAAAGATTAAGACACTATCTATGGTAGGTAGATTAACCCTTGTTAAATCTACCTCTCAACATTACCTATATACTATATGTCATTATTGGAGTAGTTAAGAACATAGTCAAACACGAGAGGGGGTTCCTATGGGGCATGGAGGAAAGGAAGAGAAAACTCGTCCTAGCCAAATGGGAGGTTCATGATCTTATAAATACCACCGAACTTACATCCACTAAGCGATGTGAGATCCTTGACCACCTATCCGGACATCCTACTGAGACTCCATCTTTCGGAAGTCAGCCTCATAATTGGCACCACAGTTTGGTTGGAGTGTCACAATATTGTGGCATCCTATCCTACATTGAAAGTTTACATTGGGTGATCTTAGGTATATAATCAACCATGTATGTTACTACTAGAAACTTGGACTTAAGCATTTTGGGCCCACATGGTTAGACTCCGGCAAGTTATTGAGCCAGTGGTATACATTGGTCGTTACAAATGGTATCAGAACGACCCGTGTACACGATCGAGTGTGGGATCGGAACTGTATTTGGTTCCTAGATAATAGACCCAGGGTTAAGCCCTAGTGACTCTAGTGTTCGACCCTTTACGAAGGCGCAAGGTCTTAAAAGTGGAGAGACTGTAACATCCCGTCTCATATTAAAAGTTTACATGGGTGATATTGGGTATATAATAAACCATATATACTACTAGTAGTAACTTGAACTTAAGTATTTTGAGCCACATAATTAGACTCCGACAAATTATTGGGTCAATGATATACATGGGTCGCTACAACCTACTAAAGCAATTATGGGCAATAGGGGTCAGTTGGTGGATAACCTCATGCTGTGCCCATTCTGCTCTGTTCATCCGGAAACTTCAAACCATATCATCCTTCTGCAAAACGTCATAGGAGATCTGGGGCTCTATCCTTGACTTGTGGGGAGTGGCCTTCTGTACACACGAGCAAGTGAGAAGTGTAGTTGTAGAGAGATGCGCAGTTAAATTCAACAAAATAGAGAAGATCATGTAGAGGTACATTACCTATACAACAATTTGGCAGATTTGAAATTAAAGGAAAGAATGCAGAGTCCATCAAGTTGCGAATATAATCAAGTAGTGGGTTGCAGTTTGGACCAAAGCCAAATTGGGACTGACGGGCGTCTCAGTGGCAGACTTCTTCAGAAATTTTGATGGGAGTGAGACGTATCAAGGTTTGATCGTCAAGGAGCAGGGGATCGATTGAAGGAGATGAAGCTGGGTGTAGTAGTTAGTAACGATAGCTAAGAGTTAAACATAGCAGGTGGAGAGCAATATCTTGAAAGGAGAGAGAGAGAGAGAGAGAGAGAGAGAGAGAGAGAGAGAGAGAGAGAGAGAAACAGAGAGAGAGAGAGCCAACTAATTGGATATAACCATGTAAATAAAATTAAGTAATGTAAATGAGAATCTTTTACAATCAACCAAATCCACATTATATACAAATCCATTTAAAAACTCTTCGATAGTTTGAAGCTTCATCAAAATAACTGTTCTAAAAAAAATCCTAATTTGTTCTTATTGCAAATAAAAGTCAAACACCACAGTATAACAACAGTATAGAATGGGTGTTTTATATTCACGTCTCTTTTCTATTCAATTTGTGCGTATGGCACGTTCCATCAGTCCAAGGCTCGCCAATCCGAACAGGAGATCCTATGGACTGGTTAATCCAAACCATCGGTAAACAAAAACTTTAAGAGGTATTTACACATTCAATGATTGTCTTGGGGTTTTTGATGACTCCTGAGAATTTTTATCTCTGCTAGCATACCATTGAACTGTTTTTCGCGCAATCGGCAGCCAAAGCTTCTTCAGTCTTTCTTCCTTGGCAGCACTTTCAGGATCAGATGATTCCCTGACACTATTATTCCTCGTATTGAATCTTGGAAGAACAGTTATCTCCGACCTCGATCTCTTATTATTTAGATTGGGAAATCTTGATGGGTTTGAACCATCAGCACTACTTGATTCAATCACTTCCTCTGAAACTTTTGAATCATCATCTTCGATTGCTCGTGTAACCGAATTTTGTTGGGGATTTGGATCCAAAGAAGCAAACCTGTAGCTTGAAGCATCACCAAGCATTTCTGAATTCAAGGAGACAAGATCAGAGGAAGTAAGATTGCTCCATCTTCTCTTTAGCACAACATCAGACACAATGATCTTGTGATTGAATTTATGCAAAAACTTATTGTTTTCCGCAACACCATCACACTTCTCTCGGATTGGCAGTTTCTCTTCCTTCATGACACCCTTTTCTTGTTTCTTGAAACTTTTTCGAAAGCTAAATCCCGAAGACCCGAGTCGATTCTCCTCCCTCTGGACAAAGATCTCCACGTTCGAGTCCTCTGCCACCTCTGCCCGCGTGGATAACTGCCTCATACTATTCGTGTACGTCACCGTAGCAAGATCATCTGTACTGATTTTGTGTCTACACAGAGGACAACTCGAGTGATTCTCGAGCCACTCATCCACACAAGATATATGAAACGCGTGTTTGCAGTTTGGCAACAACCGAAGAATCTCAATATCTTCGAATTGGGAGAGACAAACCGCACATTCCAGCCCTCTCCTTGACCCTCTAAGAGAAGCGAACCTAAAGAAAGGAAGCGATTCGATAACTGTTTTATCAATCACAGAAAATCTGGAACTTGGTCTCGTGATCCCATCTAGATTTTGTTGATTGTTGTTAACATAAATAACTCTCTGGCAGAATTTTGCATATACAAGGAGCATGAAGGTTGTTAAAAACATTATAGCCAGGATGCCAATTACTACTTTTACGCTTGGTTGAAAACTGTGAGCTGCATCTTGTGGAGCAAAGCTTGGAGTATTTGATTGTGCTTCAACATAGCAGGAAATTGGAAGGAGAAATATCAAGAGGAAAATCAATTGATTCATAGAGAAAATTTGAGGCTTCAAACTTGTTTTCCAGGAGTTGGGGGCTTTTTTTTGTTTGATTCTTTGAATCTTTGGGTATAAAGAGGAAGGGAATTGGGAGATGGTATATATATAGGGGGCTAAAGAGACCATCAAGTTTACGCACATAACTCTCCTGGACAGATTTAGACACATTTACCGTCTGATATACGTGGGACCTTTTATTATTTTATAAACTCTAAGTGCAATTAGATAATTTCAAAAGCAGAATTTTTTTTTTCCCACCAGAAAGTTGAAATCTTTGTGTGAGAGGTAGGGCTTAGAAGATAATATAGCGAGCCAAATAGACGAGCAAGCTATTTACGCGCACAACTATTGTGCACAAATTCAGACATCTACTGCCCGATTCATGTGGGACTCTTCAATATCTTATCTATTCATTATTGTGTTCTCCAGCTTTTTTTATGGAACCAATAATTCATAAAAAATATTGATGTAAAATTAAGAAATAGGAAAAAAAAATATAGGCAAAAAAAAAAAAAAAAGAACCAGAGGCCAAATAGATTTATCTTTTCTTTACCTTTTTTTTATTTTTTCCTGTTGAATAATATTGATAATAAAAAGTCAACATCAATGGCATCACCAAAGCTTCAAAGGATCCCAGAAAGTCAAGGAGTAGGATCAAATCAAGTCTAGCTGTGCATGAAAGTGATTTCAGCAAGAAAACAAAATTTTTAAAAAATCCTTAGAATCACAGGAATATTGCTTGATATTTAATTTAAGCATCCAAGGGATTGGTCGAATGTGCATAAAAGGATCCGGAATTGATTAAATGCACGTAAATTAATTTGGATAATCGATTAACAAATATATAAGAATGTGATTTCCTTGCTTCACAATCTTCCCAAAAGATTTAAGTACTGATCTAAATGGTTTTTTTTTAATCAAAGTTAATGACTAGTTGAGCCTCAATTTTCTTCTGGATTATTTGTTTTCTTGTATTAAAAAAAAATCATGTTTGTTAGTTTTACGTCAAGTTTTATAAATTATTAATTCATCTTAATGAGAGGGTTTAGAAAAATAAAAAATTATTGACCAGACTTCTACAAAATTTAAAAAAAGATAGAGTAAAAAAACTGTCTATTTTAAATTAAAAACTATGTTTAGTGAACTTGCTTAACTTTTAGTCATAATACTTACTTTTTAAATTAATAATCTAAAAAAAATTAAAGTAAAACAAACAAATACAAAACATTTTGAATTAAGATAAAAGTTTATCCAATAAAACCATTAGGTCAAGCCTAGCCTATGTATAAACAATACAAGTCAACGTAGCTAAAACTATATGTTTTTCTTCAAGGAGAATACTAACTGTCGCTTATTAGGTAGTGGATAATATATAAAAGTTAAATCGACTTTCCTAAAATATGTATTGATATTCGTAAGCGTAATTAGGAAGATCCTTTGTTCATTTATCTAATATAGGGATGAAAGTGACTCATTTTAATGCCCTTTCTTTCTGTATACACGCACGCGTACACACACACAAAATGGTAAGCTAAACAAATGCATGTTTTCCTTCGCACGAGGAAGCAGTTATGCTAGGTAAATGGTTTGTTTCATTTGGTCTGTAGTAATTATTGTGTTATTAGATTATGTTGCTTGCAATAAAATTGAATGTAGTCAAATTTGTTCAAGCCTAAATTATTTTTGATGTGTGTTGATTGCATTTAATGTAGGATTTTGTTTGTCTCGGGATGTATAATAACTGAAATACCCTTAAAGCTAACTCTACTTGGACTCATTTTGTTTGATTCAAGGGAATATCATCTTTTGAACAAGCCAGAAATTCTTTCTTAATCTTGAACAGTTTAGCCCAAATGTGTAGAACTTTTTTTTGTCCAAACAATTCAAAAAGGCAATAATTTTCTTAATCAAAATGGAGTTGGCTCCAAATTCTTTAGTGTAACCTCGCTTTGTTCACCCTCGGCAAATTGTGGTCTTTTTTAGTATCATTTTAATGATGAGATTAGATTCATTTGCTAGGATACTATGAAATTTTTTAATGCATTGATAAGTAATATATGCACCACTTAGAATTGCAGTAAGAAAAGACTCTTGAGACTCTTCAAAGTGTCTCATTTGAATGCCTTAACAAGTTATTTATACGGCACCTAGAAATACATCACAGAAAAAGCTCTTAAAACTCCCCAAAGTACCTCATTCGAATGTCTTAACAAGTATTTATACGGCACCTAGAAATGCAACATAGAAAACGCTCTTGAGGCTCTCCAAAGTGCCTCATTCGAATGACTTAATAAGTTATTTACGTGGCACCTAAAAGTGCAGCATAAAAAAGCTCTTAAGACTCCATAAAGTGACTCATAAGAAGTGTCATTTTACCTCTATAGCTACATCGATACACACAGTACTAAGGCATAGGGTCCCAACAGATAAGACGCTCTAACAGGCCCCTTATGGAGACAGTTTTGAATGCCCTAACATACCTTTTTGGTTGTAGTAACTAGTAAGGGTATTAGTAAATTCATCAGCTTCACAAGTCTGGAGAGGTATTTGTTTTATTCTGTCTGGAGATGATGTTTCTTTGCATATCATTAACCAAGGTTTCAAAATTTAGATAAGAAATGACAAGAATAATCTATTCTCGGATCAAGTATAGGTCAGCAGCATTCTCCTAAAAGAAGAATTTCCTAAATTGTTCTTGTTTTCAACTCAAAAGGAAGCCAAGGTTAGTGATATTTTCTCTGAAAGTTCTGGTTTATGGTCTTTAACATTTAGAAGATGTCTCTTTGTAAAGGAAGACAATTTGTTGCAAGAGTTGTACTCTTAGCTACAGAGTAGCAATCTAAGGGGTGATCGGGTTGATTTCCTGAGTTGGTTTGGACCTCTAACCACATCTTTTATGTCCACACTTGCAACACCTCAAGCTTCCCTCATCTCCGAAGGTTTCTGCATCAAAGTAGGCTCAGAGAACAAGACCAAATTCTGTTCTCACCACTATAATGGTGACTCGACCCTTAAGTTGAAATTCTTAAGACTCTTCTCAATATCCATCCAAGAGGAAGCTCACATCAGTGAGATTTTCAGCCTTGGATTGTTTGCTTGGAACCTGGAGTTTAGAAGATGTTTATTTGTATGGGAACAATCGCTTCTGGTAGAACTCATGGATACCCTCCAACCCCTAACTTTAAACAGGCATAGCCCGGAGTCTCTGCAATGGAAATAGAGCATGAATCATTCATTCTCAGTCAAATCACTGTAAGCGCATTGAGAATCCTCTACCTTCAACACTTAGGATATCATCTCAAAGTCTTGGTCCACCTTATGCCCACCTAAGGTCCAGAGTATGATCTAGATGGCCTTCTCAAACTCCCTGCCAACAACAATTTCCCTACCCCATAGGAACATAATCATTTCGACAGACCCATCAACCATCCTTTGCCCTTTCTGTCATCTGCAACCGGAATCACTCCAACTCCTCCTACATTTCCCTTTCTCCTGGAAGATCTGAGGATGCATCACAGAATATATGGTGGCACCTGAACTAGTGTTGCCCTGATTCCATCCCTAGTCTCGTGACCTAGCGACTGGGAGTAAAGTTAAAGAAATTGGGCAAACAAATCTGTTCATCTCCTTCTACACAACCCTATGATCTTGTGGAAAGACCTCATCTTCAACAACATCAACAGGGACGCATACGAGATGGGAGATCTCATCAAATTTAGAGTCGCCCAATGGACCAAAGCAATGTCCAACCTCAAAGGCTTCTATGCTTGAAGTTAGGTTGGTTGTAACGTCCTATATATATCATTAGCCCAATGACTTGTTGGAACATAATTAAATCGCCTAAAATGCTTAAGCTCAAGTTACTAGTAGTAGTAGACATGGCTCATTATATAACCAAGATCACTCATGTAGATTGTCAATGTGAGACGAAATGTCACCATCTCTCCACCTTTAAGACCTTACATCCTCGCAAATGATTGAATACTATAGTCACCACGGCCTAATCCTGAATCTGTTCCTTAGTAACCAAATAAAGTCCTAATTCCACACTCGATCGTGTACACGGGTAGCTCTAATACCATTTGTAATGCCCCATGTATACCACTGGCCCAATAACTTATTGGAGCTTAACCATGTGGCCGAAAATACTTAAACTCAAGTTACTAATAGTAGTATACATGACTCATTATATACTCAAGATTAACCATGTAAACTTTCGATGTAAGACGAGATGTCATAATCCTATAACGCCACATATAAGTCACTAGCCTAATAACTTGTTAGAGCCTAGCAACATAAGGGGTGTTTGGGAGCCTATTTTTTACATTTTCCCATTCTCATTTTTGAATTTTGGTTGTTTGGGAGCCAGTTCCCAGAACGACTTTATGAGCAAAAACTCAAAAAGAGGTTTAGACCTCCTTTTTGCATTTTCATTCCCATTTTGCATTCTACTACTTTTGCAAAATGCATTCTGCACATTTCTCCCAAACATTACTCCCAAATTCAAAACTCATTCTGGCCATAATTTAAAAAGTCAAAAAACCAAAAAGTCAAAAATAAAAGCTAAAAAGTAGGCTCCCAAACACCCCCATAGCCTAAAATGTTTAAACCCAAGTTACTAGTAGTAATTTATATAGTTCCTTATAAACCCAAGATTACTCATGTAGACTTTCGATGTGGAACGGGATATCACAATCTTTTCATATTTAAGACCACGCGTCCTCGCGAGGAGTTGAACACTAGAGCCACAACGATCCTACCCGGGTCTGTTTCCTAGTAACCAGAGTCAACTTTCACGAGTCTTTTCTCTGGTAGTCATATAAATTTTTGATCCCACTTGATCCTATACACAGGTCACTGTAATATCATTTATCACGCCCCATGTAAACCACTAACCCAATAATTTGTTGGGGTCTAACCACATAGCCCAAAATGTTTAGGCCCAAATTACTAGTAGTAGCATATATGACTCATTATATCGACGATCACTCATGTAGACTTTCGATGTGGGATGAGCTGTCACATTGGTCACTTGCCAACCGCTACTTCCTAGCCAGCGTTCTTAATTACTTGTAAACCCCTCATATTTTAATGAATTCAACTTTTGCCGTTCAAAAACATGTTTTGATATAATGGGAATTCACTAAATATTGAATAAATTACACTAACCTCTCATGAGATTTCTGATAAATATACTGACCCTCGAAAGTTTTTGAGATTATTCTAATCTCTCTTGCTTTTCTAAGTATTATACAGTAGTTTCCTCTCTTGACCTTAAAACCAATCAAACGTCGTTATTAAGTTATTGAAACTTCAAGGTATAAATTTTTTTTGACAAAATGAACTACACCACAATTCGTCAAAATTGCTTATGTTGAAATTTTAAAAAAAATTCTAAAATCAAAATTCGGCCAGATTTTTTGAGATTTGACCGAGTTCATTTTTAAAAAAATATGAAAAAATTATGATAGGCTATGGTTTGAATAATAACTAAATTTGAATGTTAATAACTTAGTATAGATTTAATTTCGTTGGTAGTGATGTATAGCACGGATAATACAACTCAAAGCTTAATGTCTTTCTAGAGTAGTTATAGAGTAACTTAAGTATAACAATGTAAATGAAATTAGGTAATGTAAATGAGAATCTTATACAACTCAACCAAATCGGCATTATATATTGAACAAACTGTACAAACTAATCAATTTAAACTCTTCTATATTTTGATGCTTCATCAACACAACTGTTCAAACATCAGCTGATCATTCGTTAAGGACAATTTAAAGATCATAAAATCCCACAAATAAAATGAAAAATGGGTCCATGTAAATGATCGAGACCTCGCAAACAACAACGTTCCTTTCCTATATGGAGTTCAAAATCCAAAGAAAATCGTTGAGTGAACAGAAGTTGATTACGTCATCGGCGGTGACTTCCTTCAAAGGGATCGCTCTCGCCCGCCTGGGGAAAGTAGTCTATTGCGGCTAATACAATTATGTCCTTTTTAAGATGCACGAAAGGGACCTAAAAAATCTTAATTTGTTCTTATTGCAAATAATAAGTTACAAGATCTTCAATAATAGGCAAAATCGTATCACCACGAATCAAAAAAATTTGGTTCGTCGACAAAAGCAATTTTAGAGACTAAAAGGGGAAATAGCCCCTCGAGAGTAAATGGTCGAACCAACAAACGTGACCACCACCATCGTATAACAACAGTAAAAGCGGGTGTTATATATTCACATCTCTTTTCTATTCGATTTCTGCATGTGACATGTTTCATCGGTCAGAGCTGGACAAGAATACAGCAACCCGAGGCTCACCGATCCAAACCCGGAGATCTTATGAAATTTGTGAAGCATTATTGAAGAACTTCAACCTCCAAACCATCAGTAAATACAGACTTTGAGAGAGATTATTTACACGTTCAGTGATTGTCTTGGGTTGTTTGATGACTCTTGAGAATTTTTATCTCTACTAGAATACCATTGAACTGTTTTTCGCGCAATCGGCAGCCAGAGCTTCTTCAGTCTTTCCTCCTTTGCAGCATTTTCAGAATCAGAAGATTCCCTAACGCTATTATTCCTGAATCTTGAAAGAACAGCTATCTCTGACATTGATCTCTTATCGCTCGGATTGAGAAATCTTGATGGGTTTGAACTATCAGCACCACCTAATTCAAATGGGGATGAATCGTCATTCTGGTTTGATTTACTAAGCTTGGTTTCTAAATCCCTTTTCCTCTTCATCTTCTCTGAAACTTTCGTGATTCGATCATCTTCAATCGCCCGAGTAACCAAGTTCTGCTGGGTATTTGGATCCAAAGAAGCAAACCTATTGCTTGAAGCATCACCAAGCATTTCTGAATTTAAGGAGACAAGATCAGAGGAAGTAAGATTGCTCCACCTTCTCTTTAGCACAATATCAGACACAATGATCTTGTGATTGAACTTATGCAAAAACTTATTGTTTTCCTCAACACCGTCAAACTTCTCTCGGATTGGCAATTTCTCTTCCTTCATGACACCCTTTTCATGTTTCTTAAAACTTTTTCGAAAGCTAAATCTCGAAGACCCGAGATGATTCTCCTCCCTCTGGACAAAGAGCTCCACGTTCGAGTCCTCTACCACCTCAGCATGGGTGGACAACTGCCTCATACTACTCGTGTACGTCACCGTAGCAAGATCATCCGTGCTGATTTTTTGCCTACATAGCGGACAACTCGAATGATTCTCGAGCCACTCATCCACACAAGATATATGAAACGCGTGTTTGCACTTTGGCAGCAACCGAAGAATCTCAATATCTTCGAATTGGGAGAGACAAACAGCGCATTCCAGCCCTCCCCTCGATCCTCTAAGGGAAGAGAACCTAAAGAAAGGAAGCGATTCGATCACTGTTTTATCGATCCCAGAAAATCTCGAACTTGGTCTCATGAACCCATCTAGATTTTGTTGATTGTTGTTGGCATAAGTAACTCTCTGGCAGAATTTTGCATATACAAGGAGAATGAAGGTTAGGGAAAACATTATAGCCAGGATTCCAATTACTACTGCCAGGCTTGGTTGGAAACTGTTGGATCCAGTTTGTGGAGCAAGGCTTGGGCCACTTTGGCCTGAGTTTGATTGTGCTTCAACATGGCAGGAACTTGAAATGAGAAGTATCAGGAGGAAAATCGATTGATTCATAAGGAAAATTTTGAGGCTTCGAAATTGTTTTCCAGGAGTTGGGTATTCTTTTTATCCTGAAAGTTTGAATCTTTGTGTGAGAGGAAAGGGTTTGGGAGATAATATATAGGGGGCTAAACAGACAAGCAATTCTACGCACACAACTCTCGTGCATAGATCCAGACACATCGACTGGCTAATGCATGACAGACCCTTTATTATTTTATTGACTTTCGTGCATTAGACGGTTACTGAATATAAATTTTTTTTCCCACCAGAAAGTTTGAATCTCTGTGTGAAATGAAGGGTTTGGGAGATAATATATTGGGGGCTAAACAAATTAAACGAGCAATGCTACGTATACAAGTCTCGATCTGGACACATCAATTGTCTAATACATGTGGGACTCTTTCTCATTTTATAAATTCTACGTGTATCAGATGGTTCCGAACACAGAATTTTCTTTTTTTCTCCAGAAAGTTTGAATCTTTGTGTGAGAGCTAGGCAGGCTTTGGGAGATAATATGAGAGGGTAAACAAAGGAGAAAATTTACGTATACAATTCTGGTGTACGTATTCGGACACATCTACCGCAAGACCCTTCATTGTTTTATATACTTTACGTGTATTAAACAGTTCCGAACATATCTATCTTCAGACCTGTACACGAGAGTATGTATTTACGGACTTTTTCTGACAGATGACATTGGTTAATTTGTAATGCATGAGTTTTTTAAATATGCCTCCCCACCAAAAGGTTCTCCTAATTACTTGTTTATGAAATTAAATTTGGTGACAGGTGAACAGGTGGAGACATGGGTGGAACTATGTTAGGGCCAATGGGACCCGGCCCGGCCCTATTCCAGTTCAAAATATTATTTTATTATTATATGTAATGTGTGGATATATTGCGTATCAATAAAAAAAAAATACCGATACAATCGGAAGGCGATTTTAAATTTTAATTAATTTTTGTATTACTCTCTTATAATTTAAATAATTTTCGTTGAATCTAGCAAACAATTCTAGTTATTTTACATTACCATTTAAAATATGATGTTTAAAAACTAAAAAAATACATAAAATATGGTCTGTTTTAATGAACATTTTTAGATTCATTTCGTCAAGACGAATCAATAATTCATAAAAATTATTGCAAAAATAATAAATACAAAAAATAAATAAAAACAAAAAAATAAAAATCAGAGGCCAAATAAATTTATCTTTTCTTTACTTTTTCTATTTTTTCTGTTGAATAATATTGATGACCAAAAGTCAATATCAATGGCATCACCATAGCTTCTTAGGATCCCAGAAAGTCAAGGAGTAGGATCAATTAAAGTCTAGCTGTGCATGAAAGTGATTTCAGCAAGAAAAAAAAGAAATCCTTGAAATCAGAGGACCGTTGCTCGATCTTTGATTTAAGGCTGCGGGATTGGTCGAGTACGTGTAAAAAGATTCGGGATTTGTGTAATGCGCGTAAATTGATTTAGACAATTGATTAATAAAAGTATAAGAATGTGATTTCCTTGCGTCGCAATCTTTGCCAAAATATTTGAATATTGGTCTAAATTTCTTTTATCAAAGCAAATAACTAGTTGAACCTCAATATTTAAACTTTTTGAAGGCCCCCTTTGTCCCAATTTTTTTGAATTATTTGTTTGTTTTTATTCGAAAAAAATTCTCATTTGTTAGTTTTGCGTCAAGTTTTTACAAATTCCTGATTCGTCCCAAGAAGAAATTTTAGAAAAGCACAAAATTATTAACCAAAATTTTCAAAAAAGATTAAAAAATAAAAAAAACTGCCTTTTTTTAAAATGAAAGCTATCTTTAGTAAACTTTTTTGATCTTTTAGTCGTAATACTTACTTTTTGAACTCCTCTCATCAACACAAATCAATAATCTAAAAAAAAATAACGCAAAACTATCAAATACAAAAATATTTTGAATTAAGATAAAAATATCAATCCAATAAAAATATTAGGTCAAGCCTAGCCTAAGTATATTTCCCATACAATACTAGTCAACGTAGCTAAAAATCTATAATTTTTCTTCATTGAGTATGCTAACTACCATCCATTAAACAGTAGATAATATATAAAACATATACTAATATCCGTAAAATAGAATATCCGTGAATATGCATTGATAATTATAAATAAATATTGATATTTTTATTTATTTGACATTATGCACATATATATATATATATATTGTTTAGTGTGCGGTGATTAACATGAGTCTTTATTTATTAATTAATCTAATATATCGATGAAAGTGGCTCTTCTAATGCCCTTCTCACTCGTGTGTGCGCGCACACACACAAAAAGAACTCCAACAAATGGTAAGCTAAACAAATGCATGTTGTCCTTCACATGTTATACTATGTAAGTGGAGACTAGGTCTATTTGGCATGTGTTGATTATTAAATTATATTGCATGAATTAGAACTTAATCCAGTTAAATTCGTTCTTATTCAATTATTTTTTGTTTGTGTTGACCATATTTAATGCGGCATTTTGTTTGACTCAAGAGGTATAATGACGAAAATACCATTGAAGTTAATTCTACTTTGACTTCTTTTAATTTGTTTGACTCGGGAGGGTAATTTTGTCTTTTGAACAAGTCAAAAATCCTTCCTTAATCTTGAATAATTTAGTCCAAATGAACAGAACTTTTTTGGTCTAAATAATTTTCTTAGGTCAAATGAATTAGCTCCAAATTCTTTAGTGTAGCCTCGCTTTGTTCACCATTAGTAAAAGTTTTCTCCTTTTTTAATATCATTTTGATTATGCGATTAGATTCATTTGTTAGGAGACTACAGAAAAATTTAACTCAACTGGATATTAGTAAATGTTTGATCTAAAAGTTTATTTTCTTGTTTTATTTTTTACTCAAGAATCGAGTGTTTAGATCAAGTATTTTTCGATATTTGTTTTTTACGTGGTCTTCCAACAAATGAATCTAGACAAAATAACGACTTTAATTATTATTATTATTATTTTCGAACTGTCTCCATGTATTTTAGTTATCCATTTTGAAAACCAAGTTTTTTATTATTATTATTTTTGAACTGTTTTGGGACTGGAGGGGACTGCAATATAGCTTCCCTAAATCCGTTATTGTATGGGAAAAGGAAAAGACAAACACGCCCTATCCGGGCAGGGTTTTCTAGGCCTGCCACATGGAGGATGAGATAATGGCCCTATTTGGCCAAACTAGATTTTTCAGATTGTATAGATTATTGAGAAAATAATCTAGCCCCATTTGGGCTAAATTATATACCCAAAAAATCTGGATTAATCTAGTCCAAACACAACATAATTTTACATATCCACAAATAATTTAGTCCAAACACTTTGAGCTAGATTATTCCCTACGGAACCCAACATAATCCAATAATCCAATAATCCCATAATCTAGTTACGCCAAATGGACCCATTGGCCCTATTTGGCCAAACTAGATTTTTCAGATTGTATAGATTATTGAGCAAATAATCTAGCCCCATTTGGGCTAAATTATATACCCAAAAAATCTGGATTAATCTAGTCCAAACACAACATAATTTTACATATCCACAAATAATTTAGTCCAAACACTTTGAGTTTGATTATTCCCTACGGAACCCAACATAATCCAATAATCCAATAATCCCATAATCTAGTTACGCCAAATGGACCCAATGTTCAATAAGGCTTGTTTATTGTGGGTTATAGAAATGATGTAACATTATCACCTTAAATATAGTTATTCAAATTTTTAATATTCAGAATTTATTTAATTTATTATATCTGTGGTTTCTTTATTTTCTAAGCACTCCGGATATGATATTTAAGAAACTTTATCTCTTTGGAGAGGAATAAATTTATTTTACGTCTTCCCTTATTCATATTTTATCCCCCTTCTATCTCTATACTATATTTATATAAATATTATTATTAATTGCGATTTTGTCATTATCAATTACGGAATATCATCTATCTACTCATATCTACCATATTTAATTTTATTGCTTAAAAAATACTCAAACAAACTGTTTATAAATATTCACTCATCTATGATAAATTTTTTCTTCTACTATGTTCTTTTACTTGCCAAATATATTATATACCTTTAAAGATTTTATCGCTAATAACGGATTTTTGGGGAGTAAACCTTGTGGAATTAAATCAGTATATTATTTGCTAATTCCCTCCTATATTGTTTGTTCTTTTTCTATATTTTGTGTCTCTTTCTAGAAAATTGAAATATTTTTGCTCATACTTTTTTTAATTTTTTCACTAATTTAAAGATCCCAATCAATTCTTTAAAGTGGTGGAAATTTTAAAATGTTATGCAAGGCGACCAATAAACGGCATGCATTTTTTAAAAAATATAAACAATATGGAACGGAGAGAGTAATATATTATTTAAAATGACACAAGCCATGATGAAACTGAATGCTTGATCAACATGAAATACTTTGATCCATTTTCAAATGGTTTGATGAAATTTATATTTTATACACGTTAAAAAATTTGTACGTATACTATATCGTATTACAAGATTACTTTTCATGAGAAAATAAGTAAACTCGTCACGGGCACCTAATCAAAATCAAGATTTAGTACATATAATTACCCGTTAAAAATTTATTGTGTATATCGTTATCAATTTATAATTTAAGAACTATTTATTTTACCTTCGACATCCCATGCTTTTCGAAATCGTATGAAATTTCGACGAAACAATCAAAACGAATTCTACTGGCTAAATTATTTTTGCATATTAAGATATGCAGAAATCGGCAGTTGACAAATTCTTTCATCTCTTTGTTTTGTATTAATTGATAATTTTTTAAATTTTGCAACGCTATCTCTCGCATTGGAGCGATATTTGTATTTCTTTCTATCGTGTTTATCTGTAGTATATATTAATGCATGGAGACTTTTCGTGAGGAGAAACTGCGAAAAAGTCAAATGGCATGAGTTTTTTTTGTTTTTTTGGCATCATATATTCATATATACTTTATGACTTGGTTGTTGCCTTGGTAGCACGTTAGAGTTTATTCAACACCAATTACTATTATATTTCATTCGATTGTAGTATATTATACTATATATTGCTTATTTTAATCTATTTTTGGATTTAATTCATTAATATATAATTTTTATATTTTCATATTTTTTTTGGTCGAGGCGGATTATAGTAATTGTGGAGTTGTGAAGATTACACTAGTTTGATTCAATTCATTTTCGATAGCCGAGTTGCACACAGCCTACGCAGGGAACAACAAGTTAATGCCACCAAGTTATTATCAGCTGGAAGGCACTCTAATACTTAAGTTAGAGCTTGTGGCATAATAGTGATTGTTCTCGTAATTAATTCAGCACTTGTTTAAGTATTGTAATCCATATTTGTAAGTCATCACGTACCTTTGCTATTTGGAAACTGAATACTTCGGGATATCTTCTTAATTTATCGAGGATTCTATTCCAAACCCTTCCCAATTAATTTATTACCAAATCTAGTTATTTTCTCAAAATACTTGGGTTTCCTAAAGAGGACTCTTGCCGTATCTCTGTACTCTCTTTTTTCGGGTTCCCTTTTTTATGCAGAAGGAACACGTCTATTTGTTCAGACGACTAGTCGATTATCCAGTATGGAGACAGCCCATGCTGTTAATCCAGCCCACTGTCCACTTCGGACAGACCTCAGGTCCAATGTCATCTTGGTTGAACCAATTTCGGCCCAACAAGTCAATGGATGGGCAATTGGGTCACTCTGCCAATTCGGTTCACTATAATAATTGTTTTAAATTTTCTTTTGTACATTCATATATATGCACACACACACATGTGTGTGTTCGTTTAAATTGCATTAGCAGTTAATTGTTTATGATATTTATTCAACGTTAGGTCTTTAAGAGAAGGTGGTTTATGATGTTAATTAGATTGATGTAACACTTATCGAATTCACCCTCCAGTTATGAAAAACAAATTAATAATATTACACATTGATACTTGGGTCATATATATTGTGTTCGTTTTGAGTGTTTCTGAAACAATTTTTAGAAACAAAACTCTGAGACATTGTTTGGTTACAAGTGTCTCAGAAATTTGTCTGGGAGAAAAATGTTTCAGAGACACTTTTTATAAAGAGAAAAAGTTGTCTGGGAAAATATTTGAGAAACTTGTTTCAGAAACTTGTTTGGGAGAAAATCTCCCAAACACCTAACCAAACATAGTCTGTGTTTAGATTATCAAATTTTGTTGAAGTATTTGCAGAGGCGGAGTCAGGATTTATTGGTAGTGGAGTCAATTATTTATAACAATATATTTATTATCTAATAATTAAATATACATATATATATATATATGCATATATTAAATTAAAATTCTAAAAAATATATATCTACTCCTACCGTACTGGTTGGTTTATAATTGAAACACGACTTTTTGAATGCATGATAGTCTGATTTGTAATGCTATCAAAAATCGCTCTCCAATTATTAGGAAATCGAACGAGCAACATTCAGTCTCACAACGCCCCTGACAGATCTTGAGAATAATAAATCACCAAACAAAAAACGAAGCAATCACACGTACATAATAGAAACAGAAAACGGAAAAGAAACGAGATACAAGATATACGTGAAAAACCTCAATGCGATGAAAAATCACATGTGCCAAAACAAGCCAGTGTTAAATCGAATCAATGAGTATAAGTCTTCTCATAGTCTCTTTTGAGATCTGTGTTTTCTCTTGCCTCTCGCTTTCTCTAAAAGCTTCTCTCGAAGTATATTTCTCTTAGGAAAGATATATATATATAATAAAAAAAAATCCTAAAGAATAGGAAGAGATAACATCCTAATTAGATTAAGAAAACAAATCTTGCAATTAGGATTCTCGTGCATATCTTACGATTGATAGTACTAGCTTACTATCGGTAGTTCCAATCACTCTATTGAAAGCTTCTCTCGAAGTATTCAATTTCCAATTAAAGTGGGTCTCGCACATTGATTAGAATGGACCCGAGGTGTTCGGTAATCTCCTATGTCAGGAGATTAACATTGTGCAAAGGCAAATACTTAGAGAGACATTAAATATGATGATCGAAAGCAAATACTTAGAGAGAGTTCAACAGAAAATTTCTTGCATAGGAGTAAGTAGCTTTTTGCCTTGTACCATCCGTTGTGTAAGCCTATCAAATTTACTAGCTAACCAATAGCCGTGATTTCTCGAATTGATTAGCCGTTGGTGTAAACCAAGACAATAAACATACATAGAGTCTTTCCTAATAGAATTCCGCTCTCACGGTTGTGCCCATTTTAGTCATGTCTAATGACTAGTTGTTCACGAGTCTTTTAGAGAATTCAGTCTTAAAATTCTCATAAAAGCGGCCACACTTCACACACATACAAGTGATTACTCATACAGAGCACCCTACTACACTCCACTTGTTGTTTCAAGATATGAAAATTATTAAAAGTTGGACTTAACCTAAGAAACGCGGTAAGTATCACTATGTTATCATACAAATGTGTAGGAGATTTTTTCTCCATAGTGATCATTCTGAGTCGCACAAAATTTCGTTCTCTTGTTGAACCTAAATCGCGAGATTCTAATCAACGAGGTGGGCATCCATGAAGGTGACCCTTAACTAGTAGGCTTTAGACCCATTCCCTACGATGATCGTTTCACTTGCTCTTTATTTAGGCCTTTTGTTAGCAGATCTGCAAAATTATTTTTTCACTTGACATATTCTATGGACATTATGCCACTTGAGATCAAATATTTAACTATATTATGTCAACGATGTATATGTCGAGACTTATCGTTATACATGCTATTTTGCGCCCTTCCAGTTGCAAGCAAACTGTCACAATGTATACAAATTACATATGCAAGTTTTGACCACATAAGAATATCTTCTAAGAAGTGGCATAATCATTCAGCCTCTTTTCTAACTTTATCTAAAGTTATAAATTCATATTTCATTGTGGATCGAGCGATGCATATCTGTTTAGGCGACTTCTAAGACAAAGCCGCACCTCCTAAAGTGAAACATGTCTATTTGTGGATTTCGAGTCATGTGGGTCTGATATCAAATTTGCATCAAAATATTCTTCAAAGACTGCTGGATATCTTGTATAGTCCCTTTCACGCATCTTAAAAAGGGCATAATTGTATTAGTCACGACAATATATCCAAAAAAATAAAAGTCACAAGATCTTCAATAGTAGGCAAAACGATATCACCGCGGATAAAAAATTGCTTGTTTGTCGCCAAAAGCAATTTTAGAGATAAAAAGACAAAATTGCCCCTTGAGAGTAAATTGTCGAACCAACAAACACGACCACCATCATATAACAAGGTAGAAAGCGGGTGTTATATATTCACAGTCTTTTTTCTATTTGATTTTTGCATATGGCATGTTTCATCGGTTAGAGCTAGACAAGAATAAAGCAACCGCTAGGCTCACCGAACCAAACCGGAGATCTTATGGAACTAGACAACGGGTTAAGCATGATTGAAGAATTTCAAGTTTTCAACCTCCAAACCATCAGTAAAACACCAATTTTGAGAGGCAAATATTTAAACATTCAATGATTGTATTGGGTTGTTTGATGACTCTTGAGAATTTTTATCTCTACTAGCATACCATCAGATAGTTTTTTGCGCAATCGGAAGCCAAAGCCTCTTCAGTCTTTCTTCCTTGACAGCATTTTCAGGATCAGAAGATTCCCTAACACTATTATTCCTTGTATTGAATCTCGGAAGAACAGTTATCTCCGACATCGATCTCTTGTCATATGGATTGGGAAATCTTGATGGGTTTGAACAATCAGCACCACTTGATTCAAATGGGGATGAATCATTCTGGTTTGATTTACTAACCTTGGTTTCTAAATCCCTTTTCCTCTTCATCTCCTCCAAAACCTTCGTGATTCAATCATCTTCAATCACTGGTGTAACTGAATTTTGTTGGGAATTTGGATCCAAAGAAGCAAACCTATAACTTGAAGCATCACCAAGCATTTCTGAATTCAAGGACACAAGGTCAGAGGAAGTAAGATTGCTCCACCTTCTCCTTAGCACAACATCTGACACAACGATCTTGTGATTGAACTTGTGCAAGAACTTCTTATTGTCCTCCACGCCATCAAACTTTTCTCGGATTGGCAATTTCTCTTCCTTTATGACACCCTTTTCATGTTTCTCAAAACTTTTTCCAAAGCTAAATGTGACACCCCAGCTAGACAGTAGTGCTAGCTGTGAGGCCGGCGTCCGGGAGATGGATTCTCAGTGGGATGTCCGGATGGGTGGTCAAGATTCCCACATCGCTTGGTGGATGTAAATTCGGTGGTATTTATAAGATTATGAACCTTCCTTGTACAAGGCCTCTTAAAGCCGTGAGGGTGCCAAAACTCATTGGAACTTCACAGTTAAGCGTGCTCGCCCTGGAGCAATCCTGGGATGGGTGACCTACTGGGAAGTCCATGGAGTTTGGGCAACCAAAGTGGACAGTATTGTACAAGGCGGGAGCGGGTCGTTACAAATGGTATCAGAGCCTGCACCAACTGAAAATGTGAAAAATCTCGGCCCCACACGAGGACGTGTGTTCCTAAGTGGGGGAGATTGTGACACCCCAACTAGACGGTAGTGCTAGCTGTGAGGCCGGCGTCCGGGAGATGGATTCTCAGTGGGATGTCCAGATGGGTGGTCAAGATTCCCACATCGCTTGGTAGATGTAAGTTCGGTGGTATTTATAAGATTATGAACCTTCCTTGTACAAGGCCTTTTAAAGCCGTGAAGGTGCCAAAACTCATTGGAACTTCACAGTTAAGCGTGCTCGCCCTGGAGCAATCCTGGGATGGGTGACCTACTGGGAAGTCCATGGAGTTTGGGCAACCAAAGTGGACAGTATTGTACAAGGTGGGAGCGGATCGTTACACTAAATCTCGAAGACCCGAGACGATTCTCCTCCCTCTGGATAAAGAGCTCCACGTTCAAGTCCTCTACCACCTCTGCCCGACTAGACAACTGCCTCATACTATTCTTGTTCGTCGCCGTAGCAAGATCATCCGTGTTGATTTTGTGCCTACATAGAGGACAACTCGAGTGATTCTCGAGCCACTCATCCACACAAGATATATGAAACGTGTGTTTGCACTTTGGCAATAACCGAAGAATCTCTATATCTTCGAATTGGGAGAGACAAACAGCACAATCCAGCCCTCTCCTCGACCCTCTAAGCGAAGAGAACCTAAAGAAAGGAAGTGATTCAATCACTGTTTTATCGATCCCAGAAAATCTCAAACTTGATCGCATGAACCCCTCTGGATTTTGTTGATTGTTGTTAACATAAACAACTCTCTGGCAGAATTTTGCATATACAAGGAGAATAAAGGTTAGTGAAAACATCATAGCCAGGATTCCAATTGCTACTGCCAGGCTTGTTTGGAAAGTACTTTGGCCTGAGTTTGATTGTGCTTCAACATAGCAGGAAATTGAAAGGAGAAATATCAGGAGGAAAATCGATTGATTCATAGGGAAAATTTGAGGCTTCGAAATTGTTTTCCAGGAGTTGGGGATTATTTTTTTCTGAAAGGTTGAATCTTTGGGTGAGAGTTAGGATTTCAGTGATAATATATAGGGGGCTAAACAGACAAGCAAGTATACCCAGACAACTCCCGTGTACAGATTCAGACACATCTATCGCTCGATACACGTGGGACCTTTCATTATTTTATAAACTCTACGTGCATTAGACGTTTTCTATAACAGAATTTTTTTTTCCCCACAGGAAAGTTTGAATAATATCTTTGTGTGAGTGAAAGGGTTTGGGAGATAATACATAGGGGCTAAACAAACGAACAAGTTTATGAACACAACTCTTATGCACAAATACAGATATATTTATCGTCTGATGTATGCGGGAATCTTCATTAATTATTTTATACATTTCACATGCATCAAACAGTTCTGAATATATATACGTAATGCGTTTGGATATACGCACGAGAGTCTATATTCAAAGACTTTGTCTAAACAAATTGGCATTGGTTTGTAATGCTTGAGGGTTTTTTTTTTTGTTATTAACAAAAATGCATGAGTTTTTTAATATGCCTCCCCCAAAAGGTTCTCCTAACGTTGTTAGTTTATGAACCTAAATTTGGTGACAGGTAAAGAGGTAGACATGGGTGGAGCTATACTAGGGCCGATGGGACCCTGCCAGGTTAAAATATTATGTTAGTATTATATGTAATGTGCAGATATATATATATATTGCGTATCAAGAACAGAAAAAATGTGGATATGATCGAATGGTGATTTTAGGACTCGTGGAACCTGGCACCATTTAAGTTTAACATATTATGTTAGTATATATTACTGTAAGTTCAGAGAATTCGTGCTTAGGGTTAATGACTTGATTTATTCTCATTCATCTGTAGAGATTTTATATACATGTACAGGCTTTAAGTTTAGGCAATAGAAAAGGAAACAAAATAATACAGAGGATAATTACAGAGATATCCTAGTCTATCTTGGAAACTAATCAGGAGGAAATCAAGGAGGAAATCAAGCCTTATAATCCGCAACACTCCCCCTCAAGTTGGCGCATAGATGTCGCTCATGCCCAACTTGTCAAGACACTCAGCAAATGCTCGGCCCGAGACTGCCTTCGTTAGTACATCCGCGAGCTGATCCTCAGATCGAACATGTGGTACTTCGATTAACTTTGCTTCAAGCTTTTCCTTGATAAAGTGCCTATCAACCTCAACATGTTTGGTTCGATCATGTTGAACCGGATTATAGGCAATGTCTCGCGCTGCTTTATTATCACAAAATAATCTCATCGGGCTGGTTTGTTCAATGCGCAAGTCTAGCATCAGGTTTTGGATCCATAGTAGCTCACATATCCCCTTGGCCATTCCCCTGTATTCGGCTTCAGCGCTGGATCGAGCTACCACCTCTTGCTTCTTACTTCGCCAGGTAACTAGATTCCCACCAACGAATGTGAAATACCCAGATGTGGAACGCCGATCATCAACCGACCCAGCCCAATCAGCATCGGTATAACCCTCAATGTTTAAGCTGTCTCCTTTTGTGAACATAATGCCTTTTCCCGGAGCTGACTTTAGGTAGCGCAGAATACGAGTGACAGCATTCATATGTTCTTCACTTGGCGCATGCATGAATTGACTGACTACACTCAATGCATATGCCAAATCTGGCCGAGTATGTGCAAGATACATTAGTCTCCCAACTAGCCTCTGATAACGCTCCTTGCTAGTGGGAATTTGATTTGTATGCACACCTAACTTCAAATTTTCTTCCATGGGAGTACTTATAGGGCTGCAAGCTGACATACCAGTCTCATGCAATAAGTCTAAGGTATATTTTCGTTGTAATAGAAAAATACCTTGCTTAGATCGTAACACCTCAATCCCTAAGAAGTACTTCAAAGGACCAAGATCCTTCATCTCAAACTCACGGGCCAGATAATTCTGCAGAGCCTTCCGTTCTTCCACATCATTTCCAGTAACAATCATGTCATCAACGTATACGATGAGAACAGTTATCTTCTCTCCATTATGTTTGATGAAAAGAGTATGATTAGAGTGTGAGACCCCGAC